>CM033026.1:29436050-30636050 GCA_019207045.1 Branchiostoma floridae x Branchiostoma belcheri | reverse complement strand
AATCCCTTTCCAAACGCCTTCTGGTATAAGGAGTGCATTGTGAGAGATACCAGCATGGGAAAAACCCTGTTTCGCACCTAAACACTGCCCTGTGGGTCGGGACAAGCTGTGGTAACTTTCCCAAATCCCCCCCTGGGCATTTCGTTTACGTGCTCCAAAGGAATTAGGTTACAAACCGTCGGCGGCATTCCAGATGTCGACTTTGTTTAGGCGTCCTTTTAAAGACATTTCTCGACATTTTTAAGAGTCTTAGTTTTCGCTGGAGAGTTTACGCAAGTGTTTGTTTGGTAAACAAGGATAGTTGTTCCAAATTGTGACTAAAGGTGCATTCACCGTTGATTCACATGAAAGACGTTTTTTTAGAGTTTGCGTTTCAGACAATAGACGAGACAGTGCGTTAGTCAGGTCCTCAATTATGTGTTAATGAATGTAGTCATTTATACGGGGATCAATATTAGACAATAGCTTATTATCTGTGACGTGCCAATCTCAATTACTCACAGCTATCTCGAAGAAATGCCTTATTTGGTTCCTCGTTTTTAAGCATTTTAATCGGGAAAAACTGGGCTTTGAATTTTAAGCGTTGTTCGGGAGAGAGTGACTCTTTTTGAATTTGAGGCCAGAAAAGAATGCACGCGCCACGGGAGTTAAACTATTGTATATTGGCATCTCCCATGGAATCGCAACAGTCGAGTTTAAAACTATTAAAAGAAGGCCGTATTCGCAACGTTTCAACCCACGCGTATGCTTGCTAAAGAAAAGCACTGAAGTAAACATTTTGGAGTAGATTTCAACAACCTATTTAAAGTTCAGCAAACAGTGCACGGATTATGTAAACCATTGATACCCTTGGGAACGTAGTATCGTTTGCTTTTCGGGTTCAAAGATCGTAGCAGTTTCGACGGTTGTAGGGGGATTCCCCGCCTCAATGACCATGACGTCACACCGGATGTCCATAGACAGGGAAGTCGGAAGTCACAGGAAGTAGTTTCATTATCGTCCATTTCACGCTTCGCCGGGGTCAATTAAGTTCGTGAGTGTACAAGAGAGAAATTTGCCGAACTTTGGGGGTTACGTTTATTGTGCGAGTTTTTCTTTTTCTCTAGGTTATTCTTTGTGTTCAGATTTGCACAAATGCTATTTTTTACACAAATCGTCTTTTTTGTAAGGCAAGTTTTAGATGTGTGTCAAGTGAACTCAAGAGATAGCTCGCGCTTGTTCTTTTTTTCCTTGTCTTTTTTCCGTTCATGACTCACGAACCGGAACTTGGTAACTAAGAATCTAGGACAAGGAAATTTCACGGCATCCAAGGCTTTTCCCTAACCCTAAAAGAGAAAGTAGTCGGAAAGGGTGTGTTATATATGTCCACAGGGGTGGTCCTAAGGGGGACCTAACCCTAACCCATATCCATGACGTAAAAAGTTTCCTGACGTCATTGTAACGGAAGAAAGTTTTTGAATTTTCAAATTACCGGTTGACAGTCAGCATCCTCCCATGATCGTCGTATACTCATCTCCAGCTCGGTCCGGATTCATCCAGTTTTGTTGTTGCTCACAGTTGACGTATAGGAAATTGGGTAGACCCGGGTGAAAGTTGTGAAATCTGGACGGTGGATTGCATTATACGGTGAAACCCTTAGTGACTTAGGATTTTTTTCTGTCAATGTGGCACAGCAATCAAGTTAGAAACTTATATTAACAGTGCCACATACGTACACAGTACAGACGGAAGGTAAAGGTAGTCTTTCTTTTACCTCCCCGACCGAATTCAGAAACCCATTTTTACACGTTGGTAAAGTGAGGAAGGTCGTGTAAAGTGCCGGCCTTTCCCAAGGGCACAACGTCGGGGGGCACGGCGGGTGTCGGACTCGGACCTCTAGATTCCGAGTCGAACGCTACACGCGATGCTATGAATATTCAGTCAGGAAAGTCAGGATTTTGTCGCCTTGTTATAAAGAAGAGCTAGAGAAGTACCTAGAGAAGTCTATGGTTAGTCACAAACGACACGTAAATTGATCAGAATCAGAACAACCTAAAGCAGAAGTACGAAGATAGCCCCATATGTTTGTTATAATATTGGCGCCGAGTGGCCAACTGACTAGAGGTTATGGATTCGATTCAGAAATTCCGCACTCTCCAAGCAGAGGTAATGCTCCGGCTGTTTCTTGAAGTTTTTCTGCGTTTTTGTAGGGTTTTCTATTCCGTACCGTTTTGTTGATGGCCGCTAGACATCAAACTTTAAGAAAATAGTACAAAATAGAAAGCCCGATAGAAACGACCAAAAAAACTGTCGGGCCCTAATCTCTGCTTGGAGAGAAAGTACTCCGTTTGCGTCATTGAGAAATTGGTTTTGAGAGGTACAAGGTGGTAAAAAGATAAATATATATATATATATAATGGGCCCCACGTCTAAATGTCATGCCCTGAACATTATGGATAGCAAAATAAGACCTCAAAGGCTACGGGACTACATTTTGTGTGTCTTTAGCTAGCCTCCATAGCAGGCTCTCTGGGGCCTTTTTTTCTGGCTTTTTTTTTTGCTCATAGTACACTTTTCTTGCACATTTCCTTTTTGTACTAGGTTCTTATCTATTAGCCCCGTAGAAGACGGAAAAAGGCCCAAGAGAGCCTGCTATGGAGGGTAGTCCAAAGCTTGGTTTTTAAAAGGTCTCAGAACTCTATGTAGATGAGAAGACAACTTATTACTGTGATATCACTGTTCTAAGTAAATACTGTTTTAAATATTTTATCCCAATACTGTTTTCATTTGTCTGTCTGCAACGTTTCTTAAGATCTGTGTCTTTGCAATGATTTATAATATTCGATTTTAACCACTGTTATGATATCATGATGTTAACGGTTTGTTATGACATGTCGCAATTCAGCTGTGAGGCTGCCATGCCAATGTCAGTGTGTTTGAATTTATAAAAAAAATTAATTTAAGAATAAACCAGTCATATACATGTAAGACAACGGAGATATCCGTCTGTGAACAGTGAGAAATGCCACGCGTAACTTTGGCATGATCAGAGAAACCCGGACACACATCAATTAAAGGCATTCCTTTTTGACACCGCCGAGATGTCACGAGCGTGTCTTCTAAACTGTCTCAGGATGTCTCTGTCTTCTTTTTATGTAGATGAGAAGACAGCGGATGTACCCTTCGGTGAACAGTGACAAATGGCACGTACTTAGTTATAATTAGAAAAATCTGAAGCACAACTAATATATTGTATAACTGGCCGTATTGTTACCTTGATACAAAGCTGTTCTAGACATCTTACGGCCCGTTAGTGCTCACGAGATACAAGGGGGATATCATTTAACACTGACTGCACTGTTTATAACTAGATTACCCTGTAACTCAATTAATATAATGTGTATGGTTCCCCATTATCAAGATTATTACATTTCATAAACTTCCATTCCAGTTTGTTATGGCTTACAGACGCAAGGCCCTGCAATGTAACTTGTATGGTCAAGTATTCTCATATAGGTATGATTCTATATCAAGAAATTCACACTATCATACTAAGTAAAAAGTTAGTTTCATCCAAAAAATACCACGCGTTCTTCCCCTATCTCGGGTAGATCTCTTCACAAAAGATCACCTGCTCGCGCTAAAGACAAGGAAATCCAATTACAATCAACAAGTCATCTTAAACTATTTACTTCCGTCGCTAAGGATGGCCCTCAGTCGGTCTTTGTTGACTGGTGCACAAAGGCACGGGTGACGTATCCCCACCCACTTTGTAAAACAAGTGGCCGTGCGATTGTACTGTTAAGGTGTTTCCTTTTTCAATTTTTCAATACGCCGATTGTGTTACGTGCCTGTTTAAACAATTACTTTCCAAGATTGCCACTTGAGTAAAAGAGGACTAAACAGTAACTGTATACATGTCCGGATCTATTTTAAAGATTTCTTTAACGAGAACCGGAAGTCACACGGCTATCAGTTGATATGTCTTCGATACGAGCTTTAAATCGAATGGAGTGGGTTGTTTTTTTCTCACACGGTCAATCTTCTTTTTATAGAAGGGACTTGGTAGACGACGTCAGTTTGCAACACTATAGTTGTATGTTTGTTTTCGACTACCTTGGTGCCTTTGTTTTACTTTCAGCGATCGTACAATAGTAGGATCGTATAGAGTGTATATAGTTCTTTCTCTCGTTTTCACTTATTTTTAGAAAAGAATCGAAGACAACGTCACCACTTGCGCTTGCATATTTCGTTGTATATTTGTTTGCGAGTAGCTTGGTGACTTTGTAAGTTGCAGTAATTCTACTGTAATCAGATTTTCTTTATTTCTTTATTTAGATTTTCCGAAGAGTGAAGGGGAGGGCAAAACAGGCTCTATCCCCCTCTCTCTTTCTACCTCTCTATGTCTCTCTCTCTCTCTCTCTCTCTCTCTCTCTCTCTCCCCCTCTCTCTCTGTCTCTCTCCCTCTCCACCACCCACCCCCCGGTAGTTTCTCTCTTCGCCTCTCTCTGTGGCAAAACAGGCTCTACCCCCCCCTCTCTCTCTTTCTATCTCTCTATCTCTCTCTCTCTCTCTCCCTCCCCCCTCTCTCTCTCTGTCTCTCTCCCTCTCCACCACCCACCCCCGGTAGTTTCTCTCTTCGCCTCTCTCTGTGCCCGTGTCTGTCTGGTTGCGTGTATTTCTGCATCGCCCTCTCCACTCATTCGTTTTCCTTACTCTATGCACCCTTACCCACCTGTTACGTTTATACAACCTGTCACACTGCCATTCTTTACTTCAAACACGCATTTCCAAACAGACCGTGTCTAAACCTACATTGTAACGCACGCCGTGTCTGTTACCAAAATAGGCTCACCTGGTGACGTACATAAACTAACCCTCGAGGCTTAGAAGACGCGTGAGTTCGGTACTCAAATTCTGTTTGATTTTGTTGTTGACATCACAATTAACGTCCGCTGTAATTCTGGGACTTGTTCAACACATAGCCGGCTATTATAAGTCGTGAAAAGTCAACCATGTGTGGCCCGAAGTCCTTCACTGTGTCCATTGATGTAACACTATCTTTCCGCGCCCCCCTCCCAACTTCAGTACGCACACAGTGTACCAGTAGTCATTCCACAAGTCACACTAAATCATGAATTACACAATCAAAGCACTTGAACAAATATTTGCATCGTCTATATGTTGACTCCGGCAACACTAATGTTCACCGCCTTTGATACGGTTTCCTGCTTTAACTGGAAGTACGTTTACGATACGACTTACACGGAATTATACAAAGCCCAAGTTTACACAGAAATCACACCCCTCCAGTAAATACACTTGAAACATGGCGTTTACTAATGAGTAGGCCTGGGAACTGGTACGGTGTATCGGTACGGAACCAGTTTTTCTTATTGGACCGGTCCAGAAAAACCGGACCTGAAAAAATTCGGTGGACTGCATGTTTCCTATTGGAAAATGAACAGGTTATATGATCAGGCATTCACACGTTTTGGGGCTTACCGGTGAAGGAAAATAACGAGAGCGAAGTAAAGTAGAGCCTATAGTCATTTCTACCAAGTTTTACAGTCAATCGTACGGAGGCAGTTAGCCTTTTGGGATTTTAAAACGCCAGTGGGAGTTGAATCTCCACAAAACAGATTTCTTTGTAGTGAAATGGACCATTTTTTTAGTATCGCCCATTCACAGGTTTTCACATACTGAATTCAGGTCCGAACCTGAACCTGATCCTCTGGACCTGAACCGAACCTGGGCCTGAATGTTCTATACCGGTACCCAACCCTACTAATGAGTATAGAATGAAATTTTGTGCGGTCATGTAGACTAATGGCATGGTATTTGGCCCCGCAGAACCCAGAGGTCCTGGGTTCGAATCTGTCATGTTACCGATCTTGTACCCTTGAGAAAGGTGCTTCACACGACTTTCCTTACTCCTCTTAGGTGAACATGTGTACCAAGCTTCGATTTCATCGATCAGGACTTCCTTCGGACAGGACGTCACGTGTTAATGGATGTCCTGTGTTTGAGGAGAGTCACGCTTCGGGCATGTAAAAGAACTCAGAACACTTAACAGGGCTCGAAATACATTTTTCTGCATACCTGCACTGGTGCAGGTAACATTGAAAATTACCTGCACCAGACAAATTTTACCTGCACTACTCTGAAGTTAGGAAGTATGGATCATACTAGAAATGTTCAGGAACCTTTTTTGTTTTGTTTTACACTTTATTGGTGGAAACATTTAATGCAGCTAATAATAACGAAACACATTTTATGTCAAACTGCTCTCTATATAATCAAGAAAGAAAAGAGCTGTTCGAAGAGACCATCAAATTCCACCCAAACTTCCTCACATTCACTGACAAAAAGAAATCAGTTCTCCTTCTAACATCACAAAACCCACACATAATAAAAAAGGTGGGATCTTTCGTCTTCCACTGTCTTCGAAAAAGGAGTCGAACCCATTAACCCAGGATCTAGAATTAGATTTTACTAGCTTTAGACTAGAGTAGACACTTGTGATTTTGTATCGTGTACATTTGTTTGAATCTTTTTATGTTAACTGCAATTAGCCCACGGGCAAGAATTTGCAATAAACTTGACTATATAGCTAATAACAATCCACATACACCTACATCGTATGACATTTATGTATAAAACCCAGTACATGGACCAGTGCAGGTTAGGTGCAGGTAGACAGCAGAAATACCTTCACAGCTCCAATTTTACCTGCACTAATGTGCATATGCAGGTGGTATTTCGAGCCCTGACTTATGAAAAAGAGAAGGAGTTGTGAGGATAAAAAAAAACGGAAAATTAAAATGTATACCAAGAAATACACACAAATCATGCCCTTGAATCTTATGTTGACATTTTGTGTATTTTCATGTCTTCTATATCATTATATTCCCTCCCGAAAGCTCCACGGCCGGGCCCCGCCAGTTTGGAAATGTGACTTAGGCCTAAATGGGGTAGGGAATTTCTAAAGCAACTTTCGTAACCCCTGCTTCTTTGGGTCAGTTAATCCTAACTCTTAGTGAACATTTGAGCTGGTCTCAATCATGATGTTTCTGACTAAGAGGGAGATATTCTTACAGTTATAATGTAACCCGTAACCCTGGAGATGTTGTTACAGGTACAATGTAACCCGTAACCCTGGAGTGACCTTGGGGCATTGTTACGTGGTAATCAAGTAAAACTGTTACGAAACGTAATCGGGGATTGTTTTGGGCCCAACATTTTCACTTTCTGTAATTTTTAATTGATTGTTACACTGTGAAGGGCTTTCTGCCGATTTTTCAATCTCTAAAAGGTCGCTGAATATCATAATCGGCCTAGAATTCAGCATATCTTTCACCTGAAAATCTACCCTGTCTCATTGGACGAGGCCCGGAGACCTGTGACTACAAAAATTGCGCAGTTATCTAGAAAACACCTGTTGCCATTTTGCGGTCAAAAGTTTTTTTTAGAGCTCACAGAGTCACAGGATGAGGTATTTTACGACTGTGTGACGTCGGCTTAGAGGTATTTTACGACTGTGTGACGTCGGCTTAACGATGTTTGTCTCACACCACTTAATAACTGCTACGTGACATTCGGAGCAGGGCGGGGTATCCTTTGTGGTTTGAATGAATTTGAATCCTAACGGTTTCTGGAAAGTGTTAGTGCTGTATACACACCTGCCAATGCCTTGTCCCTCGTCATTGAACAAACAGTTAGAAACAAGCTTATTGTCTCTCCCTCATCTAGACTGAGAAAACGGAAGCTCATGCATATAAAACCTGTATTTTCAGTCTAACCTAGAAGAAAAAAAGAAGTTCAAAGAAGGAAAGATTTTGGATACGTGAGTTTTCTTTTGCAGAGCCAGTATTATGTCTCTTACCTTCTTACACTTCAATGCCTATCAGACATCTTCCTCAGAGCTTCTGATTTTGGCTGGAGAACTTTTCCTCGTTGCTATGTAGCCGATGTAGGTGGCGCTTTTGCGGCGAGAACACAATCCTAAACGTTGCTAAGTCTGTATCCCCCCTCGTCACGGGTCATCACTGGGGTTGGCTTTTTAATGATTTTTTTTTTTCGGAACTTCAAATATTTCATTCGAATTATTAGTTAATTTTTTTTTCATTCCGTTATTATTACTCAAATCATAACCGGAAGAAAATATTTTATAAGAAAGTTGAAAGATAACAGATACAGAGCGACAAAAAAAAATGCACTAGCTTAAAATACTTTTACTCCATCCTAGCAGCATCGACAAAAAAGGACACATACTCAAGGCCTTAAAAACTTTGCATTTATTGTATGATGATGATTATGATGTATTGTACTATGACTATGTATGTCCCTCAATGTGTATGCTGCACAACATCAGCATATTGCTGCCTGGTGCAGTATAATGTATTGTATTGTCGCAATTCTAATAAAGAAAGAAAGAAAAAAAACCTTTCCTGATATTTGACCCTCTCCCTCCCCTCAAAATATATTTCATTCCTTCCTACATACTACTCCACAAGGAGTAGACCTTTTCAAGGCTTTCTTTCTCTAATTATAGAAACGTGGGTAAACAAGAGCCGTTTAATCTAGTATTAGTAGGGAATATGGAGGACTGTTTTTCATTTGGGGTCGTTGAACTTGTACTCTAACAAACAAGGTCAGTGACAGTACATGTAGGTACAACGCAGTCGTGTGTTTGGTAAATTATGGCCTTGGGGCCTAGCTATATATGGCGCCAACACTTTGTCTCAACTCATAACATTCCGTTTTTACAAAATGTCTGTTTCATTTAAGCCTCGTTCACAGTTCTTCTAGGTTGCTTTGTTTTTCCCGTAGGATTACCAAGGTCCTTGGGAATAAGTATTGTTTTTGCTGTTGCGTTTTTTTAAATTTCTTCTCCGTATGTAAATTAGAGCTTAGATCTAGACTAAGATATTATCATTATATTGAAAACATAGCTATATACGCCTATCTTTTTACCCGCACACAAAACTAACGTTATAGGGTGAGCCTTAGTGTAAAATATGATATGGTCCAAAACCCAAGTAGATGTAGGTCGATTTTTTTTATAAATTACTGGCACGAAACAGTATATATATATAGGTCGACCCTACTATAATACGGTGACGGTGGTGGGTGGTCAAAGGGCTACAGGGAAAACATTCTGCATTTTCTCGAAAATGTTCCTTCTTTTTGCTGATTTGCTATCTCCAGTCAGATTCTAAGCTTGATATAGCCCTTGAGCAATGTTGAAAATAGCACATCCGAGCCTAGAAGGCCTGCAAACAAGGCTACTGTTCGCTTGTTGAGGAAATAGGTGCAGTTTGCGGCTTGTTGTTGACGCAATAACATTTTGTCTTCCTGTCGCTTTGGACATCCATTGTTGTACAATGTGTCAGTTTGTGACATGGCACGGAAACTGAACACTCGTGTCTTTGGTCACGAAGTTGTCGTTACAACTAGACTGGTGTACCAGACATGTACGTGCGGTGTTGAACGTTGTGTTGCGGTGTTTGAAGATTGTAGGAAACAGAGGTGTAGTTTGACGGGTCATTCACCGGTTAGGTGTCAGTTTGAAGGTCATTACGTGAATCATGAACGTAGAGGCTAGGCCAGATGTTCTGGGTGTCTATATTAGGCCATTTTAATTTGATTATATATGTGGCATATTCTGGGACCCCCAAATTTGACGCAAGCGTGCGAATAAAAACAGGAATTTACACAATCAGGTATTTTTCAAAGATAGTAAAATTTTAAAAACTACAATTTACAAAAACAAGGAATTAGAAAAAAGGCTAACTAAGAAAGGAGCCTAGTGTGGCGCAATCAGCAGGGTGTTCGATTCACAACCCAAAGTTCTGGGTTCAAATCCGTTGATGTGCCACCGATCTTGTGCTCTTTGGAAATACACTTTACACGACTTTCCTCACTTCACTCAGGCAAAAATGAGTACCTAGCTTCGGTTAGGGCCGTTTTCGGATAGGACGTTAAACGGAGGTCCCGTGTTTGAGGAGAGCCACACCTCCAGTATGTTAAAAAAAACCTACCTTACGTATAGAAAAGAGTAGTTGTCCTTCCCGGTGTGAGTTCGAAAAACTTCGAAACTTCGAAAACGGAAATCTACAAAAATTACTTCATAGAATAAACAATCATCTACAATACATAGATGTACTGTTGATTATGGAAAATGCCTTTCCTAAACATGTGTAACAGATGTAGCATTGAAGTAGCATTGTGTTTTGTCTTAAGAATTATTGCATTGTAGTTATTCGAGGCGACGTTAAAGACAGAAACACTGAAGTCTTAATAAAATTGTTGCAATGTTGTTTTTATTTTTAATATAATTTGTAGTCTTTACTAAGCGACAAGGAAAAGTAACGTAACCACACTCGCCTGTTTCCTTCTGCGTGTTTTTCGGACGACTTTTCGCTTCTTATTTTGGGCGCCTTTTACACGTGGAAAGAATCTTATCTAAACCCTACCGACTTAGTACCACTGTAAAAATATTCACAGATCTTAAAAGGCATCCAAAAACAAGCGAGCTCACGTCCAAAACAAATATAAAAACAGCCAAGCTTTGAGGTCAACTTGTACTCTGACCTACAAGTTTTTGTTATGTAAAAGTTTTGTAAAGTGGTTTACTCTATTTACATTGGGTCGTTTCTTACCCCTCCCTCTAGTAAACTATACTTTGAGTGTTTGGAGTAAGTTTGAGCCCCCTGTTCCAAGGTTGGAGTCCGCTGAACGAAAATAACTGAATTCAGGAAGAAACTCCCAAAAATTGTAGAATGTATTTCTTTATCAGTGAAATTTGTTTGAAATATTAAAGAGAATTTTGGTACTTTGCATAATGGTCTCCGTCTCAGTGGAAAGGGACTATGAACTAGTGCGGAAAGTGGCGTTTACCATTACATATAAATGTCTAAAATTCTTTGTGGTGAGGGGTATTCCTCATTATATTTTTGCCGTAGGGGAATACATATTATTTTGCTGTTTGCTGGTGTGTTCCTTTTCTTTCCTCTTCTGTCAGAAACCGATGAGAGCTTAGCTTGCACATTAGCTGTTATTTTAGATATGAGCGTCATCAGCCAACCAGAGCTTAGCTTGGATATTAGCTGTTATTTTAGACATGAGAATTTTTTTTTTAATATAGTATAGAGTGAGCCTAATGGTATGTTTTTGTGTGCTTGTGACTTGGCACAAGGCTGCGGGGGAAAACATTATGCATTTTCATGAAAATGTTGCCTTTCTAGTTACATACAGCTCTGTGCGTTTTAGCCTGTTAAACTACCATTTTACCCTATATGAAATTGATGTTGCAAGAGTGCGCCACCTATCGACACGTTCTTTAAACGCAACCCATCGAACCCTTGCCATTGATTCGATTTGATTTTTGTGTGTCCAACTGTATAAAGAGACCCAGACATGGCTACAACTAGCCCAAGGCTTTCACAAAAGCATAGCCCCAGTGTTTGAACAATACACAACATTAATACGAGGGCTCACCATATATATAAAGGCGTTTGGTAGAAGTAGTTAGTAAGAGTAAGTTGTAGAGGCATTGAGGTTGTCGCTTTACTAACCATCCTGTAATGATTTTTATAGATTCTATACGATATTTTGTAAAATACAACGAAAAATGTGTTCTACAACGTATCTTACCATATGGAACTTCATAGACATCCAACGATACATTCCATATGTTGTACTTTTCAGGAAGATGAGTCACCAAACGTAGGACAACAACGCCTCCTTGCAACATAAAAGTAAACTGCAGGTGCGGACGAACTACCTAGTGTATGAGAGCCCCCTAGCCCCCATTACTGGTACGGCAACAATGTTCAACAATAGATAAGTTTCTTTTTTTTAGTTTTTATTTTGTAATGTTTACTTATTACTACATTGTACATGGACATTGCGTTATTCAACAATTTTCATTGTATTATTTTGTATTCTAGTTGTCAATATATACTTGTTACAACTTGCAAGGCAGTTACTAAGTCATTATCAAAACAAATCCAACTTGTTGCAGATTCTTCAAAATATCAACTAAACAACTTCTACACTTGACAGCGTATCTAAACCTGACAAAAACGATTGCGATGCTTACGAGGTGCGTATTGTGTAGATGCGTGCGACTGCGTATGAAAAGCTTACAGACATCATACAGACTTGACTCGACTGAACGTAGCAGCTGGTTCGGATAACCATTTCAAAAATCTAAACTCAAATCCGTAAAACAAATATATAGTGATACTTATCTGATCAGACGGACGAAATGGTCTTGAGTCTACCAATTATGTTTCATGAATGTTTGTTTTTTTCATCTATTCCCTTACCGCATCTATTAAACAGCATTCTAATAAGAACAATACTCATTACCTCCATGAAATGTCATGGAGGTTATATTTTACCCAGCGTTTGTGTGTGTGTGTGTGTGTGTGTCTGTCTGTCAACAAGATAACTCAAGAACGACTAGATGGATTAGTTTCATACTTGGTGTGTTGGTGGGGTGCGATGAAAGCTAGAATTGATTAGATTTTGGGCCCCCTGGCGGCTTCCCTTGGTACTGCAGCGCAACTTCCGGTTTTGCTATCTCGTGTTCTGAACACGCTATGGTCACGATTTTTGAGTGTTAGATAGCTCTTGTGCTCAGGAATAAGTGACATAAGTTTTGGCCCCCTACCGACTAGGTGTGGGATAGCAGGGGCATTTTTGTCAAAAACTTCTGAAGAGGATAACTCAAGAAGGGAACAATGGATTTTCATGATTTTTGGTATGTAGGTGCCTTAGACAATGTTGTACAAGATAAGATACCAATTATGCAAAATAGGAGTAAATTTGCATAATTAATGAGAATATTCTATCATGGCAGTTTTTCAATGTATCTCTTGTCCCGGACATGATATAGTCTTGACATTTGAGTGGTAGATAGCTTGCAGTGACATGACAAAGTGGGGCAGATTTCAGCCCCCTAACATGTAATTTCGGAACTGCAGGGGCGTTTTTGTCAAGACATTCCAAAGTGGATAACTGCAGAAAGGATTGACGGATTTGCATCATTTTAGGGGTGCAGGTAGCTTAGGCAAAGGTGTTCATAATGATATACATGTTATGCAAATGAGGACCTTATTTGCATAATTAATGAGGAAATTGTATAATACCATTATTACTAATAACTGGACTTCAATAAATGTAACACTTATTAATTATGATAGATGGAATATAAGCAGAAACCAAATATGGTAATGCGGAACTTATTTGCATAATTTATGTACAAATTACAAAGCCGCTTTAAGTCTAATGATTGGAATTTTATACTTGTGACATGTGTATGTTAGTCAATGATGAACAACAACACGCATAAATTATGTTAATGTATTAGTCAATTGCATGAAATTTACAAAAGCTCTAAATTTTCATGGAGGTATGAGGTCGCCGAACTCTAGTTTTTAATGTAGACGTCAGATACTGACTACCACTCATAATACTCATTGAAGAATACATTGACTGTTTTCTGATTCTTTCCATACTTTCACGTGTTGCATAGCAACTGTTCCCATGCACATGTTATTGTCACCCCTTTTGGATGCGTGCGAAACACAGGATGGGGTTCTACTAGTACATATTTTGTATCTTATGTCGAGTTTGTTTTTTCAACAAACAATCTACAAAAATTGAAAAATACTAGTAGATTATTTGATCATTAATTTGAGAAAATCCCAACGCTTGTACTTGTACCACTGAAGGTTAGTATTTTCTCAAATTACTACTAGTGACTGACAGCAGTAGTGGAAGTACAGTAGTAGTAATTTGAAAAAAATACTAACGCTTGTACTTGTATCACTGAAGGTGACATTGGCATGTGTTATCCTAAAGTACGCATGCGCAGTGAAATGCATTGTGGGTAATATGTCAAAAGTGGAGGCCCCTTAGACATAACAAACAAAGAAAGTCTGGACATTGTTATGTAAATCGAGATGATGGCTGGGAAAAGAACTGTTCGCTTTAACATTGCACCTACAATGCATTTCACTGCGCATGCGTACTTAGAATTGTAATATCCTCTCAGCTTTCGCTACATGCAGCCACCTCTGATTCGAGCTGCGTGTTCAGCCGCTCCAGGGTGTCGTACAGGCGTTCGAAGAAGATAAGGTCTCTCAAAGCATGATAGAACTGATTGTTCCCCACGTCCTCAAGGGGAATGGGATCTACCGTCCACCCCTGTGGCTCAGTGGGGTCGCCCATTTCCCCTGCTGCCCTCATCTGACAATTTTGAAAATGAAGACAAAATATGACGTGAAATACGACATAATAATCAAATTATGAATTAGAACTACCTCAAAAGTCATATCTATTGTATGCAATATACATTTACCGACATGAAATAGGAGATTTTGCTGTATAAAATGTTGCATTTACTGAGAAGTTTCTTACCGTTAATCTTAGTTTGAACAGCAAGTTGCTCATGAGGACACCGGTGCGATCTATCAAGTTCCGCAAGGTGGCGTCGTAGTCGTCGACATCCGGTGCTTCAAGGATGACTTGTGGGATGGTCAGATCGTATCCGCTGAGGAGACGATACAGGGGAACCAGCCCGCTGTCGTTCTGGATAATGCAGAATCTTTCATTATGAACAGCTCATCTTGAAAACAAATGTGAGGAAAGTGTTTGTTTGTGTGTGTGTGTGTGTGTTTGTGTTTTGTGTGTGTGTGTGTGTGTGTGCGTGCGTGTGTGTGTGCGCGAATGCGTATGTATCTGTGTGTGTGTGTTTGTCTGTGTGTGTGTATCTGTGTGTGTGTGTGTGTGTGTGTGTAGGTGAGTGTGTGTGTGACAAAGAGAGTACGTGAGTGGGGCAAAGAAAGAAAGAAATGAGTAGGATAGAAAGAAAAAGAAAGAAAAGAAAGGAAGAGAATTAAAGAAAGAAAGTAACGGATAGAGTAAAAGAGAAAAAAGAAAAATAAATGAAAATCATATACATGTCCACAAAACTCTTTCTTCGATAGATGCATACAGAAGTCAGCTTTTTTCAAGTGTTATTTTACTAACTTCACAAATGGAATACCTCAAACCTTAATGAAGTATTATTGTGTGAATTTCTTAGCTTAATAACCTAGATATCACTTATGTAAGTGATCTGCACCTTTCCTTCTTCACTTAATCAATCACCTTCCCATAAGGGGTCATTCGTCGGGGACGGTTGACCATGGCGTACTGGTATACTGCATTACTGTCAGACATCGGGGCATCTTCTCTCGGTAGTTTTAAAGAACGCTTGCAGATAGATGTGCAAAAGTTAGGGGTAACGAGTCGTTCGGTGTAATATAACCAGCTGCTGCCGCGCCGCGTGCCTGCAAAGCTGGTGTAATACGCCGAACGGCGGTTATACCGACTATATAGATACAGATACAGATACAGATACAGACATACAGGACGGGGGGGGGGTCTTCCCGTTATTTTGCGGTACCTGAAAATACCGCTAGAGGAAGAACCAAGATCACCAAGCTTCTTCATACAAAATCTAATCAAATCCATCAAGCCTTGAGTAAAAGGTATGAACGCACAAACACAGCCAAAAACAATACCCCAGTCGGAGGTAAAAAAACTAACCTGAGAAGATGGGGCGGAGTCGATGACGCCAGTCTGGTACGATTCATCCCTGAAGGCTTTCAATTTCTGTAAGACAAGCGCAACGAATATTCTCATTAAAACAGGTAGCTAAACAACGTAGAGATAGGATAACAACTTGTAGACAAGATTGATTGACTGTAATTACTAGTAGCAATTTAGAACAAAACTAGAAAGGCAACATTTTTGCAAAAATGCAGAATGTTTTCCCTCCAGCATTATACACCTTTCTTACGCGGCGGCCATGATAGATCTAAAACGAGTTCAATGTGGCAAACAAAAGGCTGTCCATCATAATTAGCAGTTCGACCAATGGTAACCTGCCAATTAGGAAATCGACCAATAAGTGAATGGCTGGAAATTCGTAAAAAATTTGCATTATTATGTTTTTATTTTGCATCTCTTAATGGACTATGGGGTCAGTCTACACTACTCTAAATTGCTACATTTTTCGGTGCATAACACTTCTTGTAATATTTATTATTCCATCTTATATCATGAAAATTTGTGTGGTTTGGGGGATAACTAAATGGGACCTGATTTTACAAATAAGTTTTGTCTGTTTGCCTCATTGACCTCTTCTTGGATCTATCATGGCCGCCGCGTGAGAAAGGTGTATAGCAAACTACTCGCATACAATACTATACCATTAGGCTCGCCCCAAAGTAGTGTGTGAGGGTGATAAAAAACGAATTTGGGGTATAAATGGGGGCATCAGAGTGATAGCTAGTCTAAGTAGACCGTAAACCTTACCGTTAACCTTTTCTTCTTGGAGAAAGAACACACCAGCAAAAATCATGTGTTTTCTCCTTCGGAAAAAAACATAGATATCCTTCATATAAACCGTTTTTTATTGGACGGCGCCAAATTGCGTTAGAGCATTGAGGCCACTTTGTATGTAAGCGTTACTTTTTTTTTGCGATCACATTGTCATTGATGTGTGGCGTAGTTTCGTTGAAAGTCAAGATGGCCAAGTTAATGGAAATCGTATACGCGAAGTGTTGACGCTGGATCAAAAACCAATGTGTAATATTGAATGTATGAGATAATTTGATACTTGGCCCTACATAGGGAAGATTATTAATAGAATATGCGCCAGTTTGCGACCATTTCTGCTAGTTGCGAGGTGTTCTAATTCTACAACACTAATCGCAATTTCAGGCGGTTTGCGCCAATTTGCGAATGCCTGGCGCAATTTGGTCCAATGTACAAAGATATAAACGAAATAGGAAGATTATGGTGGCCAATTTTGCTTAAATTATGAGCAACTAGTGGGCCCAAACATACATTACTTCTTCCTTACATTACAAGCTATCTGCCACCAAAAATCAAGACCATAGCATGTCAAGCACAAAAGATACCAAAACAGAAGTTCTGCGGCTAGTACCAAGGTCACTTACCAAAGGTCCCCAAATCAACCATGTCATTGACCTTTGTTTTTCCAATCCCTACCCAAATACTAAATATCATTGCAATACATTCAGTGGTTCTGGAGTTATGCTAGCCACAAATATCCGGAAACACAAACACACGAACACACACGTCAAAAACTATACCTAGATTTTTCATGGATGTAATCAGTGATCCAGAAAAAAAAACTGTATACGTACATGCACATACGCGGCAAGAACAAACACACTATTATTCGAGTAAATTTATGCCATACAGTACTTAACATTTACTCACTATCATTTTTATAGTGTCGTTGGTCTGTTGGATTGTTTTCCTCGTCAGTTGAAGGTCCTTGTCGTATCCCCTGTGCCCACAGGGATCGTAAGGGTTGGGGTTCGTGTGGCGGTGCACAGAGCGATCTTGACGGTGTGGCAGTCGGGATGTCCCGGTAGGAAGGGTGGACACGAAGCGGACCACAAAGAAGAGCGTCCACACTAGTATGTTTACTGTCAATAAATGAAATAAAGACGATGTTTTGTTTCTTCTTCTGTATTTTCGTAATTGTAGGGTATTCGACCCAGAAGCCATGGATACTGGGCTCAATTCTTGTCGCGTTACCGATCTTGCGCATTTAAAACATATAAATGGGTAACGTTACCTGTCTTCGTTTAGTGAAAAGCGGCGAAATGAAAAGCTCCACCTCCCAATACTGACCCTAGTTTAATGGTCCTAAATCTTTTAGTCCTTAAGCTTTTTATCTTAGAAAGTTTAAAAGGACTCCCTTTTCCGTTTTTCACTTTTTGAACCCAAACTACCCACTAGCAGCATACTCTTTCTCAAACATATGTCTTTAAGTACTCCGGTTCTTTTCTTTTCTTTCATCACTTATATATAAAGATAAGAAATAGATAGGAGATGAAACTTATAACTCACCTTTCGGCTGATAATGCATGCTTCAGTCCTTTATAGTATCAGATAGCGCGTAGTAACTGCAGACGTTCGTTTTTGAAGACAAGTACCTTTGGATTCCTACTGAACTTACGGTCTGTGCAGGTTTTATAGGGAAACTCTCTATTGTTTTAGACTTAGTCATCGTCGTAGTCACCAGGGATGCTGGCTATTATTAGACAAGGCAAAATCCAAATTTCGTTTAAATGTTTTGAACTCGGTCAAGTTGATTATGTTTAGCTGTCCCAGGTATGAGGATGCGCCTCTGACGCAATACGCCCACATTTTCTCTCTAGGGAAACGATGCTTTGTTTTTATTCCACCGGGGCCATGGAAAGGTACCTGTGACTATTCCTCGAAACCATGGAGACCACAGCAAGTAAATTTTATGGATGACATCCACTGTAAACTGCAAAAATAATGAGGTAGGGTGAAAAAAAACAAGACGGGTAAAAAAAAAGATGGCAAATTTTAAAAATAGACACCATAAACGTTGTACAATTGAAGTGACAAAACATGGTATCACTATAAGCCAAGAGGTCTTTCATTCCTGAGTGTATTCAAGATGTGCGCAAAGTGACACTGTTGAGGTAGACTGGTATCATTTACCAAGTTGACAACTACCCTCATGGCTACAACACAGGTGTCACTTCTACACTTACCAATTTAGTTTCACTTGTACAACTACAGTCATGACTACCTCACTATAGTGTCACTTCAAAAACTACAGTCATGCGTACCTCACTACAGTGTCACTTCTACAACTACAGTCATGACTACCTCACTATAGTGTCACTTCTACAACTACAGTCATGGCTATCTCACTATAGTGTCAATTCTACCACTACAGTCATGACTACCTCACTATAGTGTCACTTCTACAACTACAGTCATGACTACCTCACTATAGTGTCACTTCTACAACTACAGTCATGGCTATCTCACTATAGTGTCAATTCTACCACTACAGTCATGACTACCTCACTATAGTGTCACTTCTACAACTACAGTCATGGCTACCTCACTATAGTGTCACTTCTACAACTACAGTCATGACTATCTCACTATAGTGTCACTTCTACAACTACAGTCATGGCTGCCTCACTATAGCGTCACTTCTACAACTACAGTCATGGGTACCTCACTATAGTGTCACTTCTACAACTACAGTCAGGGCTGTCTCACTATATTGTCACTTCTACAACTACAGTCATGCCTATCTCACTATATTGTCACTTCTACAACTACAGTTATACCACACAACACATGTGGTATTTTCTCGTCATATTATTACACAATCAGGCGAACATCAATTTGCGCGATGATGTCATCCACAAACTTTACTTGCTGTGGCCTTACCTTCCTCTAAAGACTTAAAAATGCAATCAGCCCCCAATGCAAGGACCTGAGATATTCTTAATTAAGGTGTCGTCAAAACATCCTCCCACCCCTCGAACTTAATGAAAGTATTCCGACGCTTTATTGTTAAACAAATGTTAACGCTTTCAACGGCGATAATCTCTTTTTAAAAAAGCCTACGCAGAGGTCGCCTGACTGTATACAAGTTCACATGCCTACGTAAGGCCATTATGATTTGATTATAAGAACGACGTCCTTTTAGGGCAAAAATGAAAATAAAAGTTGGGCCGAAAAACTTGAGAATGGCTTCATTGTTATAGAATCTTAGTGGTCAGAAAGTATTAAAAAAATGACTAAGCTAAGAGATCTTTGTATTCCAAACAATGTGCTTTTTTATGTTCTTTCACAATTTCTTGGAAGACTTTTGAAATCTTAGCTCCAGGCACGTAATTCCTTTGTGTGAGGTGTACGTTTACGGCAAAATCAGCATGTTAAATTATTTTCGTGGAAGTGTTTTGAACTGGGCCTTGTAGATTATGTTTAGCTGTCTTAGGACAGTCAGGTATGTGGATGCGCCTCTGACGCAATACGCCCACCTTTTCTCTAAAGGCACGGTCACATAGTTGGTGCGATCGTCCTTGGGACATTTTTAGGACAGCCATTCATGTGTCCTACAATGTTTAGCTTCCTTGCTGCACAAAACGCTCTCTTGGATCCTCGTGGGTGATTGGCTCTGTCACTGCCTGCTTAAAAATCCTATTATCAAAATCGTACGAAGATCGAACGACCTACGTGTGCCCTAATACACCTGTCAAATTATCTACGATCTTCGGGCGTATCGATGGAAGATCGGCAATATTTAAGATCGACAGAGGGTTTTGCGTATTTTTCACCTGAAAACCGTCCCTGTAACATATAAGCCATACTCTGTACCTTGTAGAATTGTTGTGCAATAAAGTTATCAATTATACCCCACTCACATTAGGCGAAAATCGATCGGACGACGAGTCTGCGAGCTCTAAATTACGAGTAGGCATGACCCTGACAGGAAGGGGGAAACTCTGCCATTTCTTCGTCGGCAGTAGGGTCATGCCTCCTCGTAATTTAGAGCTCGCAGACTCGTCGTCCGATCGATTTTCGCCTAATGTGAGGGGGGGGAATTAGAGTGAGCCTCGGGCGATTGCCGCAGAATCGTCGTCCGATTGATTTTCGATATTACGTTATTAGTATCAGCTTTCTGATTTGTTTGGCAATTTATGGCATATATCTATCTATTTCAAAAGTCATGTATCTGTTTCTATTTTGAAGTATCCATTTTCCGATTTTTTTTCAGTGTACGACATATATCTACATCTTTCTTATAGAAGAACGAACATTGACGCACTCGTGAAAACCCATCCATACAATCAATTCAGTTTGAACTAAGTATAAGTATATCAGACGAGATCCAGGTGTAGTAGGGTCATACATGTAGTAAGGTTCTTGAACTAGAGGTGTGGCTCTGATCTGACCTCAAAGAAGGATTTTACGTCTGATCCGGTAAAATTACGTCACTTCCGGCAGGATATTCCAAACTGGGGCTCGGCAGTGGTTTCACCTTGGTGCATTATTGTAGCCTGAAGGTACGAACTTTCCAAGTAATGAGGCGGTTTACGAACACAGGAACCCCCATGTTACGTCCCTTCCGGAATGCAATCGTTTGTGGCGTCGTGCACGTGTGTCGCGTAACTGGTAGAGCGTTCGGCTCGGAATCTAGAGGTTCTGAGTTCGATCCTCTCCGTGCCCCCGACGTTGTGACCATGGTAAAGCCCTTTACACGACATTCCTCACTTCACCCAGGTGTAAAAATAAGTACCTGACTTCGGTCGGGGAGGTTAAATAAAAGACTACTTTTACCTTCTGTCTGTGCTCTGTATGTGACACTGTTAATATAAGTTACTAACTTGAGTATAGGGCCGCATTGTCCTTGTCTCTCTAAAGGCAAATAAAAAAAAAAGATCGAAATCGGCTAGGTCCACATCCACGGAATTGAGGTCAGATGGCCAAGCAGCGAGGTTGTGTTACCGCTCGCGGCACCTGAGTCGAATGATAACATAAGTGTAAAGTGCCTTTCCCAAAGGGCACAACTTATTAGAACTTGTAAGAGATTCGAGTCCAGAACCATTACCATCCTCAAATCTTTCTCTCCCAACTCATAAAACTGGACTGTTCAGAGCAAAAACTTTCCCAAGAAAAAAAAAAAAATCCAAAATTTTATCATGTGAAAGGTGGGCTTTACTCCATGATTAGTCCGGACGTTCGTTCTTCCCCAGTGACTTGGGCTTTTGTTTATATCGCATATCCGGTTAACCGCCCCACGGCTCAACACACCTGGTGTGTATTCTACTGAACAGTATACTTGTAAGCTGCATATCCGGACATCTTCATTTGAACCACTCACACAAGAAAGGACCCCTACTCTTTTCCGAGAGCATGATAGATAAGTAAACAAAGGGGATTCTATCTTTAGAGTTACTACTGGTGCTGCTTTGCGAAAATATGGGTTCGCTGAACTTTTGAAAGCTGCATTACCCTTCCTTTGTACAACTGCGGTTATGGATAGCAGCGCCACCTGTTGATAGTTCCCGGAAAGACAGGAAAAGGAGTCAGATATATATGTATGTCAGGTATGCGCAACTTGCACCCATAACGCAACACCTACAGAGAAGACAGGAAGTCTTCTTCTTCTTCTTTAAACACTCGAACTGAGTTTTTCTGTTTTTGGTTTCCTGACTTTTTAAAAAAACGGCCTTTCTCGAAGTACAAAAAACTATTCTGAGTGTGTCACATACATTGTACCTGGGTCATATGATATTTCTCAATACAGGCTTTTTATTTGACGTCATCTGCGCTTTGTTGGATTACAGCAGCTAGTATGCCTGTAAAGTACAGGAAAATTACCAACCGATATGCACACAGGGATTCAACTTATAACAAGCGTTCGGAGAACTCAACCTTCGTGAAATGGGTGAGGGTGTGGTGGTTTGAGGGTGTTTTTTATAGACATGTCAGGGGCTAGGCTAACAGTATATGATACGTCCGATTGGCAAAATTGTCCGGAATTCTACAGGATTTTTCCCATATTTCTAATGTACAATCCCTATAAACAATCTCATCAATGACTACAAGTTACTGTGAAAAACAAACCCTGCTTTTTTCAACAATGTATTGTACCGGTAGTAACTGTTACATGTACAACCCTTTTAAAAGTTATAATATATGCCCCTGTATGCAATATCATCATTGCTCTTATTCTTGGTGTACAGATTATCAAATCTTATGGGAAACATGTACACCCCACCATGTATAATGTACTGTCCCTATAGTACCATGTGCAGCGTGGTAGCAGCATGACGTAATACCACCTAAATATAGCAAGATTGCGTAATACCCACTCAGGGCCACTGTAAAACCCATTTTCCACGTACAAACATCCCCTGCAAAACCGTCAGAAGCCACTAGACGAAAAAACGCCTCGTACGTTTCTTCTCCTTCTCAAGAACTACCTACATACGAAATATCAGATCAATCTGTCATGGTCTTACGATGCTGGACTGTTCACAGACATGCCGTATATAATGTTTCTACACATACCTATTGTATCATGAAAATTACCACCTAATTTGCATAACAAGCATACAATTATGTACATCATTACGTAAGCTGTCTGCATACCTACAGTCATTAACATCCATATTTATTTATTTATTTATTTATTTCATCTTGAAAACAGATGGGTAGCCCCTACAACAGTGCATAGTTGATTTCCAAGGGGGCCCATCAAACATACATGTAAAATAATAAATACAGGACAAAAAACGTGGTTACAATCAGTCAAACTTTGGACATCCAGGGACAACATACAGTACAGAAAACATAAAACCGGTGCGTCAAAACATAATCAGTGTCCATACTCATGTCGAAAACGTTCCAAGGTCAAAATCAATATGTCAAGAGATGGAGTGGAGGTCAGAGGTCAAATCATATATCAAATCATGTGTAAATCGAAAATTAATGAAACTGAAATTTACAAAGTATGGATAGTAAATCATATGTAAAGATTGAACAAACAAAAAAATTAAAACAGTAAGGCACATCAGAGACAAAGGTGCTTTTCCATACTAAGTTCCAATATTACTTGAGGTCAGATATACATGTGTTCTTCAGAGCTGTTTTAAAGCATTTTAGTGTTGTGATGTTTCTTATGTTATCTGCTAGTTTGTTGTACTGGCTAGTGCCAGTGTATGCAAATGTTTTTTGTCCACTTGTGGTGGTGTAGCTTGGTGGGTGTAGTTTAGTGGTCTGCCTAGTGTTGTAAGTATGGATACGAGAGTTGTGCTGAAATGTGGCGGATAGGTATCGACCCGTTCTTGCATTATTCCTTCTCAAAACCTTAAACAAGAATTACTTTCACCGCCCCTGCGAAACCACTAGGTGGCCAAAACTTACACACCTTACTATGCTTTTACACAGCTACCTACCACTTAAAAATCATCACCCAAACAAGTCCCAAACAAAAAATAGCAAAACCGGAAGTTCCGCTGCCATACCATAACACGCCGCTAGAGCGCCCTGCCGTAACGCAATTCCTGCCATTCCTTCGTCATGTCTAATCCTACCCACATACTAAATATCAAAACCATCCATTCACGCGTTCCCTAGTTATCAGGCTGACAAACGACCCCCAGACATCAAAACAGCACTGACTACAAACACTTCGTTTCACGAAGTGAATTACTGTCAATCCTTTTTATAACGGCCACTCAAGGGACTGGAGAAATGTGGCTACTATAGAAAGGTGCCTACTATAGAGAAAATGCTTATCAATTGACCATGAGCGATAAGCTACACGTGATTTTAGTACCCACTGATCTTTCTCACCAAGTCACATTGTCTCGATCGTCTCAAAATTCAACTGCCAAATTGATATCTACCGAAAAAGATTGATATTTCCATGCGCACTGTTAGTAAATTCGACGTCAATGACTTGCGCTCTAACATTCAAGGCACGCGTACCGCTAAAATGAATGATATCGGGAACTCTAAATTCTCCAATCTAGGATTTCAAAATCGGCGTAAGGTGAGGTATGACCGTAGTATGGTCGCAATAGGCAGTGTTGCTGTATCTACGGGACCGGAAATCGTGTGGCCGTGGCCGCGTTGGACAGGTGGCCGCTATAGATTATTTCTTAATGCTTAGGTCAACGGAAAAAATCCAAGGGACCGACAAAAAAGTGACCGCAATGGCCAGGTGGTCGCAATCAAAACGTGGCCACTAATACAGGTTGGACTGTACTATGACGTTGATGAAAATATATGCTGTCCTTTTGCAATCAGAATATTTTCAGTTGAGGTATTTGGCACAGTAGGTTGTTATTTTCTTCTGTTAGATTGAAAACATTTGCAGCTAAGTATGGCTCCATTTATGCGATTACTCAAACCTTTACATTTTTAATACTTATGCTCATTGCTGTATCAAACAGTGGATTTATAAATTCTCTGTTACTGCCAAGGATGAATGTTACATAATATCATATACTCATGAAAATGAAGAAAAATTGAAGATTTCAAGTAGTGGAAAGTAGCTCTATGGTAAACTTTTCTCAAGGTATCATCACGAACCTACTTGCAGATCACATTATGATATTCAAATAATTGATAACGATTAATGTGGCTTTAAAGGAATATTGAAAGCATTGACACAACCATACGGCCATGTATACTTTTTTAATATTCAAATACTATCAATCATATACACATAGATTTTAGTAACTACAGTTGTGGAGTTTGGTATGATACATCTTATTTATCAGACTTGCAATTGGTTATAATATTACCATATCTAAAACACACAGCATTCCATAACATACTACATACGAGGGGCGTGCAATTAGTAATGGTCCTGACCCATTTCCCATAGCAGGAGATTAATGAAACTTGGCACAGTTATTAGTCTTTCTCTTCATAGGAATCACCCAGAGTTATGCATTTCTCCCATCGTTTGATGCAGCTCTGGACACCGATTTTGTAGGACACCCCAGGTTGGTCCTCCAACTGATGCCTCATCAATGGCACAAGAGGGACGACCAGGTCTGGGAGCTGTTTCCACAGACTTCCAACCACGTTTGAATTCAGGATGCCAGCGTTTTACAAGGTCATATGATGGGGCATCATCACATTAAGTTTCATTTATTTCATCAAAAGTCTTCTTTGGTGTGCGTCCTTTCAAATACAAAAACCGGATCACTGCGCGACACTCAACTGGTTCCATTTCACACCTGGTCCATTTCGCACCTGACTAAGTTCAAACACCAGTAAATCAGAAATAGAGATATGAATTATTACACATACAAAATTTCATTTAGATCAGACAACTGGAAGTGGGTCAGGACCATTACTTATTGCACGCCCCTCGTAACCCTATCGCACAACCTTGTCCATGGTCCTTGATCATTTCAGGCAAAGATTTTCTACATTTTCACATTCTTAAAATCACTAATTTTTTTTTTCTTTTGAAAGACCAAATGAAATGTTTTTCAATGGCAAAGGCTAAATATCTGAACAAACAATACAGAAGTACTTAAATCATATCATAGTTATAATCGTGTTAGAAGTGATATGGCATAGGAAACTTCATGTACTTCTTATTGCTGTCCTTTTTGTTTGATTTTTTCTTCGTGAAATAGTTCACACAATTTCAGCATTGTTTAACTCAATAGATGACTGGAAACCAAATTGAGCTCATAATAACAGTTCGCTACAAGTACAGGGCTGCTATATATTTGCTGAAAATTGATAATAGTTTGTAGGGATTTGTATGCTTCCATGGTTAGCTGAATCACACATTTTAAGCCCCCTTCACACTATAGCAAGAATGTGCCGTAATGGTGTCAGAGTGAAAATTCTTTTCTATTCTTGCAGCTTGGCAAATGGCAAATATCGAATGGCATTTAATGTAGATTCTAAGTATATTCTAACTATTCTAACTGCAGTATGACCGCATTCTGTAGTATTTCAACATTATTTGAGACATTCTTGTCTCATTAGATGGAGAACCGAAACGGCAAGCCACTTCGCATCCTGTCCGAATGTGGCCAACAGAATATCTGGAATGCAGTGAGAATTTCTTGAATACATTACGAATTCCCAGGAATAGAAAACAATTTTCATTCTGACGGCATTTGGGCTCTTTCCTTCTCCTGTGAAGGGGATATAAGGTCCAATTGGAATTCCCACCCGAATGGCCCCGAATGTGATTGAATTTTGCAAATAATTCATTCCGGTTGGTTCTGCTCGATTCCTGCTAATTCGTTTTCAGTGTGAAGGTCCTATTACCTGCTCAAGTACATAGTCATCGGGATGGCTGCCACGACGCTGATGATGTATACCACGAGGCACAGCCTGTCCAGGACCTTCGCCAGCAGGGTGTAGTCGGAAACCTCCCCCTCGGTCTTTACCGCCCTGGTCAGCTCCTCCATCTCCCTCTTTACCTCCGTCAGATTGTTCTTTACATCCACCAGCTCATTCGTCAACCTCTCCGTCCCGTTCTCTACCGCCTTAGTCAGCTCCTCGTCTCCTTTCTTTACCACCTTGGTCAGCTCGCGCACGCTGGAGATCAAGTGAAGAAAGCCTGGAGACTCGGGGGCTGTAGCAGGGTTTGTTGGCGGTCCGGTCCTCCCGGGGTCTCCACTGTTTTGCAGCCACATTACAGCCACACCTGCTCCATCGTCTACCGGCACATCGTCGTCACAAAAGGCGGTGTTGGTCATCTCTATCGCAGTACCACTGCTGCTTTGCTTCTCCTTCGACTTCGTTAGATCTCCCAGAAGCAGTACCCTTTACAAATGATACGCGATACAAAATAAGGTTGATGCTATCTGGTGCCTACAACGCAACACCACGACACCCGTACACCTGTAGTCTGCAGTTGGTAATAAATCTATAGTTTAAAGAAAGCTGCAAGAGGCTTGGGATTCACCTATGAGAATTCCCAAAAGCTTTTCAGTCTTTTCTTACAGAGTATGGATTTGACTTTAGTTATGTTTAGAAATCGCCAACAAATGTTGGATCAATAAGCTATCGGCAATCCAAACAAATTTGGTGGAAGTTATCAAAAATACGGTGGCGCGTCCTTTCTGATAAAGACTATCGTTATTTTTTTCCGCCATGCATAGAAAGAAATACATTGTCAAGAAGTCTTATAGCTTAGGGCAGAACCCGCCGTACGTGCCAAAACGTGGGCAATCTTTTGGGGTTTCGTTTGTGGTAAGTACCACCTCCGTGCGAACTCGTAGGGAATCCGACGGATTTGGGAGCACGCAGACACGCCGTAGAACTTTACGTGCAAAACTTTGTGTGCCATCGGGCTGCGGATTCGCCGTCCGTACGTGCCAGTATGGGCGAGGCGCCTGCCCTGCACAGCCTGAACGTATTCAGAAATAAGAGGCGGACGTGCCCCCCCCCCCCCCCAAAAAAAAAAACCTACGGAAAAATAGCACATACGGCGGGTTGTGCCATTAGCTTAAAGGAACGACCTCATTATAGTCGACACAAGCGACCCTGCTATAGAGGATAACTATTAAATACCTTGCAATGTAGCGGAGAAATAGAACCCTCGCCCTCGGAGACAGACACCCCTCCTTGTTGTGAATGAAGATAATGGCCACGGTGATGAAGAGGAAGAGCCCCATCAGGCCCATGCACACAATAATCAGCGTGGCTGTGAAATTACATAATGAATGAAGACCTTTATTGTACATGCATACTGACTGGGTTCAGTACAGGTCGCAACAAAAGATACATGAAATATATACAATGAATCTACTATACACAATAATCGTATTCTACAACGTGAATTCGACTGCTTCTGGTTTCTGTCTTACATTGAAAATGTAGGAACAGATATGCTTTATAAGAAAATGTTTGTCTGAATTCATAAGGAATATAAATTTGTTGTATGGATTGGGAGAACATGGGTTCTATCCGTCTATAGAGTTCAGCTCTCTCTTTCTTGTACAAACTATACTACTACAAAATGATGTTCGTCCTCTAACTTATCTATATTTCAATATCTACATATTCGTTTGCTTCGTTGGTAGAGGAGTGTGGTTATGATAGATATGCTAAAGAAATTAAATTTAAAGCGGATACATTTTTTGACAACACGCTTCACTTGTTTATTGCGTGCAAAATGTTTATGAGTAAAACTTAATAATCATTCGATTGAAGACTCACCAGTGTTAGTAGAATCCATCGTTGTAAAATTTGAGGTATAATCCAACAGAAGGAAGACACTCACCATGAATTTAAGTCGTTGACCTTCATCTGATGACTGATTTATACTGCCATGACGTTCCAAAAGTCTGATAAAGATACTGTCTTAGTTTAACGCCACTTTTGATACGCTCCTGACGTCACTTTCGACTTTCGGAACGTCAGTGTAGTGAATCAGTACTCTGATAAAGGTCGGCAAAATCTACTGCCATTCATTCATGGTGTGTGTCTTCCTTCTCAGGTTGGAATATAGCTCGAACGTTGCAACTAAGTAAATCATTATGTTTCGCTAATTACGTCCAGTGGAACAATTTGCCATAAACAAAACAACAACCGTCTGTCACTTCTAGAATTGCGTGGCAAAGGATGACCTTCCTAGGACACGCACCAAGAGCAGTTCTCAAAGAGGGCGATGGGAAGACCAGATCCTCAACACATTGAAAGAGCTGGGGGTCTCCAGAACCAACTGGAGAGAGTACGCCCAGGACTGATCAACTTGGCGTAAACTTTCCATGTCTGTAGCCGCTATGCATCAGACTATGATGCCTGCGAATGATTGATTGATGATTTCGTGTAAGTACTCACCGAGAAATGGCAGAGCCCCCTTGACAGGAAGAACCTCTGTAACAAACACGAGAGACACGACCATAGAGAGTTGAATGGTCACTCCGAAGGAGATCCGGTCTCCCTGGTCTATGGGCATGATGAAGGTGATGGTCATCAGCACAATCAGGATGACGCAGGGCCCAACAGTCGTGGCAATGTGGAACGTGGGGATCCTAGACAATTGTACAGAAAAGCAAGCCTCTTTTCTGTCTTTTGCGAAGATCATATCTCTCCGGTACCATTCTCCGTCCGGTTTGGCGGGGGAGAAGGAGTCACAAGGGTGGCTTTCCTCATGTGCATCTGATGGAGAACTTCCCCCATGGCATTCTGTAATTAAAATATTAATTCAACGTACTGCTACCGGGATAGTGTGTACAAGGTATCGACGGCATCGAGATTTCTGCTCACTCTGGAATTGTTACTGAAAGATTTATCCTGAGTGGACTACTCCCATTTCTCTTCAGGCGGTGACACAAGTAAATTTAAAGCGTCCGTCCTCGCTAGACCATATCGTTAGAAGTGCAAGCCACTTACATAAGTACAGAACTCTACGATGCAAAATATGCTTTTTACGCCAGGACATTTCCCGAGTGGAACAGCCTACATTGTCGACAGCCCCTCACTGGACAGTTCAAGAGCAGGTTGCTATCATCTCACACCACTCGCAGATGCTGCGCCTCCTCCATTTAAGATATTCCTACCAGGAAGTTGCAGACTATGAACTAGAACTAGAACTAGAACTAGAACCTGAACTAGAGGTAGAAATATCTGAAAATCTTACCTATGGTTTGCTTAATTGCCGAGGTTGCGGAAAAACAGATCTGGCAATCCATGGTGTCTGCGGGGAAGAAGAAGGGGTCAGCATCACAGACGGTGGTGGTCAGGGTCCCCACTGTCCACTCCACCCGCCCGCTACTGCTGACTCGGACCGGGACGTCCTTTGGTAGGCCTTGGTGGAGCGGATTGGCGCTGGAAAATATCTTGTCGTTAGGCCCATCCTCCTACGCAGGGACATCAACAACAGCGAAACCGCCTGTCTGGATGTACCCTGCTTTCTAAACCGTCACCGTTAGTTCCTGACCGCCCGAACGGTGAATAATAATGAGCTTACCCTTACATATGCGAAACCCTTGTTTAAAACTGAAAGGCCTATTCTGTCATTGGCTGACAGCTGATTTGAGGGGACATCCACTGGAACTAAGAGTGACGGTTGAGAAAGCAGGGTTCACCCAGATAGCCGGTTTCGCCGTTGGATGTCCCTGCGTAGGAGGATGTGTAGGCCATATTTTGATTTGATATATGGATGGCATTCGCGCGCGCATCAACTTTTAAAAAAAAAATGAAGAAATATTTTAAGGTTTTAAGGCGACTTTGATGCACATTTTACACATTTTATACCATCTATATCTGAATTCTACTTACTTCCTTTGTAGAGTAAATGCCGGTGTCCAAATATTGTTCCCAGGAACACTAAGCGTCTCGGTACCATTGTAATACCTCGGGGTCCACTTCAGCCGCCTGTCGTACCATGACTAGGAAAGATAAAGGACAATCCGTCGATGTAAGTTAGACATCCGCGTAATATGTCAAAAAGTAGTTCCAAAACTGTGTGTGCCATCGGGCAGCGGATTCACCCACCCATAACCCACCCACCGTAAACTACATACTTGTGCCAGTACGGACGAAGCGCCTTCCCTGTACAGCCTGAATGTTTTCAGAAATACGTGGCCTCCCAGAAAAAAACTTACGGACAAATTGCACGTACGGCGGGTTGTGACCTCAGCTTTCGAAGTGAACGGCCACAAACCCCATATACCTTGTGGAGGGCACATCAAATTAGGCCCTGGGAGTAAGAGATAGATATAATATTAATACAGGGCAAAGTTACTATGGTGGTGCAAACTTACGAAATCGATGACCGCAGAAGCGAGAAGCTGTTCCTTCTTTTCGTCCTGAATAAAAGAGATTATATTGTATTACGTTTTTCATTTTTCATTTTTGGCCACCAAACTCTTCAATTAACTTTCTTAATTAAAATAAAAAGAAACTTGAATTTGTCAAAAGTACCTACCAAGTCAACGATCTGTTGCACATGTCCCGTGAAGTTGATGATGACATTTTCAGGGGCCAAACTTGCACTGTAGAGTTCTGCGGCTAGAAGATCCTTTTGCAGTCGCCGCTTATGGTTTACTAAACAAGAGGTTAGAAGCTTAGCTTGTGAGAAAATGACTTTAAACTCTGATTCTGTGCACCTCTCATCTTTATAAGGCCTTCACACTAAAACCGAATCAGCAGGAATCAAGCAGAACAAGCCGGTGTGACAGCGATCTCGCCCCCCCCCCCCGGGGGGCGAGATCACTAGCGTTTTCGCCCCCCTTTAGCGTTTTCGCCCCCCCCCAAGAGCAGCTGATTACTACATATTACAGGTGCGCTACCTGGTACTATACTGCACCTGGGGAGTAACGTATATGGTGTGTTACCTGGTACCTATATGGCACCTTATTACCGTACCGTAAGATGCCTGTCATACCTCGAAAGTCGATACTATATTGTTCGGTGCAAACATGACATTGAAATGAAAAAGACAATTTTTGCAGCTGAGGTGGCATAAAAACAGTGCTACTGCGAACGTATAAATCAACACCGTCTATGGTAGGGAATACGTCAGCTATATGTTTTCAATTTGTCACAGTGTTTTCTTTCTTGTGCTGGAAACATTTCCAAAGCACTAACAAAAACACACGTGAATAATAGTTTCTCATTATAACAATCTTTATTGACACGACAAAAGTACAGCGACTTTCGTCTATCTACGCGCAAGTTGATATAGCTGTTGCTAAATGCTACACAAACACTGGTAAAGTACCAGTCTGAAGAAACACGGGTAAATGCATCAGTTCCTAAATACTAGAAAAAACAGTCATGTTGGAGGTGAAGATATCCCTTGGCCAGGTGCATATACCAAAATGTGCGTTATTCTAATTGATACCTAATATTTGCATAATTAATAAAGACATTACATAGTTCTTTTGTGGTCACTTCATGGTAGAGACTTCATATTGGAGACATATAGGTTGTTTGAGGACAGGTGAATACAATGAAATACATCTTATGTCAAGACTCAGGTATATGCAATAATGGGAATACAAGGGACCCAACCCTCCTTGTCTGAAACAAGTTCAACTATCTTATTACCATGTAATTACGTTAATATTGATACTATGAATGGATTTATGTATCAAACTCGTGTACTTATATCATTATGAAACTGCATTTTGTGATTTATACCAATCAACTTCTAAAATGTCATGTAAACCCGTTTTTTGTGGGGGGGGGGGCGAAATCGCTAAAGGGGGGCGAGGTAGGGGGGCGAGATCACTAGCCGGGGAGGGCGAGATCGCTAGTGATTTCGCCCCGGGGGGGCGAGATCACGGGGGGGCGAGATCGCTGTCACACCGGAATGAAGTATTTGCAAAATTCGTGCCACATTCGGGGCCATTCGGGTGGGAATTCCAAACGGACCCTATATCCCCTTCACACGAGAAGGAATGAGCCAGAATGCCGTCAGAATGAAAATTCTTTTCTATTCCTTGGAATTCGTAGTGTATTCTAGAAATTCTCACTACATTCCAGAAATTCTTTTGGCGGCATTCTGGTAGAATTCAAAGTGGCTTGCCGTTTCGGTTCTCCATCGAATGACATAAAAATGTTTCGAATAATGTTGGAATTCCGTAGAATGCGGTCATACCAGTACATGTAGTTTAAATAGTTAGAATACACTTAGAATCCACCTTGAATGCTATTCGACATATCTCCACTTCGAATGCATCTCGACATTTTTTGACATGTCAAAAACTTTAGGGCCAGCCTACAGAACGGCTCAAATAGAACTACGAATTCTGGAACAAACTACGAATTGCCAAGAATCGCCAGGAATAGAAAAGAAAATTACTTCTGACGGCATTCCGGTTCATTCTTGCTTGTGTGAAGGGCAATTTACTACTGGTTCTGTAGGTATGAGATTGTTTAAATCTTACAGGGACACGGCAGCAATTCAAATGCAAAGATTACATTAAGATCGCCAGACGAAACGGTTTCGTCTGTGTATGGGCGAAATCTTACTGTAAAATCTTGAAACTATATACAGTGTGTGTATTGATGTCTACATAAATATCCACAAAACATACTCTCAGAGCAGAGGTTCGGCCCTGGCTGTTTTTGGTATGTTTCCAGGCGCTTTTATATGGCTTTCAGTTTTTTGCTGTTTTCTTTTTGTATTCCAGTCTGACAAACAACCGTGACTGAACCTCTACTTGGAGAGAACGCAAAATAGGCATATGCAAAAACAAAATAACATATAGTTATCTAAGAATGCATAGATTACCTAAAAACTCTAACCTAAAAACGGGATCATTAAAAAATCACGGTACCGTAAAAGGCAACAAAGTTCTATATTTTGACAGGTAGTAACCTTTCTACCGAGAGAAATATTCTCAATAATGTTACGTTCCAATTTTAAGACTTTATATCCGTGCACAAAATAAAGCGCTTAGCGATCAGCCCTCTGATCCTTCTCAAGTTGAAATGACCCAATACCTACGTCACACATCCGGAACGGAAGTGTGACGTCAGCAAATGGTTAAAGGTGCTTGGCAGTCGGTATCGGCCCCCGTCTCGGTTAAGGGAAGATTGGTGGGCTCTGATGTAAATGGCCTCTAATAATCGTTTACCAATAATTCTCAATAATAGTTTGCCTAGTTTGCCAAGAACAAAAATATAGACCATGATCTAGAGCTGCTTGGGATACGAAAGTTTAAATTCGTCACATTATCCTATGCACTCAGAGACAAACCCACTTGGAACACTCACTGGTTCGTACTGCCCTCACATTGTGGGTGTCGCCACTAACCAGCTGCCAGCTAATCGTCACACTGAGCTGGTTGACTTGTGTTGAATGACACAACTTATGAATATTCATAAGCAGGACGGATAAATGGTGGCGTCTATGGCGTGATTAGGCAGAGCATTAGCAGGCATAGTTCTAGGACGCGGCTTCGTCTCTGCGCACCCTCCTACACAGGGTTGACTTTCGCGGCAATGCCTTACGATAACACCCCTGACAATTCAGTCACAGAAAACGGGTATTAGGGGCGATTTGCTTATTATTTTAATGAGCTTGCCTGATTTGTCGCGGGCCAATCAGCGGCCGGATTGCAAGTTTCGAACAAACAGCGTACGGCGCGGCGTGCACACAGATCTATTTTTGCACGATGATAATGTTTTTTTTTCGTATGCTAGGTCGATAAACGGTGATGACGTGGTTACCCTAGACTAACAGAACCGACATATCTTAAATCTAGTACCTGATAAAGACGTCTGGACGCTGAAAGGACTGTGAAACGTTATGTCGGTACTGTTTACATGGCGCCTTTAGACATCAGAAAAGGCATTTCTCTGATGGGCAGACAGTTGGTTAGAAGAAACGCCCCTAATACCCGTTTTCTGCGGCTGAAAAGGCAGGGGTGATATCGTAAGGCATTGCCGAGATAGTCAACCCTGTGTGGGAGGCTGTCTCTGCGTAGTTCGGCAATGACTCACTTGAGCAAACGGGCGTGTCATATTCCCAGACTCCTCCATTGGTTCCTGCAAGGCAAGTCGCTACTGTCGGGGAGCCGTACTCTGGCGTGTAGCCGTCGTTACACGTGTAGGTCACCTTTTCTTCTAAGAAGTAGAACATCTTATTGGGAGTTCTCTTGCCGTAGTTTGGAGGACCTCTGTCCCAGCAGCCAACAAAATCTGAGAGTAAGACAGGAAAGTAGGATGTTACTAAATGAAATGGCATTCAGGCATTGATTAACAAAGAAACAATGAATTAAGATTAACAACGTAAATACGAATGATTAAATCAAGTCAATACAAAATATGATATAAACTAGAGTTCGGTGACCTCATACCACCATGGAATTTTCATGTCAAAGCTTTTGTAGAGTTTATGCAGATGACATACACATTAACATGATTTATCCATGGTTGTGTTAATCCTTGATTAGCTTACACATGTAACAAGTATATTAGCTGCTCATTTGCTCCTCATTTGCATGTTTGGTATCTGTGTTACACCTGTCATGAGTTTCATGTGTTAGATTTATTGAAGTATAGTTATGGAAAACAATGGAGTTATAGAGGCCATTCATTATTAAGCAAATTAGTTTATTTGCATAACATTTCGACAAAAGTGCCCTGCAGTTCCAACATTCAATATTAGGGGACTAAAACTTACTCCAGATTGACCTGACGTTGAAAGCTACCTGTCACCCAAATGTGAAGACCATATTATGTTTGGAACAAGAGATACATTGAGAAAAGCTGCTATCATAGAATATTCTCCTTGATTATGCAAATTACCAAATTATTTATATTCCGCTTCTTTCATCTTTGTCAAAGCCACCCAGAATCATCTTCGGAATCATTCACAAAATTATTGTCAAAAATACCCCTGCAACTCCTAGTCGCTAGGGGCCCAAACTCACGTCACCTCTTCCGACCGCAAAAGCTCTCTAAGACCTCAAAATCGTGACCAAATCGAAGAACGCGAGATATCAAACCCGGATTTACTCTGTAGTACAAGGGGAAGTCGCTAGGTGGCCAAAAATCTAATCATTTCCAGCTTTCGTCACACCCCACCTAAACACAAAGTATGAAACCAGTCCATACAGCGGTTCCTGAGTTATCTTGTTGACAGACACACAGACACTCACATATGAAAATGCTGGTGGAAATATAATCTCCATGATATTTCATGGAGATAACAAAATATACATGATATTTCATAGAGATAACAAAATATACAGTAGTTTGAAACTAGCGATGCCTTGTAGCAAGGCTGAAGTTGACAATGACCCAAACTGCAAGGCTGTTGTAAACTGTAATTTTAAGTTTGACGAAATCTGGTTTAGTACTAATAAAACAGTGAAATGGGTTAATAATAATGAAAAGGCAAAATAAGATTTTTAGCCACATAATGATTGCCTTTGATGATTACAAAAATAGATACAATGGTGATGAATGAAACAAATTACTGCACGGAATGACGTCACATTCCTCCTGGCTACCGTCTCCGGTCAGACAAAATGGCCGCTGGAGTCCGGTCGGGTTGCGGCAGTAGTTCCTGTCCAGGTTAGCCCAAGGGTACTTGTCCTTGTAGTAAACAGCTTGTAGAGCTGACCACTCGAGACATTTTGCACCAGACGTCGCTGTACTCCATGTTCCACGGTAATTCATACCAGTGCTGTGGTAACAAACTGAGGGAAAATTCAAAAGGGGAAAAGTCGGTGGAATATAAACCTGCCATGTCTTTCAAAACTTACAGAAAAGGGTATTGCTGATTTTTATTGCTGAATAAATGTCCTGAATGTAGCAAGCCGACATAAGGTTTCGTTGAGACGTTGAGATGCTGCTAGAATTAAGATGTCGCCGGCTCACGATATAGAGGCACAGTGTCTACAGTTATGATTTTCATTTCAGTACGAGGATATGATTCCGGTCATCAAAAATGTTGAGAAGATAAACGTATTACAAGGAGAATAACCACCTTGCTGTTTTACAATACAAATCATACGCAAAAAGCAGTTACTCGAGTTACTGCATAATTATGATTTTAGAAACGACCAGATGTTTCAGATAGTAGCATCCATATCTTCCGTCAGTGACACTGTAGAGATCTTGAGTAACTGTTTGGCGTATCTTATTCCTTGGATGTCTAACCTTTGTTATTCTCCAACGCAGAGACATCCAACGGCGCCAGCAAACCGCCTCTTGTCTGTACTCTGCTATCTCAACCGTAACCATTAGTTCCTGTGGGCGTCGCCACAAACCAGCCGTCAGCCATTCACAGAATATGCCTTTCAGTTTTCAAAAGGGATCTCACATATAAGGTAAGCAGATTAATATTTATAAGCAGGGCGGTCAGGAACTGATGGTTACGGTTGAGATAGCAGAGTACAGACAAGAGGTGGTTTGATGGCGTTGTTGGGTGTCCCTGCGTAGGAGAATGACCTTCGTCGACGTATCTTGCAAAAATACCAATCAAGTTATGATGTCTACCTTCTCTGCCTTTCACCGCTGTGTCAGTGTTCCAACAGCCGTGCTGTGATGACGGGAACACATCACAAGATGGCAGCAGGTCCCTCATCAGGTCACCACTCATACTGAGCACTTCCTCACACAAAGAACGGCATGGCAGCAGCTGTCTGCAACTAAGGAAAAATAAGTACATTTAGCACCAGACGATATACATCACAAAGTGTCAACATACTTCTTAACAAGTATTCACACTGTCACAAGTAAAAGAGCTTCTTATAAGCTTAGCGAACCTTAACATTGAAGAGGCTGTATACCTTACAGCCATGAGCATGAATGCATGAACGGCTGATCGGTGGTTGACATTCCCTGATGAAAAATAACTCGTTACCATTGAAGAGATTCATTAGTCACGTATGAGCACAGTTAGTAGGCATTTTTCTTCTAACGGTGACGTACTTTAAAACGTTAAACACACGTACCTCCAAATGTTCGATGGCTATCTGTCCATCTTGATCACCGATTGACCTAGCTCTTGCGAGAGCTGCGAGTAGGTCGAGACTTGCATGGATCTTCTGCCCCTCTCTCGCGAGAACTAGGTCAATCGGTGATCAAGATGGATAGATAGCCATAGAAAATTTGGAGGTACGTGTGTTTACCTTTTTACGTCACTGTTAGAAGAAACATTCATATCAACTGAACTCGTTGCCAAATTTAAACATGGCTTAAATGCTACGGTCACAATTGCACCGGTGCCCGTCAGGGATGCAGCCCCGGCCGGGCTCTAAAGCCGCAAATTTGTCCCGGTAGACTGTCGGATACCGAGGCGGTACGTCTCGGAGTTTTTACGATTTGGTCACGGCGTCTATTTATCGCCGGTACGGGCCCCGGGTTGAGTTTAAGTTTTTAGAAAAATCCGGGGCCCGGTCGTGCCCAAATATAGCCCAGTGGCCACAGGTTGCCCCACGAAGCCACGTAGTGATTTGTATTTGTAGTGCAAAAGCCTGTAAACTTTCCGGCGGGGCCTCTTTTCCCCCCAATTGTGACCGTAGCGTAGGTAAGGAGTAATTTGTGCAATTCGTATGGACCTGAACACATGTTGGCTACTTACACGCACGAGGTCGTGGTTTTTGGATAACAGTTGGACATGCCCTCTTCTGGAAAATCGCACCGCGGGAAAAGGACGGCGGACACGAATTCCCGTAGCTCCGGGTGGAGTTCCCCCAAGATGCTGTTGGATGTGTTGAGCAGCGCCACGACAGAGGAATTCTGGATCTCGTTGAAAGTCCTCTGGCCCAGCGGATTGGGTAACATCGTCAGTCTTCCGTCGAGCTGGAAATCAGCAGGAATTCGCAAGCACACTGAAAATGTGTTCAAACACGGATCAATGTTAAGACTTTAAAATGAACTTGTGGATGGATTGCCGCACCATCGAGATTTTCTCTCTATATAAATATATCGTATGGAATATGCTTTTCATGACAATAATAGCTTTATTTGCAAATTCATGCCCGTGGGCTAATTGCAAGGGTACAAAAAGGTAACAAGTGCTTATTCTATTGTTGCGGAGTTGCCTGCCATGTTGTTGTACACGGGTAGGGGGCAGGCACGTGGATAAACGAGGGGACCTTTCAACTCTCACGACAAAGTCAGTGCATAGATTTTGTCTGCGGGTGGAATGTTCGTCAACAGCAGAGGAACAGAAACAGCTAACTAGCTAACTGGGACACTACAGTATCGCGTAAGAGATATCATGTGAAGTATTCGTTCAGATAACGTTTGGGACTAGATGAAGTAAAAACAAGACGAACTTGGTGCTTGGAACTACAGTATTGAATCTTCAAACAAGCTTCTCTAGTAAGACTTAACTAAATTTCGGCACAACGCACTCTTTTCAATTGCAAAAATGCCAACGTAAATTTGTACGTTCTTGATGAATGTTGTGATATGAAATTATTCATTATAAAAAGTCCCAACGTTTCACACTTCTACGCTTCACAAGGGATCCGTTTCTAGTAACGTTATCAGTATTTGTTTAAGTGGACATTCCACTTGACGGCGCTCTAACTAACGGCGCTCTCGCTTCGATGGCAAATTTGCCTCATCGCCGTGACGGCGTGAGAGCGGCGCGATGCCAGAAAAAGCTGCTCTAATGAAATGTCTCCGGCGACCCCAGCGCGCTCTCAGCGACTCAAATATCAGCTACTTCAACGGGCGGCCAAAGATTCGAAAGATAACTTAACTAATTTCAGAATAAAGAACGAAATTTCTTACGGCACATTTACCATCGCCGTTGGAACGCCGTGAGAGTGCCGTCCCAGTGGAATGGGGGCCTACCATAACCGTGAAAACAAGCATGATATTTTCCCTTACCTGATGACATTCCGTAGAGGTACAGTTCTCGGAGCCATGGCTGCCAGCCTGAGTGGGTCCAAGTGACCACGAACCTCCAGTACCGCGCTGTTCCATGGAACCCGCCGAACGTCTGATGCTGAGTGGTCAGTTCTTGAACATTGATGACGGAAACGACGTCCAACCAGTTGGACGAACTCCCAACCTGCGACTTTTGCAACGTGAAGGCTTGAATATCATGGGTGCCGTCTCCGAAGTTGTAGACTGCGATGCCGGACAGAGTGTGCGGCACTGTGAGGTCAAATACGATGTACCAGTTGTTGTACCATTGGCCGCCGCCAGGGCTCCAGTAGGTCCTAGTGTCCCCATCCAAGGCTTTTGCGGCATCATATCTGACTCCGTTGCTGACTAGTGGTCTGCCGTGGGAGTCCACAACCCAAGACGGGTCCCGTGACAGCCATACAGCTGGGGAAGAGAAAGAGAACCCCTAACTAAGTTTTATCGAAATATTGATGTCGATGGTACACACTACAGTTTTGTGTGTCTGTGTTAACCCTATTGAGACCGGAGGGGGGGGGGGGCTTTTGAGGCCTGTACCAACTTTGATGTCATATAACGCCAGAATGGCTCGTGCTAGAGCCACCAAATTTGGTGAGTTTTCCTAAAATATTGTTGGTAACAACGTCATGAAGTTTCCAATTTTTTCTGTTGCCGTTCGTTGAAAGGCAGTTTTGCCAAAAATCGAATGTATTTTACACGTTTATTTGCTATATTAGTTCTATTTTCTTACATAAACAAAAAAAATCTTATGTTATTAAGAATATCTATCATTATTAGATATGCATAAATTATGCTAATTTGATGACGTCATCAGTCCAAAATCCAAGATGGCGGACCGTTTGCCCAGGTCAAGAGAAACTTGCTTATCATCCCTTAGAATTTGTAACTACCTGGTATTTTTACATCAAAAAACATCTAAATGAATGTATTGAATTTATTTCCATTACCTTTTGAGATTATTTGTTGCAAAAAAAAAAAAGGATTTTTGAAAATTCAAGGTGGTGGATATAATATGGCGGAGCCCAACTGGTATGTTAGATGTGCATTACGTCATTTTATGACGTCATTTTGACGTCATCGAAGTTGCTATCGGCAACACAAGTCGTAACAAACATTATCATTCTGTTATCTGTACTGGTTACATTTTTGTAGGAAAACTTGAAGTTTTCTTAGAATACCCTTTTTCATGGGTCTGGCCAATATAATCAAATTGATTATACGTTATTACGTCATATGACGTCATTGTAACGTTAAACGTCTTATACATGTCAGATATTATGTCTATATCATTTCCTAAAAATTTGGTTGCCATACGACAAGTCGTTTAAGAGTTATAGGACTTAGAAGTGGAGGGCCTCAAAAGAATCGGATAATCAGAAAGAGGGTAATCGAAACACATACCTTCATGTAGCTGACAGATGAATCCCCCTGGGAGGTCACAGCCTCTTGGATCCCACGTGGTCCCGTTTTCCCAAAATGCCACGCACCCGGCACCGTTGTCCGTGTCGTTCAGTTGCCAGATGGAAAAATCGGATGACGTCAGGAATTGGCAATCTTCATAGACCCACTGACCGCCACCGTTGGGGTCAGTCAACCCAAGCCAGCGTCCACCTGTTACCGGCTGTAGACAGGCGAGAAAGGCGTTGGTCTTACTGTCCTTCGGCGTGGCTAACATCCCTCCGTCGGCCGCACACGCCTCGCTAGCCTCGTCTCGCGTCTTGTTTCCCGTAAAGCTCTTGTAGCAAACTCCATTAAAACGGACGTAGTCTGCCGTTGGACAGCGTGTACGTAACGTTTGCCTTTGACCTAAATTCACGTCACATGGGACGAAAAATACGTGACGTTCGACTTATTACGGAGAACGGTTAATAGAATCTTTATGGCAAACTCATGCCGAAGGCTTATTGCAAAAAATACATGAAAGTACAAAAAAATGATAATGATACTGAATGGTATAAAACAACAAAGTGGACATTACGTGAAATAGGGGTCATCAACTAGTGATACGTCTATTCTAAAATGAATGCTATTGTCACAGTGTTTAATTTCTTTTCCGTATGCAGTGGAGGATAAAATTCCCGAAATTTTGGGGAAAATATGCATTGGGTGGTTCTATCAGGAATATGTTTTTTTTTAGTTCGGTACGATGTGCAAAGCTGGGAAAAAATTTGTTGACTAGTTTAAATAGTTTGTCTCTTTCGGTACTGTAGTATGGACAATGACACATAAAGTGCATTTTATTACGGGCACACTAAAACGTGGCAAATGTGAAACTTTTCTATCAATAACTTAGTGAACAATCACTGACTACAAATTGAGTAGGCTTGTCTACGTCCCGGTTATAAATCACGTCACGTGTTAAACAAAGTGCCTTTTAACAGATGGCACACGTCACGCCCGACATGCCAAGACACGTCCCACATGGTTCATGTTGCTTGAAACGACGCCATAGCGTGTTCACTGCCATAACAATTGCTAACCATGCTTAAGCTACTCGTAAGGGCACAACCCGACGCACGTGCAATTTGTCCGTACGTTTATTTTTTGCATGGGGAGGCCACGTCCGCCATGTATTTCTGAAAACGTTCACTGTACAGGGCAGGCGCGTCGCCCGTACTGGCACGTATACGGGGAACGAATCCGCAACCCGATGGCACACAAAGTTTTGCCTGCACGTAAAGTTCGACGGAGTGTCTGCGAGCTTCGAAATCCGTCGGATTCCCTACGAGTTCGTACAGAGGCGGCACTTACCATTTACGGATCTCAAAAGATTGCCCGCGTTTTTGGCACGTAGACAGCACGTATTTGCACGTGCGGCGAGTTGTGTCCTTAGCTTAACCATGCATCTGTACATTTCAAGTACTTACCCGAGAGTGTGTTCCTGTAGTCCACACAACCATGGCAGTAACAGTGGTCTATGGTGCTGCCACACCAGCCGCCGTTGGAGCAGCACGGGTTCGCACTGTGAGGGTCGCACTCGGCAGGGTGGCCGTCTTCTGCAGGGTAGTCCTGTCCGCAGCGTAAGTCGTCGCGCCACGACTTGAGACCTTCGGGGAATGTCACATTGACATGGATTACAGCATAAAAGTTGACCAGTGGTAATCAGGCCCCAAATCAAACCTGACCATCTGGCCACCACAAACAACCCAAGTACCAAATATCATCGCAATAGCACGCTGCGAAGTGCGTAATTTTTAATTTTTAATTTTTTTTTGCAGAAGAATGCCCACTCAATTCTCATGGACGGAAATACTTCGTTTTGTGATCTTTTGTTGCTAACTGTTTCCTTTTCAATCTAAAACGTCACCGGGAGGGCCATTGTGGAAGCAGATGGTCTTCTTTCCCAGAAGCGACTCTCACTCGGTGATGAACATACCTGCTGCTAACTTCTACCACCAAAACTTTTGCCAATCCGCCCTGATACTGAACATTACTTCCGCATCTCTGTCAAACCATGACCCTGAACTTTTCAGTTCTCCAAACAAAATCTTTGTTTCTCATTCAGTTGCCCTGCTGGCAAGCCTCAAACACAATAATGCCATGGTAATAAATGCGTTACCAAGGTGACAGTCTTTAGGTTACCAGATGCCTTACGGTATCACCCCTGCCATTCTAGTTTCAGATTTAGGGTATTTTCTCTCTTTCTGATGGTGAAATCAAACATTTACTACTTTTTGGTACTTCCCTTTGCAACTATTCCACAAACTGTTTGATTATGTCTTCAACTCAGAACTTCATTGTGCAAACTGGCCGTTTCTAACCATGTTTTTCCCGTGTCCTACCAAAATTTCCGGGGGGGGGGGGTACCAGGACTTGCGCTTCCACCAGTCAATACACTAGTATACCATTTGTACAGATTTATTGCATCTTGTCACTGCTACTGGATGTCGGGGAGCCCCTACGACCACTGAGGTTACGGGCCGTGAGTGAGTGAGTGAGTGTGTCAATCACATGTTATTCTTATTTTCTTTTAATAGCGGCACCGGTATAAGTTGTCTTAACTTGGGTGGGCCGCTACTTGTCTGTTATTTTGTCTTTATGTGTTTATTCAATAAAAAAGAAGAAAAAAAAAGATTTAGGGTACTTGTATTAGGAGCGTGGGAACTAACCACCAGTCAGCCAATCAGAGAAATGCCTTCCTGCTGTCCAAAGATGCCATATAACTTGGCCATATGAGGCACCCTCATTAAGGTATTTCACCTGGCTAAATTTGCATTTTGACCTTCCATTGTTTTCTCATTAATGAATTAACAAAGAACAAACATTGATAGATGGGCAGGAAATAATTGTAAATCTGATTTTGTGGGCAATTTTTTATGACGCCATCAGGTTCTATTGCCCCTTACATTGTTTTCTATGATAAAATACAGCTCTTTGATTGAACCACTGCAATAAAACTATGTTTTCCTCTGCATAATGATGAAAGCTACAAACTTACGGTTGCGCAAATTGATATCTACTAACGATCTGTAGTAATTAGAAAATATTTGTTTTCATCTAATTAAAAAAATCATTTTTAATAACTACTGACTGTTAGTAGATATCAATTTGAATACACTACTAATCAATATTCGTTACGGCTCCCTTTTTTCTTAATTTATTTATGAGAAAACAATGGAAGGTCAAAATGCAAATTTAGCCAACCTAAATACATTAATATCCAAGAGCAATTGTAAAACACAATTTCTGATTTTGTATTTTTGGTATGTACTGAATGAATCTGATGCGAGCTAAGAACGTGAAAAATATGGCCAAAGAGAAAGAAAGTTTAGATATTTGATTGACCATAAAATTTTACAAAAGCAATTGAGCATGAAACAAATAGCTTGAGGTGAGTATTAATTTTAAATCGACACATAATTACAGTGTGTTGACAACGGACACTTTACTTCCATGTGTACAACATTTAAGAGCACTGACCTGTAATTATGTAGACCTCGTTTGCCCAACCCCCACCTTCGCCGTCCGCTGCACAGTCCGTGGAAGGCCCGTACTTGTTGTAGGTGTTGAGCCCATCAGCAGACCCAAAACACGCTCCGCCATGCTGTACAGCAAATATGGGGAAACCACGAGAGTGTGCTACTTGGTAACACTTTTCTATGGCGTTGTCCCGTTCCTGGTAGTTCCAACCATCTAGGAGTGGATCTGTCCCCTCAAGAATCGGAATGGCGCGGTCAGCAGTGTCCGTCCAACAACCCAGGCTGGTGTACCCACGGGTTCTGCTTCCTGAATGAGGTAGGGAGTATTTTAGTGTAAGAAGCCAAAGTGGCATGCACCCCCCCCCCCCCTGCGGTAGTAGTATAGTCCGAAGACCCAAAAACAGGTCAAGAATAACCAGTTTGATCCAGTGCAGTTCTTCACATGTTTACAAGAATACAGTTAAGCTCAGTTAATCTGGAATCCAGTCTAGTTGTGGCACGGCCTACCGTAGTTAGTATAGACTCTCTACGGGGTCAGTGCAGCTCTAAGCCGCCAGTGTAATCATTCACACCCGGTAGCATTTTCCCCGGTAGGATTTTGCTAGCCTGAGTATCATCCTCCGTAGTAACCGCTGGCTCACGACTTTCGCTTGCTAACCACGCGAAATTCGTGAGCCAGCGGTTACTACGGAGGATGATACTCAGGCTAGGATTTTGCCAAGTGGGAGCCGGCAATTAACTCCCACTGGGCCAAGTCTAACCGCGTGAAAATCCAAGTCCGACTCCTCACACCCTATAGTCCAGTGGCATAGCTGAAAAATTGTGCAAATTTGTCTAAAAGCACCTAATTTGGCACACATGCAGTTGAATGTATTCTAAACAGAAATAGATATGGAGGCATCTCAAGTTCTGCCCAGAATTGATTTTATAGCACTTTTTGGGCATTTTTAGACCAAAATTGTATATTTTGGGCTTTAGTGCCCTGGTATTATAACCCACTGATCTGAAATTCGGCACAGACGTGCATTGAACATATACCCCCAGGACTTCATCAACACTTTTTGCATACGGCACTTTAATAATGATATATTTTGGGATATTTGGCCATTTTTGACTAAAAATGTATATTTTTGGCTCCTATGTCCTTATATTAAAACCTATTGACCAGAAATTTGGTAAAGAGATGCATTGGACATATGCTCCTAGAATGGCATCAACACTTTTTTTCATACATCACTTCAAAAAAGTGTTATTTTGGGATTTTTGACAATTTTTGACAAAAAATGCATATTTTGGGCTCCTATGCCCTTGTAGTACGACCAAACGACCTGAAATTTGGTATGAAGGTAGTGTAGGCCAAGTGCGGACAATATGTCGTTTTCTGTTGTGAGAAACATTGCTAAAATTGTTGAATTGGGGGATTTTTGGCTATTTTTAGACTAAAAATGTATATTATTGGCTCCTGTGCCTGGTAATTAGACCAAATGACTTGAAATTTGGTGTCGGAATGCCTATTATACATATATAAACAGGACTTTATTCATGCCTTTTGCCTACACCACTTTATGATGGTTAATTTTGTGATTTTTTGCCATTTTTAGACCAAAAATGTATATTTTTAGCTCCTGTGCCTTCGTATTTAAACCAAATGACCTGAAATTCAGTGTGGGTGTAGCTATCACATTATGGATTAGAGAGGAGTAACTTGGAAGAGTCCATTGAGTATGGGGGGTATACTTTTGGAAGAGCCCATTGTTGCACGGAGGGCAGATTTGGAAAAAAATTCAATGTCGGATTAATTGGGATGTTGGTATTGTTCTTGGGCGGGTAAAATAATACGAGAAAACATACAACTCACACGAAACTGGGCTACAAATCAGACAGTGCAGGAGGTATGGACACTACTGGGAGACCGGACAAAACGGGGGTACAGACACTACAGGCGGAATGGACACTACAGAATGGCATTACAGGGGGTACGGACACTACTGGGGTACAGATCAGACACTAAGGGACCTGACGATATTTACCGGGGTGGGGGGGGGGAGGGCTGGTGCATAGGTGGGGGGGGGGGGGCAATGACAAATTTTTTGAGCCGAGAGGGGGGCCATTGAAAAATTTTTTGAGCCGAGGGGGGGCCATTGACAAAAATTGCCTGAGGGGCCTTGATAAATACAAGCAAAATGTGCCCCTGAAATGCAGGAAATGAAGTTTCAGATGGTCAAGATTTCAATTTTTCTCTGGACGTCCCTTGCGACGGCTTGTGCCTCTGGCGCACACAACACTTCGGCACTCGTCGCCATCAAAAATCTCTTCCTCTGACAGAAAATTGTCATTACATATAGCATAGTCTACCAGCGAAGTTTATCCCTCAACATGCAGAAAATCGTGTGTCAGAGGGTCCAAACTTCATCATTTGAATGACATTTCTCCAGACCTACCTTGCGACGGCTCGTGCCATGCCCGGCGCTCGAAATCGTAGAAATACGTTGGGGGCGCCGTCGCCCTCAAAACCATGTGAAGTTCTGATAGAAAGGCTATTAAACTTAGCTTAGACTGCCAGCAAATTTTGCCCATCAAAATTTAGGAAATATCGTTTCAGATGGTCAAGATTTCCAAATTTTCCCGGGGGAGCATGCCCCCGGACCCCCAAGAATTATGTTGATATAGTTCGCCCTCCCCATACTGAGAAATTTTCTGCAGCCGCCTCTGTCGTGTGATTCCATGTTCGCACGAAGTTTAAGAAAACTATAGAAACTAGAATTGGTATAAATATCAATCCTGCATGCATCTGTTCTTTGTATACGGAATGGTTCACGGACGGCAAGGTGATAAAACATTACGATGTTTACTTTCGTGACAGCGGGCTCTCTGCTGCATATGACGTAATCATGGTGGCGCGAATTTTTTTTGGCAAGTTTGTAGGTTGCAATTGGCCGAAATAACTCCCGTTTTGGAAAGATTGAAGCAGTCTTGAAGCGGTTTTCGAAACGATATCGCTAAAATGTACCCAAGTCTCTTCCATCTACAACATTAATTTGTTTTCTTTTGTGTAAATTTCGTACATCGGTAGTGGAGAAGATCACCCAAGTTGGATTACCGCCCCTCCCCGCCCGCTTTTCTCTTCGTTGATGTGGACGCATAAAATCCAATTTTTTTTGCCTCACAGAATGCGGGAAATTTCGATTTAGAGGGTCAAAAATATCAAAATTTCCCGGGTAGCATGCCCCTAACCCCCGAGACCGGTCGGGCCTTCGGCCCTCCGATCCCTGGACGGCCTTTAACAACTAGCCGTCGGTCTGGCGGAAACGCTCAGTTTCGTGATCTTGCATATTAAACGTTACCAGAGACTTTTTTTCACGTAGATCGGAGAAGTGATATCAGACAAGGTAAGTCTTATAACCGTTGCAGCGTGAGTGTAACAACATCAAGTGCTACATGTTTGTATATATGTCATCAAAATGAAAACTCGGCTGTTGTAAAACTTTGGGAGATAACATATGCCCCAGCAGGACTCCAACGTGCGTAATTTGTTGACGCGCGGGTCTTGACAACCCGGGCCGATCGTCGACTCGTCACGTTCAAACAACGCTACCGCTATCGTTATTGCTATATTATTTAATGAATTTAATGACAGACTGTGTGTAATGGAAAAGGCAAGGAAAAATTTGGGGGGGGGGGGCATTGAAAAATTTTTTGGGGCGAGGGGGGGGGGGGGGGCATTGAAAAAAATTTTGGGGCGGGGGGGGGCCATTGAAAAATTTTTTAACAGACCTATTTGGCACCAGCCCTCTCCCCCCAGTAAAAATAACGTCAGGTCCCTAAAGGGGATAAGGACACTACTGGAGGTACAGATCAGACATTACAGGGGCTAAGGACACTACTGGGGGTACGGACACCACAGAATTAATGGGCATAACAGGGGGTATGGACATTGCACTGACCTGTAATTATGTAGACCTCGTTTGCCCAACCCCCACCTTCGCCGTCCACTGCGCAGTCCGTGGAAGGCCCGTACTTGTTGAAGGTGTTGAGCCCATCAGCAGACCCAAAACACGCTCCGCCATGCTGTACAGCAAACACGGGGAAACCACGAGAACGTGCTACTTGGAAACACTTTTCTATGGCGTTGTCCCGTTCCTGGTAGTTCCCACCATCTAGGAGTGGATCTGTCCCCTCAAGAATCGGAATGGCGCGGTCAGCAGTGTCCGTCCAGCACCCCAGGCTGGTGTACCCACGGGTTCTGCTTCCTGGATGAGGTAGGGAGTACGTATTTTAGTGTAAGAAGCCAAAGTGGCATGCACCCCCCTGCGGTAGTAATATAGTCCGATGACCCAGAGGTCAAGAATAACCAGTTTGATCAAGTGCAGTTCTTCACATGTTTACAAGAATACAGTACGCTTCAGAGCAGTGTTTGTCTGAGCCTCCTTTTTTTTCATCCGAGTATCCTTGGGGTGAGGGACAGGGTGGAACATCCTAGTCTTACATTAGTAAAGCTATAAAGGGCACAACCCGCCGTACGCGACATATACGTGCTGACTTCGTGCCAAAACGTGGGCAATCTTTGTATCCGTAAGTAGTAAGTTCGCCTCCATTCGAACTCGTAGGGAATCCGACGGATTTTGTAGCGCGCAGACCCTATAACTTTACGGCAAAAGGCAAAACTTTGTGTGCCATTGGGTTGCGGATTCGCCCCAGTACGTGCCAGTACGGGCGACGCGCCTGCCCTGTACAGCCTGAACGTTTACAGAAATACGTGGCGGACGTGGCCCCCCAAAAAACGAACGTACAAATTGCACGTACGGCGGATTGTGCCCTTAGCTTAATTGCCAAATGGATTGTTGTACTCGTGTTTTTCGTTGGATATCGATGTATTGGCGGTCTTCGTCCAAAAGAATCATACATCAATTATACGTACATACAACAAATAGGTGGTATATGCATCAATACAAACAACAAACAGGTGATATATACACGTAAAAAGATAGTGACACAATGGGTAGATGAACTAAGAGAGGCATGTCAACGACTCTGTGCACCTGTTGTAAGTAACGGTCTTGTTTCACGAAGCAGTTTCAATTTTAACTTCCTTCACGAAGCTTCTGAATAGTGTGTTCTTCTTATTGCCTAACCCCATAGCAAATATGCATATTTAGCCATAGATCAATAGATTGATTACCACGTAAACATTTAGAAGATTAGCCAAGTGCGTCCTCACACCAAACACAATTTCTTTTAAGCTGATACAAACATTGAAAGATAAAGTACTGAGGTTGCTATGTCGAATTTTCCACGTATACAATAATATTATACTCCGTAGAATACAATTCAATAGCTAATAGGTTAAGTGCGCTACTTGCTTACCAATTAGCTGTTAACTGTTCTGCTTACAATAACTTGAGATATTTCAATCTTAACTTCTGCAATTCTTGAAATTCAAATGGCTGGGGGAATTATATAAAATGGTGAGAAAATTATAAAGGGGTGTCTAACTGTCTAAATCGTGTTCACAAAAGTTGCAAACACACGCACAAAAAATCAAGCATCCTAATAATCGTTCTTTGCAGGACGGTTGCTGCTCAGAGTCGACAAGAATAATGACAAACGCCTCTGCAACAGCCAAGCCCAGACCTAACCTGGCCAAGGTTTTGTAAATCCGACCGGTGTCACAGCGATCTCACCCCCCTGCGATCTCACCCCACCCTGACGAAAACGCTAGTGACCCCCCCCCCCCCACCACCACCACACACACACACACACACACACACACACGTAGTGTCATGGCCATGGGTGTGTGTGGTGGGGGGTGGGGTGTTGTGGGGTTGACCTGATCGCTGTAACACCGGTGCAAACGTCGCGGCCAAAGACACGAAAACAGAAACGAACCAGAAAGTCTTTGTGCGCTGCTAGCACTCAGTTCCACGGGGAATTATACCGGTACACCCTTGTTAGTAACGGGCGTCTGGGTCCTAACAACTCAATGGAAGGTAATGAGTGCATAGGGATATTAATGGTAATATTGAGTAATGAAATTTGAAAAATTGATGATGCCCTGTGTATCTGCCAACACCTTGATGTCAGAACAGACAATAGGAAGTTCATACTCCGTGGACAATTATATTTCATGCCCATCATTATTGAAGTGGTATGACGTATTGCTCTTTTTTTAATATAAAGCAAATTTAGTATAGCGTATAAGAAAAAAAAATAATAACCCATATACACGGAGAAGACAGTGGTATACTTTTGGTATCATTTTGTACAGAACTGGCAATTTGGAGCACTTTTTCTCTAAACATAACTTTTACGTGACGACAAAGGGATGGCAATGTTGCAGGCGGTTTATACACAGGAATCGTACTTTCAACATGTCCGGGCATATAGGGACTTTCTCACACTCTTAACCCTCAAACACCGTCCATTTGGACCCCAGGCGTATATTTTGAAGTACCATTTGAACATTTTTTAACTGAAGAAATTAGCGATACCTTAACATGTCAAAATATTCCTCTTACATTGACGACGCAATGTATGCACAATGATCACCGATAGGAATTGGAACTGAGATTTTATGAACAATACATTTTGGGGTCCGTTTGGACCCCACTCGGTCATTTTAATCGCAAAAAAAGGTCGGGTGCTTGAGGGTTATTAAAAACCCTTATCAAGTGCGCATAGCTCACTAATTTAACTATCAAGATATCAAATAAAAACCTGATGAAATAAAAACAAACTGAATGAATGAAATTCATTAAAGCATTTTTGAATTCTTTTGCATTTCTACTTTTAAATTACAACAGAATAGTTTTTCAGCCCCAAACATTGAAAACCTGATTGTCTTGAACCTCATTTCCATTCCTACTGGAAAAATGAAGTTCTCCGTACGTATATTTCACGTAGCGTGATTTATATTGCTTAAAAAGCTTATAAAGCTTATTGTTATATATTCGGTGTGGTAACACGAGGGTTGTGCGAGTTTTGGGAATCAACGTGCACGCGACTGTGTAGGAAAACGCAGGATTTAAACAGTACACCTACGCCGGACCCCAAAATACTCTTGCCTGGTCGCGCCACTTTTAACGGACGTGCACCTGCACGGAAAGAACCGGAAATCTGGGCAATACTAGTCCATCCTTGCCCATGCTTGTTTATCCTTGTTCATTCGTGCCCATCCTTGTTCATCCTTATTCATCCTTGCCCATCCCTGCCCATCCTTGATCATTATTGGTCTTCCTTGCTTATTCTTGTTCATCCTTGCCTATCCTTAACTGCCCTTGCCTATCATTGTCCATTCTTGCTCATCCTAGTCCATCCTTGCCCATTCTTGTCCATCCTTGTTCATTCGTGCCCATCTTTGTTCATCCCTGCCCATCCCTGCCCATCTTTGCTCATCATTGCTCATCATTGGTCTTCCTTGCTTATTCTTTTCCATCCTTGTTTATTCTTGGATGAACAGATATTTCGCAAGGATTGGTTAGAATGCCCGGGCAAGGATGGGTAAGTATAAATAAGAGTGGGTAAGGATAAACAAGGATGAGCAAGGATGGACACTTGCTCCTATCATTTTGTAAATCATGCATACCTCCTCTCTATCTCTATTTCTATTTCCTCTCTCTATATACTTTTATTCCCTATCGCACAAGATATTCATTTCCTCTCGTAGAAAATGTTTCCACTTGCCAGGATATTTTCCCTCCTTCGCAAGATATTTTCTCTCCCTGCTTTTTGACCCAATTTTGCATACCATAATTTTGAGCCCTCAGCGAAGTCATCTAAATCAAATATACTCGGTGGAGATGTGAAAGTACAAAACTATAGATGTCATTGTTATGTGTACCATGTTCTCTGTCCTTATTTGGTCAACCTTCCTGTACACTTAAATTTCATAACTATCGATGATGATATTTTGCGCACGCTCTTCAGTGTTATAATAAATGTAGACTATGACCGTCAAACAAATATTTTCTTTTTCTTATTGAGAGTTTTTTTGGGGGCAAATTCTTACCCGAGGGCTAATTGCAACATGGGGCCTATAATAAACATCGATAAATAAAAGACCTTATATAGATAACAATGGTGACAAGTGGAAGCAGGTGACCATTCTAGCAATAATATGGACGGATGGAAGCAGTGGAAGACGAAGTGTTCCACTTTTTCTTTAATAGATATTGCAAATGAAAGAAGGCCAATCACAAAATTAATATGCACCCCTCCCTATCAATCTGCAGACATAGATTTTATGTACAGTTCCTACCAGAGACGAGCAGCAGGCAGCAGCTGATCGCGGAGATGACAAGATAGCCTCTCATCTCTTCACAGCGTCAGCGGTCCTTCTCGGTGACGCCTATGGTGTGTCTGTCTCTTTGTCTTGTTTGCCACAAAATGTTTGCTCTAGTTCAAACACACGAAGGCAACATTACCCACCAGTTCCTCTACTCGGTGACGCCTACGGTGCGTCAGTCTCGTTGTCTTGTTTGCCACAAGATGTTTGCTCTAGTTCAAACACACGAAGGCAACATTACACACCAGTTCCTCTACTCGGTGACGCCTTCGGTGTGTCAGTCCCGTTGTCTTGTTTGCCACAAAATGTTCGCTTTAGTCCAAACACACGGAGTCAATATGACACACCAGTTCCCTTTCCAAGTTGTACGTTTTTTGAGAATGTCTATCTAACGGAACTTCTTCTGCAGAGTCCACCACACTAGCCGTGGCAGTTATTGTTGTGACACAGGCAATGATCGTGTGAAGACCACACCAGACTGTTCAGATAATTAACTTCCCAAGTATGTAACGTTACGTGCTAACCGCCTGTACTTGTAATGGCGTGAATGAAAAATGACACATTGTTGGCGATACATCATCAAATATTCAGGCCTTGTACACCTCATCCCATTAACTTGATTGCATGGGAGCATTCAAACTTCATCTGCGCATAATTTACTTAACGTAATTTAGTTCATTAGCCGGTCGTGTGGCGTATTATCAGACCTAAAACCCAGAGGTTCTGGGTTCGAATCCGTTGATAGTCCACCGATCTTGTGCCCTTGTTAAAGGCACTCAACATGACTGTCTTCACTTCAGTCAGGTAAAAATGAGTACATGTACAGGGGTAGTCCATTTCCCAAGGGCACGGTCAACACTGTAAGAGATCCGAGCCTAGAACCCTTATAAAATTACCACCCCCACCTTTTTCTCCTTCTCCCCCATAAGATTGGACTGTTAAGAGCACGATCTTCCCAAGCAAAGAGAAAAAAAGTCCTGAATTGTATCATCTGTAGGGTGGGCTCTACTCACGTCCGTTCTTCCCCAGTGACTTGCGCTTTTGTTTATATTGCGTTTCGCATAGTGATTCGTACGATTTTCATAAGATTCGTGCTTTTTCGCATAGTGGTTCGTGCGATTTTCGTATAGTGGTTCGTGCGCATCACATAATATCTGTACGGACTTCATCTGTATGTAGTGATGAAATCCACGGGCATTCCGTCGCTAATACTGACATTTGGCTGTGGACTTCATCAGTATGTAGTAATGAAATCCACGTCGCTAATACTGGCATTTGGTTGTGGATTTCATTAATATGTTGTGATGAAATCCATGGGCATTCCGTCGCTAATACAAATGTACTGACATTTGGCTGTAGATAGTAAAACGCCCTTTCACTAATCCTTTTACACAGAGTAATCAATTTTAGCTAATTTATGTCAATCGATTGTGTGATACAATGCAGATACCATTTGTAACAATTTGAATTGATAAAGACTATACAGAGCTAGAAGTTCGAAAACGGTACGTATACTTTTAAAGTGGTTTGCACAAAGTTAGGATGGCTTTATTGGGATCGTAGATATGAAGGTAAAGATTTTAACTCTCCCATACTTGCCTTCGTTTTAACTGAAAACTGAAAAACCAATGTTATTTTTCAGCATACATGGAGTTGTCTTTGTCTTAGTATTGTGGTTGGACCCTGGGTTCATCAACTTGGCAAGTTGATGAACCCAGCGTCCATTCCGTTGCTAGTAATGGCATTTGGCCGTGGAATTCATCGAAATACCGATGAATACAACACCCATTTGGTCACTAATACTTGTCTTTGGTCTTGGAATTCATCTATGTAATTCTAAAATCTACAGTTTGCGGCAGTGTGGATTCTAATATATAGACTGTAAACAGTGTAATACAGAAATAACATGTCTTTATTGTGGGATTCAATATTTCCAGCACTTATCGAAAGCAAGAAACAAAGTTTGATAAGATTAACTTTGCATTTGTCGGTCATGTACATACATGTATTACATATTACAACATATTTCAATAAAGACTAACAATCGAGCATCAACTGGAAGTTCCTGCGAGGAAGATGTGTCTTGCTAGTTTGGGAGTTTTAAAGTTTTATGAGCTGTACGACACCAACTTTTCAATTAATTTCTCCACAGGTCTGGGTTTTAGAGACATGTAGAATCGCACGGCAGGTGTTGCATTATACTATATTTACAGAGAAAAGAACGTTCTTGGGCTTTGATGTTTCTGTTTAAGAATACGGGACATCGCCTTTTCCACCAAGCTTTTCTCAAACGGTGGTACAATAACGGGTAGTTTCACAATCTTTTGTATGAGGCTACCATATCCATTATTCACGACCATGGCAAAGATTTCCTGTTGAAGGTACGCTACTGACGGCTGCAGCCTACAATACAAAATAATGCTGTCGGAATCATTTGATAACAGACAAATCGACCGCTGAAAGTTCACAGATTCACAGACGATGAACCTCCTTGATCATAACAAACATACTTAGTCCGTTTATTGTGTATCGCATACAACTTACATATCCTGCATTCTACTTGCTACATGTCATATATGCGGCAAATATCAGCGTTATTGCGCCTATTTTGTGAATTCAAACAGAATCAAAATGGTGACAATGGAAATATGATGCTATCCCAGCAGCCATTGCAGTTTGTAAGCCGACGAAAAATATGACCGACCAAGAATGGTCTGACAAAGATTAATTAATATGTTTGCTATGTCGATTCTTTTGACCTGACGTTGGCACCACATGGTATGCACTGCAGCACGTGATACTAGTAGTCGAACGCAGCGTAAAAAGAAAATAAATCACTCAAATTTATCGCCTCTATCGCAATGACTGATGGGATAGCTTGGGTGCCATTTTATTCCTTTGTTTGCAGTCACATTTTTGTTCTCGAACAAAATTCTCTCTAAATATGCATTTAGGAATTCAATATGTGTAGCCAATTAGCCCTGTTTTGAAATATGGCTGGTAGACTAACAACAGTTTGATAAACGATATAACGACGTCATTCTTTTCGTTATATGCTAAGTTTGGGGTACCTTGCGATCAAAATGCGTAAATAAACTGATGATATGGTTATGGGTTCCCATTTAGTCCCGGGGTCTCACTACAGTGTCCCACGCAGCAAAGAAGGCGCATGGGTGGTAATAATCATGTATGTTTCTATGTATGTATGTACCTATGTATGTATGTGTGGTGTGTATATACACATGTATTATTCAGTAGGGCCGTGAGATTTTTATGGGGAGTAGCTTTTACAATTATTTAATGATTTAAGTCCCCCTTCTATCACTAAGATAAACTCTCAAGAATATATACGGGATGCACATATATGATTCCTGTAGGTGGGTCCAGTAAATACAGGTTTGTGGCATTTCTTACCACAGGAAACCGCATTGATCTGGAAGTCTGCAGCAGCAGCACAGAATAGGTCACGTTTTACTGATCAGATTAAACAACCAGCTTAGGAGGGTTAAATTGACAAAAAAAGTCTGAGAAGGACAAAGGATCACAAAGGATCACAAAGGTCATAAACTTAGAACATGCGAGGGCAAGAGAAGTAGTATGGGGATTACGACCCCTATATCCACCTACCAAATATCATCAGGATCAACCAAAGGCGCTTTTCGAGTGATGCTGTTCACAGACGGACAGAAAGACAGACAGACAGACAGACAGACGTACAAGCCTAAAACATAACCTTGCCATAATTTCTGGCAAAGGTAATAAATATATCTACCTTCGAAACGCACTTTGAATACGCACAAAGCTCGCTCCAGGCGCGAAAACGCCAGGTCAAGGTTTCGGGTCAAAGTTCAAATCTGACCGGATATCTGTAATCCGCACTGAAGGCCTCGTTCCGGTATTACTGCGCGGGTGGGCACTTAGAAGTATTCCCTCCGAAATTTGAATGGGGCCCCAAAATCGTGTGTTTATGTGGACGATAAATTGCATTATATCGCTCCCATGTCATATCGAAGGATTTGAGATGAAAGGTTGTGTATTTCTGACAGGATCGGGTGGAAAAGTTTCGGCATTCGGGCGATTCTCGGACGTGTACGTTTGTTTGTCCTGAGTAATGTGGTCAGCGGGTCACTGAAGGAAAGCCCCACTTTCTGGATAGTATTTATGTGCAGTTATAGATCTTATAAAAATCGATCCACCGGTCAGATTTTGGGGAATTTTTTTTTATTGAGTACTGGATAAGTGCTTTTTCAATAGAAATTAAAACATCTCCAGTAGAACTGTTTCTTTATTGGATTTTCGCCCATTAAAGTTGCATATTTAAGCACTATTGTAAATGAGGCAACAAAAGTCCGGTATGAGGCCTTAAGGTTCCGGTTCGAATTGCGAAGTAATCCGTGAATATAAGAAGCAAATCATAGTAAAACCCGAAAATACGAATGAAGGCTCACCTGGGGGATAACCGCTAACCGCTAAGCGAACCCTTCGGTAACCGCAAAAAAACGGCCCCTTACGATCGGACTTCCGAAATTTCAAACAAAATGTGCGTTACTTTCAACACTTGAATATCAAAGTAAAACCCGTGGGCAAAAGGTAAAAAGTGATTTGAGTACCCAAAATTACTTTGTAACTTTTCTACATACGAATGAAGGCTCACCTGGGGGATAACCGATAAGCGAACCCTTCGGTAACCGCAAAAAAGCGACCCCTTACGATCAGACTTCCGAAATTTCAAACAAAATGTGCGTTATTTTGCCCACGGGTTTTACTATGATACTCAAGTGTTGAAAGTAACGCACATTTTGTTTGAAATTTCGGAAGTCCGATCGTAAGGGGTCGCTTTTTTGCGGTTACCGAAGGGTTCGCTTAGCGGTTAGCAGTTATCCCCCAGGTGAGCCTTCATTCGTATGTAGAAAAGTTACAAAGTAATTTAGGGAACTCAAATCACTTTTTACCTTTTGCCCACAGGTTTTACTATGATACTCAAGTGTTGAAAGTAACGCACATTTTGTTTGAAATTTCAAAAGTCAGATCGTAAGGGGTCGCTTTTTTGCGGTTAAAGAAGGGTTCGCTTAGCGGTTAGCGGTTATCCCCCAGGTGAGCCTTCATTCGTATGTAGAAAAGTTACAAAGTAATTTAGGGTACTCAAATCACTTTTTACCTTTTGCCCACGGGTTTTACTATGATATTCAAGTGTTGAAAGTAACGCACATTTTGTTTGAAATTTCGAAAGTTCGATCGTAAGGGGTCGCTTTTTAGCGCTTAACGAAGGGTTTGCTTAGCGGTTAGCGGTTATCCCCCAGGTGAGCCTTCACTCGTATGTAGAAAAGTTACAAAGTAATTTGGGGTACTCAAATCACTTTTTACCTTTTGCCCACGGGTTTTACTATGATACTCAAGTGTTGAAAGTAACGCACATTTTGTTTGAAATTTCAAAAGTCCGATCGTAAGGGGTCACTTTTTTGCGGTTACCGAAGGGTTCGCTTAGCGGTTAGCGGTTATCCCCCAGGTGAGCCTTCACTCGTATGTAGAAAAGTTACAAAGTAATTCTGGGTACTCAAATCACTTTTTACCTTTTGCCCACGGGTTTTACTTTGATATTCAAGTGTTGAAAGTAACGCACATTATGTTTGAAATTTCGGAAGTCCGATCGTAAGGGTTCGCTTAGCGGTTAGCGGTTATCCCCCAGGTGAGCCTTCATTCGTATGTAGAAAAGTTACAAAGTAATTTTGGGTACTCAAATCACTTTTTACCTTTTGCCCACGGGTTTTACTATGATATTCAAGTGTTGAAAGTAACGCACATTTTGTTTGAAATTTTGGAAGTCCGATCGTAAGGGGTCGCTTTTTTGCGGTTACCGAAGGGTTCGCTTAGCGGTTAGCGGTTATCCCCCAGGTGAGCGTTCATTCGTATGTAGAAAAGTTACAAAGTAATTTTGGGTACTCAAATCACTTTTTGCCTTTTGCCCACGGGTTTAACTTTGATATTCAAGTGTTGAAAGTAACGCACATTATGTTTGAAATTTCGGAAGTCCGATCGTAAAGGGTCGCTTTTTTGCGGTTACCAAAGGGTTCGCTTAGCGGTTAGCGGTTATCCCCCAGGTGAGCCTTCACTCGTATGTAGAAAAGTTACAAAGTAATTTTGGGTACTCAAATCACTTTTTACCTTTTGCCACCGGGTTTTACTATGATATTCAAGTGTTGAAAGTAACGCACATTTTGTTTGAAATTTCGGAAGTCCGATCGTAAAGGGTCGCTTTTTTGCGGTTACCGAAGGGTTCGCTTAGCGGTTAGCGGTTATCCCCCAGGTGAGCCTTCATTCGTATGTAGAAAAGTTACAAAGTACGTATTTTTGGGTACTCAAATCACTTTTTACCTTTTGCCCACGGGTTTTACTATGATATTCAAGTGTTGAAAGTAACGCACATTTTGTTTGAAATTTCGGAAGTCCGATCGTAAGGGGTCGCTTTCTTGCGGTTACCGAAGGGGTCGCTTAGCGGTTAGCGGTTAGCCCCCAGGTGAGCCTTCATTCGTATGTAGAAAAGTTACAAAGTAATTTTGGGTACTCAAATCACTTTTTACCTTTTGCCCACGGGTTTTACTATGATACTCAAGTGTTGAAAGTAACGCACATTTTGTTTGAAATTTCAAAAGTCCGATCGTAAGGGGTCACTTTTTTGCGGTTACCGAAGGGTTCGCTTAGCGGTTAGCGGTTATCCCCCAGGTGAGCCTTCACTCGTATGTAGAAAAGTTACAAAGTAATTCTGGGTACTCAAATCACTTTTTACCTTTTGCCCACGGGTTTTACTTTGATATTCAAGTGTTGAAAGTAACGCACATTATGTTTGAAATTTCGGAAGTCCGATCGTAAGGGGTCGCTTTTTGCGGTTACCGAAGGGTTCGCTTAGCGGTTAGCGGTTATCCCCCAGGTGAGCCTTCATTCGTATGTAGAAAAGTTACAAAGTAATTTAGGGTACTCAAATCACTTTTTACCTTTTGCCCACGGGTTTTACTATGATATTCAAGTGTTGAAAGTAACGCACATTTTGTTTGAAATTTTGGAAGTCCAATCGTAAAGGGTCGCTTTTTTGCGGTTACCGAAGGGTTCGCTTAGCGGTTAGCGGTTATCCCCCAGGTGAGCCTTCATTCGTATGTAGAAAAGTTACAAAGTAATTTTGGGTACTCAAATCACTTTTTACCTTTTGCCAACGGGTTTTACTTCGATATTCAAGTGTTGAAAGTAACGCACATTATGTTTGAAATTTCGGAAGTCCGATCGTAAGGGGTCGCTTTTAAGCGGTTACCGAAGGGTTTGCTTAGCGGTTAGCGGTTATCCCCCAGGTGAGCCTTCATTTGTATTTTCGGGTTTTACTATGATTTGCGTCTTATATTCACGGATTACTTCGCAATTCGAACCGGAACCTTAAGGCCTCATACCGGACTTTTGTTGCCTCATTTACAATAGTGCTTAAATATGCAACTTTAATGGGCGAAAATCCAATAAAGAAACAGCTCTACTGGAGATGTTTTAATTTCTATTGAAAAAGCACTTATCCAGTACTCAATAAAAAAAAATTCCCCAAAATCTGACTGGTGGATCGATTTTTATAACATCTATAACTGCACATAAATACTATCCAGAAAGTGGGGCTTTCCTTCAGTGACCCGCTGACCACATTACTCAGGACAAACAAACGTACACGTCCGAGAATCGCCCGAATGCCGAAACTTTTCCACCCGATCCTGTCAGAAATACACAACCTTTCATCTCAAATCCTTCGATATGACATGGGAGCGATAAAAGGCAATTTATCGTCTACATAAACACACGATTTTGGGGCCCCATTCATATTTCGGAGGGAATACTTCTAAGTGCCCACCCGCGCAGTAATACCGGAACGAGGCCTTCAGGTTCAGTGCGGATTACAGATATCCGGTCAGATTTGAACTTAGACCCGAAACCTTGACCTGGCGTTTTCCTACGCGCCTGGAGCCATTCCCTCCATTTATTAAGGGGCACATTTTTTTTGTTAACTAAGTTCGGTAAAGAAATTTCTACTAGTTGGGGGGCGACGCTCCCGCAACATATTTTCACCATGTCTTTTTACCATGGCAACGACCGCCAAGACCGCGACCTATGCTTAATTTAAGTATAGGACTTCGTGTGAGCCAATGCCCGCTCTACCCCCCCCCCCCCCCCCCCCCTTTTCCGCCGAAAAAAAGACTAACCCCCACCCTCAATCACTCAAAACGTTAGAATAAGGTCTGGCAAGCTCTTTGTAGAAGAAAAAGTCAACCAGAATATTAGATTTGTTGAGATAATGAGACCAATTAACGGCCCCTCAGATAGCCCTTGTACGGGGCCGACACCTGTGCTAGGCGTCGAAGTGCAAAGTTGGCCATATCTCAGGAACCATTTGGATTTCAGCTCTGAAACTTGGTACGGTTTTATATCTTGACTAGTTTTATTGTATGAGCGGGAAAAATTCCAAGGTCAAGTTTGCTAAAACGGAGTTCTCACGTTACTGATGCATCGTGGGTAATTTTCAAGATGGTGGTCCTAAAAGGCATTCCTCGTATCCTTTCCCCAGAATTGTTGTTCGTGCTCGCCCGTATGGGCCATGGCGACGAAATAGGTACGTCTGTGATATCTAATACAACACAGAGATTTGTTTTGCCAAGTAACACCTCATTTGCTTGCTCAGAATTCGTATGACGCTTACGTGAAATCGTCGGATTCATGTTTGGGAAGTAGAGTGACCTTTGACCTAGATGCTTGTATGATAGTAGGTTTGAACGTTGGACCTGGGTTCTGTGATTTCAGTCGAGAGCACTCAAAAAATCACACCTTCCTTTGCATGAGTGTTGTTTGAAAATTTTCATGGATATTGGGCTAGTTGAAACAAAGAGCTTTAAAAGGCAATTTATGAATTAAAAGACACTGAAAGTTCGATTAGTTTGTCACCTTACACAATTGTTATTGAAAGGATAATATTCAAATCTGTGTAAGATATCAGTCTCCTAGTTTACTGTTGTCAGATTAGTCTTTCAACACATCCACACTGAATTGCTGGGCCATACATAACGTTAGATATAGTCTAAAAGGAACAGGACTATTTCTAGGTAAAAGAACTGTCACATTGCCATATAATTCAATAAATCAGGGTACTTTTGACCAGCCAACATGGAGCAGAAATGGTGGGCATTATAAATTATCTGGCAGCCATTATCAATTGCTCAGTGATGCGACGTATCCGTAAGGGTTCGCTTAAAAGGCTGGGCTGTCTACCAGGCCAGGCTACCTGGCCTGTCTACCTGGCCTGGCTATCACGTCAGGCTACTCAGATCCCCCCATTCATAGCCCCATCATACGGCACTCAGCCAAAATAGCTGATTGACAGGCATAGTAATTGCTGATCTCCAACCCTGCTAGTGCCAGTGACCCAAGGTTGCCCTGTCCACCACAGTGGCACCACTGGCTGGGCCCTTCGGGAATATGTCTGGGAGGCCTTGCTTGCAGCATGTCAGGAACACAAGTATCAGCACTGTGTTTGTGTATGTTTGTGTGTGTGTAAATGTGTGTGTGTGTGTGTGTGTGTGTGTGTGTGTGTGTGTGTAAGAATGGGCTTGCCAGCAACAGAATTTTGTTTCTTTATTGAATATCTATCTTCTAGAATAGAAACTCAGCTTGTGCAACAAGATGGGAGAGCATAAATCACTTGCTCACTGTAAAGCTAAACTTGTACTGACCAAGGGGGGTATAATTACATGTACCTCCTCCTTGTTCTCTATGCTAGTACCTGGCTAGTATGCCATGTTGACATATAAAATCTTAGTAGTCACATAGCATTTTTGAGGCTGTGGATTGTTATCCACTGTACAATTTTTGTGTCCAGGACAGAGCCCAATCCTCTCCTTCCACTGCCAATAATCTCTAAGACGTAAGAGTGGGGAAAGTACTGTTAACAGCACAGATTTTTTGACATGTCAAAGGATTTGAACCCAGGACCTCTGTTTTCTAGGTCTAACACCCTAAAGCATTTACCAAACACAGTACTGGTATAGTACTTGAATGTGTTCCTGACAGCTGCAAGGAAGGCCTACCACTACCAGACACATTCCCGAAGGGTCCAGCCAGTGGACAGGCAAACCTCAGGGCACTGACAGTGTTGAAGATTAGCAATTGCTATGCCTGTCAATCAGCTATTTTGGTTGAGTGCCACATGATGGGGCTATGAATGGGGGGATCTGAGTAGCCTGACGTGATAGCCAGGCCAGGTAGACAGGCCAGGTAGCCTGGCCTGGTAGACAGCCCAGCCTTTTAAGCGAACCCGTATCCGTAATGTAAGATCAATTTGTAACTGTCACAAGTTTAAATTCTGAAGTGAATATTGGTCATCTGAGTATTGATCCTCAGAAGAAGGCGACAGTAGTGGTCGTTGAAAGTTTGATCCATATTAAGCTTTTGTGTTGTAAGAAAGTTTTAATAGCATTGTAGTTTGTACTATGTATACCAGTTCAGTAGAAGCCGCTTAATTGCACTGCCTATTTGCCAGATTTTTGCAATTATCCGGCTGGAGCAATAATGCGAAGTTTTAGCTGAACTTCACCGCACCTGAGCTTGGGATTTTGGGATTCCGTGCAGTTAAACAGTCAAGTATGCGTTACTCTCTTGTGCAATTAACTGGCTTCTACTGTGGTATTGTGTGCGAATAGTTGACAAGACACTACAAGGAAAACATTTTGCATTTTTGCGAAAATGTTGTCTTTCTAGTTTACTGTTAAGTGATACCAGGCCTCCCGGGGTTCAACATAGCTTGGCCTCAAATATTTATCGTTAAGCATTGCACAGATACCTCCATGCAGGCCCTCATTGGTTAAATGACGTATCTTTGTACATTTTCCCCCTCCTCTTCCCTCACAGTTTTTGCTGATGCGAATTTCCCAACCAGCTCCATCTGTAGCAGTGGACCAATCGAAGTGAGAGCAGATGGTATGGCAAATCTTTTTTTTTTTTTTTTCTAAATCATGTTTGTAGGGCCTGATGTGACCATCATGGTGATGAAGAGCGGCCCATAGCGATAACTGTAGCAGCATCTCTTCTCCCTAAGTCAGAAACATCAAGCTTAAGCAAGCTTGACTTCACTGACTCAATAGGCGAAGCAGGGGTTACGAGGCTGCTCGGGAAATTCCCTAACCCATTTTGGCCGGAATGGTTTGATCCGCCACATCGCACCATTGCACATGTGGCGGGTTCTTTTACGTGCCCGGGGTGTGGCTCTCCTCAAACACGGGACCTCCATTTAACGTCCTATCCGAGGGACGACTCATTTTCACTTGAGTAAAGTGAGGAAAGTCATGCAAAGTGCCTTTCCCAAGGGCACAAGACCGGCAACACGGCAGGCGGATTCAAACCGGCGACCTCTCGGTCACGGGCCGAATACACTACCACTGTGCTACTCGGCCCCACAATATGATATCACAAATATTGTGCGTTAACTTGGTTAGGTGTCTGTCATGAAATATGGTCCTAATATGTTCTTTTTCAACATACAATACCAATACAAGCAATTGCTGTTGTTGTAAATACATTTTTTCACAACACCTGCCTTTTGCCAACCACTGCATCACCGTGACATAATTACAATGATGCTCATTATCGTATAATGTCATATATAGTTACATGTTGCAATGTTTTGCATTCACCATGATCCAAGACAAAGCTTTAGTAAAAAAAAACATGTCTTGATATAGTATAAAGTGAGCAGCAGAGCTGAAAATAATCCAACACATAATCATATGTACATGACTATATAGCATACACTGCATGATTTTTTGTAAATCACACTGTCACTTTCAATATAATTTTTTATCAAAATTTGATATCACAATAGGAATCAAACCCACAGCCTGTTGATCCTCAACTATTTACCACTAGGCCATTGAACCACAATGATAGTGTTATGCCTTTTTCTTTACACAAATCAGGACACTGTATTCCTGCCCTGTTGAAGGCAGTTCTGGAACTCCTACCACTGGATACATATGTGGAATCACCAGTGAGTAGTATTATTTCTTTGTACAAGAAGTAATCATTATCTTTTTTTTTGGCAAAGTAGATGTGTAAGAAAAAAAAAGAGGTAAACAATGGAGTTTGGGGATGTATTTCTGTTTGTGTATATGTGTGTGTGTGGGGGGGACAGTTACTGTGTGTGCATATATTTGTGTTTGATGGTAACCTAAAAGAACCGCCACAAACAACCACAAACGACGTCGCTCTAATAAGCAGTGTATATGGGGCACTGGGACCTTATGTGATGCTCTGGAGACAATGTTCATACATTTATGAATTTAAAAAACGCAACAACTCCTACGTATTCAAGAGTTATTTCGAGTTAGTTGCTAGTTTCAAGATCCAAAGCAATTCTTGGCCGCCATGTTGGATCGCCCGTGCTAGGAGTCCGCATGGGGAAGTTCTCAATACCTTCCTTGGCTCCATAGACGACAGGGCAATAAAACTATGGACGCTGTTGGTTCATAGATTATAGCATACTGTAATTCTATCATTGTCAACTTGTAAAACTTGTTATATACTAAGTACTTTTCAGCCTCAAATGCGAGCAAGCACGATTCAACATGGTGGCCAAGAATTGCTTTAATCTTGAAATGGGACTAACTCAAATTAATTGGTGAATACGTAGGACTTGCTGCGTGTTTTTAATTCATAAATGTATAAACAATGTCTCCAGAGCCTACATAAGGTCATTGGCCCTTATACACTGCATATTAGAGTCATTTGTAGTTGTTTGTGGTCGTTTGTGGTGTTTAGGCAGACCCACTAGGTGTTGTGGACAGTCAAATGCCAAGGTCAACCTCCTATTGGATTTCCTTGGTATTGCAGCAAAACTTCCAGGTTTGTATCTTTTCCCTTAATTAACATGCAGCTGGCATCTTGATTTAAAAACTGATCTAAATTTACTTAATTTTGCTAAATCCGGTAAACATAAACCGGTCCTGGAGTCAAATACTCATGTCCATGCTTATGCTTACTCATTTGCATAATTCACAACATACTTGACATGTCCTCATTTGCATAATTTATGAATTCCCTGACATATGGCATGTTGCTGTAGGCAGCTGTAATGGACCTTGTACCAGGAGACAAGGAGAAGGGACTAAAGACACCTGTATGGGACACATATAGAGGACTACTGAAGGAGACAGGCAGCACTGTAAGTACTGTAAATGCAGAAATGTTAGTTTTGGTTTAATGTTTGCGGTTTTCTTGTTGCCAGTTCACCGCAAAAAATAAAAACCGCTGCGAACATTTTTTCATAGCAGAAAGAAACTACAGTGCATGGTGCTACCGTGAACTTAAAACCACCGTGAAAAGTTCTTTTTTCCCGCTACCGTGTACTTAAATTCCAGCAAACTTAACATGCATTTACAGTATTGGTTTGAAATCCATGTGTCATGCAACCAATTATATTTGGCACTACATTTTGTACCTACTAGTAGTATCAAACACTAGATTGAGCTAATTCATAGCAATTCTTTTTTTTTCAACTCAAGGTTGTCTCTAGCTGTACTTTTTTTTCTGTCCCTCTCATTCTGTAGGAGCAAATATTGTTGATTTTCCGTGTAAAATCTGTTCTTCTAAGCTTTTGAAACCACATTTCCTTCAATTTCATGTCGTGAAGTTTGGAACAGTTGAAGTCAAATTTTTGTCTGTCCCAACAATCAAATTACCATCCTAGAACAGCCCTGTTCTAATTATGTATTCTTCAATTTTGTTAAATTTCTCGCATTCCACATTTAATTTGTTTGAATTACTTGCCAATCAATGTGTTAACCAGGTTATCACCAAACTTTCAACTTTGCATGCCCCTTTTTTTTTCTGAAAATGAAAATTTATATTTTCTTAATGTTTAGGCCCCATTGGAGCAAGTTGAGCGGTTTGCCTTCTATGAGAGAGCCAAGAAAGCGTTTGCAGTGGTGGCCACAGGGTGAGACTTAACATATTCATGTCTAAATGTTTCTTTATTAGAGTTGCACATATTTTGTGCGGTGAAGATAATTCCATATGTCTAGATAAACAGGGCAATCAGAGACAGCAGATTTTATCTTGGGAATACTGTAAATGCAGAAATGTTCGCGGTGGACTAATGTTCGCGGTTTTCGCGACGAACACCTCATCGCGAACTTAAATCTACCGCGAACATTTTTCTATTAAGGTAGTAGACTGCAGTCGATGGTGTTACCGTGAAATGAAAACCACCGCGAAAAGTCATTTTTCCCGCTACCGCGAAATTAAATCCCCGCGAACTTAAATGCATTTACAGTATATGGAAATCGCACCCTCTTGCAGAATATGTAGAAACTGCAGTGTGGACATTGGCACACAAATACACACACATATATATATACACACTGATGTACACACAGATGCATATTTACACACTCTAACACATACATAGACAAACACATACACACACAAATACACACACACACACAACACATGCATGCACTAACACACATACACACACACACACACAACACGGTATAATAATTCCACAGTAGTTTTCTTATGTTTCCATTCATTCTATTTCATATCATGTTCGCACTTCAAAAGTTACACCCTCAAAAGTTTCATGTATTTATAGCTCAAAATGTTAACTGAGTATAACAGTTATATTAACAGAGAATAACAGTACATTGAGAATAACAGTACATGTATTACAGTTATATGACTGTCTACAGTTGACCATTGAGCATTCTAGTCAGTCAGTTGTCAGTCTGCTACATTGACAACAATATTGTACATAAGAATTTGTTCAATTATTTTTGCCTTTATGATATAGAGATTGCCTCAGAATTTTTAAGAACATAGTAATAAATTAAAAGCTTCTAACATTTGTTCCCAACTTTTTTTTCAGAGAAACTGCACTGTATGGAAACATCATATTGAAGAAAGGTGTCATCGCCCCAGATTAAGTATTACAATGGATATAGAATACAACACAGTGTATATTCTGAATTACCCGAGGTACCAGTCTGACCGCGGGTAGGATCGGCCGATGGCCCATGGCCGGAGAACAATCCGACCCACGGGAGGGCTTGTACCAATAGTGATTCTGAATACACCGTGTTGTATCTTACATTTTGTATTTACACTGCACCCAAATTTTAATACAAAATGTGTCCTGAAACAAAAACTTGTAACTGTTAAACAGTGATTCCAAAGTCCAAATCCTGTATTTCATTTTTGAACAGTGGCGCGCTCATGAGTGAGTTCAACTTCAAATGCTTCTAAGGAAAGCCATGTGATAACAGTAGACGTCCATGTGATAAATCAAGTTATCACCTGGTACAGAATTAACACATATCAAATGTTACATTTATCATGGCCATTATGACATTATTAAACATCCACAACTTATTGAGACTGGCTAAAAGAAAGGATAAGTTTTTTCTTCAATCATAGATTATTGGTACCAGTAATCATTGTAGATTCTTACTCAAATAAATGTTTTGAACCAGGATTAAAATCAAACCATTCTAGAAAATATTCACTCAGTTACTGTGAATATAGATAGTTTATCTTCTTATAACAGTACATTTTTCTTGCTGTTAAGCAAGTGGTTTAATTTGTATAATACAGTAACTTACATGATGTTTCCTAAATTTGGTTAAACCAAGGAGGTTATATAGTTAAACCATGCATCTAAAACCATATGGTTGCAATTAAATGGCGTGCAATACATAGTCTATGTATCAATACAATGCAGTGTAATTATCTTACATGTGATATTGATATGAACTTTTATATGACTAGTGTAAATCATCATCAACTGTTACTCGGTTTGATACAACAATGCATGGTATATCAATAAAATATCTACTGAAGATGCCCCCAATGAACATATATATATAGATCTTATGTAATTATTATAATAGTAATGTTAATAATTATGTACATCATATAGCACCGATAGTATTCATTATATTTCAGCCATACATAGTATGGTGAAATATATTGTATTCGTAATGTTTCTTTCTTTCTTTCTTTCTTCTTTCTCCTGTCAAATCTTCAAAGTGATTCATCTCCGCCGTTCCTGGACCGAATGACCTGAAATTTGGCACAGGGGTAGAATGGGCCAATACCTTGATGCTTTTTTCTCAGTTTTTTCATATCTGCCTCTAAAATGATTTTATTGAGATTTTTTTGGTCAATTTTAGACCAAAACTGTATATTTTGGCCCCTGTACCCTGGTATTACAACCAAATGAGCTGAAATTTGACAGAGATGTGCCTTGATAATGCCCCCATATAAATTCGATAACACTTTTGGTGTACAGTACAACAAAATGCTTATTTTTGCGATTTTTTGACCAATTTTTGACCAAAAAAGGACACTTTTGGCCCCTGTACCCTGGTATTACAACCAAATGAGCTGAAATTTGACAGAGATGTGCCTTGATAATGCCCCCATATAAATTCGATAACACTTTTGGTGTACAGTACAACAAAATGCTTATTTTTGCGATTTTTTTTACCAATTTTTGACCAAAAAAGGACACTTTTGGCTCCTGTACCTTGGTATTGCAACCGAATGAGCTGAGATTTGACACAGATGTGCCTTGATGATACCTTCATATAAATTCAATAACACTTTTGGTGTACAGTGCAACAAAAGGCTTATTTTTTGCGATTTTTGGCCAATTTTTGACCAAAAAAGGACACTTTTGGCTCCTGTACCCTGGTATTACAATTAAATGACCTGAAATTTGGTATAGATAGGCATTAGATACTTGGTAACAAGATTCAAGTCAAATTTTTGACATAAACAACTTTAAAATGATTCATTTTGGCACTTTTCTGAGGGGAAATGTGGTTTTTTTTGGCCTCCTGACGTGACCTTCCGTGACCCCGCACAGAGCCACACCTGTGCGCGTCAGCCGGAGAGTTGATTGAATCAAAGACCTAGCCAATCAGCGAAGAGGAGGCCAAAGGCTAATTAATATTCATAAGCGGGGCCTCATGATCCCGTATATAGCAGTGTTCCCGCCAGGGGGAGCGAAGCCCGCCTAAGGCTCTCGCACTTTACACTATTCAGAAGGCTTTATATTGTATCAGTTCTTAGGGGCATATCTATGATAATCGCAGCAGTCACTTAACTTCTCTTCAGGAGTTTAGCGTAACACTATTTCAGGTCAAACCGTCAAAGGCAACTAAAAACAAACTTTAACGTTACTGAGTTCAACAGTACTTATAACTTGTTATCCGAAGTTGAAACGCTAGCGATGGTATTTTCGCTGCGCTGTTAGCTCCGTGCGACTGTTGTTGACGGTCTTATAACGGTATATTTTGCACCCCTGTACCCTGGTATGAGTAACATTTGGTATAGATAGGCATAAGATAGTTGGTAAAATGATCCAAGTAAAATTTTTGGCTTAAAGTACTGTAAAAGGCTTAATTACAGCACTTTTTTTAGGGGAAATTGGTTTTCTTTCGTTCTCCATGCCATGATCTTTCGGACGTTCACCCCACAGAGCCGACATCTGCACCTGCGTCTAGCCGGCAGGAAGAGTTAATTCAATTAATGGTTCAGCCAATCAGCGAAGAGGAAAGCGAAGGCTAATTAATATTCATAAGCGGGACCACACAATACGTTAACTTGAAGACTCAGGCCGTACAGACTTCTCGCCAGGATTTTTTCAAAGCGTCGGACAGGGGTCCGGGGGCCGCCGAATGTCCCTGGTGGGGTCCAGGGGCAGGGCCACTGTGGGGGGGGGGGGGGGACCCAGGTGGGCGAAGCCCCCCGGAAGCTCTTGCATTTTAGACTATTGAGAAGGCTTCTTTTATCAGTTTTTTTAGGGCCATATCTACGATAATCGTAGCAGTCACTTACTTCTCTTCAGCAGTTTGACTTTAAAATATTTCGGGTCAAAGCTTCAAAGACAACTAAAACCTCATAAACAACAAACTTTACTTAGCTCAACAGTATACAAAAATATTGTACGGGTTGCCATCCTTAGTTGAAGCGCTTATTTATAGCGCTAGTATCTTCGATGCGCCGTTAGCCGCCGTGCGACTTTTGTTGACGGTCTGATATCCCTACGTCGCCGCCTCGCTGATATTCCCACGAACATGTTTCAAGAAAAATACCCAGCAAAAAACGCTGTTCTGCGTCAAATTCTATTCTATAAAACATGTGGGACTCAGTGTTACAGTCTAAATATTTTGTAGAAGCACCGCTGTAGGAAAGAAGGTCCAAGCAATGTAAAACATCACGTAGCATGAAGTTCGCTGTCAACTGGCACACAGCACATGGCTGTTTGAAACTCTAAGTCTAATCAACAGCCGTGTTTGATTGATAGCCGGCGGTCCGGATCCTTTGATGAAGTCGGCGAAAGGTGCGTTAGTTAGAAAATCTGCGTTTAGTTTTGATACGTAATTATAAGTTAGACAGTGGCGAGAATGATTATTTTCTCATCAATATTTCTCTTCAGAATTATTTGAACTTAATTGTACATCTAAACAATTGGCTTACCTGTGCAATGTTTATATGATTAATGATCATATGTAACGTATGGCTCCTAGTCAATAGATCAGCATTTTCTCTATAGTGACCACCTGTCTATAGTGGCCACATTTCCTAGTGCTGTTGTTGTTTGACATAAACTTTGAACATTTAAATTGTAAGTAACTTTAAACTGCCAGAGTTTCAGCCCAATAAAACACTCTCAGCGCCAGCCTCGAGGGTATGAACAGACTGACCAGACAGACGAAAATAAATCCTCGAACAAGGTTCAATCGTATCTTCCGGGTCTGGCAGGAAGTTGTTAAACTAAAATAAGAATAGGCTCGATGGCTGATTGCATACAAAGTAAAACAGTTTAACAGTTTTACAGCTTGAAGAAAACAAACGCTCCTACAGTACCTGCACCTGCTTGATAATTATTAAATCGTATGCCCTACTTGAATAAAACAAAGTTCACTGCAATAATGAATGTACCCACATCACAAGGGGCTTATACTTTTTTTAAACTTACACCTAGTTATCGTACTGAAAATTGTTAATGACATTACATGAAGTCATTCAACAATTTTCAGTCATGATGAAAATTTTCTGAATGGAAGGTGTGATTATTGTCATTTTCTGAAAAATAGAAGCAAGCTCTGTTTTTACCTGGAATCAATTCACAATACCAGTCCACTTTGGGGGATAATGTACTGTTAAGAGGATGTTCCATTTTTGCGCAGGGGTGATTTGGAACAGTCCAATGTTGCGTGGGAAGGGGTATGGCTGAAATATGCTGTATTTGCTCTTAAGCAAATTTCGGCCTTTCTAGTTTCATTTTGTACTTTATAATAAAGGCGACAGATGGTCGTCGAAACGTTTACAGAAGAATTAAAGATGAAAACCTGATGAAATTATTTACGGAACTTGCAGCACCTTTTTGTTTTTGAAAGTTTAAAAAGTGTGTACTTTATTCGAGACAATGCGGTATACAATAAGCCACCGCTACATGCCTACAAATAACTCAAAGTGTACATGTACATATAGTAAGCTTCTTTAAAAAAATACAACCAGAATTGTACTCACTTCCAACATTTAGATGTCTATAAGACACCATCATCAGGGTTAGAACGACTGGGTCTGTTTCTTGCTGCTACTTATTGCCGATGTAGGTGGCGCTGCAGCAGCAAGAATGCCGTCCCAAACATGGCTCAGCTTGTATCCCCCCTCGTCTCTGTTAATGACTGTCTGATTCAGACAGCCCTCTTTTATCCATCGTTGCTACATCATGTTGCTACATCGGCTATAAGTAGCAGGAGGAAAAAGACCCTGTCATTCTAACCCTGATGATGGTGTCTGATAGACACCGAAACGTTGGAAGTGAGTACCCTTCTGGTTATGGTTTTGAAGAACCTTACTATATAAATAATTCTAACCCTGATGATGGTGTCTGATACACACCAAAACGTTAGAATTGAGTACAATTTTGACGAAACTTACTATATGTAGTAATCTACCAACCTGATGAAACTATTTACGAACTCAAAGTGTACTTTCTTGTACCATGGAGTGGGGTGGCACGGAAGGAAAACCTGAGATTTGGTCATACGACGGTAGGAGAGTCTGATTCGGATGTTTCTTTGGGTAGGACTCGTCTTCAAACGTGAGCGATCCGCGATCAGGTATCTTAGACTTGAGGGCGTTCCTTAGGCGCTGAAATTAAAATGCAAAATCTCAGTAACAACTTTCTAGACTCTTTAACCCTATTCAGACCGGGGGGGGGGGGGGCTTTTGAGGCCTGCACCAACTTCGATGTCCTATAACGCCAGAACGCCTTACGCTAGAGCCACCAAATTTGGTGACATTTCCTAGAATATTGTTGGCAGCAGTTTTACGAAGTTTAATAAATTTTCCCTTTCCGTGTTGCCATGGCAACCGTTTGCTGACAGGCAGTTTTGCCAAAAATCACTAATTTTGGTCCTAACAATTTTATGACGTCATTATGACGTCATCGATGTTGCTATTGGCAATACAAGTCGTAATAAACATAATTATTGACCAAAAAAGCCCGGTCTGAATAGGGTTAACACAGAGAGCATCCCAATGATATTGTAGACAGTTTTTAACGTATAAAAAATACAATGGAGAACATTTTAGAACATATATTTTTCATAAGCTTTGTACAGCTTTTTTTAAAAGGTTTTGAACTTAAAATGAATTCACATCATGTTCTTGTAGAGCACAGAAAAGGGCAGTGTATTTCCATTGATAGTGTCGAAAGTTTACTGCACATAGTCAGTTTAAAGATGGCCATATTAAGATTTGTAAAAATGCAACATTAGAAATATAACCAGCAGAAATAGTCCAACATCCAGTCTACTGTTTTTTTCAGGAACGGTCAAACATTAAGAAAAAGGAGACACGTCTTCTTTTCCTACCTGCACAAACCCTCCCTTCTCCTTCATCAGTGCATGGACGGCTCCGATTGGTAGACAGATGATTGAAAGGGATGCAATGAACCAACCGATACCTTGTCCCCAGCCCGGGTAGTAGTAGCTGCCATATCTTACGGGGGTGTACTGAATGAACCCAAAGATCATGATACCCTAAAATAAAATAAAAATTAAAGAAGATAATAAGAGATAATAGATTAATTACCCTAGCCTATGTTGTTTTCTTCACATTCGAGTCCCAAAGACAAAGAATATATAGCAAAACAGAATATGTGTAACATGGTGTCGAAATAAGACAAGATAGGCCAACATTTTCAGTACTTGCCAATTTGAAAAGTAAGACAGAAAAAATAATTGATTCAGAGAAAAAAAACAATATAATCAATACAATCTTTGTATTAATAATTCAATTATTTACAGGTATAAATACATCTGGTGGAAATTTCTAACACCAATTTCAAATTGTGAACGCAGTATACAAGGATTAGAATGTTATTGAATTCAACCCGGTGTGACAGCGATCTCGCCCCCCCGGCGATCTCGCCCCCCGGGGGGCGAGATCACTAGTGTTTTCGCCCCCCTTTAGCGTTTTCGCCCCCCCCCCCATGAGCAGCTGGTTACTACATATTACAAGTGCGCTACCTGGTACTATACTGCACCTGGGGAGTAACGTATATGGTGTGTTACCTGGTACCTATATGGCACCTTATTAGGCCTGGGTCACAATTCCCAACCCGGGGCCCGGCCGTATAGCTTTTGGAAACGAAAAATGTGATATCAAAGGCAACAAAACACACAAAACGTAAACAATATTTGTCATTGGCATAATTTGTGTATATTCCTTGGTCAACACTTTTACTTTTCTTTTCCGCAAACATCCCGGCCGGGGCCCGGTTTGGAAATGTGACCTAAGCCTTACCGTACCGTAAGATGTCATACCTCGAAAGTCGATACTATATTGTTCGGTGCAAACATGACATTGAAATGAAAAAGACAATTTTTGCAGCTGAGGTGGCATAAAAACAGTGCTACTGCGAACGTATAAATCAACACCGTCTATGGTACGGAATACGTCAGCTATATGTTTTCAATTTGGCACAGTGTTTTCTTTCTTGTGCTGGAAACATTTCCAAAGCACTAACAAAAACACACGTGAATAATACTTTCTCATTATAAACACTATCTAAGTTGATATAGCTGTTGCTAAATGCTACACAAACACTAGTAAAGTACCTGTCTTAAGAAACACGGGTAAATGCATCAATTCCTAAATACTAGAAAAAACAGTCATGTTGGAGGTGAAGGTATCCCTTGGCCAGGTGCATATACCAAAATGTGCGTTATTCTAATTAATACCTAATATTTGCATAATTAATAAAGACATTTCATAGTTCTTTTGTGGTCACTTCATGGTAGAGACTTCATATTGGAGATATATAGGTTGCTTGAGGACAGGTGAATACAATGAAATACATCTTATGTCAAGACTCAGGTATATGCAATAATGGGAATACAACGGACCCAACCCTCCTTGTCTGAAACAAGTTCAACTATCTTATTACCATGTAATTACGTTAATATTGATACTATGAATGGAGTTATGTATCAAACTCGTGTACTTATATCATTCTGAAACTACATTTTGTGATTTATACCAATCAACTTCTAAAATGTCATGTAAACCCGTTTTTTTTGGGGGGGGGCGAAATCGCTAAAGGGGGACGAGGTAGGGGGGCGAGATCACTAGCCGGGGAGGGCGAGATCGCTAGGGATTTCGCCCCGGGGGGGCGAGATCGCTAGTGATTTCGCCCCGGGGGGGCGAGATCGCTGTCACACCGGTGTCCGACCGGGCCCTAATACCCCAGTAGCCGCAATGTGTCCCACGTGGTCACGCCCAAAAGTGCCCCCAAACAGCCCGTGAATTGTCCTATTTTCAATTGGGCCAAATCTGTAACAGGCGTATATAAGCCTGTATATGGCACGTACACACAGCACTTAGTTTTAAGTTCGCGGTGTTCACCGCGCTCACCGCGAACATTTCTGCATCTACAGTTACACTGTATTTGGAACACTTACACCAATGAGCATCGGTGACAGTCCGTACCAGCGCACGATAAAGTACAGCCATGGTTTGTTACCGGTCATCTCTTCTACATTCCGGGCAAGCCTGTTGGCACCTGAAAATGGACGAAAATCCCTGATCACAATCATAAACCTAACGTCATATTTACAAACCGGGGTCCGACCGGGCTGTTTGTGGAAATGAAAATTAAAATAGAAATGTTTCCGTAAAAATACACACGTCTTGTGTGGTTTGGTGTCTTTTATATATGAGTTATTCACATTCCTCGAATGAAGTACAACAGATTTTAAGAGACTCAATGCTACAGACAGATTTGATTATATATTCAGATGTAACAAGTCCCACAATGCTAAAATAGGTTAATATATAAAAGATTGCTTTGTCATAAGAAAAATGCCAAAACTCATAATTAGCCCCACTCGATTGTAATACAATATCAACGATTTAGGCTAGCTCTTATTCTTCTAGAAATTAGGATGCCAATTCCATTCTATATTCATAATCTGCATATATACTATATTTGATACTAGTTTTAGTAATTGGGATGATTAGTTTGTTTCTTCTCTTTTTTTCGCCATACATTGTACCGTGTACGATCGTTGCGCAATAAAGTTCTTCTTATAATACTTTCCGTCACTTATTAAAGCTGCCTCACCTCGGCCTGGCCTCGGTTAGGAAATGTGACGTAGGCGTAACTCGGAGATACCTCCAAGAAAAAAGACTAAAGGAAATCTAATCTTTATTTGAAAAAAAAAATGAAAAATGAAATGTCAAGAAACTTTTCATTTTTAATTCTCATTCACTGACTTGATTATGTCAATGTCATCGGTGCATACATATGCCCCCCCCCCCTCCAAATTGCAAAACAAACAAAAATTGACATTCTTTTTAATCGTCCAAAAAAAAAAGCTGCAGAATAAAGAAATAAATGTCGTAAGTTTATCATCGAAAATCGGAATCTAATCAGTGAAGTCCTCCAAAATCAAAGACGATGACGTGTGAAACAAAATGAATTTCATGGTTTGTAACAGTTCTGATATCCTTCATTTCCATACACAGTTTTTCTAGAAGTACAAATGTATTTCCTGGAAGAGACGGTCAATAGACTTGCGGGTGCGAAGCCTCCAAGTGAAACCCCAAATTAACTGGTGTTTGCAAAGTAATATCAGCCCGAGTCGGGGTTGTAGAGCTTCAATTATCAAATTCAATTTTAGCTCTTTTCTACATAATAAGACAAAGCAACTCCATTCCATATTAACATTCAAGGAGCAAGTATCCGATGCCGCAGTAGCGCTAGGGCGGAGTAAAGTCTAATTTTTGTGGATTACAATATCAAAGGGAATTCTTGCGCGGCTCGTTTCTGCGCTGTTTTTAACCACTCAAAGTATGAAACAATGATGTATACGTGGGAATATAGAGCAGTAGATATCAATTTCAGTCCGATTGCCTCCACTAGAACAATTCTACTTTTAACGCTCTAATATAACTCAGGTTGCCTTTACGGCAGTGAAAGATATGCGATGCTGTGCATTTATGATACTTTACCGTATATCCATGAGATGGCCACAACTTCGAAAAACGCAATGATCATGAGGGAGATGGCAGAGGCGTAGAAGTCGATCAGCTGGAAGAAGTATATCCCTCCCTATAACAGTATAAGACGACACAATAGTTCAAGTCTAATAGTCTAATCATAGCCTAATTATGACTGTCTTACATTTATTGAATGCAAATTACCAGTAAATTTCTAGTAAAAAATCAGTAATTGTTTGTTAATCTTCATCTATTCATGAGAAGCTCAAATCGGCCATCAGTACACAGACGTAATCATACATAAAATCGTCCACTGGACCTCATGTAGCCCCTGACCAAAGGTTCTGCCCTTTCTGTCCAAAGCATATTGAAGATGAATTTCACTTTTTAATGGAATGTTCTAAATACACTATTTTACGTAATGAGCTATTCACATTTCTAGAATCTAGTACAGCACATTTCAAGAACCTCGATGCTAAAGACAGATTTGAATATATCTTTAGATGCCACAACTCCCATAATGCAAAGTTAGGCAAATATATCAAAGACTGCTTTGTTATTAGAAAGAATAATGAAAGCCATGATTAGCCCAACTCGATTGTAACATTATATCTTGTTTTAGCCCTTTTTGCTATGTTAATAAGGATGTTAAGTCTTATTCTATACACCTATTTTGTACTTTGTGTAATAGTTGTTGCCATACATTGTACCCTGTACAAATGTCGTGCAATAAAGTTCTTCTTCTTCTTCTTCTGTGACTAGAAATGTACATCTTCAATAATGATAGCTTTATTGGCAGGTCATAAGGCTTTGACATTTTGTCGTTTTGTAGGAAATGAATTTCGAATTTTCAACTTTTCATCATTTTCAGGGATAAGCTGGTTGGACAACTAATATCTGAGCAAGACATTTTCCTCTTGGTTCCGTAAAAAAAATGACGGGTGAAAAGCTTAGAAAATCTCTTAGTAAAGGAATTATTTGGTTCTTTAAGAATTTTACATAAAATGTAGTTCATCTTCCGCTGCTTTCCCTGTACAATATATCAACTCGTCAAAGGCCAGTTTTTTTTACCGTTTTCAGTATACCAGTAGTCTATATATAGCAACAACAAACTGCATCTAGCTGTCAAGCCTCTATCGTATGACTTACCACTGGAGCACATCATTTGATCTGCAGTTCGTAATGTACATACGTAAGATGTATCTGATGTTCTTTTAGTGTGTTTATTTTTGTAATATTTCTGACATGTCTGTCATTTGTGTATTGGTGTATTTTTATTTGGAGAACCACAGGAAGAATAGCTGACAACATCCTTAAGCTAAATGTGGATCAAACAAAGTCAAAGCCTCACCTGTGTGATGTTGGGGAGTCCAAGCAGATACGACATACAGCACACAATAAGGACCAACACTTCCTTCCTCTTCAGGTACTTCCTGATGAGTGGGTGGAAGTGGTCGTACAGAGTGGTGATGATCACCTCTACTGTGCAAAACTGATTTGAAAAAAAATAGAGGTTCCAAAAGCCTGTTATTTAGAATTTGTTTACCAACTAGCCATTTTCATCAGACAACCAAAGATATATGTACATTTTATAACATTTCATTAAAAGTATGCACTGCACAACATCTGATCGCACGTGAAACATACGTATACGTAAAGCGTAAGTTTTATGAAAAATGCAACCTTTACAGTATTTCGTGCAGTGGGAAACTTTAAAAATATTACGCCATATGATCAAATAAGCGCGTTCATGGTTAGTCTCTAAGCAGACCCTACGGTGCCTAAAGAGATAGTATCAAAGCTGGCAAAGGAGTATAGCCGGCCAAAGAGATATAGCGGACCAAAGGTAGTCGAACGGGCACCGATGCCGCTTATACTAAGTCCCTTGCCAGCTTTGATACTATTTCTAAGGCACCGTAGGGTCTGCTTGGAGACTAGTTCATGGTTCCATAGACCTTTTTCACACTTCCCATAATACATTGCGACAGGGTTCCGGATATGGATGTTGATGTTGACTGGGATGTATCACCGTTGCCCAGGGTGCGAAACCAGGGTGAAAACAGCTAAAACCTTCAGTACGAGGGCAGCAAAGCATATAAACTAATGATTTGTCTAGCAAATATAGTTACAGTGCACGGGACATGGTAAAAATCACTTTCTGACAACAAAGAACAAAGGCTGCAGACGAAACGCAAGTCTTGACCCATGAGGTCATCGGGTGAAACCAACAGCCACAGTGGTGACGGGCTTGCTAGTTTATACTTCTGACCACAAAAATTGGAAAATTCTCAGCCCTAATAATAGTTTTACTATATTTCCCGGACAAGTCATTAGTTTATATGCTTTGCCGCCTTCGTATTGCAGGTTTTAGCTGGTTTCACCCTGATTTCGCACTCTGGGCAACGGTGGTAACATCCCAGTCAACATCCATATCCCGAACCCTCTCGTATTGTATCATGGGAAGAGTGAAAAAGGTCTATGTACGCATGTGCATTGAGAGGAATTGTGGATGATTTGTCAAAGGTGAAGGCCCCTAGCTTGTAATCCAGTTGTTGTCTCCACCATTGTTTTTTTCTCTTTGCATAACAATGTCAAGGCATGCATTGTTTATGCATTGTTTATGTGTCAGGGGCCTTTACCATTGACATAGTACCCACAATTCCTGTCGTTGCACATGCGCACTCGGAACCTGAATATTTTTTTTTTTTTTTGAATTTCAAAAAGCTCAGATAAATCATATAATACTGCAAAGTACCAGCAAAATCATGTACCATCATCATGGATTGAATTTTATTTAATGAAAAAATCATGCGTTGAAAATACTACTGGAAACATGCAACACAAGTACCCGTTTATGCTACACTGCAATTAGCATACAAATCAGTAGGAGGCGCTGCTACACTTGAGCACTATACCATCATGTTGCCATTACCTGAGAGTCGATCCCCAAGAGAAGGAGCATGATGAAGAAGAGAATGGCCCAGAGAGGAGATACAGGCATCGTGGCTATGGCCTGGGGGTACACAACAAACGCCAGTCCGGGGCCTATATGTTACATCAATGGACAAACTCGGTTACATATAAAACCTATGTATAACACATGTACATGAAAAGGATACTGCAAATTCGATACATTTATGAAATTGTTTTTATGTGTTCGTGTGCGGGCGAGCCTGTGTTTGTGTGTCTGTGTTTCCAGATAATTGTGGTCAGCATAACTTTTGAAAACTATACTATACTATCGAGGAAAATATTGCAGTATTCTCTTATAGTCATCAGCGTCAATCAATTGCAAACGGCCCCATTTTAAGTTAGTTGTGACGTGTTATTCACAAGTCAATAATTAGCCAAACAGCCTAATTAATGACCACTTGATAATACCATTATACAGAGGAGTAGACTATTTTGCCAACATTTAAAGCGCATTTCTCATTTCTTGAATGAATACGTGGTTTTATTCGGTGGTTATAGCAAAGGACCAGGCGTTGTCACACCATATACACCTTGGGGCGGGTCATTAACCCTCAATTATCTAATGTTGGCCCAACTGCATAGGCAAAGGGTGAAGGAAGCAGATGGCGATTGCCCTATACACTATATATAGCATGCGTCGATGAAGAATAGACATCCAGGTAATATGATATTCCAAACACAGTTACTCAAGCAACTGGACATGATTTTGGAAACGGTCAGACATTTTAAATGAAAGACAGTGGATGCTATCTGAAACATCTGGCCGTTACCAAACCATCAAGATTCTTAAGTCACTGCTTTTGGGCATATTTAGCATGATTTTAACAGAGTATTTACCTTGAGTTGCTACCTCCTCAACAGTAGTGTTCTGTAAGAACGCCATGTATCCCATAATGGAGAAAATGGCGAACCCCGCCAAAAGGCTCGTCGCCGAGTTGATACACGCTATCAACAATGTGTCCCTGTGTTCAAGGTCAAAGTAAAAAGCCATAAGAACATAAAAATGTGAACTTTAAGCTGGTCTCAGGGCCTTGTGAAGGCCATAGTTAACAGGCATGTATCATCTCAAAGCAGATGTTGAGCTGGAAAACTATCATATTTGCTGGTGTGTTTTTCTTCAGTCATGAACCATTCAGAGCTTAGAATTAACGATGACATCAGCAAATATGAACAAAACGTTAGCTGTTGCAGCAAATATAAAGATTTTTCGGGGGGGGGGGGCTATTACGTGTGAGTAGGTAGGTAAAGGCAAATTGCTGAGAGGGGAAAAGCCTGCACATTCCGGAAAATGATTTTCAGTTCTACTTACAAAATGTATAAGGTCTTACTTGAAGACGTTGTTGTCAAATTTGTTGTAGCTTGACAAGGTGATACAACCTCCGAAGGCGATGCCGATGGAACCAAAGTTCTGAGCCGCAGCGTTGATCCACACCTATATACAGTTCAAAAGGACATAGTATTACACATTTCAAAAGTGCGTGTTAAATAGCAAAAGAAATAGCTTTGTTACCTACGCTGTGTGTGTGTGTGTGTGAGTGTGTGTGTGTGTGTGTGTGTGTGTGTATGTGTGTGCGTGTGTGTGTGTATGTGTGTGCGTGTGTGTGTGTGTCTGTGAACGTGCGTACATGCTTTGTTACTATGCCAGGACTGTAACAGTAATATTTTGAACGTCTCTTTGTGTGTGTGTGCGTGTGTGTGTGTGTATGTGTATGTGTGTGTGTGTGTATGTGTTAGTGTGTGTGTGTTTGCGTACGTGCACGCGTGCGTGTATCTTGTTTGAAGCAAAAGTCGGTAGAGTTGATATCCCTAAATACCCTGTTTTATATACAATGTACGTATATAGGTCACCCCACGAATAAAGGTGAACTAACGTTTATCAGAAACACAATATTTCTTTAGCCTTACTGACCTCAGCTGTACCCAGGAGGTGCCATTTGGGCTCGATGAAGAACAGGATCCCGTCAACTGCTCCATCTAGCGTGACACCCCGGATCAGCAGGGCGATCAACACGATGTATGGGAACGTCGCAGTGAAATATACCACCTGGAATATAATATAACAATTAATAACCATTCTGAAACAACCGATCACTGCCTTCTACACTGTATACCTTATAGCAGACGAAGTTGTGAATACTGGTATCATTTCTATCTATTATGGGTAGGCATCGGTACAAAAAATTCAGGTGCAGGTACGGTCGTGGATCAAATTATCTGTGAAAACTAAATATGAATGTGCGATACTCAAAACAATGGTCCATTTCACTAGAAGGGATTCTGTTTGCTGGAGTATCCGACGTCCATTGGCATTTTAAATTCCATCTACATCATGTTAACAACAGTATGAAACACATGCATGACATCTACCGCATCAATTTTCGGGCGTTTTCAAAGAAAAGGGTTTTCAACCACACTATAGATAGTACAAAACAGCGGCAAAATGAGCAAATATATGCCGTATATCGCAATAATACCTAAAAGCGTATACAAATGTGATAAAATACCAAGGTAAAAAAAAAAAAAAATAAAAGTCTATTGAAATGTAAACTTGCCCTTTACTCTTTTAATGTTTTGTTACCTGTTCAATTGCCCTCACCTCACCTCACCTCACCTCACCTCACTTCATCAAGCCCCATCCTCATCAAGAGGGTCGGGGACCATGATTGCCCCTAGCACAAGGCTCCGCCATCCCACCCTGACCACTAAAATCTAAAAATGAACTTTTTTTTATTCTTTATTTTTTTGTGCGCTTGCATCAGATTTGGGGTTCCCAGAAGATGTCCTCATATTCAAATAAACATGGCCTTAGGTAAACTATTCATAATCCTACCTTTCCCGTTGACTTGACACCTTTGAAGATACACAGGTAGACAATGATCCAGGCCAGTAGCAGGGTGAGGGACAGGTCCCACTGGGGGGCTCCAAAATCATCTATCCCACTACTGATCTCCAGAACATTGCGGCTGTAAACATATAGGTACATCCATTACACTACTCTCTTATTACCTCCGTAGAAATAGAGGTACTGTTTTAGTGGGCCTGTTTGCTTTTTTTTTTTTGTGTCTGTGTTTCTGCATTTTTGTACTCAGCAATAACTCAGGTGAGCACCTTTGACCCATTGCTGACGTCACACTTCCAGCCTTGATGTGTGACTTAGACTTTGAGTCATTTCAACTTTATATGGATCAGGGTACTGATCTAAAGCTTGTTGGTAAGCGCTTTAATTTGTGTACGGATATAGAGTTTAGGATTGTACATAGTAACATGGGTGGCTAGATTATGCATATGTGGCCAGAGGAGCGAAACAAAGCAAAATCTCTGAACACCGGGCTTGAATTGTGATTGGATATTTGATTTACATTGGAAAAGCAAAGGTCAAGGTAGATTTTGCCCCCCGTGTGACCTTAGTACTGCAGCAGAAATTCCGGATTTTGTATCATTTTCCCTACCCATGCTATGACCTTGTTTGATATGAACTCACCGGGTCAACCGACAACCTAATACAACTGCCATTCAGTGCAACACACGATGCGACTAGTTACATCTTTGATATGAAAACTTTTCAAATCGAAATCTTACTGAACTAAGACGGGGGGCGACACAGGTTATCTGGTCCCACGAAATAAGTATGTACATAAATAAATAAATAAATCTTACTACCGATTGAAGATATTCAAGGAGCACTTCGTACTTTATATGGAATATAAGGTTTCATCATGCAAAGATTCGCAATGAAAAATAAATTTTCAAAATGAAAAAGGAAGAACATTTTACTAGAAGAACTCGTTGCTGGGTGAGGTGCTGCCGTTGTGGAGAAGGGACCGGTTCAAACCAGTTGTGCAGTTGTCAGTGTTCCATGGGTTATCACACCGAGCCCAAGGCAATGGGTCCTGTGAAAACAACAACCACGAATTTTGAGTCAATCTCAGAGTCAATCTTAAGATTTTCCATTGCCATACTTCAAATGCTCTTTGAGATACAACGCTAGTTCACCTTTATTCACAAGGTAACATACATTCGTTACATTTGAAAACAGTATTTAGGGACATCAAGTCAATATATTGTATTTTCAAAATACTGCATGCAGTTTGAAAGCATCATCTGTTGATAGCTTACCAGGACAAAGTATGTACTTGTTTCTTATGACTCAGGTACTGACCCTTGTAGTGTGCTAGAAAGCCAGAATCTAACATCTGTTTAGGGATTCCTCTACCGCGACAGCTGTTCTTACATAACCCCACATCTGCATCACGCAACATTTGCTTGGCAATTACCCCAACGCCTAACACGCCGAAATAACGCAAACCTGGACCAATATACCGAAATACATAGGGGTGATATCTGAAATTATTACGTTGATTATACATCACCCAATTACAATACTCCGACGGAGGTTACCCTGCTTCATTTTGCCCACCTGGAATGAGTTGAAGAGGTAGTACAGAGCCCACGTGATGATGACGTTATAGTAGGTGGAGAAGAGAAATGTGATCATCACTGTGGCCAATCCAGCTCCTGCAAAAGGTTAAAGGTTACCAACCGCCAGAGTTTGAAACACGGTAACTGTCTTCGCTGAATAGTTTTATCAGGTTGGGTTGTCACTGAATAAAGAGACTCTTTTTATCTTTGCCAGAATGTCTAAGGTTATGTTTTAGGCTTGTGAGTCTGTCTGTCTGTCTGTTAACAGTATAACTCGAGAAGCCTTGGATGGATCCCGATGATATTTGGTAGGTGGGTAGGGGTCGGGAAAACGAAGGTCAAGTTCGATAATGGGCCCCCTAGCAGCTTGCTAAGGTACTGCAGCAGAACCTCAATATTTGATATCTCGTGTTCTGGACATGCTGTGGTTATGATTTTTTAGTGGTAGATAGCCCTTGAGGCAGAGAGTAAGTACTATAAGTTTGGACCCCCTTGCGGCTTGTTTGGAACTGCAGTCGCCGATTTCCTTTCAAACTTTGGACGAGAATAACTCGAGAACGTGTTGAAGAATCATCACGATTTTTGGTATGTAGATAGCCCAAGTAACAATGTACATTATGAAATACTAATTATGCAAATCAGGAACTAATTTACATAATTAATGAGGAAAGTTTATAAATCCACTGCATTTCATGATAGGACTTTCAAACTTGTCACATGTATAGATGAGAAAGAGAGAAATATCAATGCATGTTAATTATGCAAATGATGACCTCATTTGCATAATTAATGAGAAAATATAAACGCATTGATGGATCGTAATGGTTTTTGGTATGTAGATAGCCAAAGGGAAGACTTACATGATGGAATTCTAATCATGCAAATCAACAGCTAATTTGCATAATTAATTAGGAAAATGTGTAAATCCACTGCATTCCTTTATAGGACTTTCAAACTTGTCACATGTGCAGCTGAGAAAGACAGAAATATCAATACAAATCAATTATGCAGATGATGATCTCATTTGCATAATTAATGGAAAATGAACGTGCTGACGGATCGTCATGATATTTGGTATGTTGATAGCCTAAGTAAAACGTTACATAATGAGATACCAGTTATGCAAATTAACAGCTAATTTGCATAATTAATGAGGAAAGTTGATAAATCCACTGTATTCCGTGATAGGACTTTCAGACTTGTCACATATGTAACTGAGAAAGATGGCAGAGAGTAAGAGGTGTATGTTTGGGTCCGCTAACATCTTTTCTTGAACTGCAGGAGCCGGTTTAGTTTCCTACTTTGAAAGATAATAAGTCAAGAAGGGATTGAATGGATCATCATGATTTTTGGTATGCTGACAGCTTGAGTGATGCTTGATACATTTTAATATTAGTATGTAAATAGGGATCTAATTTGTATCAGCAATGGCAAAATGTTATGAACCAACTCCAGGCATATAAGATAAAATATAATGAGTATACGTAGCACATTTATGTCTTCAGACATCATTCTACATAACAAACCTGGTTTATTTGGCAAAGGTATGTGTTCGTGGAACTCTAGTTACACATTGTTTTATTATGTGGGCGAAGCCCAACATTTAGTTTTTCCTCAGATATTTGCATATTACAACCGGAAATCAGAAAAAATGGAAGCTGTAAACATGCACTCCACGTTTCAAGCTTTTTGATTGGCTTACAGTCGCACTTTCTCGGTTTTACGTCAGAGGTGAACCTATCAACGCACAGATCGAAATCGGCATCGACTTTGATAATAGCCAATCAGAACTCAGAAAAAATGGAAGCTGTCAACATATACTCCGCGTTTCCAGCTTTTTGATTGGGACAAAGTCGCGGACTGTCTCGGATGTACGCAGAACTGAACCAATCAACGCACAGGGCACAAAATGGCATTCGACAATACTATAGCAGCTGAGACGACCAAACAGGCGCTCAAGGAAGAAGTTGCCCGCCATGGAATGAACGAGATTGATAAATTTTCACACAAAAACGTTATCTTCAGAAAATTGAAACAAACAGGGAGTGTGAGGAGATAAAAGTATGGTCCCTAAAAACTTAAATGCGCGCCAAATATATGTGTGCACGTCAATATCTTATCACTTTCCTTCTGTCCACCGGACGAAAAAGCATGCCTCACGTCTGCGACATTTGTGCTCGGGAATTTGATCGTGCGTTCAACCTCGAGCGTCATCTGGAAAGAAAACACCGAGACAAGTCAGGTGTTGCCTCGGGAGAAGTCGTCGTTGATGCCGAGACGGGGTCTTACCGGGCCCGCGATGTTTTTGACGACTCCGACGTGTCATCTGAACACGACACGGCCACGGTTGGTTCCAAAGATTCGATGGCGTCACAAGATGAAGAAAGCGTCTCAGACGCCAAATCTGTGATGGGCTCCGAGCAGGGAGACTCCACAGAAGAAACCGACAGCGCCCAAAGTGGTTCCGAAAGTGATACAGGGACAGATGTGTCCTCCGGGACGGTTTCATCTGATGAAAGTGACCGCACTGGCTACGACAGCGGCTACCACAGCGGTGAAGAGGAGGAGTGGACACTCTATCGAGACTGGTCCATCGCACTACCTCACCAGCCAGGCGATGTTCCTCAAAGTGTCATCAAACAGACGAAGCGTGCTGGCAAAAAGTTTTATCTAATAGAGTTCGCTGCGTTGCCTCGTTACAGTAATGAAATCGAATACGGCAAGAAGTGGGTCTCAGAACAGACACTGATGAAAAAATATGGTTACCTCGTCCTGAAGTAATGTGAGGTCGCCATATCGTTTGCAGTACAACTTTTCTTTCCTGATGTGATGCCATGTTTCACATATAGGACGAAATATACGTTGGTTATGAATTCCTTGATATATTTTTCACGTCAAGTGATAGGATCACCGTACACTACCGTCTTTTGTGTTGTTGTGTTGATATATACCTACATAACAGGCACGTACATGGCAAATACGTATGCGTTACTTACAAGTATACTTACTCACTTACTCCGGAGCATACTCCGGAGCATACTCCGGAGCATACTCCGGGGCAGTTTTTTTACTCCGGAGCAACACGTATAGCCGCTCCAAAGCAATGATTCACTGCATGTACATATAGATGGCACATGTTTATATGTACATGACAAATATACTTACTTACAACAAATATACTTACTGACTTACTCCGGAGCATACTCCGGAGCAGTTTTTTTTTTACTCCGGAGCAGTGTTTTTACTCCGGAGCAACACGTATAGTTACTCCAAAGCAATGATTCACTGCATGTACATATAGATGGCACATGTTTATACGTACATGACAAATATACTTACTTACAACAAATTTACTTACTCACTTACTCCGGAGCATACTCCGGAGCAGTTTTTTTTAACTCCGGAGCAGTGTTTTTACTACGGAGCAACCCGTATACTTACTCCAAAGCAATGTTTCATTGCATGTACATATAGATGGTATATGTTCGTACGCACATGACAAATATACATACTTACAACAAATATACTTACTTACAACAAATATACTTACTCACTTACTCCGGAGCATACTTCGGAGCAGTATTTTTACTCCGGAGCAGTGTTTTTACTCCGGAGCAACAAGTATACTTACTCCAAAGCAATGTTTCACTGCATGTACATATAGATGGTATAGGGTCGTACGTACATGACAAGTATACTTACTTTCAACAAATATATACTTTCTCACATACTCCGGAGCATACTCCGGAGCAGTGTTTTTACTCCGGTGCAACAAGTATAGTTACTCCAAAGCAATGTTTCACTGCATGTACATATAGATGGTATATGTCCGTACGTAAAACTACCCTTAACGATCATAATAGATAAAAATAAAGAAAAAGTAAGGTAAACCTTACGACCAGGGCAAATAAGGGCATGTCTCACACGAGGGGGTGGGGCGGTGTTGGGGGGTGGGGTGTAAGAATTACCTTGGTGGGTAAGAAGGTCCGCCTGAACCTTAGTTGATCAAAAAAAGTAGATAAGATAAAGAAAACTGTAAGGTATACCGGCGTAGAGGCTTGCAACCAGGCCAAATAAGGGCATGCCTCACAAGATGGGCCGGGGGGGGGGGGGGTCATTAGGGGGGGTCATTGGGGGGGGGGTGTCATAGTTACCTTGTCGGGTCAAAAGGTCGCCTTGACCCCTGTTTCCCCCCTACCCAGAGCTCAGAAAATATCCCTTTCCCCTAGACTAGGCCGGCAGACGATGACCTCTGACCTGCGCCTGCTTTGCGCCTGAATGATGATAGTCAGCGTACACCTACTATACTACTATGTTGCCTTTCTTGTTGCTTCTTTTCTTGGGATTTTTGCTTTCTTTTCCCTTCGCCCACATCCTGCATTTTTTTTTAATGTTGCCTTTCTAGTTTCCACTTAGATTTCTACTGTTGAATAAACACACAGCTTTTTATCGTTTCTAAAGCTTTACTATCGCTTTCAAGTGTCTGTGTGTGTGTGTGTGTGTGTGTGTGTGTGTGTGTGTGTGTGTGTGTGTGTGCGAGTGCATGTATGTATGTGCGCGTTTGCGTTTGTGAATTTGTGTACGTGTATGTATGTGTGTGTGTGTGTGCGTGTGAATGTGTGTGTGTGTGTGTGAATATATGTATGTGCGTGCATGTGTGTGTATTTATGTTTGCGTACATACGTGTGTGTGCGTGTGTGTGTGTGTATGCTGTGCGTGTGTGTGAGTATATATGAACACGATAACGCGAGTTGTCCAGATGTTTTGAATGATTATAAATAGGTCTGGCAAAAACATCTATAAATGATTATATTTTGGACCTCTATAGCTACCTCACAGAAAAAAGCCCTGTAAAAACGGTTCATAGTATCATACCTTTCAGAAGAGGGCAGATCTTGCCCAGCGCCCCTACTGGCCCCTGCTGTGTGTACTGTCCTACTGCCAGCTCCATGTACAGCAGGGGGATACCACACACAAACAGCATGATGAAGTAAGGGATGAGAAAGGCACCTAAAAAGACAAACACATAAAGTTCTATCTCATCTATTGGTAGAATCCAAAGTTGTAGAATTTGAGCTTAGTGTAGGCTTATTGTAAGGGTACAAACAATACGAAAATGTAACAAGTATCTGTTATACACATCTGTGTAATTTTTACCTTCGCCAAGGTGGTTATGTTTTCGGAAAATATATTGTGGTATTTTATACCTGTACTTTTGGAAGCTAAATACAGGTTAACATAAGTGAACACAAACTATGAAAATGAGGACCCCCGCGGTGGAGACGATCAATTAACATAAATTATGGTAACGGTAGGGCTTATTTGCCTACGTAATGACAAACACCCAGAATACATCAGTATTAACACCAATTGGCGAAGGTATTGGGTCGTGAAACTCTAGTTCTAATATACATTACCCCTTTGCAGGCAATATCTAACGAGATGCCTAACATTTTTAATGGTTTGTGGGTTCTGTAGATAGATCAAAACATGGTCGAATAGTCGTTGAACCAGTTTTACATGGTTCCCGTCGGAATAAAAAAAACAGTAGTTGTCTCGAAGATCTAGTCTTGTAAACAAACTATTTTGTGATTAGATCTCTTATTGATAATGTTGATAATGTCAGTAAAAATAGAAAAATAGGTGGAGAGGTGGAAATTAATTCCAAGATAACAAAGAATTTCTGACTTTTCAACTTGTCTCGCAAATATGATTTATTCTCCGGTCTAGGTTTTAATGTACGATTTTATGCCCCAGGGGGCCTAATAGCTGTTACCAAGGACATTATATGACGTCCTTGCTGTTACAAAATATTGGCGGATTGTACACAAAAAAGAACAACTTACCGCCGCCGCTTTTGTAACAGAGGTAAGGAAACCTCCAGACGTTTCCCAGTCCGACTGCATAGCCGACCATGGCCAGGAGAAACTCTGCTTTCCGGGCCCACTGGTCTCTCGGTTCGCCCGGCTCCAGGTCGTGTACGGGCCCGCGGTGTTCATCGGACTCGTCTCGGTCTAACATCGGGTCTCCAACCCTGGCGTCCCGTCCGGGCTGCGTCCACACTGAGCTGAGCATCGTTGGAACACAGGACCTGATTCTCTTGCAAAGATTTGCTGCACCGCTTGTGTACAATTGCTGTGTATTTTACAGCACATTCGAATTCGTTTGTTTGAGGACGCCGAATGTGGTTCGACACTGTATGGTGCCTTTGTCAGTGGGCCGGACGAGACCATTTCGTAAACACATATTAGCATTCATATTAGCATTTACAATTGTGTATAACGATCATAGCTGATATTCTATAAGGATGCGTCGTAATGCATACCCTAAAGAATGAATTGAATTTTAACAATGTAAAGTTTATCTTTCTCTAATGTTATGTAATGTTATACAAAGTACTTGCTTCAAGTGTTAAAATTATTCTCTCGCTTTTGGTAGTCGAAGAACAACAAAGGGCACGCCCCCTTTAGACTACGGCACCGATGCCCGTAGGGGAAATGTAAGCCCGGCCCGACTCTGAAACCTAAAACTTGTTTCCGGTGGACTGCCGCATGCCACGGGGGTACTTCACGGTGTTCCCCACGGGTGGGGTAAGGCGTCTATTTATCACCGGGTCCCGGGTTGAGTTTAAGTCCGATTCACATTCAACCCGGGGCTCGGCCGGGCCCAAAATATCCCACACGTCACGATAGTGAAAAAACAAAAACAAAAAACAGCCTGTAACATACATTCTCATAATTCCACCAGGTGTCATTATACCGCCAACTCAAAAAACGTTGTTATAGGGGCCTTCTCAAGATTGTCGTCAACACCTAAATATCTGAATTGTATTACATTTAGGATATTTAACATTCTTTGTTTAAGACAATTTTGGGAAGACCTCTATACTAACGTTATTTGAGGTGGCGGTATAATGACACCTGGTGGAATTATGATAGTCGATGTTAACAATATGCCCGACGGGGCCCTTTTCACTTCCGTGAAAAATGGAGGTATTGTTTTTGATGTTTTTGTTTGTGTGTGTGTGTGTGCGTTTGTTTGTTTGTTTGTTTGTTTGCTTGCTTATTGTTGTGTGTGCGCTCGTGTGTGCGTGTGTGTGTGTGTGTGTGTGTGTGTGTGTGTGTGTGTGTGTGTGTGCGTGTGTGTGTGCGCGCGTGTGTGTTAGTTAGACAGTTTTTGATCTAAGCACACCGGGAAGGACCCCTATAGTATCTTTGATAGATGTGGTGGGTTCTTCTACGTTCTCGATGCATGGCTCTCCATGCCTCCATTCATTTAACGTCCTATCCAAGGGACTTCCATGACAGTTCATACTAGTATCCACCTGAGTGAAGTGAAGAATGCCGTGTCAAGTGCCTTTACCAAGGTCACGACATTGTGGCATGTCAGGGGATTCAACCCCAGGGCAGGCATCCTAACCATAGAACACAAGACTAAGTCTCTGATAGATGACTAGTTATTTTTACCTGTGTTCAGCACATACAAATGTATGACAGGTGTAGCTGTGTGTGGGTAGTGTTCAGCACCAAGGGCAGGTGTGGCTGTAGTCAAATACATGCGGCGTTCAACACAAAAGACAAGTATATCTGTCTTTTGATATTGTTCAGCACCAAGGACAGATATGTCTAACAGTTTTGAAGTACATATCTGCCATAATGACTTAAATTTCAAGGATCAAAAGCGTCGCCTAGCTTTTGTTTTTAGAATCGCAGCTATTACCTGTTAAAACTAAAAACTTTATTCTCACCGATCAAAAGCGTCACCTACCAATGTGTTCTGGAACAGCAGTGATCGACGTCAAGCATCACCCTTGTCTACTAGTATTTCGAAAATTTAGCCATTTTTTTTTAACGAGCTTGTTTTTTTTCACCCTGTCTCATTATTTTTATAGTCTGAAGAGAATGTCAGAATGATAAAACACAAGTTAGCTGCAGTTGTAGTACTTTGCACTGTATATTTTTGTCTTAATATTGGTTTCCCCAATAAAGTAAGAGTACTGATTGGACGATATATTAATAAATGCAAAAATCTGTGCAAAATTTATACAAAAACTGTACAAAAATCGGTAAAAGAGTCAACTGTTTAGGTCAAGTCATGGAGAAAACATAAAGAAAGCAAGAAAAATATAGACATGCAACTTAAGATGAACGGCGGCCATCTTGGATTCGGCACAACATACCTGACACATATTTAACCTCAACCGCAGAATTCTAAGCTGTCCTCTTTTTGGTGTAGCGTACCGTTTTCTGTTTTATATCAGTTTTAACAGACTTTTAGAGACCGAATTTAATTAAAACTCATGAGTAATCGGGTAAACAGCACGTAGTTGCAAACCACAAAAGGCCCGGCAAAATGCCTGCTATACAGGCCCTTTGGAGCGTATCCTTGCATAGACAAGTGCTAGGTTACAACGTCAATGTCATGGCGTCAGGCATTGAGAAAGCTACGCACGTCACGGTTAAAAACAAATGGAAGGGAGGATTACATTACACATTGCCTCTCGGGCAGGTGCGCAACAGATTTCTGGACGACTGCTGGGTTAAACGTCGTCTGACAAACGTTTCTGAGTGGATTTTTACAGGTGAGTTAAGCAAAAATCACACCTCTTGTCTTGTGAAGCACCTCCGTGTAATGCTTGATCTATTCTGACAGGAATAGTACGAATGTATAGAGTGGCTGGGTATGCTAGTCTGTAAACACACAAGGAATTGAGCTTCGGTAAAAAAAAGGATGGCGTTCAAGCCACTGCATAACTCATAAGTAGTAGAACATAAATTTTCATAATTCCACCAGGTGTCATTATACCACCATCTCAAAAACACTAGTATAGAGGTCTTCCCAAGATTGTCTTGAACATCGAATGTTAAATATCTTAAATGTAATACAATTCAGATATTTAGGTGTTGAAGACAATATCGAGAAGAACGTTTTTTGAGGTGGCGGTATAATGACACCTGGTGGAATTATGAGAATGTATGTTAACTACATTAGGGGGACGCTGACATACGTTGTCATGTGCACATAGAGCTATCATATGATCTACAAAATATGAAATACAAAACAAACAAAAAGCTAAACATGAGTTCGTAGATCTCAAACCACCGTGAGATATTCAGTGTTTGTATAGGGGTAGGTTGGGTTTTTGTGACGGTGGGGTTTTGGCGGGGACATTCTTTGGATGCGGTCATCATATGTTACCCCGGTATGCGAGGAGGTACGATTCGCCCGTTCATGGTCCGGCCTGCAGTATTTGAGCTTTGCAGACCGTCCTAAGGTTTTTCAAACAAGTTTACTTAAAACCAACAGGACTAGGAGGCCAAAACGTTCTTAGAAAAGATCAGGATCACAACACCTAACCATGTTACAAATATCATCGCAACCCATCCACAGCTGCAGGTTTTTAAGATATTTGCCTGACCATCAAACACCGACAAAACAAACAACATTGCAGATCCACAGCTAGAAGGCCAAAATTAAAACCAAATAAGAGTCCACTTTACAACTACCAACCACATAAAACATACCACCACAGCTACTCCAGGTGCAAAGATATAGCACAAAACGTGCTGCTGCAGTACCAAGATCAACCAACAGGGGCTCAAAATTGACATGCACGATCACCAGACACCCACCTACCGAAAACCATTACAAACCTTCCAAATCTACTTACTTATTACGTCTTCACAGCTACATGTACTTGGAGATTACCTCCTGACATCTGCTTTTTTAGTTACAAATACCACATGTCTGATAGTCCTCTCATGTAATATGGCGCGATTAAACTTTATTATGCAAATTAGATAGTACTCCTGATTTGCATAATGAGCCTCTATGTTTCCAGCGTCAGTGTGATTGAACTTTGACATTTTGCCTCAAGTCAAGTAAAGAGACATGTTAACCGGTTAGACTGCATTTGCAGACAGGGTGTGACACGGACAGGCCAGCACTGCAAGCTTGAAGATCTCTAACGTTGTCACCAACTTTGTCTCACAGGTTGGAATCTATCTACTGTACAGATTCTAGGTGAAGGAATCAAGCTGTATTCTGTCGCTGTGTACAAGGTTTAAAAAGCTTCATACCATGCAAGTTATCACACATACACGTTGTTTTTGAAAGCATATACTGGTTTCTCCTGATCACATATAAAACGAATAAACCTTGCTCTCAGGGAATTCTTCTGGTTATCAAAATGGCGATATGCTCGAATTTTCATCTTGTTCTTAGTGTAGTGTATTTGGGAGAGAATACATGTAACGTCATGTGTCACAGTGAGGTATAGATTGATGGAGTAAGACGTTGTAGTCGAGCTATTTCGTAGCATGACTTGAAAATATGTAGTTCGGATTATAGCTAGCCTGTGTTTACACAATCTCCTACTAGTTGGAGTTGAGGGGACGGTAACTGTCAGGCTAGGAGAGCAATTTAGCCAGGCTATTGTTATTACGACGTAGTTGAGTCAGACCGTACTTAAGGCAACTACGAAGTACTCATATTGGAGTCAGCTGTGTGAACTACATCGTAGTTGGCTGAAGTACGTCGTGCCTTGTCAAAGTGATTAAACCATGTACTGTACACTGTAGCTATATTTACCAGACAACTCATTACTTTAGTTTATAATCTTTGCCGCCCTCCTACTGAAGGTTTTAGCTGGTTTCCCCTGGTTTCGCACCCTGAGCAACCATCCATTTCCGGGACCCTGGCGAAGTGAATCATGGGAAGTGTGAAAGTGGAGAATATGTTCACACCTACCTTTGACATTACCTAGCTACATTTTTCACCTGACATTTAAAATTGACCATGTATCTATGTGCACGTAACTGCACATACTAACAGTTAATCTCTAGTTTGTCACTTCATTTTTTGTTACAACGTTTATGGTGTCTATTTTGAATCATCTTGTGTTTTTTACCGATGTTTTTTTTTTAGCCCTATCTCATATAATCTTTTTCAGTCTGTATCGAGGTCATCCATAAAACTTGCTTGCTGTGGTCTAATTTTCATCATGGTAATATGCTTTTATTCTTGAGTTTTCAGGTTACTGAAGCATCGCGGGTATTTTTGAAGATGGTCCTAAAAGGCATCCCTCGTATCCTGTCCCCAGAATTGTTGTTCGTGCTCGCCCGTATGGGCCATGGTGACGAGATAGGTACGTCTGTGATATTTAGTAACGCTAGTTCACCTTTATCCGCAGGGTAACCTTTATTCGTTGTGTTTACCCAAACGGTATGAAGGGATATCAAGTCGATGGATGGTGGTTTCAAGTTGTAATATGTTCAAACTATTGTAGTTTGCAGCTATCGTCCGTCAACTTGATATCCCTAAATATTCGTGTTTTTTTAAGGAACGGATATAGGTTACCCTGCGGATAAAGTTGAACTAGCGTTACAACGCAAAGATTTATTTTACCAACTTAAAGTTACATTTCGTTTGCATATCTAGAATTCGTTTAACGCTTAGGCGAAATTTACGGATATATGTTTGGCAAGTAGAGTGACCTTTGACCTGCATGCTGGTATTATAGGTTTAATACTCTAGGTCTTAATACTTTGGGGCCATCAAGCGCCGCAGGCGCAAGAATCGCACCAAGGGTGCAAGCTGCCTAGGGGGGTCCGGGGACATGCACCCCCGGAAAAAAATTGAAGCGATATTTCCTGCATTTTGACGGGCAAAATTTGATGGCCAATTTTGATAGAATTTTTCTTAGAATACATTACTAGTAGGCTTTCGGCGTAAGTTTGAAGAAGTGTGCAATAGAAAAATAGCTTACAAATTTGAATAAAAAGGAGTGATTGGTCAATGGTGGTCATTAAAAATGTGAACCGTGTACATTTTTGATAATGATAGTGTTGAATTCTGCAATTTGCAAGAAAGCATAATTTTCTAAAAACTTTACTAAATCCCATATAAGCATTCCAAGGATCCACCGCATGCAGAACCTCATCGGTTATGACTTATCCCTGTACATGTTCCCTCCCCTCACAGTTTTTGGTGATGCAAATTTCCCGGCCAGCTCCATCTGTAACAGTGGACCAATCGAAGTGAGAGCAGATGGTATGGCATAACTCCTCTTTGAAACTTCCAATACCAATAGTTACATGTGCACACAGCATATAAGTTGTATGTTCTTTTTTGTAAATCACACAGTCACTTTCAACATATCGAATATCATAAATACTGTGTATTTACTTTAGTCAACTTGAAGGTTTCTGATATTGAAAATATGAGGTAGACATTTTAGGGACATATTTATATATGTCCCTAAAATGTCTGCCTCATATTTTCAATATCTTTTCCAAACTATGTTGTTTCATCGTACCTGGAAAGTAAATCTTATTGAGGCAATATGTGTAGTGGGTTCTTATAGTTACGAGGGGCGTTCAATAAGTAATAACTCTGACCCACTTGCAGTTGTTTGATCTAAATGAAATTTTGCATGTGTAATGAGTCATATTTCTATAGTTTATGTTGCAAAAGAGAGCTCTGAACTAATTGTGGTTTCTGATTTACTGGTGTTTGAACTGAGTTAGGTGTGAAATGGACCAGGTGTGAAATGGAGCCAGTTGAGTGTCACGCAGTGATCCGGTTTTTGTATTTGAAAGGATGCACACCAAAGGAGTCTTTAGATGAAATGAAAGAAACTTTTGGTGATGATGCCCCATCATATGATCTTGTAAAACGCTGGCATCCTGAATTCAAACATGGCCGGAAGTCTGTGGAAACAGCTCCCAGACCTGGTCGTTCCTCTTCTGCCATTGATGAGGCATCTGTTGGAGGACCAACCTGGGGTGTCCTACAAAAACGGTGTCCAGAGCTGCATCAAACGATGGGAGAAATGCATAACTCTGGGTGATTCCTATGAAGAGAAAGACTAATAACTGTGCCAAGTTCCATTAATCTCCTGCGACGGGAAATGAGTCAGAGTTATTACTTATTAAACGCCCCTCGTATACACTGTGTCTATGGTACAGTAGAGGAAGACAGAGGTGTACCGAAAGTGCGAAAAGGAACTTTTCGTTCCTTTTCGTTTCTTTTCGTTCCTTTTCGCACTTTCGATAGACCCGAAGACAGAGCCTTTCTTTCTACCACTTTCTTTCTTTGACCTCTCCAACCGAAGTCAGGTACTCATTTTTGCACCTGAGTGGAGTGATGGAAGTCGTGCCTTACGCAAGGACAATATGTCTAGCCAGGATTGTATATTTCCCATAATAACCGCCTTAATTTGCATATTATATGCCTATTGAGCACAAAATATTGATGTGACCATTACTGAACTGGCTTCTTTACCCCTCAAAACACGGGGATAGATACCAAAATCAATTTGATAACATATGTGTTTGCTGAGATATTGACGAAAGCGAGATTTTCCGTAATAACCTTTATTTGCATATTTAATGCATATTTAGCAAAACTTTTGGTGTGATCATTACTAAAATGGCTTTATCTGATTCTTTACCCCTCAAAACATGGGAATTGACACCAAAATCAATTTGATATCATGTGTAGTTACTGAGATATTGACGAAAACAATAATTTTCTTCATGGCCGCATACTGTGCGGATTGCCCAAAGATGACAGAGTGGCATTAACCAGATTCTTATAGAGCACACCTTAGGTATATAGAAACAGCAAAAAAAAAAATGTATGGACCGCATTGCAAGGTTATCCAAAATAAAGGGGTTTGGCAACAGGACTAGTGATAGGAATCAAACCCAAAACCTTTTTATTCTAACCACTACCCTAACCACTAGGCTATCACAGTATGGCAATGTTATGTTTTTTCACAAATCAGGACACGGTATTCCTGACCTGTTGGATGCAGTTCTTCAACTCCTGCCACTGAAGAAGGAATATGAAGTGAGTATATCTTACTTTTCATGATTATGTAATAAAGTATACAAGTAAATGAAATATTGAACGATAATGACATTGTACAACATCAGTACATAGAAAATATACTGTTATTCTGTTTTTTATGCGAATTTTCTGGTGGGTATAAGTTTAGTTTTGGAAAGCTTTTCTGTGCGTGTTTTTTTGTGTGTATGTACATGCACTAAGTATATAATGTGTGTGTGTGTGTGTGTGTGTGTGTGTGTGTGTGTCTGTATGTGTGTGTTTTTGTAGTTCTGGAATAATGATAACTTAAAAGAACCTTTGGATGTTTTGGGATGATATTTGTTATGTGAGTAGATGTGGTTATAATGAATGAAAGACCTTTATTGTACATTCATGCCTCGACGGGCTAGGTACAGGTCACTGATAACAGACATGACTGATAACAGACATAACAAACATATGCAAAAAACAACAAGATACAATTAACTAGCTGAAGGTACTAAGCTAACAGGATGGTCGACATCTTCTCGCTTCTTTGTACAGGTGTAGATATAGGAACAGATAATGTTTGATATACAGGGTTTGTCTAGGCGCATCAAAAATAGAAATTTATCCGTTGCATTAAGGATAATGTGTTATGGGCAGTCTGACACAAATGTCACGGTCTATTTTGGGCCCCCTGTTAGCTTTCCTTGGTATTGCAGCAGAACTTTTGCTTTTGCATCTTGTTGATATACCGTGGTCTTAATTACTTCCTTTTAGTTGCACTGATTGAAAAATAAATTATGTGTAAAGCTTACCTGGTGCACATATGAGTGTCAAATATCCATGTCCATGCTGATGCTTACTTATTTGCATAATTTATGTCATGCTCCACATTAACTCATCTGCATAATATATGGCACCCCCTGTTGCTGCAGGCAGCTGTGATGGACCTTGTAGATGCAGACAAGAAGAATGGACTGGAGACACCTGTGTGGGACACATACAAAGATAAGCTGATAGAGGCAGGCAACAATGTAAGTAATGGTTTGTACGAGGGGTGATAAATAAGTCCCAGAAATAAGCACAGCTCAGATTGCGAAGCATACATGTCAAGTATAAAGTCTTACATGAATTTGGACCAAAATTCAAATTAGTGTGCGGTGCTGGAAGTCAGGCATCCAATTCTTCCTGCTTGAAATAGGAAGAGACTTATTATCAAACATTTTGATGATAAAAATTTATGACATGGGGAACTTGACCCACACATGTCTGATCACAATTCACACTTGTTTTTTTCGCCACTTACCTTCTACTTTTCAAAAAACGAATGCCTGGAAAGTAATGACTGCAATGATTTGAAATTTGGAGGATATTGATAAAAGGCTTCATGCTATGAAGTCGTGCCTGAAAATTTAAGTTGTGCCAAATTTACTTGTGTCCAGCCAACAAAGTATCAACCTTGTCATCACTTAAAAATTGCAAATTTGCATACTAGTAGTAACAAGTTAGATGAGGAGATGAAAAACTGATATCTTCTTAATGTTTAGGGCGAACTGAGGAAAGTTCAGCAGTCTGAGTTCTATGAGAGAGCCAAGAAAGCGTTTGCAGTGGTGGCCACAGGGTAAGACAATCAATCACATTCAAGTGTAAATGTTTAGCATATTATCATGTGTTGTCTTTCCAAAGCCATTGGTAACAATAGCAGATATTGAGAGAAGAATTTAGCCACAAATTATCAAACACAACAATGCCGTTAAAATTCAATGTAATCTGATTCTGTGTAGATTTCTAAAAATAATACATGCTATACTCATTTAACACCCTCTTCTGTATCTTAATAATTTCGCAATACCATTTTCTTAATTTGTTAACATTCATTTTATTTCACATTATTGTCACATTTCATTGCATTTCAAATTCAAAAAGGTACATCATCAATTTACATGTATGTGTGGCTCAAAATAGCTATCAGAGTATAACAGATAGATAGCTTTATTGCACCACAATTGCACGGGGAACAAAGTATGGCATCTACATAACTACAGTTCTATAACTTAACACTTATCTAACTAATACAGAAGCTGTTATATGGGATAAGTTTCTTACAATCATTGGGGGCTTTTACAATCATTTGAAGAATTTCTAATGTCTAAACTTTCTTTGATATTTTCCCATATCTGTCATGTAGGGATTGTCCCTTGTCGTGATGTATATGTCCGTATACAGTCGATCATTTATAGCATTCTAGTCAATTAGTTCTCAGTCTGCTACGTTATCAAAATATTATACATAATAATTAATGTTTCACAATGATTGTTGGCCTAATATAGCGAACGCCGCAGAATCTTAGTAATCAAGTGAAAGCTTCTAATATTGTTCGTTCCCAACTTTTTTTAGAGAAACTGCACTGTATGGAAACATCATATTGAAGAAAGATGTCATCTCCCCAGATGGCACCCCAGATGAAGCATAGATATAGAATACACCTTTCTCACGCGGCGGCCATAATAGATCTAAAACGAGTCCAATGAGGCAAACAAAAGACTGTCCATCAAAATTAGCAGTTCAACCAATGATAGCATGGAAATTAGAAAATTGACCAATAAGAGAATGACTGGATGTCTGTCAAATATTTGCATTTTTATGTTTTTATTTTGCATCTCTTAAGGGACTATGGAATCAGTACGCGAGTCTAAATTGCTACATATTTCGCTGCTTAACACTGGTTATAATATTTATTATTTGATCTTATATTGTGAAAATTTGTGTGGTCTGCTGGGAAAAACTAAATGGGAGTTGATTTTAGAAATAAGTTTTGTCTGTTTGCCTCATTGACCTCGCCAATCTATCATGGCCGCCGCGTCAGAAAAGTGTATACAGTGACTGATGATAATGATAGAATACAAAACAGTGTATATTCCATATTACCGAGGTACGAGACTGATCGCGGGTGGATCACCTGATAGCCCATCAGCTTCAGCAATCCAACCCCCGGTAGGGCTGGAACTGAGGGCGATACAGTATACATTGTTTTGTATTTTACATTACGTCATACCTGGGCTACCATAACGGTCGATACAGGTGTTCCGGACCAGGTGATAAAAAAGTCGCATCACACGGGCTTTGAAGTTTTATCACATAGGCTTCCAACGATTAATTCGAACATACTCTGCGCACGCCGAATGCGGCGCGGTCGAAAATTCGAACACCTGATTCGGACATTGGAACATTGCTGTTGTAACACTTTGATCGAGGGCATCAAATTTTTTCAACTTCTGGCGCATTTCATGTGTTTTCTCATGTGGGTATGACATAGACAAAATACAAGACGGTGTATTCCGCATCACCCTCGGTGCCAGCCCTCCCGTGGGTCGGCTTGCTCTCCGGCCATGGGCTATCGGGCGATCCTACCGGCGTACCATGGATGATACGGAATACACCGTGTTTTAGTCAATATTTGTCATATCTATCCAATAAAGCACACAGTCATTTCAATGCAAAAATATGTCCTGGAACAAAAAAAATTGCACCAACAGAAATTCCAACGTTCGAATCCTGTATTGAAAGTTTGGAAAGAGGACTTGAAGTGAGATCAACTTTAAATGGTTCTATGAAAGGCCAGGTGATAACAGTAGAAGTCCATGTGATAAGCCAAGTTATCACATAAAAGATTACTCATATCGAATGTAACATGTATCACGACCAAGTATGGTATAAACACCCATTCTAAGCATACGGAGACTGGCTAAAGAAAAGGATAAGTTGCTTTGAATCACAGATAATTTAGAGATAAAACCATCTATGATCATAGTAACCGAGTGTGTAGATACCAGTGACTAGACTACCAATAAGTGTATAATTGTCTTGCTGTTAAGTAGTGATTTGGTATGATACAGTTATTACTGATGTTTCATAGATTTGGTTAAACCAAAGAGGTTATTTAGTTAAACCATGAAACTGAAACCATATGGTTGCGTTGAAATGGTGGACAATACATAAATCCATGTACTAGTATCAATACAATACAGTGTAATTATCGTACATGTGCTATTGATATATGAACGTTGATGTGGCCACATGTATATGTCAAATATCATCAACTGTTTATTGGTTTGATGCAACAATGCATGGTACCTAAAATTGTCATGTTTTATACATTACTTAATATCATGAAATGCATGTAGTCACTCTTACTACTAGTGTTATCAACCTCACTACATATTAGTAATATAGTATATAAATGTAGTGAATATATATTTACTTTCTTTCATATAAAAGATACCCTTTGCACTGTAATTTGCATTCATCTACTCTTTTTCTACTCATGATGACCAACAAAACTGCATACTTTTTGGATGTTTTGCAAGTCATCTTCAGTTGTTCACTAACTTGGAGACTGTGCAAATGTGTCATTCTATACCTTCGCAATATTCCGTCAATGTTTTGTTAGTTTCTTAGTTTGTTTGTTTTATTAATTCATGTTCTACTCTGCTGATGCATTTTGTAATTTGGATGTATTCACGTGCACATTTTAATGCGTTCACATTTCGTGCGAAAAATAATAACAATGCACACACAAAGAATCTTTATAGGAACATATAACTTTTTATACTTCGTGTTAGCAATGCATCGACAATACCATGTTGTAACAAACAATAAAGTTTTCATGCTTCGTTGGACGCAGCGTTGTGGACTATTCATTTATTGTTATGCTATGAGTAACAAAAGATTCTGCGTTTGAATCCATTGGTATGAAATTCATTCTTCCCAAATAACATAACGGTTAAGCTCGCGAATTCTATATCATAAAGATGTGCTGCATTTTTAGGTCATGAATATACAGAATTTTTATGTCAACATTTTTATGTCATATATTGAATTTTTGTCTTTACTTAACCATTTACTTATCTCATCATTGATTACATGTATGGGTTTTTTGTCGTCATTTGCATCATGTTTATTTATCAAATTAAATGTTATGTCTCATATACATACGTCACATGTTTGAGTAGTCCTATCATGGAACGAGATAGAACATGTTTATCAATTATGCAAATTAGATTATCATGATTTGTGTTTTATGTACAATGTTATCATACCATGCATCACTTAAGCTATCTACGTACGAAAATCATGACGATCTGTCAACCCCTTCTTGAGTTATACTTTTCAAAGTCTAAAACTAAATTGGTTCTTAGGCGTGCAGTTCAAAAACCTACACTACCAAAAATGCTTTTTCTTGTTTATCTTGTTTGCTTCCTCACACAAAATTTAATCTTCCATGAAGAAAATTATTCTGTCCCCAAGAAATCTTAGAAAAATGTGCCTGTCCATGGGGCAAGCAAATTTTTGCTTGTCAAGTTTTTGAGAAAATTTGAGATTTGTTTTCTTGTATTTCCAAAAAAATTATGCTTTTTCTTGTTTTTCTTGTTTTGCTTCCTCACAGAAAACTTATCTTCTGGGAAGAAAAAAAAAACTCTTGTATTAATTCTTAAGAGTTGAAAATAAATATGGTTAGAAAAAAATAAGAATTTCTAGAATTTTTTCTTGCATTGTAAGAAAAAAAGAAGAAGCTTTTGCTTAAGTCTAAAAAACGTGGTTTCTCGTTTTGCTTGAATTTTATTCTACATTTTCTTCCTGTAGGAATATTTTTCTTCACCCCGTACTCTCTGCCCTCCTGAGCTTTCTACCACTCCAACATCACGAACATAGCATGTAGAGAAGTCGATGTACATAGACGTTCGGTTGCAGTAAAATCATTTTAGTGTCACATTAAGATTTATCCACAAACCAAACATCAATACAATCCAAACAGGCATCCACAAACACACAAATCACGTCCAAAAAATAACGCTACCGACAAAAAAACAACCATCCAGCGAAGATAAATACACAAAGTAAAGAGACAAACGCTTAATGACATTTCTTTGCAGGCTATACGCCATTTTATTGTAATATGTAAGAGCAGAAACCCGATTTTTAAGTATGATACAATGTGGTGTCTGTGTGAGGCCGAGACCTTCAAATGCCCCCAAACACATAGAATAATCATGCAAAAAAATACCATATTTTTCAGGATTTGTGTCTCTTACACTTTAGAACTATGTTTACTGACAATGCCAAGAGATTTTCTTTGTCAGATTTTATTTACGTACTGCTATATAAAATCATTAAGGTTTCCCCCCCTGATGGAGACCGTCGGAGGGCAGCCAGAAACCGCTAGGCGGCGCTCCCCCCCGAAGATATGGCATTAACATGCCGACAATCGTAATGTCACAAGTTTACAGCGACGCAAAAAAAACATTGCAGACATTTTGATCTAAAAACAGTATATGCACGACTGAGAGCTAGCTTTACATTTCAATTAAAGCGTATGTAGCACACATCACATACACATTGAGTAAAGCCCCGGTCACAAGAATCGTACGACGTCCTTGCGATGGCATATTCCGCATATCGCACGATAATCGCAGTGAATCGCAGCTGAATGGTAATCAAAATCAGCCATCGCAGAGCATCGGATGATGTTCAAAATTTTTCCAGCGTCGTACGATTTTACCACTAGTGTCTCTTCTGAATAGCCGCCTGACCGCTTTTGTGCTTCTTTAACCAACCAAATGTGAACCTAGCTGTTGAATACTTTCCTATGATGCCTTTTACTAAAAAACAAATCAAAAGAAACCATAACAAAATGAGTCTTACAAACATAGATTCAAATCAGGTACTAGTATGGTTATATCGGCCTACTTGTCGTCTTTACGAGTCAGGCTTTTTCGAAAATCATATTTTGCTTTTTTTTTAATGATATGCTATCAAGAAAAAATGCCATCAGACAAAAATCATATCATAAACATTATATCATAAGCCTGCCTTTCTGTTCAAGTGTCCCCGTGGTTACGGTTATGGTAAACTGACGCGAAACAGGCGAGTGCTGAGATCTGATCTAATTATGAACCCACGAGTATGTAGCTATCAAACAAATGCATGCATCACCTGTGTGTGATACTGAATCTGCCACGTGGAAAATATTGCCTTCAACACAGGCTCTTCTACGGGCTCTTGTTCTCTGGTTGCTACAGTGAACAGTTGCAACTGATATAGTTTCTTTTTTCGTCAACAACGACAATATCAGGGGAAACTGAAACCATGACCACATGTTAAAAATTTATAAATCTTTAACTTCATCAGTAGAAAAAAATGGCCCTAATGAAGTCTGATATGGGGGCAATAAAAATCGTACGACGGTGGAGAAATTTTGAACATGTTCAAAATCTATTTCAGCTCTATTTTCGTCATAGGATGCTCCCCGATTTACTATGATTCACCTGCGATTGACGCAGGTACGCTCTTATGACCTCATCGTACGATGCATTACGATTCTTGTGACCACAACTTTATATATTTAAACCATTGCTTCCGATTCTTCCGCGACTTACGACGTACTGCGCTTATACCAAGCATAAAATCGCCATCGCAGTCAATCGTACGATTCTTGTGACCGGGGCTTAAAGTGCCCATAGTACCAAGGAGGTTATAGTACATATCGTGGTCGACTAAATCCAGCATGTGTCGATCCTAAAATCACATCTAACTTAGGTTCAGTCAACTCTAATCAACAGTGTAGTCATGTTTATTGCAGAATTTGCGAAAATTGTTTAGTCGTCTTTTGCAGTTAGCATGATTTATGAGGTGTATAACGTAATGGAGCTTTATCTACATACAAGTATATCACATATTAAGAAAATTCTATTGCAAAGAATTGGTGTGTTTCAACATTGAACAAAGACTACTGGTGTTTAAACCGTCAAAGCAACCACAGCAGTGGAAACAAATGCTAACGTTATAACAAAGTAACAAAATAACTGAAAGGCACACAAAGTGAACTCATGCACGATTGACAGGCTACCATATGCAATAGCTGGGACGATGGTTGTTTTCACGCCCGGACCCTGGATGCTAGAGAAATAGAAAGAATATGGTTGCAGTCAATTTTTGTGTAAGAGTTACTAGTAAGTCAGAAATCAGTGTATAAACGATAAATTATCATGGCGACGTCTATTTGGTTGTTTTGAGGTGTGCACTCTCCCTGCACTTGCGTCAAGCTTGCGTCACTGCGGGGCTTGTTCACTGCGTCACTACTTTGTTATTTTCTCCGATTTTTTAAATTATTTACATGTAGATATTGCTTAATACGTATAAGCATGACTTAGAAAACGAGAAATCACACAAGAAGGGAAAAATCGTTCTTTATCTCTGAAATTTGTTGAATATCTTTGGAACCCCGCAGTGATGCAAGATTGACGCAAGTGCAGTGAGAGTGCACCTTAAGGCTAAAAGTTTAACTACAATCCACGGAAATGGATAGCAAAGTCATGATGGCCATCGTACTACGATATTCACGTGGCGATCACGTGAACGTCACATGTAGTGATCACGTGACGATTACCTAAAATCACGTGGAGAACACGTGACAGTCTTACCAATTGTTTAGGGGCAGAGGTTACAGCTCATGCGGCAGTTTTGGTTCATGTAGGCGGGGTTGATGTTGCATTCTCCCCGCTGAGCCCATTCAGCGCAGCTGTCGTTCGTGTCTACGCAGTTCGACCCTAAGATACAATGAAATCATCAGTTGCTATAGTCTAGGGAACACTTTACTGTAAAAGCTGGCCGGTGTAACATTTTCTCATCAGTCAGGATAACTAATCAGCCATCGGCATGGCAAATTTGTATATAGTAGCTATTTGTGGGTGGGGGGAATATATGCAATATGCGGCAAAGTTTATCAGTTATAAGAAAACCGTCACCAACCTTCAGCCCCGCAGATGCGACAGCTCCGTTGACAGTTTGTGCTCATGTAGGCTGTGTAAGCTCCGGTACATTCGCCCTGGTCAGCCCAATCAGGACAGTAACTGTTCAAGTCCTGACAGTTCTCTGCAAGTCAACCAAACTTGGGTTATGACAATCGCCCAGAATTTATCATGAACGAAATCATGGCTACTCCAAGTTTTCTTCAAGCAATGACTGTTTTTAAAGATAAGGTAAATACCTCAAAATTTTCGACGGCTAACAGTCCATCTTGTTCACGGAGAGTGATCTCGCGAGAGAGCACGAGACTAGATCAGGCACTGCATAGATCATCTGCCCCCTACCACCTACCTACCCCTACTCCGCAAGGAGGCAGGGGGAGGGGGCAGATTATCTACGCAAGCCTGATCTCGGTCTCGTGCTTTCTCGCAAGATCGAGACTAGGTCACTCTTGAGACTAGGTCAGCCGTCGAAAATTTCGAGGTATGTTCCTTACCTTTAAAAACAGTCATTACTTGGAGCAACTGTATTCATGCGTGACTGATGAACCTCTTAAACGAACGAAATCATGAACCAAAGTACGTGACACTGTATGTCTTTGTACATAGGCCATTTGATTTGATGATATCATTTAACCCCCTTGATTATATATATGACATCCAATGGAAACTCTTAAACTGAGCATGGGATACCGTGCAATGGACTCTTCATTTTCTGTTATAATTAAAATAACCATACGCCCGTACTCCAAATAACGCGCTTACCAACAAGCTTTCGATCAGTCCTCTTATTATTAGCAAGTTTAAATGATCCAAAGCCTAAGTCATACATCCAGACAGAAAGTGTGACGTCAGCAAAGGGTCAAAGGAGAGGTGCTTGACAGTCGGTATCGGCCCCCGTCTCGGTAACTACAGAACCAATTCGTCAACCGTCACTGTCTTCGGTAAATTACCTGCTTCAGTTCCACCATCACTAGCACCTGTGTCACCTTCAGTACTGCCGCTGTTCCCGTATGCGCTGATGCCCCCGCTCCCGTCACTGTTGCAGTTCATCTTGAGAGGAGTGCTGATCGTAAGACCTGAAGAATAGGACATTGAAGAAATTTTTCTATTTTTTACCAACGCATAGTGACGACACATTCTTTGACTTTTTTCACGCCACCACAAACAAAACAAAGGACAAAATACAAATATATATACAATTATACAAGTTTCAACTAATAAATTTGTTATATATTATGGGAAGTCCCCGTTTTAGCCAAAAAAATAAATTGATGACGTCACAATTACGTCATATAACGTTAGATGATATCAAAAGTTCAGGAATCATACAACTTTACGAGCACATCACCCCCTGCAAATTTGGTGATCGTATATTAAGCCGTTTCGAAACTAGGAAGGGGGCCAAATCATCCCCCCACCCCCACCCTCGGCAACTAAATGCCCAACTAAGCCCGAACTGGATAGGGTTAATCTTGTTTCGTTATTTTCGCCTATGGACTCGCTGCTGAATTCTCTGTCTTATTCATCGCCTGACGTTGGGGGCGGGGGCATAAGTCTTAGTAAGATAAGGGCACATCCCGCCGTACGTGCAATTTGTCCGCACGTTTTTTGGGAGGCCACGTCCGCCACGGTATTTCTGAAAACGTTCAGGCTGTACAGGACAGGCGCGTCGCCCGTACTGGCACGTACGGGGGATGAATCCGCAGCAGCCCAATGGCATACAACGTTTTGCCTGAACGTAAAGTTCTACGGCGTGTCTGCATGCTCCAAAATCTGTCAGATTCGAATTCCTACGAGTTCGTACAGAGGCGGTACTTACCACTTACGGATCTCAAAAGATTGCCCACGTTTTGGCACGTAGACAGCGCGTATTTGCACGTATGGAGGGTTGTGCTCTCAGCTTTAGTGTAAGTCCAAGTATTAGTGAAAGATGGTGTGTCAGAGACCACTATTACCTTGGTTGGAGCAGCGGTCCACGACGTAGTTGGCACACGGGAAGACCTGCGCAATGAGCTCGTACAGTGTCGAGTCGTACTGCCGCAGCTTGTCTCGGGTGTCCACGTTGTTGTGGACGCCGTCAGGCGGGTCACGGAACGAATCTACGTTAAAAAAGCTCTGCACTCCTGAAAACAAGTTGTAACTTAATTAATAAACACATGTTTTTTTTTTCGAATAAGTATTATACAGCATACTACAATGATGATTGTACATCAGTTCACGATTTTACACCCTCGCGTTTCTCTCTTCAGATTTTTGCCCTGGATTTTCGTTCATTTTCACTCCTTATCGTTCCATTTCGTTTCTTTGCGTTCCTTTTAGCACTTTCGGTAGACCCGCCGTCAGAGGCTAACGATACCAGGAAAATTCTCCAGCACTCCTTAGTAGCTATCCTTTTCTAGCATTTCAGTTTGATATGCGAGTTAACCAACAACATCGTATGCCAAATACTATGATAATGCACGTTAACGGTTTACAATACATAACGTTACCTACATGTATATGTCTTACGGCATTTTTATTCTAATAGTTGGATGGCATCCGCGCGCGCAACAATTTTTTCTTCACTTTTTCTTCAAACGTATCATATTTGCCAAAATTTGCAAAAATAACTAAGACCCCCTTTCCACTAGACGGCGATCGCGCTGCGCTCTCACTGCGACCTAAATAGGGTTTGTGTAACCTTCGCTTTTACACTGGGCATATCATACAATACGTAAAAGTGTGACTGAGAAGACAACAAAACACACAAAGTGTAAAAAAGATTAATTTATTTTCTATAGAATTCGTCGAGTGATCTATCAAATTTTATATCGCAGAGAGAGCGAGGCAAGAGCGCCATCCTAGTGAAAATTACTCTCCAAGCAGAGGTTAGGCTCCGGTTGTTTTTTAGTCGTTTGTATCGGGCTTTCTATTTTTTCTATTATAGGCCGGACACAACAAAAATATGACAAAATAGAAAGCCCTATAAAAACGACTAAAAAAACGTTAAAAAAACAGCCGGAGCCTAACCTCTGTTTGGAGAGTAGTGAAAATGGGATATAAGGAGTAACTGAACTGTAAAGCACCTTCGGCGAAGTATTCCTGGATAGTAGTCCTAGCGTAGGTGTTGTACCACAAGCCTCGTGCCAGGGCGCTGTCATAGGCCGTCTGGAGCCGGTCCTGCCACCCGGGAATGGCGTACTTGGCGCCCAGCCCCTGGAGGCCGTGAGCCAGCTCATGGAGGAAGATGTCCTCCTCGTACCACCTGTGCGGACATGATTCATCAGTGTTATGTTAAAATTTTAAGAACCATATATCCGTACACAAAATAAATCGCTTACCAACATACAAGCTTTCGATCAGTCCTAGATACTCTGGTCCTTATGAAGTTAAAATGACACACATCCAGACCGGGAGAGTGATATCAGCAAAGGGTCAAAGGTGCTTGGCAGTCAGAGGCAATTTACACCAAAAACTACCTTTCCTCAACCGAGATAGACGGGAGCCGATACCGACTGCCAAGCACATTTTACCCTTTGCTGACGTCACACTTCCGGTACTATCATCAGTTCGCAACAAGTCAAGTCGTTTCGCAGCAAGGCACAAGTTGCTTCGCAACAAGGTACAAGTAGTTTCGCATCATTTGAATGTTATCAATCTTGATAGCCTATCAGAAATCGTATTCCTAACATAACCATACTCCTGCCGCGTAAAAATCTTACAACCCCGGTGGCAGGGGAATGTGGGGCCGCATGGACCTGACAGCCCGACGATTTTCATACTCCGGGCGGTACAATTTCAATCTGTTACCAACAACCTGTCACCTACCTGTCCCTGTCGGCCCCATAGCAGAGCACGTTCTCCTCAGCTCCGGTAGACACGGGATGTATCTCCGTGGCGCCCAGCCCGCGACTCCGCTCATTCCAGCTCGGCCCAAGCCACGAATGTTCGGGGATGTCAGTAGTTTGCTGGATAAACACATTTTAGTTCCAATGGTAAGAATTTGACTTGCAGTACGTAAAGTCGACTACTTGGTGTTGTATCATTATTCGCTAGATTGACATAATGGTTATCTCCTGAGTACTCCACGCAAGGTTTTCCTTGTTTTTGCTTTACACTACATTTGTATGTGTGATGCGGTTACAGGTTGTTTCGCAACAATGTCAATTCGCAAAGTCAGTTCACAACAAGGTACATTCACGTCTTTTCTCAACAAGGTGCAAGTCGTTTCGCAACAAGGATCAACAAGTCGTTTCGCAACAAGGTACACGTTGTTTCCCAACAAGGTACAAGCCGTTTTGCAGCAAGGTACAAGTCGTTTCGCAACAAGACACAAGTCGTTTTACAGCAAGGTACAAGTCATTTCCCAACAAGGTACAAGTCATTTCCTAACAAGGTACAAGTCGTTTCCCACCAAGGTACAAGTCGTTCTGCAGCAAGGTACAAGTCGTTTCCCAACAAGGTACAATTCGTTTCCCAACAAGGTACAAGTCGTTTCCCAACAAGGTACAAGACGTTTCGTAGCAAGGTTCAAGTCGTTTCGCAACATTTAAATGTTATTACCAATCTTGATAGCCCAAAAGTATAAAAATAGTAATACCTCTGTCACGGCCATCAGCGCGTGTCTGCCGTACCGATCGTGGAATTGGTCCCTGACGTCCTGACGGTCTGCGAACATGAACCGCACCACGTAACAGGCCCGGCGGAGGGCGGAGTCCGAGACCCGGCTGGAGCTCAGCACCGGGATGCCGTACGCGTGCAGGTATTTCTGTGGGAGACGTTTCATGGTATCATAGTTATGAACAAACAGACTACATATAGAAATGCCGACTGATAAGTATATAATACCAGCTCAAAAAAGAACAAAAAACAGTCATACCGTCAAATACCCGAGTTACCAACCTAGGACTGCTGTGTTCAAAAATTCGAACTTTCCAAGAACTATGACGTAGAGTGGAATTTGTTATCACCAAGCACAGAAGGGGCATCTTCTCTTGATAGTTTCAAAGAACGCTTGAAGATAGATGTGCAAAAGTTAGGTGTGACGGGTCGTTCAATGTAATACAACCAGCTGCTAAATCTCATTCTCCAATCAGAAACATCCAACGTGGCCAGAAACTCGCCTCTTTTCTGTACTCTGCTATCCCAACCGTCATCTTCAGTTCCTGACCGCCCTGCTCTGAAATATTAATGAGATTGCCCTTATATATGCAAGGTACCTTTAGAAAACTGAAAGGATTATTCTCTGATTTGCTGGCAGCTGGTTTGTGGCGACAACCATGGAACTAATGGTGACGGTTGAGATAGTAGTACAGACAAGAGGTGGTTTTCTTCCGCCGCTGAAGTCTCTGCGTAGGAGAATGATAAATCTCGACAACACATTACCTGATAAAAGTAGCTAAGTCCCATGGTACTGCGGACGGCCTGCGGCACACCGGTTACCGTGTCACAATTCCAGCTGAGCAGGGCGGGCCCTCGGCCAGTAACCCGGGCCTGGGGCTCCAGTCCTGTGGTGCACAAAATGACTGGGTGTTGATGTATAAGATACTAACGATATCCATCAGAAGTAAAAAAACCTTGGACATAGAGCCAGGCTTTTCGCGGGATCAGAGAAGCCATCTACATCAGAGCTTTACAACAATCCCTGAGCAGAGACGGTGGGCGCTATAGGCTTCCCGCAACCTATGATCCACTGCTTACTTAGTCATATGTTCTATCTGCACACAAAGTGACGTCACGGCAGCAGTGGATTGTTCATTCCTTGACAAAAACTGGTGCTGTTTAGTCGAAAATTTGGGTGAGTACAATTTTTGTGTTGGCTATTGCAGCTAAACTATTTCAATAATGACTTCTACGAACACAGATGAAGTTTGAAGCTATCATATATCTATCCTTGTGGTGTTTTTTCTAAATCTTCTTTCTTCTATTTTTTTTAATTTAGTGCAAAACTACCACCAAACTTTGGACACCAACAACACAGATTATACAAGAGATTACATCAATACTCTTGTCATATGTGTTTTTTTAGACTGAATACTTCAAGAACTATAGTTTTAAATTGATTATGATACTTCTAGAGAGTGGTTAACGTTACGTACCCAAGTCTATTTCCAGCTGAATCAGTAGGTGGTACGGCGCAGGCGCGAGAGTTTCGCCTGGTGCGATTCTGATAGGCACCTGTCAATCAGTCCATTGAAACAAACATAAGTGAGGTACTAGAATATGTGTAATGTTAAAAACATTGCCACAGTAGCCATGCATGTCTTTGCAGATTAAATAGTTTCCTTTATGGCATCTTATTCTTGATTTCGCTTATAAGAGAATAGTCACACGAGTGTATATAGTACGTCCATATGCTGAGGTCCATTTTTGTCATATGTGTACGGAGTTTTACACATAATACACACCTCATACGTACACATCTTAATCGTTTTGTGTCAGTTTTGGGAAAGCAGGCAATACGCACAGTGCTGTCCAGTAGGCGTACCTAAAACGATTGACATGCGTATGAGAAGCGTAATGTTCGTTAAGACTGCTAATGAAAAATGTCAATACGGCCCTAATACGGTCATGATATACACAATCATGTGACTTCACCCTAATCCTATATAGAACAGCTCTAAGGAATAAAAGGTACTAACCGATGGTGTCTGTAACCAACAAGAGATATCTGCCAGCGAACAGTCACATGTGCGGCCCATCCAGCCTGCATGGCACGTACAGCCGCCACAGCCACACACACCGCGCGCTGCACCTACACAACAAACATTAGATGTTAGTAATGGTGCAGTCGCTTCAAACGAGAGCAAGAATGAGCCGGAACGTCGTCAGAATGGAAATTCTTTTCGATTCCTGGCAATTCGTAGTGTATTCCAGAAATCATCACTGAATTCGAAATATCATTGCCCGTTCTTTTGGTTGGCCCGAAAGTTTTTGACATGCGAAAATCTTTCGAGGTGCATTTGAAGTTGAGAAATATCGAACGACATTCAAAGTGTTCAAACTATTCTAACTACAGTATGACCGCACGCGCATTCTGTGGCATTCCAGCATATTATTCGAAACATTCTTATCTCATTGGATGGAGAACCGAAACAGCAAGCCACTAATTTTGCACAGTATTCATTCCGGCTGGTTCTGCATTATTCTTGATAATTCGATTTCAGTGTGAAGGCCTAATATCAATGAATGAATGAAGACATTTATTGCATATTTTTGCCACACCGGGCTAAGGACAGGTCACAACAAGACATTTAATAGAGTCCTTACTGATTCGAAATCTCAACTTTCTGTCCAGCACGGGGACTCGCCTGGATTGTCAGAATCCAGCCCAGGAGTTATGTACCACGGAGAATATCCAAACACACATTTAACAACAACAAATCTACAAGAGAAGATGTTTGGCACTTTACCTCCGCATGGTAGTCCGTTTGTGGCGTTTTCACATGATGTTGTGTCGCACTGCAGTAGCTCGTCCCAGCCGTAAGGGGGCGCTGTAGTACTATTGACGGAAGATTGACTATCTCCGTACTGGAAAACAAAACGGACCTTTGAATATATTAATGTAGATGGCACAGGCAAGTAAATCTTCGTTCTCTTGACTCTTTTGATAATCCCGATTCCATGGTTTGATTAACGTTGTTGCTGGTACATAAATTTTATAATTACAATTTGAACATTTTGAGTCGGAAAATTCACGATCACTGCATTACTCTGTAATTTCTACATTTCACTACAATCCCTCTTCGAAACGCCATCATTTTTATAATATCTCGTCCGTTTTGGGGCTGCCTTCATCTCTTTCTTTTCAAACGCACTCAAGTCAAATGACTCTTGGGTTAGAAAACGGATACCACACTATTTGAACCTTCTATTTGTAGTTTAATAGATAGATAGATGGTTTATTGCGCAACTTTCCAACAATTGCATCAGTGACAATGTATGGCAATGTGTAGATAAGAAATTCAAGTTACATTCTAATACTACATATATATATATATATATCATATTAAAACAATAGTTACTACAATACTAGTGGACTATATCGAGTGGAATCAACGGTAGGTCAAAGGGAACTGTTACATACATTAGATTGAGTATTTCTATGCTTCTTTGCGACATAATATATGTCGAAAATCATTTAGGAATGGTACAGTTTTTTATGCATGGCGTGATAGACGTATTGACCTTGGTGGATATATGTGGAATCCTAATATGATAAAAGTAAATTTTTATAACAACATGTTTTGCATGGTGAATCTCCTAATTAAGTAATTTTGACATCATTCTATACACACCTAAGACATAACTACTTGTACATCAGACCACGTGTGTAACCTTATCAATCAACACATGAACAACGTGTCAATACGTAAAGAACAGGAAAAAACGGGGACATTTTTGTTTGAAGAAAACTATGGAATCTATGATTTAAACTTCGTGTTATTCTTCAAACTGATTTTTGTTGCTTTCTCTGCTTAGTGCTTGGCTTTGGGACAGAGTATGGGATTGAACACACGTGCACATATACACCACTACCAGTGGACTAGCCCCCATACTGTAGTGACTTTACAACTTAGCTACTGAGACGGGGATACACAGAACCAGTCCGAATTCTTTTACCCAACCGTCTCACAGCAGAACTCCAGTCAGAAGCTCTGACGAAGGTGTCTGAGGGACATCGAAACGTAACCCAAGCTAGTACCTACTGGTTGTGTAAAAGAATTCTTCTATACCCTATATTCTACCAATCTAATGAATTTATTTTTAATAGGACACTTACCACGGTTTCCTCACTGACTGTAGTCGGAAGTGGTGAAGGAAAGCCTCTCACTGCCAGAATGGCGCCAAAAAGCAAGATATTCACGGACCAGCACATGACAAGGGCTTAATGTTGCGACTGGACCATACAGACTGGCTACGACTTGTTCTATTCGTTGGTGGTGATATAGGCCCAGCTTATATAGCCACGCCTGCTTTGATAGTTGATTAAACATTGCTTTACTGATAATACAGTTCACTGATTAGTTATTTTGCATTACGTTTTGTTAAACAACAGTCCATTGATTAGTTGTTTGTGTTGCGTTTTGTTGAACATTGATCCACAAAAAATACAAACCATAATTGTTTATATAATGGCGCGTCACGCGAGTTTTAATGAAAAATTTTGAATAGTGCTAATCTTGTCATTCCGTCACGTCTTTTCTTTTCTGTGTTTGCTAAAAATAAGGCTTAACAGAACAATTTTGTGTTTCAAATGGCGGTCCTGAAAATCGGGGCCGGTAGATACACTGTAGGGTTATCTTATTTCTTTTCTTCTCTCTCTATATACATGTAGCTATTGAGGATTTCAGTCAAGGTGATCCAACATAAACAATCTAGCAACGTAAAACTGAAATGCATAGGCCACTGAATAATTATGTTCAACAGAAGTATAATACTGTATTAATACAGCTATTGTACACATTGGCACTGACAATAGTGTATCAAGAAACTGAACAAATAAGTAGTGTTGTAAAAAAAAAAGTAGTGTTGCTAAAAAATAGTGCATGATTTGAATTCTTCACTTAGGTGCTCAAAATACTTTTTTTTCAGCCAGGTTGCAGGTTGCGTCATCAACATTTCTGTTGCCCCACCTCCATGTTATGGCTTTCTTTGTAAAGTTCCTTCCAGTTCACTACTTATAATTTTTCTTATCAAGAAATAAACACAAAAGCTTTCAAAAAGCATGTTTTATTAACACTACCTTCCTTTTTTTTAGATCTCCCCAGTCTGGAACATGTGGGTGCAGAATGATATACATAATTTTGCCTTGCACAATCAAAAAAATCTAAAATCCAACATTGTTTTCATGAGGTAATATTAATCCACGTGCAGAAAAATATTAAAAGCTGGATACAGCCTTGGTATGGACACACCTTCACAGAAGGTACTCCCCTTTTGATAGGCACGTCATCTTAGCACGGTTGAGATGCCTTGTCTAATAGTTTACATACTGTACATGGAAAGGGCAAGTTAGGCTGTACAGAACGTATCATTCAAGTCTTCAGCTTGAGTTTGCCTTACCTTTCTTTCCTTTGGAATCCAAATTGTCTACAGTCTGAATTGTCTTACAACGTTTCCAATTGGACATCTGAAATTGTCTTCATTCATAGTTAGAGTATAAAAGACCTGTTTCTTCCAGATCACTTCAGTGTCACTGACGAAGGATAGTGGATTCTATCCGAAACGTCTGACTGTTTCAAAACCATATCCAGTTGCTTGAGTAACTATTTTTTGGCGTATTCAAATAAAGTATCTTTCTACCAATGGATTATGGCTTTATGCATCTCTATAGTTCTGTTTCTTTTTATAAGATGGAACAACATCAAAATTTTTCATCTGCAGCTAAAAGCAATAGATAGTTACAATGATTTCCAAATGATGTAATCAATTACCTTTAGAAATACTGTACATTATATAATTATGTAGTTTATATACAAAGACAAAATTTGGAATTTGAAGCTAAAATTAATGGATAGAATGGTATCCAAAATGGTGAAATCATCTTTGGAATGAATTTACATGATAAATGTATCTTACACAAATTTAATGTAATTTTTTTGTGTCACAAAAAAAATCTACCACTAAATCAGGCCCCGCTCCTGAGGTGTTGCCAAAAATTCTATGTCCAGGCCCCACTCCTGAGGTGTTGCCAAAATTCTATGTCCATGTAATTTCCAGTTGAAAGTGCTGACTTGCAACAGTTTTCATCATCATATCATAGTCTCTCCTCATGACCTCCTTACAGTTCAACAGCACCAGTCTTTGAAGCCGGTTCTTTCCTTCTAACAGCTCGAAGATGCTTGCACCCGTGACGTTGTTACAATCGATCAGGGCAAACTCTCGAAGCCTCGCAAAGCTGTTTTCGCTCAACACGTGCCTGAACAACTGATCGGTGAATCCGTCAACGTTTGTGATCTCGACATTCTCAATCTGACAACTACCTTCGAGGATAATCTTCAGACTTTCGGGTACCTCCGTGTCGTGGTTAGAAGAAATAACCTCTACCCCTAGCCTGAAAGATTTCAAGTTGCCGAACAAGGTGGTTGACGTAGCGGCTTGGGCATGTTCGAGTTTGAAGCCACGGCAGCTCTCGAGTGTGAGGGTCTGCAGGTTTGGACAAGACTGACCGATGGCAATGACGTCGATGTTGTCGTAACCATACAGGGTGAGGGTTTCAAGTCCATGGCCAACACTGTTAAGGAGGGACACTAGTCCTTCACTGAAAGGCACTACAGAGTCTGTACACGATACCGAGAGGTTTCGTAGGCGTGTCAGCCTCGATATGTGATGAAGCACTTCACCTTCAAGATTCTCGTTTAGAACGAAGATGTACTCCAAGTTGGGACAGACGATATCGACGATCTCAAGGAAGCTAACCGGGACCACGAAATCGTTGACCGTTCCGCTACGTAACTGGTAAGGTGGCGCCGTCTTCCCTTCCTTGAATGCTTCTTCGTGTAGAGCAACCAAAGCGTCACACACGTCGTTGTGTAGTAACTGTCGTAGGTTCGGCAGTTGTCTCAGCGCGTGTTTGACCCCTTTGATGGTCACTTTCGGACTGAACGAAATGTCGAGACTGACTAGCTTTCTACACCCGCGAACGCTATCACCACCCCCACACAGGGAAACTATCCCCTTGTCCGTTACGTGGGTCTTACAGATGTTGAGGTCTCGTAGATGGACACAGATGGCACCGATGGTCCCCAGGACTTCATTGGTACAGTTGGTGCTGTACAGGTTGAGGTAGACAAGTTTGGGCAGGTAACTCAGGGCCATGGACATGGCGTAGGAGGTCAGGCGGCTACATCTGGAGAGGTCCAGCTTCTTCAACTTCTGTGAAAGAAATAGAAACACAAACTGAATGTGTTAAATGGAAAAGAGATGTGTACCAATACAGAGTATACATACTGGATATCATTGTATTACTATTCATGAATTTAAGGCTTAAGCTCAAGTATAAAACTTTTTGACTTTTTCCATTAGGCCACAGCAAGTAAATTTTATGGATGACATCCTCTGCAGACTGCAAAAATAGTGCGATAGGGCGAAAAAAAACAAGATGGGTGAAAAAAAACAAGATGGCTACATTTTCAAAAATAGGCACGATAAAGTTGTATGAATACTGTAACAAGAATTAAAGGGACAAAACATGGTATCGGAGCCAACAAAGCATTCATTTCTGTGTTCAAGACATGTAATAATGTGGTAGACTGGCATCACAAACAAAGTTGGTACTAACCACACTCATGGCTTTCATATTGGTGTCACTTTTACAACTATCCAATGTTTCATTTCTGCAACTACAGTCCTGGGTACCTCGCAAGTGTCACTACAAGAACAATTATTAGGCATCAACACAATATATTTCCTCATTTTGGTACTTTATCGTCATGTTGACCATCCCTGCTGAAGAAAAAAGTTCTTTTTTTTTTTCTGAAATCAGGCAATTAATGCGTGCGCTGATGTCATCCATAAAATTTACTTGCTGTGGCCTTATTAACAAATTCTATTGAAATGTAATTTAGCAGTGTCTGGAAAAAGATTAAAATATTTGTGGGATATAGGAGAATTCTTTTCCACAATATATTTGCATGGACAGTGAAATCAGCATCATCTTTGTTTTGAGATTCTCTTTTAAAAGCACAGGTTCTTTGCATCCACAGATACCTGAAGCCTAAATAACATTCTGTTCACTGTTTATTCATGTCTCTGTCCTCAATAGAAACCAACGTATACATTGTGAAGTTATTTAGGTCTTGCCCTGTAGCTAAACCCCTGTAACCGATTACTGTACCTATTTCTGATTTTACATTTAGGTATATACACATATCTGACCACAGATGCTGAGTTACAAGAAGAGAGTGTCCTTCCCACCTTGCATCTGATCTGCACCAGCTTGATGATGGCATCTGTCATGCAGCTGCTACACTTGCCCAGGTGCAGACTCTCCAGGTGCTGGTGGATCATCAGGTGCAGGTGCCGCCTGCCCAGCTGTCTCTTCTGCACCAGAAACTCGATCAGCTCTTGGATCAAATGAGAAGCTACATGCGATGGGGATACAAAATGGGAGAATATAGCAGTGTCAGTCACAACTTTGTTTGATAATTACTTATGCTTCAGGGTTGAATAGCATCTAGAGCTAAAGTTAGGAAATATATCATTGTGATGTGTCTAGTCTGGTGCCCATCTCTGTTTTGTAGTCCTAGAGCCACACACTTAGGCCGCTACAGCAATTGGGACCAGTCCACTGGTAGTGTAGTGTGTTCAGCTTCCATACTTTTCTTCTTAGCACTCTTCTTATTAATAGTGGCAAACAGTAGAGTAGTGAGAATGTGAGAACACAATCCCAAACATGGGTAAGTTTGTATCCCTCACTCATCTTGATTCATTACTTGCGTATGCAAAAGCGCCACCCAGCATTGGTGACATGTAAAGAAGAGAGACAAAACTCCAGTTAGATTTAGCTCATACGAAGTTAAAAATGAACGTCAAAGGCCCCTGAGACGAAAGAAAAACAGTCTGAACATGAACCATGAACTGGCTTGTTAGTAGTAATACGGAAGCGTACATCTTAACGTTCACAAAATCGTAGACAACCGAACGCATGCCGTACACACCATCATATACACGCCTAAACATGAAAAATTATGAATATTCCCTGCCCTACCGCCGTCCAAAATCCCGCCCACCTTGATCGTATACACGGTGTGCACATGATTGTGTGCATGTAGCGTACGTATGATAGTGCACACTGTTAATTTACACGCTTCCGTGACTGTATGTAATATACCTAGCATGTAAAATGGTAACTTACGAAGAGTGTCAAAAGGCCCGATGATGTACCAGAAGTTGTACTGGTCCAGGTAGTTGTGGATGTAGTCAGCTGCCCACAGGTTGTCCATGTGGGTGGCGATGCTGACGATACTCAGGTGTTTCAGGGTCGCTGGGCTGCTCCGCTGAGGCATGGTGCTGGAGAGCAAGGATTACAGTTGATGGAAGTGAGGTTTAGGCCATACCAATTTTATTGATTGGTTCACGGATTTGCTCGCTCCTACTTTTTGGAAAAATCAAAACAAACAAAAAATTACCACTGAGCAAATTTTCACCATTAATGAAACCATTCACCAACTTTCTGGTGTAGCAAATTGGCCTTTATATTATGAGCCCCTTGAAATGTGGATATTATTATTGCAGTTATATTTTTCATTCATGAAGAATGGGACAAACATAAAACTGACACTACTTTTGTAATTTTCAACGAACTGGTGTTGTTACTGTACAGTAATAGTGTTTTTGAACTTTTTTTCAAGCTGAAAACTTTTTATTCTTTTTGTTTTCGATTAGCCCTTATCTTTACCCCAACCGTTTTACAATTTTTTTTTCTCCCTGTTGCTCCATATTTTTAATGAAAAAATCCGGGAACCAAGAAATTATAACTCCAGGCACTCCATTAATATGCAGGTGGTATTTCGACTTTCGAGTCCTGGCGTTAGGAAAGTCCGCGCATACGCTAAACCAAGGAGCTCCTTGGCTAAACTTAACGTTACGTTTTAAAAGTTGTCTTCTGTTCTTGTTTGTAACGACTGGATACGCACAGTTCCGTTCTTGCTCTTTAAATATACTACCGCCTTACCTCAAGTCGGACTACTCTCTATACTCTACATATTGCACAACACTATGCAATACAACAATCTGATCTGAACTTTGTTGTTGAACTTTCTCTGAACCCGGAAGTAAGAAATATGGTTCAAAACTGCATGACGGGATGGATGGAATAAACCACTCTCCTACAAGGTAAGCGATTTCGTCAAGAAATTATATTTCCGCAAAAACAGCATTAAAACTTTTCTTATTAATCAGACCCATTCGAAAGATTTCTTAAAAGCTATTAAAAATAAATTGAAGATTTATTTTTCAGCTTCATCTTGTAAAGATGTTAAATGAACATCCCTCGCTGTAAAGTGGTATGGTTTAGATTAGACGTGTTACACTGGGGAGTTGGTTGGATATTTTGTTCGGTCGATTTTGTATCAACGTCTGCATCAAAATGTGGTTTCTGTGGCTTCTGTCCTTTGTGTCGATGGCCATCCAGATGGTCTTCATCACCCTGGCCATCGGTGAGTCTAATTATTCGGGCTGTAGTTTCGCTAAAATGCCGCCAGAGTGTTAGAACTTGTTCGGGTGACGTATTGTTGGGGAGGGGGGCGGCAAAAAAGTGAAAGCTTCGATAGCTAATAATTAGCTATATGCATTTTGCGATTACTTTACTATGAACAGATCTAGAGTTTGCTTTGGGATGATGAGTTAATATGCATTGATGTTTTTAGAAGAATACGTCTCATTGAAAATGACGTACAAACCAAAATTGTAGCATACATGATATAACGTAAGTTTCTTTGTACAGATGTCATTGTAACCAAACAAACATGTATTTGCTAATGAGCATGCTATGTGAGACATAATTGGTACTTACAACAGTTAATGAATGTTACAGGTAGCTTGAAGTGAGGTAGTTTATTTTGACACTAGAAATGTCTATAATTTTTACTGTGATTGCTGTGTTGTTTGCTGTAACACTGTGACTACTAGTATTATTATTTCACTAAAAAACATCCTTTTGATTAATACTGTAATTCACTTTGTCTTCTCGGTACCAAACCTTCACGGCCTGAAAAAATTTAACTTGTTCTCGGAACTAAATGTTCTCTTTGGTGGCAGGTGGGCATGAAAAAAGTTGCATGTAATTTTGTTATCAGTAATGATAAGTTCATGTTACAGTCATCACCGTGAAAACTGTAAACATAAAAGCACATTGAAAAAATCAGGAATTACAGTAGTAACTGTTATGTATACAGGGTGCAAAAATCCCTTTTTTGAATAGGTGGACCCATGCACGTAAACTAAACAATTAGCTGAAAGGAAAGCATGTTGAGTACACAGCGTGAGATACAAAAAATATTACAATTTTGAAGACATGTACTTACAACAGGTAAAACTTGTTAGCAGCACAGGTTCTATTTTGTTCTGAAGTTTTAAGTTAAATTTCTGCTTCCATTGAAGAGGTCCGTTCGACCTAGTCTCGTTTTATTCTGAGATCAAGAAATGGCCAGTCCATGAACTAGATGCACCATGAAGACATAAAAAATTTGGAACTATTGTGTAAAAAAAAGAGGTTTTCTTTGTACATGTACCAGAAGCATGTAACAAAGGAGCTGGGTGCTTGAAGTTGAAGGGTCCTCCCCAGAGGATGAAATAACGGAGGCCCTCCACTATACTCCTAGCACAGTTCCACTATACTACTAGTACTTTTCAAATTTAGTGTGTTTCTTCCCTATTTTTTTTTTTGTTAGTTTTGCTAAAATTAATGACAATTCACAGAATATTGTGCCAAGTGGCATCACTTTTCCAGTCGGCATTGTCTGCAAAAACGTGTGAATGGGCGATGATCAAAACAATAGTAGTTTTGCCACTTCACAACAAAGGAATCACAATGATATACATATTATACTTGTAGTATCTGACACCCTCTGTCATTGCAAAATGAACTCATTTTCATGAAAGAGCAGCCCGTTGGTTCGGGTTATTTTTGCCAGCCCCTCCACTATACTAAAAGTAAAAGATTCTGGGGAGAACCCTGTATTTCTTAGCAGTGCCCAGTATAATTGACTACCTTTTCTGAAGAACAAGCTTAAGGTCTCCAGTATATAATAATCCACCCCCAAGCCCAAGCCTAGCATTAACTAAATTGGCTCAACTCCCTTGGGTGATTCAGAAAGTCAATAAAATCAATTTTCAAGAGGAAGTAGCTATTGCCCACTGCAAATAGACTAAAGGGAATGTTGGCAGCTCCAATGGCTATGTTATTCTTACCACAAAATGAAATGGACGACTTTGTATCTGTTTGAAAGTAAGATAAACGTCTGGAAAGAAGAAGTTGTTTTGTCTCTTTTCTTTAAATATCTTTTCCATCTAGATCACAGTGCTTGTATCTGAAATTCTGAAAATTTTTGAAACTTTTAAATTACTCGAAATTGGTTAAAATGTATACCGTGAAAACTGTATGGCATCACCACTTTTAGTGATCCAAATTGATAATTTTTCCAGTTCGTACTTTACGTTTATCGAGTAGTATTATAATCCTGTATTTAGTATGTATGTATGTATTTAGTGACCACCTGTCCACATACACCAGATTTTGTTACTAGTACTAGTCCCTGGGTGATCCTCTAGGGCAGATCGGATATTACTAGACAATAGTGGTGCGTACCTAAAGCCCGGACTTGGAATTGGACCTAAAAATGTTTAGGTCCAAGTCCAAAAAAAACCTAAATGTCCCGAGCCAAGTCCGGACCTGCACAAAGCAGTCTGTCACTTATATTCCTTATTTTGTTCTAAACCTGGTCTAAAACCTTCCCTAGACAGTGAAATTTGCACTGGAAAAAGACGAAAAACAGTTCGTGTTTACAATGGCTGTCTATCATTTTCATGTATTTTTTCACATTGCACTTCAATTCATGCTAACATGCAATCTTATAATATGCACCATCCCCCCCTCCCCCCAATAAAAAATGCACATAATATGCGATGATTGGTTCAGGTCCGGACTTTAAGTCCGGACCTGAACCTGAACTGCTGGACCTGAACCTGAAATTGAGTTTAGGTACGCACCACTACTAGACAATCATATATTTACTCCTAGCATCACTGCTAGTATGGTTTTGTTTCTGTAAAATTATCTGTTACACCTCTAATGGTTACTAGTAGGTAGAGAACTTTTTTTGTAGTGATATTGTTTACATGTGAATTATGGGTGGTAACTGTTACAAAACTGGTTTTTCCACTTGGATTGTCCCGAAAATAGAAGACCTGCAAAAACCATTGGAACTGTTACAGATTTTGAACCAAGAAAAAAAAAGAATGAACACATTATATCGGCAAGCATCCTTACGTTTTGTGACTTTAAGATGCTAGTTCAAGGAAATAAGTAAATAACAAAAACTTTCAACAGTCAAAACATACAGAGGCAACTTACTTAGCATTGTTTACAAGAAGATAGGGAGTTGGATACTACACCAAACAGATTCTGTTGTAGCAAATTAAACCGTTGTTTTGAGTAATACCCATTCACAAGTTTTCACAGACAATTCAGGTCCAGGTTCAGGTCCGGACCTGGACCTGATCCTTTGGACCTGAACCGTATACCTGTACCCGAATTGTCTGTACTAGGGGTGGGTACCGGTACAGAAAGTTCAGGTCCAGTTCAGGTCCAGGCTGGACCTGATTCAGTATGTGAGAACTTGTGAATGGACGAAACTCAAAACAAAGGTCCATTTTGCTACAAAAAAATCTGTTTCGTGGAGTACAGTATTCAAATCCTGTACATGTGAGGCTAATTGCCTCTATACGATTGACTGTACAACTTGGTAGAAATGACTATAGACTCTACTCTAGATCTACTTCGATCTCATTATTTTCCTTGATCGGTAAGCCCCAAAACGTGTGAATGCCTGATCATATATAATCTGTTCATTTTCTAATAGGTCCAACATCCGGCCCACCAATTTTTTTCAGGTCCATTTTTTTCTGGATCAGTCCAATAGGAAAAAACGGTTTTGTACTGGTACACTGTAGCGGTATCCACCCCAAGTCTGTACAGGTACCCACCCCTAATCATCTAATCCTCACTATACTCAGGTGAAAATGAGCACCTAGCTTCGGCTTGGGCTGTCCCTCGGATAGGACGTTAAATGGAGGTCCCGTGTATGGGGAGAGTCACACCCCATGCACGTTAAAGAACCCCCACACGTGCGATGGTGCGGTGTGAGATGGAGCAAACCCTTCTGGTGATTCACTTCAAATCACCCGGATGGGAGACCTGGCACATCCCCATCTTGTAATTAGCCAGGGAAAGGGTATGTCACCCTGTAAGGGGCGGTATAACCCCGTCGTGTGTAAGCATGTGCAAACATGTGTGTATGGCGGCTTTGAAGAGGTGACCTTTGTCACCTGTATCGCCATACCCTCCATTGTAATCGTATATGGCGAATCCTAATAAAGAAATAATGTGAATTGTACAATAATGTTTCAGCTGCAGGACTGTACTACCTTGCTGAGCTGGTGGAAGAATACACGGTGCTGACGGCAAAAGTCATCAAAGTCATGATCATGGTGAGTCTCCAGATGAACTGTTACCAGGGCTCGAAATTCATAAGATAAAGTGGTGCACCACATAAAATAAATATCAGAATAACCTAATTGCAAACCTACTAAATTAGTAATTTGATCGGAGCTCTTCAGAAATTGGAAGTACTACATGTACTACAGTCATTTTATTATCTTTCTAACACATAGATGTCAAGAATATAGTGTTTACTTAGTATACTGACATCTTAACATACATAACGGTGCACACACCAGTTCTTCCGCGACAGGGGTCCGAGCTAGTGCGCGAGAAAAAAGTGACGAAAGGCTTCCGAGGGTCCATGTTTGAGTTGACATTTCTCATTATTTCCTGCGAAATGACATTCAACGGTTACATGGATGAAAAGCGTAGGAAATGGTGTGTTTTCGGTGCAAATTGTGTTTTGGTCCGCGTCTTACTTCCGGGATATTCCTACGCCTGAATGTGATTAGGCTCGTGACCTAGATTGACCTCTGAAGCGCTGTGTTAAGCCTAGTTGTAATGCCGCGCGCCGTGGATGATTAAAAAAACTGTAGTACTAGAATTTTCTTTATAATTAGCTGGATAACTCGTTAGGTTTTCCTCTTTCTGACAGTATCAGTCGTGTTTGCCGGAAAAATCATCTTCATGTTTTTCTTTCAATGCCAAAATACCCGATTTTTTGCATTATTTTTTTACATGAAACTAATGTTTTTTCCCTCTAATTTCTTAAAATCAGAGAAGTTGAAGGATCTAAACTTAGTTTGTCTTGTAGCTAAAGGTATATGCTTTCACCAGATATACAGTTATTTTGCTTCAGGATAATTCCCTGGTAGAGCTGGTCGCTAGACTTTAGGGTATGCCGCCTCCAATTGAAACCCCAAATAAACTGGTGTGTGTCCCCTTAAAAGCGCCCATCCTGAAAAAAGTATTAGCGATAATAGCTAACAAATTGCATTTTTCCCATGAAAGTGTATAGCCTCGATCAAATTCTAGTTAAAAAAAGCCGGATTTCTCAGGTTTTGATATGAATCTACACTGTCATATAATTGGTGGATTTGCCCCCCTCCCCACCCCACCCCCCTCAAACACGGTCGCAGAGCCTTTGAAGTGTGTGTGCTAAGCATAGATTACATAACAATTACCGAAACATTGTTGTTTATGCTACACAACCTCTGGGGCACCTGTAAATCGCATTTACACGTTTCACAGTTGCTTGTACATCAAGCGGCAAGCGTTTTTCAATGAAAAAAGCCCCTGCTGACGTCATTTTCGCACTTTCCTGGCAAATCAAGTGTTAAGCTCGGCGTGGCGCTAGTTCTCGACATTAACACAAGTAAGTTGCACCAATCCGAAGATACATCCCAAGGCTTGTTTATTACACCGAGACCGCCACCAAACTGCACAGCCTTATCTTAGCAGATGCCCGTTTTGAAGTTCATACCTGCAGGATATGCAGAATAGGCCTCCATCTTAACCAAAGATACAACATATGACTTCATTTTTCTACGAAATGAAAGAAGCCCGGCGTACGGAAACGCTTGGACGGGAAAGCTAGGTCTATCCTCTACCAGATATGACCAAAAAATAACATTTCAAGCACTTCTCGTTGAAGTGCGGAATTTAAAACTGCAGCGTTCTTACTTTCAAACATAGGCTAGTGGCCGGCATTGTGACGTCACGAACTCAACTACGTTCTAGGTGGTTTCTACTGTTCATTCCATTTAGAAATAGAGGGAAAGTGTGCTCCATCGCAAGAGCGGCCCCTTGCCTTTCCTTTTCACGACCAAACCTCTTCATTTAGCACGTATTAATGGCCTAAAACCCCTTCCATAGGACAAGCTCATTGTGACGTAATTGCTATTATGCGCATTGAATGGTATACCATCCTGGAGGCGCAAAAACAGCCTCCCGACACCGCAACTTTCAACCACCTGTTACTCAAGAAAGAAAAGTCGCAGACAACTCAAACTTGGCATGACCATAGAGTATAACGTTTTAAAGTCATGGACAATAATAATCATAATTTGTATATATTAACGCCACGGTGCACACACCAGTTCTTCCGCGACAGGGGTCCGAGCTAGTGCGCGAGAAAAAAGTGACGAAAGGCTTCCGAGGGTCCATGTTTGAGTTGACATTTCTCATTATTTCCTGCGAAATGACATTCAACGGTTACATGGCTGAAAAGCGTAGGAAATGGTGTGTTTTCGGTGCAAATTGTGTTTTGGTCCGCGTCTTACTTCCGGGATATTCCTACGCCTGAATGTGATTAGGCTCGTGACCTAGATTGACCTCTGAAGCGCTGTGTTAAGCCTAGTTGTAATGCCGCGCGCCGTGGATGATTAAAAAAACTGTAGTACTAGAATTTTCTTTATAATTAGCTGCATAACTCGTTAGGTTTTCCTCTTTCTGACAGTATCAGTCTTGTTTGCTGGAAAAATCATCTTCATGTTTTTCTTTCAATGCCAAAATACCAATGCCAAGATTTTTTGCATTATTTTTTACATGAAACTAATGTTTTTTCCCTCTAATTTCTTAAAATCAGAGAAGTTGAAGGATCTAAACTTAGTTTGTCTTGTAGCTAAAGGTATATGCTTTCACCAGATATACAGTTATTTTGCTTCAGGATAATTCCCTGGTAGAGCTGGTCGCTAGACTTTAGGGTATGCCGCCTCCAATTGAAACCCCAAATAAACTGGTGTGTGCCCCCATAAGCCTATGAAAACATTTGGGTGCACCCTGTGCACCCACTGAAAAAATTGGGTGCACAGTCCCAATTTTGGGTGCACCTGGGTGCACAAAACCCCAGTATTTCGAGCCCTGGTTACTAAAGCGGGTACTACTGTAATAATAGTGTCCTCTTAGACCAAACTTTCACGGTCTAAGAAAATTTACCTTTTTCTCAGAACTAAATGTTCACGGTGGCAGCAGGTGCGCGTGAAAAGGCTGGCGTTTCATTTGTTAACAATAAGTTCATGTTACAGTCGTCACCGTGAACACCGTGAACATTGAAGAAATCAGGAACTACAGTATCACATTGGACTGCTCCCAACTGGTTGATAAACTGAAACTTAAAAGTTACAAAGCAATGTCAATCCATTGGCCTGGATTTTATACTATAAAAATTATATGTCAGTTTAGATACTTAGAGACTTGCTTCTGTACTGACTAAACAGAACCAAATTTGTAAGAATGTACAGAATGATAGGCCATAGGACTTTCCTTCGTAGCAATGTGTACCTATAGCTAGCTTTGTTCATTGAGGAGGTAAAAGGCAGTGAAAGGTGAGGGATTTTGAGGGTTCCACCTTCCAAAACCATGCCTAAGACGCAGTAGATAATAACCTACTGCTCCTTAGGCTTAAAAATGCTATGGATACCTTTGCCTTTTCCTTAATAAAATCTTTTTAAAAAGTATGATATTTGTACAGTAATTCAAAATACTGTAAATGCATTTAAATTCTTGGGGATTTAATTCTGCGTTAGCAGGAAAAAGGACTTTTCGCGATTGCTTTAAGTACGCGGTAACACCATAGACTGCAAACTAATACCATAACAGAAAAATGTTCGCGGTGGTTTTAACTTCGCGGTGAAGTGGTCACCACAAAAACCATGAGCATTAATCCACTGCGAACATTTCTGCATTTACAGTACATGTAGTTACTTAGTGGCAATGTATCACACCATTGTACAAGTCCTAAGTTGTCATTTAGTCATCGCCATGGCAGTTTTTTTTGATAACCACCTTTGTTTTTTTCCTTGTTCCCTAGGCTACGACTGGTGTGTTTATCGGGCTGTGGCTGTTTGAAGGCATGCCCTTCACGATGATTGGCTGTGGACTTGTAAGCAACGCCGTCTTCGTTGTGCTACTGGGAACATTCCCTTTCTTCAGTTTCTCTTCGCCAAGTTTCATCCTAGGAGTCGGTAAGACAACAGAAACTATATCTTTTCTTCATTTTCATAAAATTTTTAAGTGTTTTTAGTTTGAATGACTTATTTATGGTGGTTTAAACTTAAGATAGCCATACATTTTGATGAATTTCTGAATTTTTGCTGTATTTTTTTTTTAACAATATTGGTTTGTCAATTATGATATTAAAAGACAGAAAACCTAGAATTATGGAAATGTTTGAATTTGGTTTTGAGAGAAAATGAAAGAATGCTGATCTATGTGATAGCACACATGCAGTATTTAGGATATTGATCGATGGTCACACAAAATTGTGTATGCTGCAGCAGCGCCTCCTATGGGAATAACAGAAAACTGCAAGATGCTTGGAAAGAGATTTGTTGTAATGTATCGCAAGAGTCATACAATATTGCAGTGAAACCATATGCTCCCAAAGAATAATTATTACTTTGCCAGAAGAAATGAGATGTTAAAAAGTAAGACAAAATATCATAGCAATATTTGTACAGTTTGATTGGATACAAACACTTGTTTGCATATCAGAAATAGGCAGATATAGATACTGAAAACAATAGTCTTCGTAACATTTGACTTGAAAAAAAATTTCAATTTTTCCCTTTACCCCAGTGCTGGTGGTGGTGAATCATTACTTGGCCTTCAATTACTTTGCAACAGAATGGCATCCCTTTTCAGAAGTAAGTACCGATGTTCACTTTTTTATATACATCTCCATATCAATTGTCAATAGGGATGGATTCAAAGTTCAACTGGACGAATAAAAGAATAAAGGAAAACTGAAGAGTCGTGGATTTTTTTGTCGCAAGTGCAACTTTCATCTATAGACGACAGTTTGTAGAAATGTAAGATTGCTAACTCAAGATATAATCTAGATACTGTAAGATCAGCTCTACAATGCAGGTTCTTCTTCTCCAAACATATAATTTTAATGACCTGGACTAGATGACTGTCACTATGGTCACTAGATAAGTAGCAGACACCCTGTGGTGTTTTATTACTGTAAATGCAGAAATGTTCGCGGTGGATTAATGTTCGCGGTTTTCGAAGTTACCACTTCACCGCGAACTTAAAACTACCGCGAACATTTTTCTATCATTGTATTAGACTGCTATCTATGGTGTTACCGCGAACTTAAATCCACTGCGAAAAGTCCTTTTTACCCACTACCGCAAAATTAAATCCCCGCAAACTTAAATGCATTTACAGTACATTATGTAGCAAGTGTCAGGACAGCACTGGAGCTGGAGGGGTATATATGTGAAAGTTTTTGAGTAAGAATAACCAGTATGTTCAATTTTTTTTACGGTAGACGATGTGAAGACAAACATTATCAATTATGTGTTTGCTTAAAATGGTACATTTCTAATATGTTAAACTTTATACATTTTCCGATGCTGTGCTAGGTCCTGGGCTATTTCACAGTGTGTTTGTGGCTGGTACCGTTCGCCTTCTTCGTGTCCCTGTCTGCATCCGAACTCACCCTCCCCACCGTCAACCAGCAACAACAGGGACAACAGAGCCAGTATCAAACTTTCGACAACAAAGGTGAGACAATAGACCAATCCAGGCTGTCCATCACTGTTAGCAGTTCAACCAATGAAAAAATGGCAGTTAGCATTTCAACCAATAAGAGAATGGCATCGAGCAGTTTAACCAATGTGAAAATGACATTTAGCAGTTCAACCAATAAGAGTATGGCAGTTAGAAGATCAACCAATGAGAGAATGTCAGTTAGTAGTTCAACCAAGTGATTTAAGAAATAAAAGCTCAAACAATGAGAGAATGCCTAGAAAAAAAAACATTGTGTTTCCAAATACAATGTACGTCCCTAAAAAAATTAGACTTGAGGATGGGATTCTATCTCTATTTCTTATTATTTTTAGATTGCTATGGTTATGATTTTCAAGCTTAAAATACTTCTTGTGCATGGAAAGAAGTAACAAAGGTTTGAGCCCCTAGCGGGCGGTCGAGAATTGCAGGAGTAGTTTGGTTACAGTTTTTTAGGTCAAGAAGGCGTTGTTGCATGGATGATTTCTGTATGGATATGTAGGTACATTTTTATAGTTAAAGTGTTAATTGACATAGTATAATCATAAATCTGCAAATTCTAATCTATTTTTTTTTCTTTTCTTTTGTTACAGATGATGTTGTCACCAGTTACTTCACCAAAGGTAGAAGAAGCAAGAGGTCTGGACTCTTGTCTCTCTTTGAGTATGCCAAAGACTCAGTTCTGCCGACTCGAGCAAAGACATTCTAAGACTCTGCAAAAAGAAAGTCGCGTATCTCAAGTGTTTCAAGATTGTAGAAGATTTGGAGTCTTCTTGGCAGCGTGATCTTCGTGGAAAAACACACTTTGTTCTCCAAACAAACGATTTTTTATTGCACTTTGATAGCAGAGAATTGTGATGAGTCTGGGTGGGTGCTGGTACTGAAAATTCAGGTACAAGTCCTGTTCAGATCCAGAGGGTCAGGTCCAGGTCCGGACCTGAACCTGGACCTGATTGTCGAAAAAACATGGGGTCAGCTTTGACCTTTGTCTATTGGGAATGAAAATTTTGGGGTGTACTGAAAGTGGATGTCTCAATTGAGCTGATTGTCATCATGTGTACGAAATCACTGTCGTTAAATCAAGTTTGACCGAAGAAACTTGGTAGAACTGACTGCTTTTTTTTTGCCTGTTGAAACGCTTAAACCTCTGCCGATATAATCGGTTTATTTTCTATTCGGTCCAAAAACTGCTCCAATGATTTTTTCAGTTCGGACAGTTCAAACAAGAAAAGCGGTTTCGTACCAGTACTGGTACACCCCCCCCCCCCTCTAGTATTGAGTGAAGCATTGCTTGTTTTGCTGGATTTGAGGGAAACATTTATGTCAGGTTTCTAAACAGAATTTATTCACAGCATAGGGGAATCTTAGTGCTGCATTTCAGCATGTGCTAAGTGAAACAGGCGTTAGCAATTTAGGGGGTCTTGAACCTCCCCCAGACCTGAAATGTTTGAATTTATAACCCTCAGAAACACCATAACCTGCATTTTTAGACTGAATTTAGTAAAATAAACTATTCTTTACCTTTGTTGCCAAACAACGGAAAAGCCCCTCTTTGCTGGTCAGAACACAGCATATGGGCCCAAATCACAGCATATGAGCCCAAATCACAGCGAAAGGGTCCCAAATCACAGCATAGGGGAAACCTGCGCTGTAAAGGCCTTGCAAGAACACTATTGAATATGATGATTCTGTGTACATGTAGTAATAATTGTAAACATAACACCAGTTACAGAGCTCTTTGTATGACAGGTCTGGACCTGTATCTGTACCTGAACAATTTGACAAATATAAACAAGTAACCTGTGGTCTTTGACGATTGACAGAATCATAACTAAACAGTCAACAGAATGTTAAGGCTTAAGCTATCTCGTGCAGAGAACCTATTTTGGCATGAAGGCTGTATAACAAAGGTGCACTGATTTCAACTCCTGTACAATGTTGTCACTCTGTATTCAGTGTAAGATTTTCTTCTCTGCAGTAGGAACAGCGCATTTTTAGGCACATGGTACAAGTGAGTAGTACATGTACTGTAAATGCAGAAATTTTCGCAGTGGCTTTATGTTCTCGGCCGTTGCGTTGCAAATTTACTGCGAACTTAGAACTGCCGCGAACATTTTTCCATGGTAGTAAGAGACTACAGTGCATGGTGGTACTGCGAAATAAAAACCACCGCAAACAGTCCCTTTTTCCCGCTACCATGGAATTAAATCCTCGCAAGCTTAAATACATTTCCAGTACTTGAGTGTGATGGGAACTTCGTAATGTGTACCTAAACAAAATATCACATACAGGTATAGGTAACAGAGGTTTGGTACAGGCTTGGCTATTAGCAGAACAACTTGGCATCAAGTAAACTGTAGTTTTCAATGATTACAGAGAGGTATGGACAAAGAATGAAGAGAATGTATGATTTCTCCTTGTATTGTATCTTATGCTGAGAAACTGTGCTTTTGAAAGAGTCTCAAAACAAACATGGTGCTGATTTCAAGGCCAATACAAATGTTTTCAGTGCTGAATTTTGATCTTTGTGGTAGGAATATCTACCTGACTAGGGGTGGGTACCGGTACAGGAAATTCAGGTCCAGAGGATCAGGTCGGACCTGAACCTGGACCTGATTTAGTATGACTCATACCAATGGTCCATTTCACTACAAAGGAATTTGTTTGGTCGAGTATTAGACAAACACTGGCGTATTAAAATCCTACAGTGCTAACTGCACCTGTACGATTGACCGTAAAACTTGAAATGACTATAAACTCTGATCTGCTTTGCTCTTTATTTTCTTCCACCTTCAAGCGACAAAACGTGTGAATGCCTGATCAAATAATCTGTTGATTTTCTAATAGGTCCAATATCCGGTCCACTTGATTTTTTCAGGTCCGGTTTTTCTGGACCGGTCCAGTAAGAAAATCCGGTTTTGTACCGGTACAGTGTACCAGTACCCAGCCCTATACCTGACATTTCCATTACAGTTCCTGTTTTTGGCAATTGCTGCTTTTTTTAGCTATCTATTCTACTGTATTCGCCATAAACTTTGGTGACGGCAAACTTTTCATTGTGTTTATCTAGATGATACTGTTAGTATCGACTCAGGCTTTTTATTTGGGTGTGTGCAAATAGCGTTGTACAAATAGGAGCGAACAAAAAAACTTCTGAATTGAATATGTTGAAAGTATATTATTATGGATATTCAATTATGATATGGGTATGTGGAAATGCTTTGGAGCATCGATACCTTGTATTTGGGACTGCAGATAGTAGTGGGTTATTTGAAAGATTGCAATAGATGGTGATGATTGTTGAGAATGCACAATAGTATGGAAAAATTTCAGAAAAAGACAAAGACAAGAAAGGTTGAAATATGGGTTACCAAAGGTGGTATCTCACTGCGCTTGCGGCACCAGTGCGGCACTGCGGGGTTTGTTCACTGTGTGCACTGTTATTTTCATCACTTTTTATAATTTTGATATTATGTATACGTAAAAGTATTGCTTAAAAGAAAACAAAATGCACAAAACGTAAGACAATATAGTGCTTTATCTCTGAAATTTGTTGAGTAGTCTGTCAAACAGTGCCGCAGTGCTACACTGGTGCCCCAAGTGCAGTGAGATACCACCTTTAGTAGTTTTCATACTGGTAGAGGGAAAATGTATTCATACCTGTAAGGGGGTGTGTATGTAAATACTACATAATGTTGCAAGTAGCTCTATGACTTAACTAGTGGGAGGAAATGTAGGTTTTACATTGCTGGAACGTTTTTTGATAATCACTGCCATGTTTGCAACTCTGCAACATTACACAGTGTTGAAACTGCAGATTGCATCTTTTTTTATGCTATTGATAACTGATATTGTGATGTACATGTTAAATGTATAGCTATGGGATGAAGGGAGTAACAAGTATTGAAAATAAACTGAAATTCACAACTAGTATTTGAAAGCAGTCTCTGTTATGCAAATGAAGGATTTAAAATATTTCTTCGATAGTAGCTGTGGTAAGTTGGAAATGTATATTGAAGGTAGATTTTCTCATTCAATTTGGTGATTTTTTTTCTGTCTTTGGTGCTGATTGGCTTTCCCTTACATGGTGCTGATTGGCTATCCTGTACTTAGTGCTGATTGGCTATCCCTTACATTAGGTTGAGTGAATATCCCTTTACTTAGTGCTGATTGGCTGTCCCTTACATGGTGCTGATTCGCTATCCCTTACTTGGTACTGATTAGATATCCCTTACTTGGTACTGATTAGCTATCCCTTACTTGTTACTGATTAGCTATCCCTTACTTGTTACTGATTAGCTATCCCTTACTTGGTACTGATTAGCTATCCCTTGCTTGGTACTGATTAGCTATCCCTTACTTGTTACTGATTAGCTATCCCTTACTTGTTACTGATTAGCTATCCCATACTTGTTACTGATTAGCTATCCCTTACTTGTTACTGATTAGCTATCCCTTACATGATGCTGATTAGCTATCCCTTACTTGGTACTGATTAGCTATCCCTTACTTGTTACTGATTAGCTATCCCTTACATGATGCTGATTAGCTATCCCTTACATGATGCTGATTAGCTATCCCTTACTTGTTACTGATTAGCTATCCCTTACTTGTTACTGATTAGCTATCCCTTACATGATGCTGATTAGCTATCCCTTACTTGTTACTGATTAGCTATCCCTTACTTGGTACTGATTAGCTATCCCTTACATGTTACTGATTAGCTATCCCTTACATGGTACTGATTAGCAATCCCTTATTTGGCACTGATTAGCTATCTCTTACTTGGTACTGATTGGCTATCCCTTACTTGGTACTGATTGGCTATCCCTTACTTGGTACTGATTAGCCTTACGTGGTACTGATTAGCTATCCCTTACTTGATACTGATCGGATGACACAGTGCTATACCTTTTTCTGGCTGTAGTCTCAGTGCTAACTGCCCATTGTTGATATCGTAAGCAATGCGCTTATGAGCTGGTGTACCTTACCTGCAGCACACAAACGAACCGCAAGGCGGCACTTAAAAGCCACCGGATGAATCATTTTCTCGCTTCCTACAAGGACGGGTCTTTCGCGTATACTATGCTAGAAGAGAGGTTATAATTATTAATTAACAAGAGGGGATTTGGTGGTTGTTGAAGTTTAGAAAGAGCAGATTTCGGCCGTCTCTGATATGCGATGAGGCCGTTTTATTTCTAACTTCTCTACTCCTACAATACGTCTGTTGATCAGATGCTAGTAGCGTCATGGTTTAATTTAACATGATCTTTGTTTGAAATCTGAATTGTGGAGCAAAATTTCATGTATATGCTTGAAAAGAGTCATTAAGGTGTCTAATCTGAAAAAGATGATGTCTTTGATGTTTGAACGAAAACAAACGGATAAACAAAACATATTGTTTTTGCTGGTGTGTTCTTTTTATTCCTTTTCTGTCAGAACCCAATCAAAGCTTAGAACTGCGTTTGCATATTAGCTGTATGGATGAATATGACCAGTATTTACCTACAGCAAACCTGTTTCTTTCTTTTTTTTACTTGCACACAACGCTATGGTGAGCCTGATAGTATTGTATAATTATGTTAATGTCCAAAAACCAAGTAAATGTAGATTTTACCTCGCACACAATACTGTAGGGGTAATGAATAATGGTATGATATTGTGTGCGCGTAGCTTGGCTAAAGGCTATAGGGTAACATTCTGCATTTTCGCAAAAATGCTACCTTTTTGTTGTCTTGTAGGCATTTGCCGTCAACGATACGATAAATTAAATTCAGACTAGTCAGAAGGGATCTAGAAAGATTATGAGAGGTAAGAAAACGGAAGTTACTGACAGGAAAAGATTAGGGAAATGTTTAACTACTTTTGCTACAGCAAGAACTGATCCTGGCTGGTATTTAAGTATCTATGCAACGTAAGCTCTCGCTGTTTCCTAGAACACGTTATAAAACAATGAGTGTACCATTAGAAATTTACTATCAGTGTCTCCCACCCTCATTATTTTTCCGCTAGTGGCTCTCTTTGGTTCACTATATCTGTATCTGTATCTGTATCTGTATCTATATAGCCGGTATAACCGCCATTCGGCGTAACACACCAGCTTGTACATGTAGTCTTACCATTAAAAGGCGTCGCGCATGTCTTAATCCCCGATAGTATTAAAGTATCACTGATACCACAAGCCACTCACTGTTAACGGGGTATGGTTAGTGCATTTAACCGTTAAGGGCCGCCACACTATAAAATGCGCCCACCACGCTTCAGTGGTAACTTTCAACCAGCGTGGTTGTATCTAAGGCCACAGCAAATAGATTTTATGGACGACATCAGCGTGGTCACTAATTTTTGGCTGATTTCAGAAAAAAAACGAAGATACTTTTTTCTTCTTTGAAGATTGTCAACATGACGATATGTTGTGTTGTAGCCTAATGATTGTACTTGTAGAAGTGACACTAGAAGTGACACTGTTTGTACCGGTACTGACTCGTAGCCAAGACCCCTTTTCCGCCCAAACTGGTCGCTTGACTATACGCTAAAACAAAATCCTGTCTAGCGCCTGTTTCCAAGAATATGCAACAAAACAAAGAAAGTACCAACAGAAATTCAATTCCCAAGTATCTCCTTTATTTTTCCCAACAGCGGGTCCTTTGGTACATTGGTGTTGCCATCCTGAAATTACGAAGGGACATTGCCCATTTCCTGTGTCCAATTGGTTTCTTCTGTTTACAGCATGGTTGTTATGGAAACCTCACGGCTAGGCCTGGGTGCTTTGTAATTACTGTAGATAGACTGACACTTAGTTTTTCTTTAGCTGAGTACAATATGCAGTTTGCTACGCAATTTTATCCAAAATACGCCCGTAACTTTACGCCATTACGTACACATTATGTTAGATCTTTTTAAGCTATGTATAAGAATACACGATGTGATCAACACCATTTACCGCGAACACAGTGAAATCTAGATTCAATGCAGTTGGAATCAGAGGCATTTCAATATCAAGTATCTTTGTAACATTTTCATTCTGTTGTTGTTGTTGGCCAAACAATGCCATATACACAACACAAGTATCTGTTCATTTTGTACGGGTAATGTATCTATGAATACTTCGTCTGAATGTTCTAGCGATGACTCGGACACATTCAGTTTTAAATTGATCTTTTTGAACGAAAAAAAATGTGGTGCGTCTTATGCTAGAGAAAGAAGCTAGGCATTATGACACTTGTTTTTGCTTAGTTATCATTGATGCATTAGTTGACTTGCATTGATACATTTCCAGGATAACAATATGATGCGGCGTTGTATTCTTGATTGTATAAAGCACTTAACTATAGTCTACTTTACCACTCCTTATTAATCAATAAATACTTTTGAAAACAAACATCTTTATTTTCATATTCCGCATATTATTATAATCTGTATAAATATAATGAGAACAAAAAAATGCTTTCCAGCTCAAAATAGCTTTCACTGGATTTTTCGACCGAATCTCTCTTTAACTATCTAACCCAAGTCACGTGATTTTTTTGTCCCACGTGTGACGTCAGGACTGGGTCATAGTTCATCTGAAGTCGGTACCGCCCCCAGTGCTGACGTCACAAGTTCCATTTACCTTTTCTTCCGTCTGATAATAAAGATAATGATAGTTGTAAAATAATGCAATTCAAATGTTAAGTCTGTAACTATATCTCTCATATTTCAGCTCTCACAATTTGCCAATCTGTTTGTCCCTCGCATCTACACAGCGCAAAATATTCCATTTTTTGTTAGGTTTTCTGGTGATGATGGTGTTCACTTGCCGAGGCCCCTCATGAGGCTGAGTAACCGTAAATCGTGGGAGGAGAAGAGGGTGGGGTTCCCGCCCAGGATGTCTCTCAGGATCCGGTGGACGATGAACCGCACCGTGCGGCCGCACTGCATGGCGGTTTGGACAAGCTGCTGACCGGTCCTACAATAATAATAATAATGATAAAATCTTTATTGCGAATTCATACCCGAAGGCTAATTGCAGGTATACATGAAAATACAATGATAGCATACAATGATGAAATGAACAGTCATCTGTCCTCTGATCCACATCAAGTTGAAATGACCCAAAGCCTAAGTCACATATCCAGACCGGAAGTGTGACGCCAGCAAAGGATCAAAGGTGCGTGGAAGTCGGTATCGACCCCCAAAAAATTACTTGATTGTAATTTTTAATTGTGTTTGTAACCAAAACACAGCAATGAAATAAAACACTACTCCTATTTAATACATCATGGATAATCTATTACATACTTCTGAGTCATAATGTCAGCAGATGCCAGCGACGCCTCTAGCGGCCCGGCGTTGTACCGCACCATCTGACAGATGCCGTAGTTGGAGAAACACTCCTCCTCTATCGTCAGTACCAGGCTCCCCAGGCGGTCACAGTCCTCCAGGTCCGGCCCAACGATCTGTTGGAGCGTCGCGGCAATGCAGCTGAAGGAACCCTCGATCCATTCCTGGCCCTAGAGGAAATATCGAAATATAAAAGTCTTATCTTAAAATTCTTGTTTTAATAACCTCCATCGAAAATGCAGGTTTTCTTTGTGATGTGTGTGTGTTTGTGTGTGTTCTTCTCTCGGCGATTAACAGCATTGGTTTCGTAGAAAGCCAAATTACCAGGAAAGAAACATGTTGCATTTCCTCGAAAATGTTACCTTTCTATTTTCAAACGTCATTTAATTCGAATTGACGGACACAAATGTTTCAATCAAGGGAAGAAACCTTCGTTTAGGAATTATGTATCTATGGACTATGAGATGGACTCATACTATGTTTAATACGAAGGTGACTATGGAATATTGAACTGTATTTTTTGTGTACTACATTGTATTTAGAACGTATTTAGACCTCTGACCTCCTCCACCCTTGAAATCTTGAAATACGGCTAAGGCCGAAGATTAAACAAAGGTTGGAAAAACACCTAAAAAGCAAACAATGATCTGTAGCCATTTTCTTTGCCAACCTCTGCTTGAACACCTAACGTAATGTAGCCAAACACAAGAAGCAACACAGGTAGACTACGTATTTTATTTCAACATTGTACGATAAAACAGTGTATAACACTGAGGGTCAGATAAAAGCTTACAAAGTCACTACAAAGTCACTTTCTTTTCGTACGACTACACATGACACTCGTAAAAGATATCTTCCGACAATCAAACATATAATAACTGGCTTAAAACGTCTATAATGAGAGGAAATGGTATTTGAATGAATGGTTTTATGTCGCCATGTCGGGTTCTCTGGCGTCAGGAATCATATCCAGAGACTTCACTAATGCCTAATGGACACTTCATGTAGCGATAGATGGCAAGAAGCGACATGAACCATTACCCATAATGGTATGATTGACTTGTGCGATCATCAATCAAAATTTTGGTTCAGTACAGTTCATCCTCGGTGAAGTGACGCTCAAGATTTTTATCAATCGTGACTGAGCAGATTTAGTCATTTTGAAGTCATTTGTCTTCCGGAGTTATCTTGCTAAAATCCCTGTCATATTTGGTAAAAGTGATCGAAGGACGAATTGGTGGCTGTTCGGGGGCCACGTCTTGAAGGAGGCTTAGAAATGTAATTTCGTTGCAACCATCTAACACAAAAGGTTTTGTGGTAGAGTGATATTTGCTCTTTCACCCAGCATGGTTTTTCTGTTCAAATTGTGGCATCACCTTTTGCTAGCAAATCTTATTCTACCTTTAAACTTATTCAGTTGAAAAATTCAGTTTTCCAAGGAGGAGGGGCAAAAAATAAACATTATTTTATATTTTTCATGAAAATTACTAAAATGCTCAATTTCTCCCGAAATTGATCTTTTCTTAAACGTTTTAGGGTCTTAAAAGTTTGATTTTTTACACAAACTGTTATTATTGACCGTAGGTTTAACTCAGACAAGGGCCCATGGGAATCACAAATAATTACCTGAATTTGTAAACGGTTCCGCAAAATGGGTGCAACGAAACAAATTTTAAACCTGGCTCTTTTACTAACGTTATATCTTAAATAGGGCTTAGTCTTGATCGGTCAAACGTCACGTACAAAGCTACGTCACATATTAGCACATCCCTTGTCGTTCAACGACAAAGTCAAGGTTGTTCTTGGAGGTAAAATTCACTCCAAGGAACACCCAAGGACCACACAAATCTCTTGCCGTCTGCTACTACTTAGGATTTGAAACCAAGCGTGGTTACCCTCTGTGACACGGTTTTCACGTGCCACACCCCTTATGTTTGCCTAACTAGAGTCTCTGACCTTCAATTTGCTCAAACGTAAATCCTTTGCCTGGAACTGGATTTGATATATATAAGGTCTGAGTCGAGAAAAGTCAAACGCCAAGAAATATGTATTAGGTGTTTGGATTGGCTGGTAACGGTCATTTAGCAAAAAAAAATATGTCGCGTGTTTGGATTGGCTAACAACGGTCATTTAGCAACAACTATGTTACGTGTGTTTGGATTGGCTGATAATAACTGATGATGATTGTCATTTGGTAAAAAGAGATATGTCACGTGTTTGAAGAGGCTGATGAAATTAGTTTGGCAAGAAATATATATTATGCGTTTGGATTGACCAAAATTGTAACAAAGATGTTACTTCGTAACTTCATCGACGTATATATAATGTCCTATACTGAGATGTTCATTTTTCTTCCAAATTGTAGATTTTGAAGAAAATCTGGAACAAGTGTGTCCGTAACTGTATAACTCTCTTCTTCCACCGCCTTTTACCTCCCCAACCAAAGTGAACCCAAGATACCCCTACTTCGTACGTATGACCTATACCTCGAACAAGTACTTCCAATGTCTATCCTTGATGCAGACCACATTGGTTGTGTCTATTTTTGCTCGATAAACACACGCTTGTGTTGGTATTGGCAACCACTTTTGTGGAGAGTTCGTTGGCACAATTCTTTATTCCCATTGCCTCCGTAGGAAACGGAGGTTTTGCTTTGCGTCTTGGTTTTTTGTGGTAGTGTATGTCCGTATTTAGGCCATGTTGATTTGATTATATGGATGACATCCTCTGGGAACCCGAAAACTGATGCGAGCGCGCGAATAAAAAGAGTTGGCCAAAAATAACCTTCGTTAGGAAATCTAAGTGATCAGGAAGGTTAAATAATTTTTTGGTATGTCAAAAAATAGATCCTTCATTTTTGCTCTTTCACATATTCTTCTGTAACATTAGAATTGGCGTTGGCTTATTATGAAATAGAATTCGTTTTCCGATATGTTTTGCAATCTACGGTATATATTTGCTTATTTTACAGCTGCATGATTAAGAAGTATGGTGTAAAACAGTATGGTGGAAAACAATTTCTTCTTTTTTTTCAAACTTCCGAAAATTGATGCGCACGCGGATGTCGTCTTTATAATCAAATCAACGTGGCCTAAATTTGACCACAAACATTACCAAAAAAAGCCACAAACAACACACACCATGCACCGAATAAAACACCACAGTCTTCTTGGCGAAGGTACTAAAGCGAGCACTGTGGTCCAATAGCTAGCAGAGAGGCTAAGCTATAATTAGTAGGTGACAATCTCGGCACTTTCCAAACATCTGGCAAAGTTTATCACCTTCGCAGAGTCAACGTTGGTAGAATCGCTTCAGACAAAATACGGTCCGTCGTAACAGACGCATGTGTCTTGCATTTAATTCTTAAGAAAGTCAGAGACCTTTTTGATGTGTTGCAATAGACGTATTAATAGATAGTTGTCATCAGTGAGATAGATACTTGTGGTATATAAAATGGTAATTCAGTCCAATCTTGAAAATGAAGAACATAAAAGATCTTCAATTTTTGTTACAGAAGCTAGTGTTGTAACAGATTTAGCTTCCACTGATTTGAAAATTAACATCTGTCACCATGGCTTCTTTCTCGGTTGCATATGTCATTTTGTAAGTGATAAGTTTGAGATACCAATGACGAAAAGTCAATACCTTCTTGAGTTATTCTCGTCCAAATTAAAGAAACAAATTCGGCGTCTACAGTTCTAAGCCGCTAGGGGCCCAAGTTCACACACAAACACACAAACACACACACACACACACACACACACACACACACACACACACACACACACACACAATATACGCACACAACCTCACACAAACACATAAACACAACCACACACACAGCCTCACACACACACACACACACACACACGCGCGCACACATCTAGAAATCATCTCGCTGCCATTGATTGTTAGCATATACTTTCCACCAAAAGATATAGCCACACACATTAGGCATAAAAAATCTTTTGTATCCCAGGTGTTAAAGCTGATCAGTAGATGAGCACCTCGCATCTTTATATTCTTTCTCAGTCGAATATGGGCGGAAGTCCCATAGCAACAGGAGCTACTTGTTGCACGTCTGATGTGCTCAATCCATTTTGTGACAGAAACCGTGCAGAGTTCCCAGGAGGGTGATTTGACAATCCTGCACCACCCACGCCTCCTAATCTCCTTTTACTTATATCGATCAAAGTATCTGGGTGACGTCCATGAATGGCAATTACCTTCGCTGAGAAGGTAGCATGGATATCGGACTGTTTCCATACCCTGGGAGCCAGCCAGGACCGGGTAGCTAGCGAGTTTTGTTCGGGGAGCCAAGGCAGTCAGCCCGCCGATCTCACATCAGCGCTCCTGGTGGTTTAAGCCCGAAGGGGTTATCGCTACTCTGGGCAGGTGGACCTTATATCGGGCTTTAACTTCCCGGAGCGCTAATAGGAGATCGGCGGGCCTGACTGTCTTGGGCCACCGTATAAACTGTCCTAGCTGCCCGATCCCGGCTGGCACCCAGGGCTATACAAGCCACCTGCTCGGCTCTAGGGCCAATATGCCCCCATAGGTAGACTTTTTGGACTCTCAAATTGTAGGAATAATTCCCACCAATGGAGCAGCGGGAGGTAATCCACACCCCAACCATGATTGGTTAAAGACCCTCGCTGTTACTTTTTGAATTTTCAAAAGTGACCGTAACTGTAACAGATCAAATGCAATTGGTAGATAAGGCACCTCAAGATCACATTTTAACAAATATGGCAACCGGAGGTATAAATTTTGCAGTTTGAGCAGAGTTCTGCTGTTTTATTTGGACTTTATTTGGACAAGAAAACACACAATACACCCCTCAGCTATATCTAGTGCATGATTCGCTTTTGTAATAGCCTCCTGACCAGTGTTCTTTTCCCCCTTTTTATGTTAATAGCCAAACAGCTTATAAGCTCTATATAGGAAATATAAGCATTTTTACTCACAATACTACTGGGTGAGCCTATTGGTATAGCATTGCGTGCGAGTAGCTTGTCAAAAAGGGTTACGAGGAAAACATTCTGCGTTTTTTTTTAACTTTGCCTTTCTAGCTCTATTGCAACATTTGATGTTGCTAACGATATCAATTGTAACAGGCACGTCACATATTCATCTAATATAGAGAGAATTCCATTCATAATAAGTCGAAGTTTTGTTGACATTGCAATTTTACGATGTTTCGTTCTGCCGATGTGGGTCAAGTATGGATAAATATGCAAAATACCCCCTCAATTGAAAACGTAAACAGGGTAAAATCATTTGTGATCGAAGCCAAATGTTCTCATCTTGATACAAGAAGTATATTAGGTCTCAAGTGTGCCGTTTTCCGTTAAAACCGCTATGATTTGAACATTGATGCAGGAAAGATGGAACAGAGAAATTATAGGTAATGTAATCATTTGAAGAAGTACGTTAAGGCAGTTCATTTGTAAAACCTAGGCTCTATCGCTAATGCTTCGATCATCGTGTGTAACATACATTCGCATAATTCCACCAGGTGCCATTATACCGCCACCTCAAAAAACGTTGTTATAGGGGCCTTCTCAAGATTGTCTTCAACACGTAAATATCTAAATTACATTACATTTAGGATATGTAACATTTGGTGTTGAAGACAATCTTGGGAAGACCTCTTTACTAACGTTTTTTGAGGTGGAGGTATTATGACACCTGGTGGAATTATGATAGTCGATGTTACATTCATGATGCATTTGCTGTTTGTAGACTAAGGCCTTTTTTGATTTGATTATATGGAAATAAAATAAGTTTTCACAGAAAATGTATGCCGTAGATTGAAATATCAGAAAAGGTATACTCTCCAAGCAGAGGTTCTGCTCCGGCTGTTTTTGACTTCTTTTTTTTTTACTTAATGGTCACCACGTAACAAGGCCTGAAGGCCACTCAAGGTTAAGGTTTACATTGCAACTGTAACAGCATCTCTTTGCCCTAGGTCAGAAACATCATGATTGAGACCAAATGAAAGCTCATCTGTGTTGGTAAATTCCATAGTGAAAAGTTTAAACTTTGTTCCAACACAAGGGAAGAAACTCACCATAAATTTTCGGCCGAACACTCCGACCTTCATCAGATGAATGATTCGCTGCTAATCCGGAAGTCGTCGGATGACGTCAGGTAGCAGCGAATCATAAATGGCGGGAAGGCGAAACCTGCCACCGTCACGGTTCAATGAGGGTTGATGTGCCCTGATGTAGATAGCCTAGACCAGCCCAATTGCTCACTATGAGTGAGGACTAACAGACCCAATAGGCGAAGCAGGGGTTACGAGGGCTGCTCGGGAGATTCCCTAACCCATTTTGGCGCTCCCCGAACATGGGACCTCCATCAGAAGGCGGCCTTACCCGACACTAGGTACTCATTTTAGCCTGAGTAAAGTGAGGAAAGTCGTGTAAAGTGCCTTTCCCAAGGGCACAAGATCGGTAACACAGCAGTCGGATTCGAACCCGCAACTTCTTGGTCACGAGGCAAATGCGGACCCACTGCGCTACACGGCCCCACATATGACTTGTTTTAAACATAGAATTTTGGCCGTGAGACATAAAGAAAACGGTAAAAAAAATAGAAAGCCAGAAAACAAAACGCCTAAATAAACATAAGAAAACAGCCAGAGGCGAACCTGTACATGGAGGGAGGGGGGTGTCTTACCGATTCACTGAAGTTGTTGGTGTTTCGGAAGAAGCTGACACACAGGTCGTACAGGCCCTTAATCAGACAGGTGTCGTCCAGCTCTAGACACAGGAACACCTCACACACGTTTTCTGCCTCGGCTTCCGACTGTAGACACTGCTGGATCGGACCTACAGTAATAAAGGACATAATCGTGTGATAAGTACAAAGTCTCTGTAGCTCAACTGGTAGCTGTTCCTGGGTCCAGTTAGTTGGGAATCCGGGTCAGTCCTGGGTAGGGCTCATATTTCTCGGTTGGGAGTGCACCTGACGGCACTAGAAGTGTCTGTATCTGTATCTACATAGCCTTTCAGTATAACACACAAGCCACGCGGTGATATATCTTATACACAAGGATTTATCACAATGGACCTGAAGTGCAAATTCAAATACATCATGACATGTGACAATCTCTGCATGACAGATAAAGGAAAATATATTAGAGAAAGTTCAGACATTAGAAACTCCTCCAATGATTGTAAAAGCCACCAATGACTGTAAGAAACTTATCCCATACCACAACTTCAATGTGTATTAGTTAGATATGTAGATGTAGATGCCATACTTTGTACCCCGTACAATTGTTGTGCAATAAAGCTATCAATATATTTTACTGAACGACATGTCACACCTAGCCCTTGCACATCTGACTGCAAATGTTGTTTTAAGTGCACGTGCCTACACATACTGTTCTTGATGGAAACGAATTTCACTTAGTTATAGTACAGTAGAAGCCGCTTAATTGCACGACCAATTTGCCAGTGAATTTTGTGCAATTATCCAGCTGGTGCAATCTTTTAATGCGACGTTATCTTGCTGGACCGCGCCGGTTTGGGATTTGGGGATTCCGTGCAGTTAAGTTAACAAAAGTGTGCGTTAATCCGTTGTGCAATTAATTGGCTTCTACTGTACTCGGAAAGAACGACTATTTGAATACATCAATCCTTTGTTGAAAACTTTGGTACTTGACTATTTTGTTCTTGTCTGTTGGTAGATTGATTAGTTTATATGTCATTTTGTACATCAGAAATAGGCTGGGTCATTTTTTTCTGTCTTCAAGTTAAGTGACATCCACCGAGGTCTTTTTATTCGTTTTGGTGACACTGCCACCGCTATCATAGTTGTTCGTACATAATCTGGCAGCTTGGTTCTGTACCCTCTCCCGTTTACCTTCCTCTTTCTTTGTATATGGTGCCCACAAGGGACCATGGTTTTGAACGATCGAATGATTATAAAGTACAGTAGAAGCCAGTTAATTGCACACCGGATTAACGCACACTTCTGTTAACTGCACGGAATCCCCAAATCCCAAACCGGTGCGGTCCAGCAAGATAACTTCGCATTATTGGACCAGCCGGATAATTGCACAAAATTCACTGGCCGTGCAATTAAGCGGCTTCTACTGTATTTCTTCGTGAGGGGTGTAAAGGAGGCCATTTGATTAAAGCCCATCAACTCTCTCTAGGTATCAAATTGTCCCTACCCTGCTAGGGTAATACGACCCTAATGCGTATGGCACGGGAGAGGGGGGGGGGGGGGGTAACTTTACCGCGATTCTACCGCAACTCCAATCTGTCTGTCTGTCATCTTGTTCCAACATCTATCACACCCGAATCTAAGTCAACAAATAAGACTCCAGGGAACCGTCGTGATGGCGCGTGCGTGGTGTACCTAAGTGACCTGACCTGACCTATCTTCCGAATGTCGTAAAAGGACTATACTAGTGACTCATAAAAAGTAGACCAGCCATTTAAGATGTATTTCGGCGGTATATATAGCTCCTTCTCCCGGCCAAAACCCCTTCCCTGGCAAAGAGAAACTCCATTTTAAAAATCGCGAATCAGGGCCCGCATCTGTATAGTTTACCTTTATCTGTAGGGTAACCTATATCCGTTATATTCAAAAGCAGTTTTTTTCTTTTCTTTTAGGGATATCAAATCGACGGACGGTGGTTTGAAACTTGAGTATTTTCACAATGTTCCTGTTTGAAAGCGACTTGATATCCCTAAGTACCCTGTTTGTAACTACAACGGATATAGGTCACCCTGCGAATAAAAGTGAACTAGCCAGAGCCGAGTACCTACCAAGGGACAACCGGAAGTCGGCTTTAATTCTCGATCCCAGGGTTGCACGTGCCAGTCTGTCCGTAGATTTTTGCGAGGCCCTGAGTTGCATTATTATAGTCGCCAGCATGCCGGGACGGGGCACTTTACGACATCGTAGATGTCTCATTTACGACTGCATCCGTACCGAATTACGGCTCTCTCTAGACAAGTCAGCACAATCTAGGTCCTCTCTATCAAATCTAATCATCTTTTTGCAAAGGGTTGTGATTTGAAAGATCTTCGTTGCGACGTTTTTTTGCGCTTTTGCTTGTTTTACACGTGTGGAAAAGGTTAATGCCCTAAACATGTGCGAAATAGATTTGTACATGCTAAGAATAGCCCAAGCAAACGAGAACACGTGCGGCTTTCTTAGATAGAGTCCACAGGGAGTCTAAAAGCCAAATTATCACGGTGCCGTGCGGACTAAAATAAAACCAACGGAAACTTTTTTGGATGTTTGAAGACAAGTGCAAACCTTTTTTTTTTCTTTTTTCACTTTTCAGAGTTACATGATTCGGCAAAGCTTGCATGTAGAGGTAGTTAATAGTTAGATACAGTAGTCATATATTGAACAGTTTATAAAGGACTAATCGAAAATCTGGATATTTGTAGTCATAATGAAGCTTGACAGGACCCAGAACGAACGCTAGATTAAGCGTTGACCTGAGACCACGTGTGACAAGAAAACGTTGCCCTTAAGGTTAGGACCTTGTCCCGGGGGGTTACAACGCCCAGTTTTTGACACTTAAGAACAAATTTTCAAGCAGAAAGGGAGTCTTTTAGCAATATTCGGCCGTTGGCGCTACAAATAACCTTTTCTTCATTTTTTCAATAAATTTGAAAGGAAAAAAAATGCAAACGCACCCTTGATCTACTTTCTAGGTTCTAGCAACTTACAACTTATATATTATGTTGAAAAACATGCCATCCATGCCTATACGGAAGTTTTGCCATTCTTATATCTGTTTAATGGGAAATTTCACTCCAGATGAGAGTGTTATTTTCCGAAAGATATCAAATTTAGGAAGTTATGATACATTCTACTTTACATTATACGATAAAGTACCTATTAACCCCACGCGCATCAAAAAGATCCAGTCTTGTACTAAACTCCCCAAGTACTCTGTAATTAGATCATTCAATCTCAGCCTATAGCTGAATACAACGTGCATGGCAACACTTGACTTACGTTAGGTTACTATGGTTAGGTCGCTATGTGTTCTTTGATTTCACTTGGAAGATTGTTTTTCTTGGTGTGCTTAGCGCTTCCGAAAATATGCACGATAAAGGAAGTGTCTACACATACGTTTTACAAAACATATACACGACATAATTCACCACAAGCTTTTAAACGGAATCCAACAAAAGGTCGGGTGATTATGTATTCATTGAAACATTGTCTATTGGAAAATAACACTCCCCTCTAGAGTGGAATGTACATTTAAAACACGCCTATGGAAACGCGTATCTTTTCGCTTCCGTCGGTCTTTTATAATTGTTTCATATATGTCAATGACGATATTTTAAGGCCAGGTTTTCTTGGTCAGCGAGATGGAACCATGAAGTACAGTATATACTAAGCGGAGTGGAAACTATCGTCTTAAAGGGGGATGTGAGCTCACTTTTAACATGTGAGAGAGATTTTCTTTCTTAAGGGAACCAGGCGAACTGCCGTTATACAAAGGGTACGATCAAGCAACAAATGCTCTTAAATCCTTTGTTTGAACAAATCATAAACAATAACCAAGCGTTTGCGTCAGTAGGAGGAGTAACACAAATATATAAGCATTTGAAGACACCTAACAAAACGTCGTACGACGTCGTGCGATTTTGAAGCCGTATAAATTTCAAACAGTCCGTGACAGAACCAACCACCAACATTTAAGACAAGCCTTTTCCGTAACAAGACAGTCTCACGACACATATACAACTATATCTCAAGAATGCCTCTATATCGTACGACAATCGTACGGCAAAGGTGAATCGTCGCAAAATTTTCAAGCAGGCTGTGACAGATCCAACCGCCAAACTACGATTTAAGACAGTCCTTTTTCCGTACCAAGACAGTCTCACGACACATATACAACTATATCTCAAGAATGCCTCTGTATTGTACGACAACCGTACGACAAATATGGATCGTCGTATGATTTTTAAGCTGGCTGTGACAGAACCAACAACCAACCGAGGATTTAAGACAGTCCTTTTTCGTATCAAGACAGTCTCACAACACATACACAACTATATCCTAAGTATGCCTCTCTATATCGTGCGACAATCGTAAGACCAATATCAATAAAATGAACGTCTACTTACTGATCTCCGTTCTTCGATGGGGAAGTCTTGGAGAGACCCGGTCCACAAGGTAGGCGCGGACTTCCTTCGACATCAGAAGACTCACCACGAGCATCCAGCTTACAAACTGCATTATATATCTCTATCTCCCTCTCTCTATATATCTACAGGCCTGCTTTTCTTCTACACGGTTGTGACTAGATGGTTGCTGAGACAGCTGTTTGCCTTGGCCTTGTTATAGACCCACTGACCGCGTGCTGGGATAAAGGGAGATGTACTAAAGTCTAATATACGGTCGCGCTTCTGTCAGTCTACGGCTGCGGTGATTGAATGGCTTCGCGACTACTGTAACACTGAGGAACTAAACTAGGTGGGAGGACTCAGAGATTGGAGGCGGCTCGGGTTGGGTTACCGCCCGCACGTGTACTCTGCGCGCCCCGCTGTGTGACCGGTTTTACCCTGCTCCACGGGGGCGCAGCCGACATTTATACGGGCGGGCGAACATGCGCAGGTGGGCGCCTGGCCACGTCAACGGAAGTGGGGGAAAAAACTTTTCCCCTCGCGTACTACAACTATCAATGTCAACCCGCCTCCACAGACTTGACTTTGACGGAATCATAATTACGTATGCCCTCTTGAATGTAGAAGCGTTTCTCAGCCTTAGTGCAACCCCTTTCCCGCCAACCCCCGGTAAGTTTCATACTGGTAGCTGCCGCACGCATGGCCGGTTCAGGCCAGTAATGCTCAAGTCGTGGGCTTCACGTGTTGCAGGACAATACCTTCTCCTGGCGATAAAACAAACACCGTGTCAAATCTCATCGGCCTCAGAGCCCGGTACCCTATCCTAGGATATCGCTTTCAAGGTCCCCAGTGTTCTAAAAAAAGATTCTATCTCTCTTAGCTTTCCACCGTTTAAGCGATACCAAGAACGTTGTTAAGAACTACCGATGAGAAATCTAATTAATCGGAGAGCCAACCATTACTTAGCATGTTGATTGATTGACAGCTTCGCAAACGCACTTCTCTTGTAGGCGAAATGGCGTGGACAAGCCCAGTGTTCTAAAAAATTTCTCTCTCTCTTTCCACCGTCTAGGCGATACCAATGTTGCTGAAGAACTACCGGATGAGAAATTCAATCAAACAGAGAGCCAATCACTATTTAGCATGTTGATTGATTGACAGCTCCGCAAACTGGACTTCTCTTATAGACGAAATGGCGCGGACAAGCCCAGTGTTCTAAAAAATTCTATCCCTCTTTCCACCGTCCAATTGATACCAATGTTTCTAAAGAACTGCAGATGAGAAATCTAAATTAATAAACAGAGAGCCAATCACTACTTAGCATGTTGATTGATTGACAGCTTCGCAAACGGACTTCTCTTGTAGGCTAAATGGCGCGGACAAGCCCAGGGCATCTTGCTCTCCTGACCTGCTCTACATGCCGGTACACGACTCCCTTTAGATTTGCCGGCTTGTTGAGCTGGCTCTTTGCCGAGAAAGGACACTCCTTTGGAGACCTTCTACACACGAAGGAAAAAAGGGACGACATAGAACATAGAGAGAACAGGAACACACATAACGACGTAATGTCTGGTGACTAAATCCGGCCGGACACTCTTTCTATTAATTCTAAGGCCACAGCAAGTAAATACTGTGGATGACATCATTGCAGACTCTGAATTTCACGAGAGAGGGCGAAAAACGAAGGAGGGCAAAGGATGGGGTAAAAAGAAAGAAATAGACACTAAAACGCTGTAATAAAACATGGTATCACAGCTAACAAGTATTTTCTTTATGTATTCAAGACATGCTCAAAGTGACACTGGTGTGACAGACTTACCAACTACAGTTATGGCTACCAAACTGTTGCCCCTTTTACTATCGAACTTGTTTCACTTCTACAGCTATAGTCATGGCTACCACATTAGGGCCATTTTTACTATCGAAAAAGTACCTCACTAGTGTCACTTCTACAAGAAGAATCAAGGCTACCACACGAAATATTTTCTCATTTTGGTTACTTTTTTGTCATGTTGACCATCTCCGGAGAGGGATTTGTTTTCAAAATCAGGCAAAATTTTATAACGTCACCCATAACATTTACTTGCTGTGGCTTGAGAAGTTTTCTATGAGCTAAGAGTAAGACTAGTATCCTATTCCGCACCGTTACTCTACCATTTACAATTTCTACAGGGCCGGTGACATAGTTGATTTGATTTGAATAAATCTATATTGAGCTGTATAAAAAAGCATACAACCAGGGCTATAGGCAACTAACAGTAGGCTATTTATCACAAATATATCTGCTTATCATCTTTTTCATAACTTTTTCATCACAATTCCATTTTCTTTACGACAGATTGTGGACGTATAAGGTGACGTTAGCATCAAATTATTCTAAATTCTCTTGAAACTACATTGAATATTTGTTTAGGGTCGAAACCTTCCAGCTTGGTATCTCAAACTACTGTAGTTGCAATGTATAAAACAGAGGAGGCTCGTTTCAAATTGCTAGTAAGAGAAATGAAACTGAAAACATAACGTTAAATTTTTACTTTTCTGCACATACACGCATAGTAGTAATAGCATCAACTCTCATAATTCCACATGGTGCCATAATATCGCCACTTATAAATAAAGATTTCTATAGAGGCCTTCTCAAGATTGTCTTCAACACCTGAATACCTGAAGTGTATAAATATGAGTATTACTGATGGCTTATTTGCCAATCCCTTTCAATGACGTTAAGTTCGCGTATTTTTCTCATGTGGCGGTATTATGGCACCCGGTGGAAGTATTATAGTTGATTGTACATCTGAAAAACTTTTTCTTATCGCTGTGCTATATATACATTTGATCACGTCGACCGATGATGATGATGATGATGATGATATAAATTACCATCCTCCTACGTACGAAAGTCGTCTCAAAAGTCCTCTTGACTCGAAATGACTTTGGCCCCTCAACTTAGGGTAATGCAACTTATTGGTAACTCAAAATGATCAAATTGCCAAGAGACTTACACGTTGCCAGCTTGTATGCTATTACAGTAGAAGCCAGTTAATTGCACACCGGATAAGCGCACACTTCTGTTAATTGCACGAAATCCCCATATCCTGTGTTGGTACGGTCCAGCTTAATAACTTCGCTTTGTTGCACCATTCGGATAATTGCACGAAATACACTGGGGTGTGCAATTAAGCGGCTTCTTCTGAATTGCAAATTTCGAAATAGATTTTGCGGTCGCCGACTATCATTAACTTTTTTGACAGCAGTTCAACATCTATGATGTGCGTAACTTTAATTTTTTCTTCTTCAGTCAACGTTTAAGCAATGCAGTCAAAACGCATCCATTGAGATCCAGTGGTACTTATATTGTCAGAGATTAAGCGTATGGTACACTTCTACTTTCTAGTGTGCGATGTTTGATGCAATTAAGGGAGCATATTTTATTGACCGGAAAATAGTGGGTGGAAAAGCTTGTTAAAAATGCCGGAACTCGTGGTATATCTGTCAGAGATTTGGTAGGTAATTTGTGTTATAATAGCATATTGCACTTTTCTTGTATCTGAAACGTTTTGCGTTGATTTTAATCTTTTGTTATAATAAGTCTATGATTATTCTTATGTCAGTTTTATAACATAAGGTGTCGCAGGGCCTCATTTCCATACTTTAATGTTATAAACTTCTTATGTATATGTATAGAATATTACATTAAAACTGAATAACTGGCAAATAATTATCAGTCCAACTTGAATACTTTAGAAGTCATTAAAAGTTTATTGAGATAGGGTTGTAATACCTTCCACATTATTGAACATTCACTGAAAGATCAAGGACGTACAGAGACAATGGCTTTTTTGAATGTTTTTAACGATGCCGTTCCTGGGAAATCCCTACTTTGGCCATGCTGATTTGATTATCTATTCATTCATTACTTTATTCGTTCATTCCTTTATTCATTACTTCATTCATTCATTACTCCATTCATTCAATAATTCATTTATTCATTCATTCCTTTATTCATTCGTTCCTTTATTCATTTACTACTTCATTCATATTCAAAAACTAATACTAATATCAAAGAATGTCATAAAAACAATCCCATGGACAAGTAAGAAGATGTGAAAGAACAAAAAAAAAGACGTTCATCCTACTCTGTGTGTTAAACCATTTTGTCAGCCTTCCTGACAACTAAGATTTCATGATACAGGCACCTTTTGGGGCCAAACGTTTGTTTTATTTCGCGCACTCGAGTCAGTTTTGAGGATGTCATCAACAAAATTAGCTCAACATGGCCTTGGAAAGTATGACTTTGTCGTGCGGCGAGTTTTCAATAATTCAGATTCCCGTCAAGACCGTCTCCGCACGTATACCTTATGATGTATGGTGCGGATGCGGGCATCTTCGACTAAATACGTCATAGCAAACTCTCGCGGGACTTACTACGTGTGAAAACGAACGAGATCTTCAAAGTGCAAGAGACTTGATGACGTAATTTTCGTCTTGTGACCAATCAGGCTGTCGCTTCCAAGGGCGTGAGCTTCCGGCCGTATCGTGTTATTAGTGCTCAAGACGGAAAAAGCTATCATTTTTAAAAACCTTATCAGTAGTTGCTTATCAATTAATTTCCAAGAGAGCCCTGTATCAGTTAGAGGGTGGGATTTGGGAGACAAGACTATAAGGTTTGATCCACTCACATCGGGAAGGACCCCTACTGCTTTAGTTAAGTGTGGTGGGTTCTTTAATGTGCTTGAGGTGTGGCTCTCCTCAAACACGGGAACTCCATTTAACGTCTTGCCCGAGGGACGGCCCAACCGAAGCTAGGTACTCATTTCCACCTGAGAGAAGTGAGAAAAGTTGCGTTAAGTGTCTTTCCCAAGGGGACAAGACCCATGATACAATCAACAGATATGAACTCGGGACCTCTAGGTTCGGGGCCTAACACTGTTGTTACCCCACACGACCGCACAAGGTAAAAGAGTACAAGATCTGTGACGTAATCAGTAGATTTGAACCCGGGACCACTAAGTTCCGGGCCTAACACTCTGCATACCGTTACGCGACACGACACTCTCTGTCACCGATTCTAAAGGTGCACTCTCACTGCACTTGCGTCAAGCTTGCGTCATTGCGAGGTTCGTTCACTGCGTCACTGTTTTGTTCATGATTTTCTCCGATTTTTCTTATGTTTTAGATATTGCTGCATGCGTAAAAAAATATGACTTAGAAGACGACAAAATACCCAAAGAGTAAGAAAATCCGTCTCTTAAATTCGTTGAGTACCTTTCGAACTCCGCGGTGACTCAAGTTTGACGCAACTGCAGTGAGAGTGCACCTTAAGATCGGTAGGCGAATGATGAAGACAGACGATCCCCCTCAAGTGTGAAATCCGGTACAGACGGCGTAACACTTCAAGATCAATTTATCACCCCTACACCATGATATATCCGGATCCCATCAAACTAAGCTTCATAATAACTCCCATCGGAGTGTGTGGGTGTGTAGCTAGGGTCTTGTCTTTAACATCATTCAAACTAAATCTTTCAGTTCTAATTATCATCCATGTTTAATGGGTCGGGGAAATTGCTTGTAGAAGATACATGAAGTGATAGTAAAATTGCACTCTGTATTTGGGGCCATTCAATAAAGAGTTCCCGGTAATACATTTCCACATTGCAACAATACTCACTCAAATATACTATAGGGCGAGCTTAGTGGTATAGTATTGTGTGTGAGTAGCTTGACAAAAGGCTATGGTGAAAACATTCTGCATTTTCCTGAAAATGTTGCCCTCTAGTTTTTCTTTTGCCTCTTGGTAAAAGCCTCTATATAGTGCAGTCTTTCGTCCCTAATTCGCATTACTGCATGAAATCCTTTTAACGTCACGTAGAATCTTTGTAGTAAACGACGACACGCATTACTTTCGCATTTGAGACATTATTGAATTTTGATATGCAGAAGGACGGAGTAGAATTAATCGGATTATGATTGATTTTTTTGCCAAACGAGCATTTGAAAGTAGTGTCTAGATTGTTGGGTGCTATTCTGTCAGAAATGAATTTGGTGATGGACTTGTGATATTAGTAATAGTGAGGATGAGACCAGGGTAATATAACTAGGGTTTGTCGGACATATTGTAGAGTATCTAGGTAGACTCAGGGTTCTAGTCAGCGTCTGTCCTTCGATCCTTTGACAGAATTTTGCTGCTGGGGACGGAAAAGAATTTTACCCATTCCTTCCCCTGTGACGGATAAAAATCGGCATGTAAAGATATTAATTGAATCAAGCTGAATCTACCAGCAAAATTTCCCCCTCAAAATAAGGAAATAGCATTTCAGAATGTCTTTTCCTGGACCCCCGCACCCCTCTAGGATCATTGCGCCGTTGACACAATTTCCAATCAAATTCCAGAGGACGAAAAAAAGATCAAGCAGTCTAGTCCCTAGCGTTTTGTTTTTGAAATGGGGGTCGCAGTGACACCTTGGTTCCTTACATGTCTTATTTACATAGTCACTTAACCTTCGTACCAGCCCCTTACAGGGGCCACAAGACCCCTACTGAGCCAGTGATCAGAAAAGCCGTAGACCTGTCAGTTTAGGGGGCCACCTAAGTACAATAAGAACCAGCTTACATCACGTTAAGACAGACCGTCAATTTTAGAGAGGCCTTTGTGGTCTTTTATGTGGAGATCACAGAAAAACTGAACATTCTTTGTTCTACACATACTTCAAGTTTAGGCCATACTGATTTGATTATATGGATGACATCCTCTGGGCAACCTAAATTGTTGACAACGTGCAAGAAAAAAGTTGGGCAGAAAAAATGCCTTGAAATCTTAGTAGCCAGGGATGTTTTACATAAGGCTAAATTCGCAGTGTAATGAATTTATGTATTTCACATATGGAAGATTTTGTTGAGTGTGCTTTAAATGCGTACGTTTTGTACAAGGAGTAAGTTTACGACAAAATCGGTACGTTTTACGATAGTAAATGAGGCATTGTACGACAGTAGTGTCCGTCTAACAATAATGTTTTGCAATCTACTTCATATACTGCTAAATTTCTACAGCTTCTTTGTAGCATTCATTGTATGGTACTAATATAATGTTGGGAATGAAAATTGAAAAAAAAATCATGCGCGCGTGGATTTAGAAAGTTTGTTTGCCCTAATCATTAGAAAATTCGTTGATCGTATTCCGGTCAGAATCCTGGGTCACATGGGGTTAGTCACAAGTTAACTCGAGGTCAACTAAGACGCACATGTTCGGCTTGACGTGTACGACGCTGAATACTAGGCACTCAATTAAGATAGACATCAAGATCACAGTACTTACTTGAAACAATCGGCAACAGAAAATGTATGAATTTTAGAAGATATTTGCAAATCTTTGCCTTTTTCTAGATGTTTTTCCTACTGAATCAAAGGCTATGTTGATTTGATTATATGGATGATATCCACAGGCGCATCGTTTTCAAAAGAAAATAAAAATCAACAAAACTGTAAATAAACAAAGCAGTTGCAAATTGGTACAAACGTATGGTGTGGAATGCAAGGAAAATATCAAAGAATTTCTAGAAATCAGTCCTTAAGTCAAAGAAGAAGATATGAAATTAAAAATAATAAATTCGGTATCCCATACTTTGTTTTTTTCTGTCATTTGTTCAACGGCAACTTTTTTGCCAAAAACTTTTTTATTCGCACGCTCGCATCAGTTTGAGAGTTTCCACTGGATGTCATCCATATGATCAAATCAACATGGCCTATAGCTAATCATATTCCATGAGATTTCAATATTTCACAATATTTCACAAAGTTGTATTCAGTCGATGTAAATTATGTTACATCCAACATTTACAGTTTAGTATAGTAAAGGTATTTTGAAAATCATTTGAAGCATTTATATCACTTCTGCTCTGAATTTCCTGTTACGACTTCAAACGTTAAATTTTGCAGTCCACGTTTTTCCTACAGTCCCAATATTACCGCCGATGTTCCTAGTAACCCACCAAAGTTGTATTCAATTGATGTAAATTATGTTATATCCAACATTTACAGTTTAGTATATTAAAGGTATTTTGACAATCATTTGAAGCATCTATATCACTTTTGCTCTGAATTTCCTGTAACAACGTTAAATTTTGCCTTCCGTGTTTTTCAAAAATTCCAATATTGTCGTCGATATTCCTAGTAACCACCGGAGCAATTAGTATAGTAGCACTAGCCCTTAAACCGTATCCGTATACTGATACCACGTCTTATATAAACTTCAGACTCTCACAGAGCTAGTATAGTTACGAGGTTTTGACCCAAGAGCTTAAGGCATTAGCTTGTAGTAAAGTCTTGACTGCTATGGCCCACTTGGAGAGTATAATAATATTAAAGCGGTTTAACGTTACAAAGAGACCGCGGTTTCATCCGCCTACTTTCCAAGGGATGGCATCTTATATAAGAAAAGAAACTTGGTAAACCAGGTCATAAGGGTTAGTAAGAGGTCAAACTAAACACCTCAAACGACCTCAGACGACTTCAAATGGCTCTGATATACAATGTACATGGTTCAACTACCTTGTGCGGATTCATTGTTTATGCAATGATGAAGAACAAACGCAGCAAGACCCATTAGTAAATATTTACCAGTTACTTGGAGTTAGTTGGAGAACGTGCGTGGAAACCCAGCCTATACACTTTTTTAGGCGGCTGATTTTGAAAACGAGACCTGTCTATCATACTCGTAATTAGAAGTTCAACCAATGATAAAACAATTAGATAATGGCAAATCGACCAATTGCAGAATGGTTGGAGTATGGTCAGCTGTCATAGTCCTTTAAGATGAATAATATTTCGGCGTTTATTACATTTATACTATTGCAGCCATTTAAGTAAAAAAAAATCTGTTGTGCCAGAGATTATATGAATGCAAATCGAGCAGTTTTCCCACTCGGCTATTTGATGCTTTGAAAGTGAATACGTGCCAAAAAACTGCCTTTCCTAAAGTTTTTGAACCGTAGTGTTTTTCTATCTCATTCCCTTCACTTCAAACCCATTATTATAGTCTGTGTGTGTAAAAGGCTTGATATCAATCAAACAGGAACCCACACTTGAACTTTTATACAAGATATGATTATGAATAAGTAGAGGATGTCTGTCTGGGGAAGTTTTGTATTTAAGGATAATCCGTGCCTAATCCGATTAGGAATTACGTAGGAAGTAGAAGACGGCGTTTTGCTGACACCAACATACTTCTAGTTCAAATACTGTAAATGCATTTAAGTTCGCGGGAATTTAATTTCGCGGCAGCGGAAAAAATGACTTTTCGCGGTGGTTATAAGTTCGCGGTAGCACCATGCACGGTAGTCTCTTACGGCCATGGAAAAAATTTCGCGGTGGTTTTGAGTTCGCGGTAAATTTGCAACATAAAACCACCGCGAAAATGTATGCATTTACAGTACGCTACACATAGTACAATCCTTTATACAATTAATCATTGGGGTCGACTCAGGACGACATTGTTGTTTTCGTTCCTTCTGCAGAAAGTATATTAAGATATATATCTTTTATAAAAGACTGAGACCTGGATATCCTTCTTAATGAAGTGTTTTCCAAGCCGCTATTGATTAGGGAAATAATCATTTTGAAAATCAATTTTGGACGATGCCATTTGAAATCTGAACAGGGGGGTTGACTATAAAATCTACCGTACCTACTAAATGTTTGAATTCATTTTTGTAGAACCTCACAATTGGCCTATAGGCCTTTGCTTCATTCTGTAATATTTCTAGTACTCTTTTGGTATATTTTTTGGTCAAAAATTCTTATCCCCCCCCCTAAAGATTTTTTTTAATGTAGTTGATGTTATAGCCGTTCCACTGAGTATCAAAAATTCCATTTTAATCACCTATGTCTACATGAATTTAAAATATTATGAAAACGTATGATTTGAAAGAAAAAAAAACATTTAAGATTTACAGAACACGCTTCTTGATTATTGTGCGCCATAGGGTTGAAGGGGGAGGGGGGGGGGGGGGGGGGGGTACCACCTGCTAGCAATTGTTGGCTAAGGTTTCTAGGAAAAGGTCTACAACTCACATTTTAATGGCAGGGGCTTCTAGGTACACGTACGGCTCGTTTCATGTAAGGCCATAACTGTCGGCGCTCTATGTTTATTATCTCCTTTCCCCGGCATCAAATCTCATTAAAAGCTGTCGGATTGTCGTCTTACATTTGAATCCTTGATAACAGGACGTAGCTTTAGTCCTCGCTTATCCCCGGTAATAACATGTATTACCGATATCTTGGAACGTTTTGATCCGTAATTAACTGTAGATGTGTCGTGACTTGCATTCTAAAATCAAACCGTTTCACAAATAACAGTAGAAATTACGATCATGTTCATATTTTTTCTTGACTGTTTTGCACTTTTAATATCTTATGATTTTTATCATTTTCTACATTTGATTGTTGAACATATTTGAACTGTATGTAATCCGTTTTGTAATCAAAAACATTCTAAGAAATATGATTATCACTTTTTATAAATTTATGGTATGTTATTCATGTTTTTATGTTTTTCACACCTATATTGTGGGTTGGATAGCACAAAAAGCATTGATGAATCCGCCATCGTTATGTTTTCCCTGGTTGTGAAAACATATTGTTTTTGCTTTTTTTGTCGTCTGTCAGCATCCAATCAGAGATTACATCTATCGTGAACCAATCAGAGCTTAGAAGAACGTAAGCATATTAGCTACATATTATACATCTAAACAACTTACACAACGCTATAGGGATAGCCTAACAGTATAACTGTGTTATAATGACCTGGTCCAAAATCCAAATAGATGTTGTTATTTTTGCTCGTACACAATACTATATCATATATATAACTTTATTGCACAACAATTGTACGTGGTACAAAGTATGGCATCTACATAACTACAGTTCTATAGCTTAACGTAAGGTTTATCTAACTAATACAGGAGTTGTAGTATGAGATAGGTTTCTTACATTCATTGGAGGCTTTTACAATTATTTGAGGAATTTCTAATGTCTGAACCTTCTTTGATATATTTTCCTATATCTGCCATTCAGGGATATATGGCGAGCATAATTGTATATAGTATTGTGTGCGAGTAGCTTGATAAAAGGCTACGTGGGGAATAGTCTGCATTTTCGCGAAAATGTTGCCTTCTACTTGATATCTCTTTTTGTGTGTGAGTATCTGTATGGGGAGAAATCACTTAGTCATGCTCTATGAATTCTATGGCTGATGACGCATCACTTAAGGTCAAAAAGTCATAGACTTCAAGATCACAAAGATACCATCTTGACCTTCGTCTAAGACAGGAGAAAGAGCGTAAGACTTTGACCCGGACAGACATTTGACCTCTAATTCGTCCTCAAACGAAATGGTGATGAAACGTTGATACTGTAATGTCTAGTTCATTCATCACTATTTCCTGTGTCGCATTGAATGAACCGGCGCGAACTGAGCTTTTGTCCCGGGCTTTACCCCATTAAGCCCGCACAAAGGTCCTAACGGACTCATTTTCAGCATCATCAATCGAGCGGTGATGGTTGGTAAGGATCAAGGCCACAGCAAGAAGATTTTGTGGATGACATCAGCACGCGCTCTTAAATTTCCGCCTGCTTTTGAAAAAAAAGAGAAGGAGGTTTTCCTGGAGGAGGTGAATATTAGAAAGTACCAACATTGGAAATTTGCCGATCGGAAGTCTTGATTGTACTTGTATAAGTGACACCAGTTTTGAATATGTAGCATTTACCGTAGTTGTAGAAATGAAACTAAAAATAATAGCTCGAAAGAAACAGAAGACACGCACTGTACACACGCATATATACACGCGCATTTATATTCACATCACACACATATCCATTTTCTCGATTTTCCATCCTTCTTTCCATTTTCTTTCCCGCTTTCTTGCTATATCTTTTGTTGTTGTCCTTCCTTCCTTCCTCCCTTCTTTCCTTTCCTTTTGTCCCTTTCCTTCTTTCTTTCTTTCTACTTCTTTCGTTATGTCTTTCTTTATGTCTTTCCTTTTCTCTCTTTCTCTTTCTCTCTTTCTTTCTTTCTTTCTGTCTTTCTTTATGTCTTTCTTTTTCTCTCTTTCTTTTTATTTCTTTCTTTCTTTCACTCCTCCTTCTTCCCTTTTTCTTTCTTTCTTTTTAAAGACAGTACTTAAATGTTGTAAAACATACGTCTATATTCCGTCTAATTATCATGATGATATCATCGAACATTTACTCGATCAGACCATCCTACGTTGATGTTTCCTTCTTTCTTTCCTTTCTTTTTTACTTTTAACAGATCACTCAATATAGCTTGTATGTTTTTGCCGGTGCGTAGCACCGGCTTTGAGACGGGAGAAGCGGTTGCATGGATGCATGGATGGATGGATGGATGGATCGGTCACTTTAAGCAAATAGCCCTTCTATACGTGCTATTGCGTAATCGAGCCAGCGTGGCCGAGCGGTCTACAGCATGGTACCTATCTTCCGTAGATCGTAGGTTCGAACCCCACTCGCTAAGTTTTTTTTTCTTTGTTAGACAAATCTCATGTAGTGTTTTTTTAATAGAAGAAAGACCAATTCAGTAATTCGATGTTTAAAAACTCTTTTTTCGTGTGATTTTGTTTAACATCCAGGCTTTTTCCAAAATACGCACCGGCCAGCTTTTTTCAGAAGCTTTCTTGTTTCCCCAGCGCCACTAAAAGCCACGCTCATCTGTGTTTTGGACGGACACCAAGCCAATGTTTAGGCCACGGTAGTCAAAGCGCTTCTTAGGTTCATAGGTTCAAGTTTCTAAACTTCTAGATCTTACGACTCACTTTTACACTAGAACTATTATAACCTTAGATGACATCAACTGTACCGAATATCATCTTGTATCTTAAGACAAACACAGACTTCTATCTATTTTCTAAACGGCCTATCTCACTGAGCTGAGGAACTCTTGAAGTACTGTTGAAGTACGTTAGAGTTTGTTCACCGAGGCACCTTTGCGCTTTTTTAGCCACTTTTGTCTTGCACTCACACTGACGAGAGGCACTGTTGCATTTTTTTTTCTATTCTGCTCTTGACAGACGAGGCAGGACATTGTGGCACTGCACTCAAGTTTTGTAACTTATATTAATAGTGCCACATACACGGTACAGACAGAAGGTAAAGATAGTATTTTACCTCCCCGACCGAAGTCAGGTACCCATTTTTACACTTGGGTGTAGTGAGGAAGGTCGTGTAAAGTGCCTTTCCCAAGGGCACAACGTCGGGGGCACGGCGGGGATCGAACTCAGAACCTCTAGGTTCCGAGCCGAACAATCTACCAGTTACGCCACGCCCGATGCATTTCTAGTCAAGATGAACGGGATGTCGGAAATCGCAGCCTTGTCAATTAATAAAATAAAACGATGTAAAATGATTCAAATGCATTGACAAGAGACTTAGAATTAATATGAAATGATATTCACTTATGATATTTGGATACATGGGTAACATATCATGAACTATTGTTACAACTTTATTTATTTTTACCCCCTCCCTCGTAAAGAAGCAAAAGTTTTCAATACTGACTTGGTGCTTTCATGGGAAATTGATATGCCTCCATATCCAGAGTTGTGTATTAATATCTTCGATTTTGTGTTCAAGAAATCTGCACAATTCGTCTTGTTTTTCTTCAGTTATGCTGTTAGCTATATATATATAGACTGTTTCTTTAGCGCAAATATTCACCTTCATGCTAAAGACATAAACTGCCTTCTTTTGGTCATATACTAGCTGAAAATCTCACTATAGAAAAGATTCCAACCGTTAGTGATCCGATACAAAACGTTCATTTTCAAAAGGCCTAGCATGCTTCATTAGCTTTGTGCGTCATGTGGCCAGCCTTGCGGAAGCTACAAGTTATATATATCAAACACTTTGACAGTTTTTCTTGACCAAACACTTCGTCTTTTGTTTCTTAACATCTACTTAAAACTCTTTATAACTTAAAGTGTTTGTATTTCCTTTTTGGTGAGAGTACTTTGTAAAGGACACCTGTATAATTATGGAACTACTGAGGACTTCAATGTATTATTTTGTGAATGAGGTCATGTGAAAGTCAAGTCAAGTCACTTTTGTTACTGAACATCTACTTAAAACTTACTAACGAGTGTTTGTATTTCCTTTATGGTAAGAATACTTTGTAAAAGGCACCCGTATGATTATGGAACTTCTGAGGACTTCATTGTGTCATTTTGTGAATGAGGTCATGTGAAAGTCGAGTGAAGAGGCGGTGGTCTATTTGCACTCTTACGCAGAAAAGAAGTCGTTAGTTTTCTTTTATAGGCAATAGCGTTCAAAAACACCACCGTTGTGACGTCATGAACGCTGGTGTAATATTTAGCGGTCACTCTGGTAATGCCGGGCTGAAATCTTAAAATAGAACTTATGACTTCGTTGTACGACGTCATCGTTACTCTTGAATAGTTTTTAAAAGTTTCACCTTGTATTTGATGTATACATAGTGTCATATGCATAGCTTTTACTATTTACGTCAGAGTGAGTTTATTTGTACCGACGCACACGTACAGGTGTAGATGTATCGAGTTTCAATCATACGTCATTTTACTCACACACGGACAAAGTTTGCGGTGATTTTAAAGGCATTCGAAAATGACTATTTCTTGTGTGAAAACTTGTTTACAAAGAAACTGGTGGTGTAGTGCCCTAGTGTTTTTTTATTTATTTTTTCAGCTGTTTACAAACAGCCAGGGCTGCCCAACTAGCCGTAGGCTATTGCTAAGGGCTAACCCTGTACATGTTTGCACATGACGGGTTATACCGCCCCTTACGGGGTGACACACCCGTCCGGGTGAATGATGTAGATCACCATGTGGCTGATAAGAGACAGAGGTTCGCCAGGCCTCCATCCGGGTGATTTGAAGTGAATCACCAACTCCAGACAGAAGGGTTTGCTCCATCGCACACCGCACCATCGCACGTGTGTGGGCCCTAGTGGTTAGGATTGTCGGCTCAAAACCTGTAGGTAATGAGGTTGAATCTCTGACACGCCGAGGGGTGGTTTTACCGGACATATAACGTCAGAAACATGCAGGTACAGATACAGACTCAGGTGAAAAATAAGTACCAAGCTTTGACCTGGAACGTCTCTCAAACAGGACGTTATTGAACAGAGGTCCCGTGGTTTCGAAGTGCCACTCCCAATTACGTTATAGATCTTATTACCTCAATGAAAAAATGGAGAGAGATTCTCTCTCTCTCTTTACTTGTGTTTTTGTCGGCCTTCGTTATTTTTGGTCATATACTAGCTGAAAATCATACTACAGAAAATCATGTGACAAACGCACTACAATCATGTACTATATGATTCTACGTACGTACAAATGTGTACTTATAAGTTGCCGATTCAGTTAACAATATGATTTTCTAAACTTAGGTCGTGCAGGAACGAAAAGACGCCATTAGAGTCTCGAGACGCAAAGACCTTTAACACTTCTTTGAGTAAAGTTGTGACTAAACGACCCAGACATGTATTGTGCGTTGATTACTTGTCTCCAGTTTGTGTTACGATACTGTAGACTTAATGACACTTAATGATGTTTTGATAAGAAATTCAATTTTGCTCTCTTAAGGTTGTTAAGGTGATTTATAAATTCATAATTAAGGAAATGAGTCTGTCTAGAGCAAAGTATTGTACCCAGCTGTAAGGCAAGGTTATTCTGTTATTTTCAAGCAAACACAATGTAGGTGGCAATATCGGGCATAAGTCGACTCGGGCTTTGTGTGAAGTTTTCATTAAATTTTTCCCAGTAGGGAAACATATTGTTTGTATTGGAGTTGTTTTTTTCCTTCTTTTTTTTCTGTCAAGGCTCAGATAATTGCTCTTATATTGTAAAGAGAGAAATTATTTGTCTGTCTTCACTTGCACACAATACTATAAAACAAATGGTACAGTATATGATAACCTGGTCCAAAGACCAAGTAGATGTAAATAATGAATATATGAATAGTTCATTTTACTCGCACGAAATACTACATGACAGTATATAAGGCGAGTCTAACGGTACAGTATTGTGTGCGAGTAGCCTGACAAAGGCTACAGGGAAAGCATTCGGCATTTTCCCGAAAATGTTGCCCTTCTAGTTTTAAACACATCCCTACCAAGTATAATCAGAAACAGGAAATACGTCTCGGCAAGGGCAAAGAATTACACCCAGCGACAGAAAAAGGTTCATGCGCAGCTGTATCATATATGGCGTCACGAGTTCTATACACATTGGAGTGATATATAGTTGGTACGTCACTGACCGTCACCTGACCTGTGAGAGCACTTCACAATGCCTCTTACCATGACGGTATCTATTGTAGCTTGCGGTTGGTTGTTTTCGGCGTCGCCGCTGGATTTGCATCAATCAGAATTCTCCTACTGATGATTTTAAACAGACCAACCGATCGACAAATCCTTTTTCTATCCACTCATGTATTGTCTAAAAACCTTCTATTTTTTTAATTTGCTGTAAGACAGACAAATACTGTGTCACTGCACTCAACTAAGCAGCCTATTCTGACAGTGCCAGATATGAATGACAGACAGCAGTTAAAGGTAGTCCTTTAGTCTCTTTAGTTAAGGTTGAAAGACAGTGGGTTGTTATCCACTGTGTCTAGGGCACTGTATTGGAAAGTAGACCCCAACCAACTCTTCTTCCACCGCCTTTTAAGTATCCAACCGAAGTCAGGTACCCATTTTTACACCTGGATGGAGTGAGGAAGTGGAGTCCCGAGAAATAAATAATACAGGTTTTGCTATCTAAAACCTGTGAATATGCCACATACACAAAATTTCAGTCTAAAAACAATGCCTTGTATTCAGAACATTAGTAACGAATAAAACCAGAGGATTCATTGCATAAAACGTACCACTTAACTCCTCGGCCTGTTTTTTTTGTTTGTCATCACCCCAGATCTTTTGAAAAAAAAAAAGATCCATCTGTCGTTCCAATTTTTTTCTGAAAAAAAAAAAAGAATCCGAGAAGCAACAAATGAATTTACTGTGGCTCTATGGGAAGAAAAAAAGCCATCAATGTGACCGTTGATGTTTGGATGCGGTCAATCGTGCGTATACATCCAAGCCTAGAACACGTCAAAACAGCCGAAGCCGAACCTCTGCTTGGAGATAAGTGCCACCCCACTTTTGTAAACAAATGCGGCGATTCAGATCATACAGACCAGGACCATCCTACAGTTAGTAAAGGAAGCAAGATATCGCTAAAACGCTCAAACTAATCCCCCTTGGAGATAAGTACCACCCTACTTTTGTAAACAAATGCGGCGATTCAGATCATACAGACCAGGACCATCCTACAGTTAGTAAAGGGAGAAAGATATCACCAAAACGCTCAACGTAATCCTCCTAAAAACACCGTGGATTAGAATAATCCCCTGGTCGTCTCAAGACACAAGACCTTCTTCACGACGTTAGGATTATAAGGAGTTGTTGTAGAGACAATTTTGGCTATAAAAAGATAAATACTTGTGAGAAAGAAAGAGAGTACGTCATAGAATCCAAACAATCTACCCACGAAAAGGTCAAAACTAAGTCCGAAGAATTACTGGTATTACAGTGTTTGTGGTGTTTGTAAATGGGGTCGCGACTTTTTGTGGAGCCTGTGTCTTTGGGTTTTGATGGAATACAATAAGCCTTTGTGTGTGATCTGTAAGTGGATATAAGCAAGGTTTTGGTTAACCAACTGAGCAAAGTAGTTACTTGTTACAAGGAGTAAAGTGATGAGTGACGGTCTGAAAACGACCTAGATGTATGACAAGTTGATTTCAAATCAAAGTAAGAAGAAAAGAAAGAAAGAAATGAAAAGAAATTAAGGGAAGAAAGAAATTAGGGAGGAAATAAGATAAGTAGGATCATAGTAATCTATAAAGAGACAAATAAGAAAGATACTTAACATATGGAAAGAAAGAGACATGGAGAAAAATGAAAATAAAGCAAAATCTTCGTAAATTTACAGTAAATTCTTTGTCAAGTTTTTAGTTAGTTGAAGTCCCTCCACTGCCATATGGCACATAGGGCGGCGCCCATCTCTAATTAAAAAAAAAAAACACACACTATAAAGCTACTACACAAATGCTCTAGTACAATGGAAGTTTTGCGTTGTCAACTGCCGTACTCTTTTCAAACGAGGAGTGCTAAGACAAAAGTATAGAAAGCAGCATGTACCATTTCAGAGTCTATGAGTAGTATGACTCGGCCGGAGATTGAACTCACGTTCTACCGAATGCAAGACTAAAACTCTACACACATGGCCATTGCACTGATATCTGGGAGTTATATCATGGCCAAATATGTCAAATATGCTCATTGCCTTCAGTTTACAAAATGCATTTAAAACATTCTTTGTATTTTGCATATTAAATCTTACTATAGAAAGTCAATAATCTAGCCGAAAATCCTTCAAACCCACCTCACCTAGTAATATATATCGATGTCGTGTAGTCTAAGACTTTCATCCACCGTGACTAAAACCATCATTGAACACAAAAAAGACCTTCGGTGTATACAATAGTATATTGATGTACGTCTCGAGAATTACGTGTTTCAATTGACATCAACTTTTACACGCACGATAAAAATTGGGATAATGAAATCTCCTTGTTTACGAGCCGTATCACTTGATCTGTCAGCTCCTTTTCAAATGAAGTCTGTCCAAGTTGCTTCGTTCTAAAGACCCTTTTGTGTTTTTGCTGGTGCGTTCTTTTTTGTACTCATTTTTTTCTGTCAGTATAGGTAATCAGACATTAGATTGGATATTGGCTGCTACTGTAAGTGTTAGCACTTTTGTTTAACTCGCACACAATACTATAGGGTAAGCCTGATAGTGTAGTATTGTGTGATGGTTTTTATATGCGGTAGTTCGCTAGTCTCTAAGTCGGCTTATAGATTCACTAACGCCAGGAAAAGTTAAGGGCACAACCCGCCGTACGTGCAATTTGTCCGTACGTTTTTTTGGGGGGAAGCCACGTCCGCCACGTATTTTGGAAAAGGCTGTACAGGGCAGGCGCGTCGCCCGTACTAGCACGTACGGGGGATGAATCCGCAGCCCGATGGCACACAGAGTTTTGTCTAGTTCTACGACGTGTCTACGTGCTCCCAAATCCGTCGCATTCCCAACGAGTTCGTACGGAGGCGGTACTTACCACTTACGGATCCCAAAAGATTGCTCAAGCTTTGGCACGTAGACAGCACGTATTTGTAAGTACGGCGGGTTGTGCCCTTAGCTACAGGAATTTCACCCAGAAAGGTAGTTTGACGTGGCAGGGAGTTTCGTCCTGCCTCTCAAATTAAAGCCAGCCAAGCTCGAAGTCTACGACGAAGGCTCCGCAATCCTATCGAGTTGGTGGTGACGGTTTGGTCATACATGTAATGAAATATTTCAAAATGCCACAAAGAAAAATAGAAAAAAAAATAAGAGAGAGATATTAACATCTAAGACAATTTTTTTTTGTGTGGTACTGTTCCAACGACAAGTATGTTTGTGTGTCTAAAAGGTGTGGTGTTCAGCACCAAGGACAGGTGTGGTTGTGTATAGTACGTGTTTAGTAAAAACTTGTATTTACATTTAAGTAGATATGAATAGAGCACAAGCCAAAAACAAGTCGCTTGATTGTGTGTAGACAACCGGCCGGAATATAGATTTTTTTTAATTTGTCTGTTTGTTTGACGCAATTTCTTCACGGATCAAAAGCATCGCCTAGCATTCTTTACTAAAAATTCAGCACTGTAATTATCTATTATCATAAAATCGTCATTCTCATGGATCAAAAGCGCAGCCTAGCATCCCTTACTAGTTCTGCAATTACCTACTATCACAGGAGCTTCGTTCTCATAGATCAAAAACGTGGTCTTTTAATGTGAAAAAGCGCAACAATAGTTATGCGTGAGCCGGCGTCCTGTTAAAAATTATTTTGTATCTTCAATGCTTTGTTCAAAAATAAACTTATATTATGGTGACGATAGAGTAGCTGTACACAATATACGCCCGCTAGTCGTGTCACTGGAATCCTTGCAACGTTGATGTCGCTAGTGAAGACACCTTAGGTTATTTCCTATAATGCTAGTTCACCTTTTGCTGCGGGGTAACCTATATCCTTTGCTTTGAAAAATGTGTATTCTAGGAATGTAAAATCGACAAACAGTGGCTTCAAACTGCAATATTTTGAAATAGAAATAATTTTGGAATATTGTAGTTTGAAACCACCGTCCTTCCACTTGATGTCCCTAGATACCCTGTTTTCAAAAACAACGAATATAGGTAAATCTACGGATAAAAGTGCCCTAGCGTTACCAAAGCATATGTATGTGTGATTGTGCACTAAACTTTGAGGACAACTGGCCTAATCATTTTCCCGTTCTGGCTTGATTCAACTTTTTATCGTTTTTCAGGTTCATTTCTAGGGGCAGGTGTAGTGTCGGTATTTATATGCGTAAGTAAAAAGTCTAAAGCACTATGACCTGTAGTAGAATATATATATATATGTACTACTAACTGTTAGCTTTCTTGTGTGTGGACAACTTTTGTGTTCAAGTGTTGAAAGCACAGTCATAGCAACGCCTGTCATCCGGGAAAAGTACAGTTAACCTTCTGCTATCACCGCAACGTCCATGGATCAAAAGCGACGCCTAGCAATGTTCAAAAGAACTACAGTAGTTTGCGTGACGGCGCCGTCTGATTGAAAATAACTTTGCTGTACACTATAGCGTTTTAGAAATAGACTATACGCGCGACATATATATCATCTCCTACTATACGCGCGACATATATATCATCTCCTTAGAGTGACTAGAACACAGAAAAAAACACTACACAGTGGCTCTCGCTGTGCCTGAGTTTCGAGCCCGAAATGATACAGCTTTTAGTACATAGGACTAAAGCGTCTTTCACAGTTGATAATTGGAGTTCGCGTAGGGATTGACAGGCGACGCTTTTGATCCATGAATGTAACAATGATATGAAAGAAGATAGCTCACCTATTAGAAACAAAACTGATCTTTGTAAGATTTTTACAGTCCACTGAATGAAAATGATCGGCCAGCAAGCAAATTATCAAAACAATTTAATGCAGAAAGCTGTTGGGAGGAGGAGAGTGATCTATCTTTGGTGCTGAACACCCCCCCCCCCCACACACACACAGATGCAAACACACACACACACACACACACACACACACACACACACACACACACACACACACACACACACTCTCTCTCTCTCTCTCTCACACACACACACACTCTCTCTCTCACATACACACACACACACACTCTCGCTCTCTCTCTCTCTCACACACACACACACGAACACACACACACACACACACTCTCTCTCTCTCTCTCTCACACTCACACACACGCACACACACACACTCTCTCTCTCCCTCTCTCACACTCACACACACGCACACACACTTACTTACCCACACACATAAAGTCAGCATCTTCATCAAGTTTTGTGTGTTAATCTTTTATGATGACATGTACAGCGGAACATTTTGGGACGGGGGCAAGCCACTATTCTACTGCATGACAAAACGTTTACCTTTTTAGCTTCTTATAGCTTACGGTCTAGATTATCGAGACGATGGCCTTGGTGCCAAATACATACACAGACAAATAGATACACAGACATACACGCAAACGTACATACATACATATATACATGTATCTGTCCTCGATGCGGAACATTATGTTTGTCAAACGCAAAAATTCTCCTCTTAAGGCTAACGTACCATTTCCACAAAGGGCCCCGGTCAGACAGTTTGGGGAAAAGTTATGATATAAAAGACAACAAAAACACAAAAGCGACCAAAAATAATCCAAAAGCACACCTTGTGTAATCTATTGTAATCAACGTTAATTTTTCGTTCGCGCAAACAGAACGGCCAGGCCCCGGATAGGAAATACGACGTAGGCCTTGATAGTGCTTATAAAGTACACAAATCGTGTTTCCAGTCCCTATGATTGGTATTTCACAATCTTTGATTGTATGTTCCAAATGTAATGCTTCTTAACAGGATTGCCACTGAAAACGATGCCCTGCAGTTATAGTAAATATAGCATGTCGGCGCTTTTGATCCATGAGAATGAAGTTACTTTTAAACATATTGCGTTTGTTATAACGTTTGCTAGGCGTCTCGATGGACAGACACACACAAACACACAGACACACTTATTACAGGAAACATGTTTTGCACAGCAACATTTCTTTCTTACAAGGGCAACGACTGAGGTTAATTGCACTTCTAATTAAACTTTGCTAGGTGACGCTTTTGATCCATGAAAATGAAACTTTAAAGTTTATCAGCAGATAATAGCTATTAATGGGACGTTGTATAGGTAGCGGTTTGATTCATGAACTATAGGTGTTAGAGCAGATGATTATGCCAAAAATTACTTACTGTCTTACTTCCCAAATACGGCTTGATTATTCGGCTGGCAAAACCTGTCCCTGGTTTTGAAGACTATATCATCATACAAGCATTTACTTCTGTATCAGAAAATACTATCTGACCTTGACGTTAAGCACCACACTTGCCAGAAAGAGGAAAACCTGTATATATGGTGCTGAACACTAGCCGCACATGCATACCTGTCCTTGGTGCTGAACGCTGTTCGCTCACTGACATGCCTGTCCCTGTTTTGAACGTTATCCAGACGCAACAACACCTGCATTTGGTGCTGAACACTGTTCGCTTTCTGACGTACCCGTCCTTGGTGCTGAACGCTATCTTAATCCAACCACACCTGTCCTTGGTGCTGAATGCCATACACACACAGACATATCTTGGTGCTGAACGCTATCATCACACAGCCACACCTGTTCTTGGTGCTGAACGCTATCCACACCCAGTCACACCTGTCCTTGGTGCTGAAAGCTATCCACACCCAGTCACACCTGTCCTTGGTGCTGAACGCTATCCACATACAGGCATATCTGTTCTTGGTGCTGAAAACTATCCACACACAGCCACAAATGTCCCTGGTGCTGAACACTTTCCATAACAGTCACACCTTTCCTTGGTGCTGAAAACTATCCACCACAGACACACCTGTCCTTGGTGCTGAACGCTATCCGCACACAGGCATATCTGTCCTTGGTACTGAACGCTATCCTAACACAGCAAGACCTGTCCTTGGTGCTGAACGCTATCCTAACACAGCCACACCTGTCCTTGGTGCTGAACACTATCCATACACACACACAGCCACGCCTGTCCTTGGTGCTGAACGCTATCCACACACAGGCATATCTGTCCTTGGTACTGAATGCTCTCCTAACACAGCCAGACCTGTCCTTGGTGCTAAACGCTATCCTAACACAGCCACACCTGTCCATGGTGCTGAACACTATCCATACACAGACAAATCTGACCTTGGTGCTGAACGCTATCTTAACACAGCAAGACCTGTCCTTGGTGCTGAACGCTATCCACACACACGCATATCTGTCCTTGGTACTGAATGCTCTCCTAACACAGCCAGACCTGTCCTTGGTGCTAAACGCTATCCTAACACAGCCACACCTGTCCTTGGTGCTGAACACTATCCACACACAGACAAATCTGTTCTTGGTACTGAACGCTATCCTAACACAGCCAGACCTGTCCTTGGTGCTGAAAACTATCCACACACAGCCACAAATGTCCCTAGTGCTGAACACTTTCCATACACAGCCACACCTGTCTTTGGTGCTGAAAACTATCCACCACAGACACATCTGTCCTTGGTACTGAACGCTATCCTCACACAGCCAGACCTGTCCTTGGTGCTGAACGCTATCCACACCCAGTCACAGCTGTCCTTGGTGCTGAACGCTATCCACACACAGGCATATCTGTCCTTGGTACTGAACGCTATCCTAACACAGCCACACCTGTCCTTGGTACTGAAGACTATCCACACACACAGAAAAATCTGTCCTTGGTACTGAACGCTATCCTAACACAGCCAGACCTGTCCCTGAACACTATCCACACACACACAGCCACGTCTGTCCTTGGTGTTGAACACTATTCACGGGCAAATCTGTCCTCACTGCTGGCTGAACACTTTCCACACCCACAGCCTCATTTATTCCTGGTGCTGAACACTATCCACACACACAGACACACCTGCCCTTAGCGCATAACGCTATCCACACACAGGCACACTTGTCCTTGGTGCTGAACACTAGACATGAAAGACATACATTCACAACTGTTCTTGGTGCTGAACACTATCCAAACATAGCCACACTTAACCTTGGTGCTGAACACTAGACATGAAAGACATACATTCACAACTGTTCTTGGTGCTGAACACTATCCAAACATAGCCACACTTAACCTTGGTGCTGAACACTAGACATGACAGACATACATTCACAACTGTTCTTGGTGCTGAACACTAGACATGACAGACATACAACCACAACTGTTCTTGGTGCTGAACACTATGCACACATAGCCACACTTGTCCTTGGTGCTGAACACTAGACATGAAAGACATACATTCACAACTGTTCTTGGTGCTGAACACTATCCAAACATAGCCACACTTAACCTTGGTGCTGAACACTAGACATGAAAGACATACAACCACAACTGTTCTTGGTGCTGAACACTATCCAAACATAGCCACACTTAACCGTGGTGCTGAACACTAGACATGAAAGACATACAACCACAACTGTTCTTGGTGCTGAACACTATCCAAACATAGCCACACTTGTCCCTGGTGCTGAACACTAGACATGACAGACATACAACAACCACAACTGTTCTTGGTGCTGAACACTATCCACATATAGCCACACTTGTCCCTGGTGCTGAACACTAGACATGACAGATATACAACAACAACTGTTCTTGGTGCTGAACACTATCCACACACAGCCACACTTGTCCTTGGTGCTGAACACTAGATATGACAGACATACAACTGTTCTTGGTGCTGAACACTATCCACACATAGCCACACTTGTCCCTGGTGCTGAACACTAGACATGACAGACATACAACAACCACAACTGTTCTTGGTGCTGAACACTATCCACATATAGCCACACTTGTCCCTGGTGCTGAACACTAGACATGACAGACATACAATCACAACTGTTCTTGGTGCTGAACACTATGCACACATAACCACACTTGTCCTTGGTGCTGAACACTAGACATGACAGACATACAACCACAACTGTTTTTGGTGCTGAACACTATCCACACATAGCCACACTTGTCCCTGGTGCTGAACACTAGACATGACAGACATACAATCATAACTGTTCTTGGTGCTGAACACTATCCAAACATAGCCACACTTGTCCTTGGTGCTGAACACTAGACATGACAGACATACAACCACAACTGTTTTGGTGCAGAACTTTACTAACCGCTTTTTGTTGCATTTATTAACCTTTGATAATATGACCAATGTGGTATTGACCAGTTAACCGGCAGTGTCAACATATACAAACCTAAACATGAACCTAGGAAATACAGATAATATTACTGCTACCATTTAACATAAAGAGCAGTGTTTCGTTGGTATAGTATACATTTTTCGAAAGCGTTGCGTGTACAGCATCATGATATTTAACACTTTGGTTTTCATATACAAACGTGTATATATCTTCTAAGACAAAATCAAATTCAGTTTTCTAAAAATCTCAGGCTTCCAGTTTGTCTAAAGTAACATCAGCAATAAATAAGGAATTTGACTACGCAATATGCATTCAAGTATTATTTTTGCTAAATCTTGTATACCAAAGACTTACGTGTGATAAATTGCGACTGTAACAATACACATCACAAATAGATGAATAGGACCTTCTGCAACACCTTCAATCACCTTGACTTGACTTAATTCTTCATTTGTCAGCATCCCTAGGCCAACAATGGATTAGCTTCTAAGATTCTAGTGCGAGCTGTTTTAGATGTTGCATTTATAAAGAAGTCATCTGAAGGCGTTCAAAATCTAACATTTCCAAGACACAATGTACACGTATATATACAGAAAAGGCAATTGTTATAAATCTTCTGTCACATGAAAAGTATTCAATACATTCATTTTTATGAATATGTAACAGATAATACAATCATTTTCCATTAATACAGTAATTCAATTTGTTTTTGGCTTTGTCCTTTGTTGATCTGTTTCACCTTCAAGTTTGCAAAAGATCGCTAATCGACTGCAGTAAGTAAATTCCTTTCCAAGGCAAGTATGTCCTGTGCTCTGGCTGCCATGGCCTCTATTGTAGGCTTCTCTTCCTGAAGTTTTGTGCTTAATTCATCTTTTTCTGCTTCCATCTGCAATGAAAAACATTGTTTTTCTCAAAAAGTACTATTAGCTTTGGTTGAAATAAGATGTTATCAAGTCAAAATAATGCTGATTATTAGTGGCAATCTATATCAACTAAAATATTAGAAGGTAACATGTTGGGGAAATTCAGGATGCTTCAATCCAAGTAATTGCCCTTTCTTGAAATCAATACAAACAATACAAACCTTTTATTGTTCATATTTGCTAGTACAGCTAATATTTTGCTCATATAAGCTGGAACAGCCAATTTGCTGATGTCTTCTGCAGATCTTCAGAAGTTCTGATTTGACAGAATATAAAGAAGAAAAGAAGAGAAGAAGAATACACCTATTCAGGAAAACAATATGTTTCCTCTTTGGGGGGAAACATAATCATGAAGCATGGTGTAATGGTGTTCATGACTGTTCCAGTCAATTCTATGGGGAAAAAACTTACCTCTTGCAGTTCCAACCTGACCTGCTGGAGGACCTCGTCGTCCTGTCCATCCACGTGCTGCTGCTCCTTCAACCATGAGGACAGCTGCTTGTAATGTTGCTCAAGCCTCCTAATATCATTCAGAATAAAAAAGGAGACATTAAAGATTAGAATGTAATTACTAACTTTACAGAGTAAACACAGGCTAAATTCAAATCTTGCAAAAGGAAAAGATACACTATACAACTATACTGTTCATGATGTTTTAGGCCATGTTGATTTGATTAATATATGGATGACATCCAAACATGTGATAATTTTTGGGCGTTTACAAAAAAAAGCTTTCAACCATACTGTAAATGGTATGACGCAGCTGCAACATCAGCAAATATATACCAATCAGATTGTCAAAACAAATATCTCAAATTTATACTTGTGTCATAGAATGCCAACATCTATATTAGTGTTACAAAGTCAAAGATGATATGAAAGAACATTAACATTAAAAAGAATCTATTGTCCAGTATTCCATATTCTGTGTGCTCAGTCATTTGTTTAGCCTTCCTGACCACTTAAATGTTTTTGGCCAAACAATTCTTTTTATAGAATAACTTTATTGCACAACAATTGTAACAGTATATGCATGCTCGCATTAGTTTTGAAGTTCCCAGAGAATATCATCCATATACATTGTAGCAAACCAACATGGCTTTACCCTTACCTTAGTCTTTTCCTGTTCTGTTTGTACTTCTGCATGGCGTCCTTCATGTGCAACATTTCTTCCAACACAGTTTTCTGTCCGTTATGAAGACGACTAGCTCCATCTCCTTTATCCTGTCCTCTTTTTTTCTCTCCATCTGTTCCTGATATCTGATTCTCAATTCCATCCCTTCTTGTATCAGCTTCTTCAACTCTGTCCTCTTTTTCTGGACTTTCAAACAGTGCTGGAGGCATGAGACTTGAATCCTTTCCTTGCAGTTGTTTGGGGCTTGTTTCTTTAGCTTCTTGTCTTTGTCTTGTCTTTGGGACCAAAAATGCTGAAGGAGGAATCAGTTCATATTTTTCAGCAGCTAGAGTCGAAGGTATGACTTCTCTTTTTGGGATGGGTAACGTCTTTTCTCTGTCGCCTGTGTTTTCAAGTGAAACTCGGTCCTTTCTTGCTTCAGCTATTCCTTTAGATGGCCGAGGTGCAAAAGGTCTTGTTCTGCTTTCAGGGGTTGTTTTAATAACCTCATAAACATCTTCAGTAGCATCAGGTCTTGTTTCTGTCATTCTTATTTGAGTCGGAAAGGACTCGGATGTCTTGTCAGCTGCAAAGGGGCCTTTGGTGGGGTGTTTTGAGGGGGCGTGGGTTTGGAGAGGCCCCTCTGTTCTTGTACTTGTGGGATGTGTATCAGCATCAAGGTTGTCTTGTGTAGGCACATGTGTAGGGACCGGAGGAGGGTCCTGTTGTTGAAGGTACAGCTCTTGATCGGGTGTGTAGTATTGTGTAGGAATGGGCCTGTTGTGGGGCAAAAAAAAGAGCCCAACTTTATCAGATCACCTGAATCATTAATTCTGATAGTGTGATTTTTAAGAACTGTAAATACTGTTTACAGTAACTGTTATATTGTCACAAATAACACCAAAAGTTGTACAGGTTGACCACAGTATCAACTTTGCTCAAGCATATTAAGTATGATGGAGAATTCTTACGTAAAAATGTTCATTCAATTTGATACAATGTATAGTACATTGTATACATGTGGAATGTAGCTATCAGATACTTATGTCATACAACATCAAGAACAATTTTTAACTACATTAAATCTAACAACTGCATTTTGTACACATTCAGTCAACATGTAGCAACATGCTCAAGAAATACATGGTAGAAAACCCTTAGTAGCCTACTTTTCCATCTTGCTAGGAGGCTTGGGAAGAAGTCCCTCTCTCTTGAGTGAGTCTGCCAGGAAGTCAGGATGTCGTGGTTTGGGTCTGTCCCTTCTTGCAGTGTAAGGTCCTGCCATAGCTCTATATAGTGTATGTGAAAAAATATTGCATTCGTCAAATTCACAGCTATATAGTTTTTTCTTGTTTTTGGCCATGCCTGCAGGGGCTAGCCTAAGAGTATAGAGTGTGTCTGTCTGGCAAGAATTACCAAAATTTGATAGGTGTCTCTGGAATTTTGTCCACATGTGCCTAGTAGCATTCATCCCTTTGGAGCACAATTATCAAAAGGTTTTGGACCTGTAGCAAATAGATTTTCATGGTACAGTATGTCCAGAGCCCTTAATCCTATCAATCATCAAATATGGCATAATCGAAGAAAATAGAAAATTAGCTTTAGCATCTACCCACCTGTCGACAGCCTGTACTCCTCTTGTAAGGTCTGCAGGGGTGGGTCTTACAGGGGAGGCTACAGATGGGGTAGGTCTTGTCACAGCTGGAGCATCCCTAACTACAGGTCCCAGTACAGACGTAACCCCTCTATTGACCCTCTTATCTGTAGAAAGTGCAGAATATAAAATATTATCACATTGTGTTATAAACATTTTCTTGTTAAACAAATATATATTTGTGATAATGCCTTCACAATAATTGCTGAACTTTTACAGCAAAGGCTTAAAGTACAACATAATTGTGCATAAGAGGTAATCATTCTTTAATTCATCCCCTTGGTGCCTATAGTGTAGTAGTGGAAAAAAAAAGAGGATAGCAAGTTTCCTTGCTGTTTCAGTACAAGTCTTAGGGTACTGTATTTTACAGGAAGAGGTTGCTAGCCATTCCCTTTTAATGTGCTTTAGACACTACCACGAACACAAGGGCCCAAATTCTACATGACATTGTATGTCTTTTCCAAAAGATGCTGCAGCCCCAACTGAGATACCCAACCCACTGTTCGGCTCAACTTTGAGGCTGCTACAAGATACAAGGACATCACTACAGGGGATCATTACTACTAGGCTATTATGGTGTGTAAATAAAGAATGCAATCTCCTTTACCTCTCCCTGCCAGTGTCCTCTCCCTCCATTTCATGGCACATTTACGCACCATCTGGAAAGTACCGTACGCAACCTGGATTCCAACAGGAAACAAATACAAGGAACATGTAACTGGTACACAATAGCAGGATGCAAATGTTTAGAAAGAAACAGTTAAACAGTAACTATAATGATATCATCTTTCTTCTTTAATCATCAGCCATGTTGCCTAATGGAAGTCTTTACAGAATTTTAAACTAATGCATGCAAGAATGCATAACAATCCCTTTGGTGCATGTTACTGTGTAGTTCCCTTTCAAAACAAACAATATGGCAAAAAGCAGTTACTCGAGCAACTGGAAAAATTTTTGGAAACAGTCAGACATTTCAGACTCTCATCACTAGAGAAATCAGTTCACAGCTAGGATATAAAAAAACTCTTTTCAGCAATATTTCTCCAGTGTCATTGACGAAAGACACTGGATGTTTTAAACATCTGACCATTTCCAAAATCATATCCAGTTGCGTGAGTATTTTTGCATATCTTTCTACCTGGACTTCTAACCATCATCGACATAAACTCACAATATTACATCAATCCTGCTGAAAAGATAAACTACTGATGATAAGGAAATAATACTGTTAACACATTTAAGTTTGCAGGAAATTAACTTCGCGGTAGTGAGAAAAAGGAATGTTTGTGGTGGCTTTAAGTATAAGTTCGCGGTAGCACCATGCACTGTTACAGTAGTCTCTTACTGCCATGGAAAAATGGTCATGGTGGTTTTCAGTTCGCGGTAAAGTGGCCACTGTGAAAACCTTGAACATAAAGCCACCGCAAACATTTCTGCATTTACAGTACTGTATCTGGGAAAGTCTGTACTCTACAACTTGTTCCTATACAATACTGTATACATCTTACCTCAGCTTGTCTCTGGGCAGCCATCTTGGATCTCATGTCGGCCATGTCTGCAGCCATAGCCAGCCACTGGGCCACGCCCTCCCTCAGTAGTCTCCGCCTCCTGGTCTCCATGGCGACGGCAATCCTGTCCGCCTTCCTCCTCCTGTCCGCAGTGTAGGATAGCCAGGCCTGGAGTGTCCTGTACTGGAGACTGATGCTCCAGTGCCACAGGGCTCGGGTGGTCTTCTCCTTCTCTTCAATTGCAAGGTTAAGCTGTAAAAACAATTTTAAAATTAGAAAACATTGGAAACCTGGGTTGGACAAGTCCACTTGGCCTATTGTCCAGGGTGGCTTGGAGTGCCTTGTACTGGAGACTGATGCTCCAGTGCCACAGGGCTCGGATGGTCTTTTCTTTCTCTTCATTTGCAAGTTGCAGCTGTAAGAACGATCTTATCTTTATGACGAAGGAAATGCTTTTGGTTGGATTTTACACAGTGTAAGATGTTATTTTTTGTCTTTTGTTCATAAAAACATGTTGTTGTTTTTTTACCCACAAATCCCTAAATAAGACAGTATGTCAGAAAATCATTAGTTTAGGATAGTACTTGTAGTTGGCCTTTTTCATCTTTGTTGTTGTTTATCTTTGCACATACTATGCTTTGGGAAAATCTAACTTGATTATGAAGCAACTTTCACATCCCTGCTGGCCACTAAACATTTTAAACATTCTACGATAGTCAACCCCTTCAAAAGTTTGAAACACAAGTTTTAGGCGCTTACATGTACATGTACATCATAACAATTCAGCACCAAGGACAGGCATAGTAAAAAAAAATATCACCTTAATTTTAACTTTTTTAATTAGAATAATTTTTACAAGAGAGATTAAAAATACTTAATAATACTTATTTGTATTTGTATTTGGTAGGTGTAAAAACGTCCTTTCTATAAACAATGAAAAGTCATTAATGTTAATGTACAACAAAATATCAACCATAGGAAAATGTGTGAGTTTCGCAGTTATATTCTGAATTTCCATAGAACTGGAAACTGTGAAACATGTTGTACCTGGTGTTTCCAGACGAGGAAGAACTTTGCTGTGAGTTGAGTTCTGTAAAGCCACTCTGACTGCCTCTTCAGCAGCTGTTGATTAGAAGAAAATGCATTCAAAAATATGAGAGCCATTGGATACGTAATACTCTTTTCGCCCATCTCTGGCAATTCTACAGAAACTTGAAAAAAATCTTAACAAGAAATAAACACAAAATGTTCTTAAATTTGTGAATGAGCTCTGGAAATTTGGGCTCAAGATGACCTTGTTTTGTGAAAGTTGCAATGAAGACCATCTGACATATTGTATTGTGTTTTAGGTGATACCTGGGTCGCAATTAAGTTCGGTTAGGGTCTTCATTTTCTGCATCTCACTTCTTAGTTGTATTACATTGCCTTCTATGGATTAAATAGAACGCACTCCACGCCCACCGTTGCAAGCAAACGGAGTTCTTTGGTTGGAATTTTTTCGGGAATTGATGTTCTTGAAGAATAAAGCTGTTTTGGTGCAGGTTGAAACAATGTGTCGAATTTTATCCTTTTTATGGCAATTAAATCTGACCTGGGTATGATCTCCGGCCTTTGGGTGAACTGACCCACGGTTGGGCTTGTACCTCGGGTGATATGATACACACTGTGTTGTATTCTATATGCATAACGGTACCAGGGCTCTAGCCAGCTCAAAATTTTTTTCCGTCAGCCAATTCCCATTGTCGCGAAAACACTATTCCAGGAGTTAGAGGGACTGAACTGATACCTTGAAAAACCGGTTTTTAATGAGATTATTGTATGCGAAAAGGCGCCGACACACATTGTCAACAATCATAACAATAGCAAAACAAAGTGTGTGGCTTTTACGGCCGTGGATGACGTCCCCAAGTCACCTGTAGCTTCCACCAAGAATTTTTGTCAATCAAGGTTGACGGATTGCTTTTAAAACTTTTCCGTCACACGCAGCAAACTTCCGTCAATTGAAGGAAAAATGGACGCTGGCTAGAGCCCTGAATGGTATCTAACTCTAGGTAACCAAAGACTAAAATACTGTCAGGAAGAATGATAACATAAAGTACATTGTACGTACTGTCTTTCTGAGGCACAGTGCCACAAACTGCCTCCATGCGTGGTAGTGTGTCTGTAGGCAGTGTTGTCTGTAGTGTTGGTCTGCTGTCAGCTCCTTCCTATGTTCCTGTTTCAACATGCGATGTCTCTGCACCCATCTGGAGAACATTCTTCTTAGCTTTGCTGCAAGTTTATGCGAAGCAAACCCCATTAAAAATGATTGTACAGCTAACTTTTCCCTTCAAACTACAGTCATTATGATTTATAATAACTGCACAGATACATCCTCCTACGCAGGGACATCCAACAGCCAAACCCCGTCTGCATGGATGCACCCTGCTCTTTCAACCGTCACTCTTAGTTCCTGTGGGCGCCCTCCCCAAACCGACTGTCAGCCAATCAGAGAATAGGCCTTTCAGTTTTTAAATGGGTATCGCATATATAAGGGTAAGCTCATCAATATTTATAAGCAAGGCGGTCAGGAACTAAGGGTGACAGTTGAAAGAGCAGGGTACATCCAGACAGGCGGATTGGCTGTTGGATGTCCCTGCATAGGGGGATGCACAGGTATTAGCTGAAAAGATATGCAAGCTACAATTCAAATAAATGTTTTATGGATATATCGGACCCATATTAATCATGTACAATTATAACAAGATGTATTTGTAAATTTTGCATATTTCCTTAAGCATGCATTCCTAAATTCAGCAGGAGCTTCAACCAGTACAAAGAGAAATTGTACCTTATTTATAAAGTGGCTCTGAAATAAGGCCAAATTACAGAAGAATGCATTAAACGCAAAAGGTATTGTATCATAAATTATGTAATTAAATTAGAATTTAAAAGAAATGACAGCAAACCTTGGTCCAACTTATTCCTTGCCTCCCTAACTCTCTGCTCTGTCTGCTGTTTTCTATAAGCATGCATCACTGAATGCTCATGCCAGGCCTTGTAAACCTGAATACAACACAGTTAACAAAAGAAATTTAAAAAAAAAGATGTTGCATTCCAAAAATTATTCTCTCAAATTATGTTGAGTTTCCATGCCGTTTTATTATACAAGACTTTGACTACGCTGACAACAAGACCGACACTGATATTAAATACAAGGCAAACAAAAGGAAATCTTTCATGTTTCATCCCATACCAGTTTCAGCATCTTCTTTTCCCTGTGTCTCTGAGCTTGGTCTTCTTTCAGTCTGCTTCCTTTTTCTGTCCTGGCATTCTCCTGCCATGTTGACAATGCCCTCCTGCAATAGAAGAAAAAATGACACTACAAAATTTGCATACTGGTGAAATCTTGACACTACGTCCAAAATGCCCTCCTGCAATAGAAGAAAAAAACGATACTACAAAATTTGCATACTGGTGAAATTTTGACACTACAACCAAAATGCCCTCCTGCAATAGAAGAAATAACGATACTACAAAATTTGCATACTGGTGAAATCTTGACACTACAAATAGTATTCATACATGTATGAAATTGTGTTGGGTTGTGTTGTGTTGGGTGCAGGGTTGTAGCCAGCCTGAAATCATTTTCAGTCCCCTCGATTTTGAGTGGGAATCCTATCGAGCATAAAGGCATGGCATGGTGTTGCGCATCATTTCTAGGGGGTCTGGGTACCAGAAAATGTTGAAACCTAGACCCTCTGAAACACTATTTCCTGCATTTTGAGGTGCAAATTTTGCTTGTAGACTAAGCTATTCAAAGGCATCTGTTTTGGCGAGGAAGAACACATGGGTTTCAGTTTTCTTATATCTGAACATATCAATTTTGGTCTGACCCTGGGGACGGAATGGGGAAAACTTTTTTCAGTCCCCAAATTCCTTCAAAGGACTGAAGGACAGGTGCTGGCTACAACCCTGCTGCAGGGTATCTGGCCCAAAGATCCCTGAGTTCAAATCCCGTCATGCTATAATTATTGATCTTGTACCTTTCCTTACTTCACTCAAGTAAAAATGAGTAGACCTCGTTTTGGTTAAGGCCGTGGCTTGGATAGGACAGTAAACAGGGTTCCCTTTTTTTTTATTTACTTAGAGGTCACCGCAAAACAAGGCTCGTGGAGCCACTCAAGCGTTTTGGGTTACATTACTGAATTGTGAAGAGAGATGTTTGTTTACCCTTAATTTAAACAGTTTCAGGCTGTACCCTGTGGGGAAGCAAGTCCGTGGAAGCTTATTCCATAGAGATGTTGTTCTAGGAAAAAAGCTCTCAGCGTGGAACTTCCTCCTGTTAGGTGGATTGTGGAGGAAAAAAGGATGATTTGTTTCCGTGGAAGTGGCTAAACGGGTTCTTGCTGTGAAGGTTCGTATTGAAGGCACAAGTGAGTGAAGTTCTGCCGAGCATTTACCATGGAAGTACCGATAGAAAAGTGCTAGGCTAGCTACATCACGCCTTTGGGCCAATGGTTGTAGTGTGGCGAATAAGTCGCTGCCAACAATGTTCCTTAACCGTTTTTGTACTCTATTGAGACAGGTCAGGGAGTTCTGGGAGGCTCCAGCCCAGATGTGACAACAATATTCCATTTTGGGCCTTATCTGACTCTTATAAAGATAAAGAATAGCAGAGGGGGTAAGATATTTTCTGGTTCGGTACAAAGAGCCCACCATTTTCCCAGCTTCCTTGGCAACGGATTGGATGTAACAATTCCACTTAATAATAAGATCAGGTGTAAATTTTAGGCCCAAGAGTCACTCAAAGCATGGGGCTTCTTTAAGTAGAGTCCCACTCATTTGGACCGGTGGAATGTTTGGGTCAGATCTCTTATGATGGAACGAAAGAAGGTTTGTTTGGACAGCCACACCTCAAGCACATTAAAGAACCCACCACACTTATCCAGAAGAGCAGGGGTCCCTCCTGTAGTGTGAGTGAATGAAAACCCACCAGCCTAAATGGGGTAGGGAAATTTACCAAACAGCCTTCATAACTCCTATACTTTGCCTATTGAGTTAACTTGCCTAAGCTTGATGTTTCTGACTAAGAGAGAAAAGTTGCTACTACGGTGAGCATAAGTTCAGTGCCTAGTAGTGGTCCATTTGATCTTGCACAGAGAAAAGTCTTAGAGAAAATATCAAATAGAAAGAATCACAAAGTTGGTGTATGCATGTGCTGCATGTAAGTCAAAAGGCTCAAATCATGATGCTACAATATGCATTTACCTTAGAGTGACAATGTTGTGATGGTGAACTCTCTGCTGCACTTGGATGTTGGTTCTCTTGGCTTGGCCATGGAACAGCTGTGTGTTGAGGTCAATACAGTCTGTACATGTATATATTATACAACAAGTTTTCCTTCTAACATTAATTTTACAAAGTATCACATACATGTATTATCAAGCATCCTTTGTAATATTCATAAAAATAGAATGAAATCGTAATGCAATATTCAGTGGCATACGTGGGCTGGCCTTAGAGCCTGCATAACAGTTTATGTTAAACCACTACACTTACTTGGTAGCTAAATGAAAAAGAAATTAAACCTAATTTTCATAAATATAAACTGTAAGGAAGTACTTCTAAATCCTAATCTTCTTTGAATCTTTAAAATCACAAACAAAATAAACTAAACGAACTCTAACAAACACTAATCTCCAAGCAGATCCTACGGTAGCATAAGATAGTATCCAAAGCTTGTAGAGGAGTGAAGCCGGCTTAGGAGTGTGTTTCGCTACAAGGCAAATGGACAACTTTTGGCTGACTACACTGCTTGACAAGTTTGGTACTATTTTATGATAATTGTAGGATCTGCTTGGAGATTAACAAACACTACCTTCCAAGCCTGCATGACTTTTGTGAGGATGTGTTTTTGGTAATGCTGGTCCCCTATAGATTTCTTCTGCAGTTTGATTCTCCTGTATGCCACATACTGTGCCCAGCTTGTCCATGCTCCTCTCAACTGTTGTCTGTAGTGGTGCCGTACTGCCATTCTGTCCTGTCCTTGTCTGTAACAGTGGTATAAATATATTTTTTTATACATGTATTCTGTATCACATGTAGTGATCTCCATCTCCATCTAGTACTAGCCCAATCACAGATAGGATCGGCCAACAGCCCAAAACCAAAAGGTGATCTGACCTGCAGGACGGCAGCTACATGTAGAACCAATGGTGATGCAGAATACAGTGTTGTTTTTATCTATGTCATAACAACTTAAGAAAACTTTGTAGACTTCAATGCAAAATGTGTCAGAAGTTGAAAAAATTGTCCTCATTAACAAAAAACTGTAACAAGGACGATTCCAATGTTCGGGTCTGGTACTGTATTTGAATTTTTGACTGCGGTGTACTAAGTACAGTACACTCTAGCTAAGCACTTTCATTCAAATAATCTATCATTATGATGGAAGCCTTAGTGTGTTATAACAGTAGAACTGTAACCCAAGTTATCACCCAGTCCAGAACACCCATATCTAATTTCATCACAGCAAAGGTATGACATACTGTAAAGTAAAACACTATTAAGCTCCATCTTTGAGGCGTAGCCAAAAAACTTTGCAAACAATACTGAATGGATCAAGAGTATTTTTTCCTTTTTATTTTTGATGACAGCAAGCTAAAGGAACCATAAATTAGCTATTTCTTAATGTATCCTATTAAATTGAAAGATCCCACACATACCTGTTGAGGTTTTCCCTTGTGAAATCCTTCCATTGTTGGATAGCCTTCAGACACAGATGGTACTCAAAGTGTTGTAAAGCCATGTCCTGAAATGGTAAAATTCATACATTCATCACCAAAGATCAGCACCAAGGACAGGAATAAACAACACCTTATATTCACCAGGGCTCGAAATACTGGGGTTTTGTGCACCCAGGTGCACCCAAAATTGGAGCTGTGCACTCAATTTTTTTCTGTGGGTGCACAGGGTGCACCCAAATATTTTCATAGGCTTATGTATGTTAAGATGTCAGTATACTATTAAGTAAACACCATATGTTTGACATCTATGTGTTAGAAAAATAATAAAATGACTGTCTTAGTACTTCCAATTTCTGAAGAGCTCCGATCAAATTACTGATTAGTAGGTTTCCAATTAGGTTATTCTGATATTCTACTTTATTCTTTATGTAGTGCACCCAAAAATATTTTGGTGCACCCAATTTTCTAGTGCACCTATTCCCAAAAATGAATTTCGAGCCCTGTTCACCTATAATGAATGAAACTCACTTATAAGCATCATACATGTATATCACACCAAATGAATATATTGTACAATGTAGAATTGACAACACACATAAATGCAAGAGCATCTATGTTTTATTATTGCTAACAGCAGAAAATCCATAGGAATAACAAACCAGCTGAGGATGCACACAGCAGTAGTAGTAGTAGTCTAATATTTTGTAGAAACTTAAACAAAATTGTTTAGTCCAACCCTTACCCTGTATACAAATGTATTAAGTTAAAAAGTTTGCCCATGCATCTACAGACGCGTAGGGTGGCGCCCATCTCCACTTCGAAGCCCTTGGGCCACACATTTGTGCAAGTCACTACAGCAGGGGGCTGGTCCGTTGGTAGTGACTGTGTTTAACTTCCATACTCTTTCTCATTAATGCTGAGTGCTAAGCAGAGAAAGCAGCATGTACCATTTTTAGAGTCTTTGGTATGACTCGGCCGGGGATAGAACTCACGACCTACCGGATGCAAGGTGAACACTCTACCCACTAGGCCATTGCACCAATGTATAATATTATAGTTATATTATTATGCTTTCTATACAGACAGTCCATTTTACCTCCTTTTCCTGCTCTCTCCTAACCTCTCTTGTTCTGAGTCTCCATAATCTGAGGTGTGCCTTGATGACAGCTCCATTGTAATGCAGTATGGCCTAGAAATTGACATAATTTTATAATCATATCAATCACTACACATTGGGTAATGAATTTTAATGATCATATATGAATTATACTTACAACATTTTATGATTGCATCTACAACAGTGACATCTATAGGAAAATAGCTGTCTCTTTATTAAGCTTTTAAAGATTTACAAGTATTTGTGAAAGCGGAGGGGCATTTACCTTTATTTCAGAAAACAGCCAGCATAGGTCAGAACAAATGAGTGATCAAAATTTCATATAATTAAAAAGTACCATCCTTTCCATCAGCCTGAGGTCTCTACTCTGTTGTGTAGCACTCCACCAGCCAAAGAAGAACCTGGCTTGCAAAGCCTCCCTGTAATTCAAAATGTTCATGAAATGTGCACTTTTAACACATTACTGCACTTAAGTACATGTATATGAAGTATATTTTTTTTACATAATTAAAGATAAGTCTTAGAATGATTATTCTTGGACTGTATGAGAGCAGAGCACTTTGGACTTATATTATGCTTCTTATGTTCTACAGCTGCTAAACATTTTCATATCTGATATGTTGTCAGAAACTTTTGATACATCATAAAAGTTATAATGACCCCTACCATGCTTCTTTGGAATTGAGGACCTTTAAATAATATCAAGATTCATAGAAACAAAAATTAAAAATTTTTAAAGAATTAAAAAAAAAAATCTTTCAACAAATTTTAGAAATCATTATCAAAAATTCATTATTATGTTACCTTCACAGAAGGGAACATATTGTTTTTGCTTTGTTTCTTCTTCTTTTCCGCACAAATAAGGTCAACGACTTGGACCAGACGGCTGTCACCATGGTAACCGGTAAAGTAGCAGGCACCATGTGGTGTAGCAGGCACCATGTGGTGTTCGGTTACATAATGTAGCAAATGTCAGATCTAGAGGGGCTCAGGTCAGTGTTAGACTACTAGCCTCTACCAGGCTTCGTGGATCGGTGGTCTAATTGTAGAAATTGGACAAATAGAGTCTATAGTACGCTAGGGGAGTTAGCCGGCCAGAAGAGTACGTTTCCTCACCACGAAGACTGTGCGGGGTCGCTATGTTCTTTGAAGTCCACTAATCGCTATCTAATAGGTGCGAAGTGGTTTATTGCTTTCCGACTCGCCCGTGACGGGTCTTGACAGCAGCGGCCGGGAATTATCATGGGGACTGGCAAAACATTTTGTTTTCAAGCCATCCCGTCCTGCATCAAACGTTTGTTATCGTCATAAGCCCTCGGCCATTGCATCACAAAATGAGTCCTTTTTGCCAGAGTCCAAACTTCACCAAAAAGGTACAGCTTGGCCACACTCAACAGGGAAAAAATGCGATCTCTTTTCGCTTCCGATTGCTGCAGATTGACCGCACAGGAATTTACCTATAGCGTAAACTGTTATCATGTTACATTTCATCGCAAAATTAACCTCACTCTAGCCAACATTGCCTTAAAAGCATTCATATTTTAGCAAAATAAACGCCGTCCAAAACATCATTTTTGCCGCGTTTTGTTGTCGATCCCAGTTTGATCCGAGCTGTTTCCCACTGGGCGCTGGCCGATTTATGACTTAAATTGTCTCCAGCGCTGAGCTCCTTCCTTTGTACAAATAACGGGGGGATTAATTTTATTTCGTTTGTTCATAGCGACCCCGCACAGGCTTCGTGGTGAGGATAATGATTCTACCGATCCACGGAGCCTGGTAGAGGCTATTAGACTACAACATGTGAAGGCAACATTCTGTATTTGCTTGCAAATATTATTTTCTAGTTATTATCATTATTATCTTTTCAAACTTGCATCTTGAGATTTTCAAAGCAATCAGATTATTCGGGAGATTTTTCTCAAAACATATTTGAAGTTTTTTTAAACAATACTATTATAGTAACCGGCTCAAATCAAATAAAAAAATGATATCACCAGGTGAAATTTAATTATTAAAAAATGATGAATGTTACAAACCTCCTGAAGGCTACAGCTTTCAGCTGCCTTTCCTTCTTGTCTTGAGACAACTCCACAAACCATCTCCATCTCTCTAAGGTTCTCGGAAGACACCTTGAGGCAAAGTGTGCATCGGCCCGAATGTACTGAGCCTGTAAACAAGTAGATAACATTCAGTGTTTCCACAAAAATTGATATATTTTCAAAAGTTCTTGTGCTCTGGAAAAAGTTACATTTTAGGTTAGCAAGCATAAGTCGTGAGCCAGCGGTCACTACGGAGGATTGTACTCAGGCTATTATTAGGCTGCAATATTGTTGCAATAGGCAGTGTTTCTGTATCAACGGGACCAGAAATTGTGTAGCCGTGGCCGCGTTGGACAGGTGGCCACTATGGCCAGGTGATTGCTATGCAAAGGTGGACGCTAATACAGGTTTGACTGTACATCATAGGATATTTATGTCTAAAACCCAGTACATGGACCAGTGCTGGACCCTGACAATTATATGCATGTATGCCAATGACGATTTTTTAGCATAATTAATGAGGATACTGTGTGACTCCATTGTCATTGTGCTAATTAGACTTCAATGAATGTAACACCTGCAAGTCATGGCTGGGCCCTCTTACTGTTTTCACTTCCTATAGACTGTGGTCAAGGTAATGTTGACCATAAATTTTGTATGTCACTCTCTTGACACGTCACTCACTTTGTAGAGGAAAACACTAAGCAGCTATGAGGGACTTTGGACTTTACATACTCGTGTACGGGCACGTTATCGTCTGAGATTCGACAGCTAGGTCACCGTGTATTAACAAACTTACAGGTAGGAAGAGTTGGGGTTTGGTAGGAGGTTATAACGTTTTCTTGGAGTCTTATAATAATTACAAATGAATGTAGGTTCGCTTTGAGTTTGACTTCATTCTGGTAGTAATGTCTGTGTACATGACATTGTGTTCGTGCTATACTCTTATATGAGACACTGTCTGGCTTTGCTAAGTTTCTAAAGAATATATATTATGTGATGACAGCATTTATCAATAAGATAGGTGACAGAGGATGGCAGTGATTTGAGGATAGACAAAACTGTAAAACAAAACATAAATCTGTGGCAGACTGCCTAAAAATGGGCATCAGCCAAAGGAACATGTGGAAAACTGATTACTGTTGAATTTAAGCAAAGAATTGTGATATACTCTTACTAATACTAAGAGAAAATCTACTTGTCAGCAACTGTGACAATTTTATCTAAAAATGTTGTGGTTCATAGTAGATATGGCAATTTTTCTACAAAGATGTGGATGGATATAAATGGCCTCTATGTATAATGAATGTTCCCTCAGTATCCTGAATCCCTTAGGATAAGAGGGCCTAGATAAGAAGAAAATAATGTGATTGCTGTTAGTGGTAGTGGACCTGCAGGTCTGAATGTTGTCAGGCATATACATATAAACCATTTCCAAGTCTTGCTATAGAGCAACTGTTACAGTTTCTTTCCCAGGACAGCTACATTATGGAACTCTCTCAATGACAATTAACTGTTTCCCTCCTGTCTACAAGTTATCAGCCTTCAAAACAAATGTCCACCGCTATCTCAGTGCACAGTTATTTCCAACTTCTGAAGTTCATTGCCCTTAAGTAGTCTCTTGACCTGTCAAGTTGCTTGAACAATCTCGTTGAAAAAAAAAAGTTACACTACTACATTTTCGGATACTGAACTCTTCCCTACAGTACTGTAAATGCATTTAAGTTCACGGGAAATTAATTTCATGGCAGCGGGAAGAAGGACTTTTCGCGGTCGTTTTAAGTTCGCGGGAGCACCATGCACTTTAGTCTCTTTCTGCCATGTAAAAATGTTCGCAGTGGTTTTAAGTTGCCGCGCTATCAGTCATTCTTTGTCCTTTCGTAAGCTTATGTCCCCCACTAAAACTTCATCATCACAAAAACCAAACCAATCCCTGTACAAACACTCTGATCGTTTCATGGAGGTATGTGGTCTACGCACTCTTGTTGAATACATTGAATTGTGTTATGATATAAACGCAATGCAGAAATATGACAAAACAAGTAAGCAGACAACAAAGAAATGACATTGTGTTGGTTACTACACCCCAGTTGGAAATGCCCAGAGGAAAAAAAACTTTCCTATTTAATAACGCCTAAAGGGCTGATGCCAGAGTTGAGCTGCGCAGTAGAGTGCAAAAAATGGAAATACTGTTGAAAATGTTTGCCCAATCTGGAGACTTTTTGAGTTAGAAGGGACAGGTAGAGACTGAGCTTTCCTGTTTTGGTCAAAATGTGTTCAGTTCAGCAGTTAAGTTGGTGTAAGGACAGATTTGAGTTGTTGGGTGCAACCTGTTGTGTCAGTAGGGAACTGGGGTCAGTTAAAGGTGAGGTTTCTTTTATAGAGTGAGCTTTTCTTGGAGAAAGAGCCGAACATACCCGTTTTCTTTGAATGGACCCAAGTGACTTTCTGGTGGAGAAGAATCTTAAAGATTGAAATACTGTATGGGTTAGTTTTGTAAGCCTTCATTCAATGTATTTCAACATGCTTTCCTATAGACTGTGAGCCCTAACACCAATGTCTACATGCCCTGTAACGCCCCCATCCCCCCATCCCCATTTTGCATTTGAGGCCTTTTGAACCATATAGCTGTATCAGATTTGCTGAAATCATAATGCAATATCATTACACAGGAACATTTTGTTGAGTGGCGACCAATTCTGTGCATAAATTTCCCCCAAATTTTAGCAAAAGTATCATAATGACATTTTGTGATTTTTGTACATAAAGTATGTGCATTGTGCATTGTCTAGAATAGCTCAGATAGCACAGATTACGTATGAATTTAATGAAAATGATGGACTTAGTCATGATTTAGTTCCATATCATTGCATGCATTATCAATTAGGAAGTGCCGATCATAATGTGCTCTACTGGCGTATTGCAAATAATACTCCTGAATGTAGTACTGGGCAATACTTGCTGTAATATGTACTAGGAACATTTCAGGAACATTTTATTTTGTGTTTTGTGTGCAACTTCGCAGCTTCATTGAAACAGCATGGTATGAAAATTAGTAAAAAAGTAAACTAGTAAAAAAAAAAACAACCTCTATTGAAAAGTTGCAATTTTATGGTTAGTACTGACTAAAACTTGCTTAGAGATACACCCCAGTTAATTTTGGAAAAGTCACGTGACTTTTGGTACACTACCCAGGGCTCTAGCCTGCTCGAAATTTTTTTCCGTCAGCTAATTCCGATCATCGCGAAAACCATGAAATTAATTTTCCCAATGACATTACAAAGTAGTGAATTTTGCCATTGAGATAACATAAGACGCCACGCTGACGTTTTGAAATTATGCAATTTTCATATGGACAAATTGTTAAATCTCTATAAACGTCAATTATCAAAACTGATCAGAAACATGCTGGCTGTGTGAATGGGGAATCCATGTGGCCCCGACCAGTCCTGATAGCAGCGCGGGCTGCGTGGCGGAAGAATAAATTCGTTCATAGATGTCGGACGTAAAACAACAAGTACAGTACTCTGCTTTCTTTGTGATATGAGTTTTGAAGCCACAAAATCTCTAAAACGGTACAAATTCAGAAGGTAAACAATACTCGAAATATATATGGCAGAAACAAAATGTTTAAACCGGACTTGAACGGAACAATTCCGTTTACTGGCGGTAGGGACATCCTTCCTTGATCATAAGAAAAATCTAGGTTTTGACGTTGTCAAGATTTCAATCAAAGTTTGTAGAGTCAAGGCCTATACTTTGTTGAATGCACAGTCTATTCCAGGACTGAACTGAGACCTTGAAAAACAGGTTTTAATGAGATTATCGCATGCGAAAGGGCGCAGACATACATTGTAAACAATCATAACAATAGCAAAACAAACAGTCTCTGGCTTTGACGGCCATGGACCAAGCCGCCTGTAGATTCCACCCAGGAGTTTTGTCAGTCAAGGTTGACGGATTGGTTTGAAAAATTTTCCGTCAGACGCAGCAAATTTCCGTCAATTGACGGTAAAAAGGACGCTGCCTAGAGCCCTGACACTACCCCACTGCTTTACAGAGCTAATGGGGTAAGCCGTGATGCACTGGGTATAGATTTGGCTCTAAATTCCCAAGGGAGCAATCAATGGACCGATCCTGATTGAACGTCAAATCAAACAAATAGAACCAGCTAGAACCCCTTTTCTTTTTCGAACGCCTCCGTCAAAAACAGCCCCTGGGTGGGACAGGAAATGCCATAGAGAAATGCTATGTTAGTTTGTTGAAGGCAACACCCACTGAGTATACAGTGTAGTTGTTCTGGGAGAGAGTCTAGCCACAGTGTGACTGCATAGTATTACATTGTTGATGGGCTGAATGTACGTGTGGAGAAGGGTATGTATAAGACACGTTTCTCTGCACTAGCAGACTTTGTAGAAGGTTTTGTTTAGTTGGCGTGTAATACAAGCTCTCTCTCTCTCGAGCGCCCGAGCTGCTTTCTTCTTAATTTCATTTTTGTCATGAGCATGCATGCAGCTGTTATGCATGCAGCAAACGCAGTAGAAACCAAGTCACAGATTTACGTACCCTGGTTTCCATGTGCATCGACCGCATGTCAGAAACATGTCAGAAACAACTCCTGCCCACCAACAAGGTAATGCTATGGAGCGCCTACCGCTTCCGCTTTGAATGAAATTAAAATGCCATTACCGCAACTATATCCACCCGTTCTCAAACGACTGTACGCAGTGGATGTAGCCTTGAGACGATTTTAGGGCCAAAGAAACTGAACAGAAGTCAGTCGGTTTTATCAGCTAAATAGCGGTGGCGGCCAGTTCTGTCCGACAAGCGCTGTTTTTGACGGAGATGTTCGAAATAGAACATGATCGAACAGGGGGCGGGGCTTCGGAATTAGAAAATCCTGTAGACAAGCTCATATTTGAATTTACCAGAAATAGCAGCACCTTGTATATCTCTACTAACAGTAAACCCAACAATATATTATTTTTCCCCAGTTGCAACATGAATGCCATATACCTGATAGTAGTGCTGCTGCCTGCACTTGTTGTCGGAGGTAACAAACACTTTTAATTATGATTTGCCTTGGTTGAAGCAATTAGATTAGGGGATCATATTCATACAGATTTAGGTAAACTTTCCATGCGTTTCTTCATTTTGTGCATCATTTTGAGAAAATATTATTTTTGTACGTAGACAACATGCTGATGGAACGTTCAAAGAAAGCTTATTTTCTAGCATCATTTGGTATTCCATATGTTGTCTTCATAAATGTGAGGTTGTAATGGGACAATGGGGAACGTGAAAATATATACTGCATGTATGAGACTCGTGGAGGTATGAGGTACATGTAGGTCATTAGGGTCTGGGTAGGGTTTGTGGTTTAGAATACGGGCTAGGATAAAGGTTAGGGTAGAGGTTATGTGAATCCCAACGATCACTTACCAATTGGACCATAGTCCTCTTTCCAAGGTCCAATGGTCTGAAAATGGACTTACTCAGTGAGGACTGAAGATGGACTAACTGCCTAAAGTTGACGTGCATAAAGGGCTTATACTCTGCATGAATAATAGTCCACCAAAACTAATACCTGTCCAACAGTTCTTAAAAATGGCAAAATGGGGTGGACTTACTCTGGGAGTAACACCCACTCTTGCACAAGTAAGTTCACCTTCAGTCTACATTGATCCTCTTTTAGGTCCAAGGTTTACTGTAAATTGGTAACTAAAGGCATTAAACGTTAGGGTTAGGGGATGAGTGCAATAACCGAGATCTGTGTGTCCACTTGAACACCCTCCCATACAACCAGTGCTGCTCGTTCCCATGTCAGAACCAGGGCGTGTGTATGGGGGAGGGGGGCGGATACACGTGTGACTGCACTGGCACTGGCTACTATGGACAGAACTGCCAAACACGTGAGTACACTTCATCCACACATGTCGCTCTGGGCTTTCGTAACCCTCACTCCACAGAGGCGGTGGGCGGTAGAAACTTGTTCTTATAAGGCCACACCGACTTGATTTGATGGATTACATCCTCTGGCCATGGAGAGCCCAAAACTACTGCACGCAGCAGGAAAAAAAGAAAAATCAAGCAAAAATAAGGACAACAGGACTAAACATTGTTTCCGAGGCTTGGTTTGTCTTATGTTCACCTCCAGTAAGACTGTCGTCATCGCCATTTCAATCATGTTTGTATTGCCATTCTTGTTTACAGAGGGAACAAGGTACACAATTTTTAATTGGCTCAGGTTTTATTATGCTGGAATGGGAGTTTGGGAAGGGAGTTTGCCATGGAAAGGAGTTTGCCCCGTCTCGAAGGCTGCAATATCGATATTTTAGAAAGTTTAACGTAAACATTGACACATCGGAAAGTTTAATGACATTCAACACCACATACATCCTGGTGAAAGGCCAATTAAAAAAACAAATAGATGCAATCAGCATTGAAGCGGGCAAACTCCTTTCCATTGCAAACTCACTTCCTAGGCAAACTCCCTTTCCTGACCTATACATGTAAGAGAATCTAGTCAACGAAAAAGGGGACCGGTGATACATGGTCACAGATTGTGTCTTATAAAAAATCGACGCGAGCGGATGTCTTCCTAAAATTGAGCCAGTGTGGCCTAACCATGACTCAATATACATGTATATGATTTACTGACATCATGTGTCTTTGACATCACAGGAAAACCTCATTGATTTATCTATAGTAAGTTTTTTTTTTTTTTACAAATTTGTCTTTTAGCTTCCACTGCTCACTTTGAAATAGTCTAGTGTCTACTTAAAACCAAATGAGAGAGACAACATATTGAAATCACGTTACTGTATAAATCTTAAATTAAATCCCGTCCTGACTGTGCACCAGTTGCTCCATTTAGTGTTAAAAGTTATGAAGTGCATCAAGTTGACCCATCAGTATCTCTCTCTCCCGTACAGCGGAGTTATGGACGATGTTGAAGGCCGCCCTGAAGCCCAGCGATCAGACGATTGACCACCTGACCAAAAACTACAAGTGGCTCTGGCACATCATCAACAACACACAGGCCCTGCGCAACTTCCTCATGAGGCTGTTTTCCAAACGTAAGAGGCCCTCTAGCAACTATGTATTGAACTACAGCTTAGATTTTTTTCTTTCAATTATAATAAAACAATCATGATTTCAAAGAGAACATGGTATAGTTAGATGTTACTTGATAACAGTAAAAAAATTTAATGATGTAAGATATGTAAAAAAACATTTGTATACCATTATCCAATACAGTGCACAAGTTTGGTGCACTGCCATGCTGTGTATTTTGTACAAAGAAAGAATAATAAACCATTACTACTACTACTACTACACACAAGAGATCAGACATTTTGTCACACAAGCACCTCTATAAGTTCGTACGTAGATTCTTTCTTTTTCCTGCTTTTACCTATCTGTCCCAAAAGCACTGTAAATGCAGAAATTTTTGCAGTGGTTTGATGTCTCGGTTTTTTGCGTTGCAAATTTACCGCGGACTTAAAACAACTACGAACATTTTTTCCATGGCAGTAAGAGACTACAGTGGATGGTACTATCGCGAACTTAAACCACCGCTAACCGTCCTTATCATGATGCAGCAAAATTAAATCTCAGCAAACTTCAATGCATTTACAGTACATTTTGTTTATTAAATGTTGTTTGTCTATTTGCCTTTGCAGTCTAATTTGTAGACAAAGTAGATAGCCCCCCTCTGTACCACACCGGCCATGACTACACAACGTGGGACACGTACTCGGCCCGGTCCTACTACACCCGCGCGCTGCCTCCCGTCCCCGAGGACTGCCCCACCCCCATGGGCACCAAGGGCCACAAGGAGCTCCCCTCCCCCGAGTATCTCGCTGAGACGTTCTTGGCGCGCAGAACGTTCCTCCCCGACACAAGACGACGCACAAATGTTCTCTTCGGCTTCATGGCGCAGCACTTCACTCATCAGTTCTTCAAAACTGACTTCAAGAAGGGACCTGGCCGCACATGGAGCGACCATGCAGTAAGTTCTTGTTTGTCTGTTTGCATGACCGGAAAAACAAACCGCCTTTGGGCATAACACGCATGTATTGTAAAGATGGTATACAAGACTTGCCTGTAAGGTTTGATCCACCCACAATGGGATGGTCCCCTACTCTCGTCGATAAGTGTGATGGGTTTTTTAACATACTCGAGGTGTGGCTCTCAAGAGGACGTCTCTAACCTAACCTGCCGTAATGGGTTACGTCATTTTCACCTGAGTCAAGTGAGCGAATAGGTTCAAACTGCCTTTCTTGGGGGTTCAACATTGGGGCCTGATTCGAAGTCAACAACCCTGATCAAAGGCCACCATGCCACCTTTTTCACAAGATCGTTCTTTCCTTCAACAGTTCCTTTAACCTTTTGTTTAATATTTTGATAGTGACTACACAGTTCTGTTCTATTCCTTCCTTTCATCATTCACAAATTTGGAACCCTTACAATACCTACAACCACGATTTGGCAACGACGGGACATGCAGCTTTACATATAAGGATTTCATTCCCCGAGGGCATCCACGTATACAAAATAGTGACTAGCAAAAAAAACTCCCCATGTTCCATCCCATCACATACTTTTGGCACCATATTTGACAAGAAGTCGCAATGTACAAGATGATGATACTAAACCCTGACAGGTCACTAGTACCGTGCTCTTCTCCCTTTTTCCCCAGGTGGACATGAGCCATGTTTACGGAGAGACCGTCGAACGGCAGCGCCAACTCCGTAGCTTCCAGGACGGGAAACTGAAGTACCAACTTGTGGACGGGGAAGCGTTCCCGCCCAGTCTACAGGACGCCCCCGTGCACATGATTTACCCTACGGACGTCCCAGAGGAGAAGCGATTCGCCCTCGGGCACGAGTTCTTCGGGCTGCTGCCGGGACTGTTCGTGTGGGCCACGGTGTGGCGGAGGGAACACAACCGTGTGTGTGACGTCATGAAGGAGCTTCACCCGGACTGGGACGACGAACGTCTCTACCAGACTGCTAGACTCATTCTTATCGGTAAGACAAGAACGTTTCCTCAATAGTTCAGCATTAATTGGGATATTAAAAGTGACGCTGTGATGCTTCATTCTACTAGTGGCGATGAAGAAGAGTGATGGATGTCACTTGAAACATCCTGAAGTAATTCAGAATCTCCATTTTTAATCCAGTTGTAAAGATGGAATGTGTATTAAATTTTGAATGATACATGGGGATAAGCATTTAGTAACTTAATAAAGGGTAAAATCATCATTCTCAGAAATGTTGGAAGATACAGTCTTGATACACAATAATAAGATTGTAGGGCTTCAAATACATAATACAGTGCCTTCAAAAATCCAATCTTGGTTTTAAAACGCCATTAATAGAAACAGTCAACCTATACACAACCTAAAACTGGAGCGTATTTCCTTCAGTGTTTTTATTTGAACAAATTCTTATTGATTGTAATGAATTTGGAATTGTATCCATTCTCCTATTATGCAGAGATGAATCCGAGTCGTAGAAACTCCTCTGAATGCTTTGACGTGTTTTGAGAAAATAATAGAATCTGAATTTAAGAGTTATCTTTGACCTCTGACCTCACTTAGGTGAGACTATCAACATCGTCATTGGAGAGTATGTGCAACACCTGGCTGGCAAAAACTTCCAACTGTTCTGGGACCCTGAGCTGCTGTTTGAGGAACAGTTCCAGTACCAGAACAGCATATTTGTGGAGTTTAACCACTTGTACCATTGGCATGCACTGATGCCTGACCAGTACCACATCAATGGCACCATGTACAACATGGAGGAGTACCTGTTCAACAACGACATAGTACTCAAACACGGGCTCAATGCTACGGTAGACGCCATGTCCAGGCAGATAGCGGGGCGGGTGAGTGGAACACATCTATGTTACTGTGTATCATATTACGTGTATATAGAATACAACATGTTGTATTCCGAATCATGGGTGATGCGGAATACACCGTGTTGTATTCTTATTTATGTCATACCCATCCTGATAAAACACATTGGTTTCATGGAAAATGCGCCAGAAGTATTGTTAACATTTTAAACAATACAGTCATAAAGTCGTGTTGTTCCGAGAGACAAGGTATTAAAGCCCTTTGAACTATCATAACTTTGGGTACCCATCTCCTTTTCCAGCTGGCCTTTATAAACCACTAGATGTATAGTATAGAGGTAACAAGTAACGTAGTGAGCCTAAAACTCTTACTAACCTCCCGAAGGCAAGGCAAACATTTAATGACCCATTACGTCACTGCACGGTAAAACAGGGTAGGTGAATGTAGTCTAAAATGTGTTGCATTGCTTCCAATGGATCTGTTGGAGTCATTCTAGATAATTTGCCTCCCCTAGTTTGGACCAAGGAACATCGGACCTGTCAATCTTAAGGTTGCCGTGGAAACCATCAAGCATGAGCGGGAGCTGAGGATGCAGCCCCTGAACCAGTACAGGAAACGGTTTGGCATGCCTCCATACAGGACCTTCCTGGAACTTACTGCAGGTCAGTTTGTACGGCTGAATTAAGAAATTTATATGTTATTGACCAGACATTTCTAAGTGCTCTAAAACCAGTCCCCAGAATAGCTAATCTTCCACTGACTGTGACAGACAAGCCAAACATACTGCAGTGTATTGTACTGGGGTGTTTTGTAATACTAACGCTTTTATAAAATTATCTCGATGGACCTGAAGGGCAAATTCAAATTGCATGACAGGTATAGGAAAATATATCAAAGAAGGTTTAGACATTAGAAATTCCTCCAATGATTGTAAAAGCCTCCAATAACTGTAAGAAATCTATCCTTTACTACAACTTCTGTATTAGTTAGATAAGCGTTAAGTTATAGAACTGTAGTTATGTAGATGCCATACTTTGTACCCCGTACAATTGTTGTGCAATAAAACTATATATATATAAAATAAAGCACAGTGAAAAATAATTGTCGTATGAGCAACAGCAGCCAGAAACATCTATGTCACTGTATACACAACTAACAAAGCTGTCTGGTACATTATGCTTGCTATCTGGTAAGGGGTTCAGTCTTTGGCAAAGATTGTCCTATGCTGATAAAAAGTCTTTTTATATCAGATATCCTATTTGCCAGCTTAAAAGACCATCATCATTCGGCCTATACTTGGTCTTGGAGAAAATTACGCTCAGACTGGCAGTGGTATGGTGTAGTTGGTAGAGTGTTCGGCTCGGAATAAAAAGGTCCCAAGTTTGTCACGGTGGAGTGACGTCAATGCCCACTGAGCCTCTTCTGCTAATAACATAATGTGGCTAAATGCGTGCCAAAAGCACACTACGGATTTGGTGCACCAATGTGCCAACATCTGCCCAAAATTAATTTCCACCAAGAGCCGTTGATTGTTTTTAGAGAAAATTGCAATGGCGCTCACGAGACTTTATCTGAGTGTACTCCTTTCTCCAGGTGACACAGAGATGGCGGCACAGCTTGAAGAGGCGTACGGAGACATCGATGCAGTGGAACTCTACGTCGGGTGGGCGATCGAGAATCCCATGCCGGGCAGCGTCCACAGCGAAACTATCATCCGGATGGGCAGCACCTTCTCCTTCAAGGGCATGCTGGCAAACCCCATCTGTTCCCCGGGGTGGTGGAAACCCAGCACCTTCGGAGGGGAGGTGGGCTTCAACCTGCTCAAGACGACCACCCTGAAGGACCTGTTCTGTAGGAACATGAACGGGCCATGCGGGCTCGTCTCCTTCACCGTGCCAGAAGACGTAGAGCCGACCGGGATGCCTGAAGTCGTGGAGGAAGGTGCATCTCAAGACAAGCAGACGTCTCAGCACCAAGAACTGTGAAGGGATATTTGGTGTGACAATGGAGCACAGGGATCAAAATACCACATGCATATGCAAGTTTGTGCAAATGTAAAATTGCTGTGGTGCAAGTACTCTCAACCCAAACTTGCACCAGTGCAAGTTGCTTTTATCCACTGGTACCTGACATTAGAAAAAGCTAAACACACACCATGAAATTATTTATCAATATTATCTGTCCTTGCAAGGTAAAAAAAATAATTCTGAATAAAAAAAGAATAAGCCAAAAGTTGATATTTAGGTTTAATAATCCACTACCTAGATATGTTTGTGCATGCCAAGTAACTTCTGACCAAATGACCAAAATGTGTATTTCAAGCCCTAGTGCCGTAAAATATGCTGATTTCTGTGTTTTTGAGATGCGAAAATTGGGGAAAATGGAGAAATGGGAAATTGGAGAACTTTGTTTGCCCGTTACCATGGCAACAAGGAGTTTTGATCTAAAAGAAAGCTATTTTGAAGGGTTGTGGACCAAGTACTATCACTGTGCAAAATATGAGCCAAATCTATTTTTTGACCTTTGCCACCATTGTTTGATCCTTACAGACATTTGCTCTTTAAAGAGTAAGTCCATCATCAGTCCCTATTACATCCCAGTCATTAATCACCAGTGCTGGGAGAGGGCCTAGCACATGTGTAAGATGGGCCCCTCTCATCTTCATCTCTGGGGTTCATCATGGGGTGACATCAATTTGTCATGCATCTTAGCTCAATTTACAGGTAGGTCATGCACAAGAAAACTATAGACTATACAATAATGTACATTTACAGGGTACTGTAGTAACAGTATTGCCGAAGTCAAATGGTGTACATGTACGGTGCTTGATACAGCCCTTCAGGGTCGTTGGACTTTGTAGAAAGGACACTGAACAATTAATTTATTAACCAAAAGATATGAGCAAATACAACAAGTGGATCAAACACGCAGAAGGTGAAAAATGGGAGTAACCTGTAGCAAATGTTAAAGATTAACATTCCTCCCGCCAATGACATTCTTATCTACCCAGTCAACACAGCCATGCATGTACTTTAGTAGTAAACTAAATAAGGTCAAAGTACAATAATCTTGAAGACTTGGTTCGTTGAGACTGAGATCTGTTTGTTGAGTAAAGAAGACGAATGGCCACCCTGCACAAAAAATTTCCACAACAGGAAAAGATTTGCTAACATTTCAGCATAACAGGACAAATTACTACATTGTACTTGAAGCCACTACACTAGAAGGAGCTATCAGAAAGGTAAGTATGGTCATAGACACATTATCTAATATAATTATACAAGACAGATGCAGTATGATCATAGAGAGACCTTAAGTTAACACATTTGACAGGTATAGAGTACCTGGGGAGTACTTGCCACATATATAACAATACTGTTGAAGTTGATTTCACAGTATCGGAAGGAAATTGAGAGTTTGTAGTGTGTTTGCTATCAAAAGCGCAATAGTCACATAGTGTACAATAATTATTACCTTTGCCAGAATGGCTAAGGTTATGTTTTCGGTTTGGTGGTGTGGTTCTCCCCGTTTGTGAGCAGCATAACTCGAGAGGACTTCGATGGATGCAGCTGATATTTGGTGGGTGGGTAGGGGTGTGGAAGACGAAGGTCGAGTTCGATAATGGGCCTCCTAGCGGCTTGCTAAGGTACTGCAGCAGGACCTGCATGCTTGATATCTCGCGTTCCAGACATGCTGCGGTCGTGATTTTTGAGCGTTAGGGAGCCCTTAAAGCAGGGAGTGATTGCTGCGAGTTTGGGCCCCCTAGTGGCTTTCATGGAAGTGCTGGCGCCGGTTTAATTGCAAACTTTTGTCTGCGGACAGTATAACTCGAGAAGACTTCGACGGATGCAGCTGGTATTTGGTGGGTGGGTAGGGGTCTGGGAAACGAAGGGGGAGTTCGATAATGGGCCCCCTAGCGGCTTCCCTTGGTACTGCAGCGCAACTTCCGGGTGTGTTTTTCCATCTTCTGAACATGGTATGGCCACGAGTTTTGGGTGTTAGATAGCTGTTGTGCTCAGGAGTTAGTGACATAAGTTTGGGCCCCCTAGCGGCTAGTGTAGGGATAGCAGGGGCATTCTTGTCGAAAACTTCTGAAGCAGTACAACCCCCCCAGCCTGGTTTCAAATTGGTTGATTCCATCAGTGAGAGTGCACAGCACAGTTGACGGTTACTTGATCCAATGTTGAGGTGAAAGGTGGTGACCTAAGGTGAGGTAGCAGCTGCTGATCTCTAAGGATTGAGTCAATGAAGTTTGTTTTGGGGCAGGACATATTTGAAGACAGGGATTTTTACGTTTGCCAGAATTGCTAATTGTGGATACTGGTGGAGCAGAGATTAACTTGGAGATCTTGTCGGTCTGCAAGCAACTTTGATGACCTAACTGACAGGTAAGATTGAATATATGATAACGATTTTAAGTGTTAGAAAGGTGTTGTTTGTAGGAAGACGTGACATATGTTTGAGTCCCCTAGCGGCTTGTTTCTGGGGATAGCAGGCATTTTTGTCGAAAAGTTCTGTGGAAATGCAAGGCATTTTTGTCATGACACTCCAATGTTGCCAAGTGGTAGAAGTAGTATGTTGCTCCCATGGAGTTAGGCCTTATTGTTGCCTCTGTATATTTTTTGATTCCACTGCTGGGCACTAGTGAATCCTTTCTGGTGGGTTGTTGTTGCATGACAGCCAACCATTCTTTGCAAGGATGTGTGAATTGTTATATTCCTAGACCACTGACCCATTTACAAGATGTTTCAAAAAATGGTAGGGAATGTTAAATAATGGTAGAATTCTGTTATCATTATCTAGAAACTATCAAAGGTATCAAGGTCTACATTATAAATATTTTTATAATTATGGAGGACCAGGGAAATATTCATAAGGTTGAAACAGTGCTTAGAATATGTCTGATGTATGAAATGTTCTAGACATCTATGTACAAGACTTTAAAATCAATTGTAAGTAAAGGTAAGGGAGATCCGTACGGTTGCAGTTTCTTATAACTCGAGAGGGCTGCGACGGATGCTGATGATATTTGGTGGGTGGGTAGGGGTCTGGGGAACGAAGGGGGAGTTCGATAATGGGCACCCTAGCGGCTTGCTAAGGTACTGCAGCGGAACCTCCATGTCTGATATCTCGCATTCTGGACATGCTGCGGTCGTGATTTTTGAGCGGTAGGGAGCCCTCAAAGCGCCTTGGAGACCAACGTCCTGTAATGGGGGAGGATCCTGGTGGCCCCGAACAGTACTACTGCAATGCTTAGATAGGGTTTAAAGAATGGTAAATAATGGTAGAATGCTGTTATCATTATCTAGAAACTATCAGAAGTATCAAGTTCCACTTTATAAATATTTCTATAATTATGCAGGACCAGGGACATATTTATAAAGTTGAAACAGTGTCCCTTAGAGGACGTGCTAAAATTTTCGGCGCATACAGGAATCGTAGCTAAAATTGTCGATCCTCAAGCACACCAACCTACGAACTGTTTGTGGGTTGTTCAGATACTTATATTAATGCTAGATAGGTAAAACTATACATTTTTTGAAAAGCTAAGAACCTGTAGAATATGAATATATCAAGATAAAGACTGTAAGGAATAATACTGCGCAAAAGGACAGAAAAAAATTTTCTTTGAAGTCTCAAAAAATATTTGAAATGTATATAACATCACCCACAAAGTCTAAAATAACTAAGTCACTGAAAACTAGGCTAGAATGCCTTGCTATTCTTCCTGAATCAATAAAAACATAAAACAATGTATGTAAGTGACTGTAACTGTTTTATTCTTGCTAGCAAAGATAGTACCTAAAGCCTTGACCAGTTGTAAAAAGATGGGCCTTATCAGTGTTCCCCTAATGTTTGACCAGGAAGATTTCACCAAAATTATGAGTTGGAGGAAAACCAAAACAGACTTTGCTACCTCAACGAGTGTTACATACATGTCTGAACATGCTGCCCTCCCCCATAGGCGAAAAAAACAAACAATTTAACAAAGCAGAAATTTGGCTGGATCAATAATTTGAAAACAATTTCAGACACTCATGGCCCTCAGTCCTTTATGATAAACACCAAAAAACACCCACCTACTCCTTTTTCACAGCAAAAAAAACAAAGGTTTGTAAATACTACCACATGGTACAGGACCGGCAAATGGCAGTCAAAATGACGAAGTTTTCATCAACTTCCAGTGGTAGAAACATCGTCAATCTCTTCCTCAGTGGTGTCACAACCCCTTCTAGGTTCTTCAGCGTAATTGGCAATCAATAAATTTTGATTTTGAGAGGAAAAAACAAGGCAGAAACTCCCAAACTACAGCTTCAACCCTCCCCAACTTAGGGGAATCCCCTGCACATCAAAACAGGCTGTTTCCCGATTCCACCCGGCGAATACCGAGGAATGCAGAGACACATGTAAATTGATACTCGCCAAGCAGAGGTTGAGTCGCGGAGATATACTAGTAGTCGAAAAAATACAGAGCCGCTCCTCCTACTCCTATTCACCAAATTCACCGCTCCTACTACTCCTATTCCGGGTAGTTCTGTACATTACAGTACAGTGTAGTTTAGAGTTGCAATTGTTTTCCTCATTAAATTTGAAAGATTCCAGTTCTTAAACATTGTTGTATAATCTGTGTCATGTAATATGATCTGCTTAGATGCCTAGCTTCTATAGACATACTTTGTGCTATATCTTTTGAACTTAGTTGGTTAGGGGTCGGAGACTTGAACGAATAGTCAGGAACATGTATGGTCCTGATTTTTAGAAGTTAAATAGGTGTTGTGCTTAGGAAGAAGTGACATATGTTAGGGCCCCCTAGCAACTTGTTCCTGGGGATAGCAGGCATTTTTAACTTTGTCAGGAGGGTTAAGGTTATGTTTTGGGTGTGTTTGTGTGTGTGTATGTTAACAGCATAACTGGAGAAGCCTTGGATGGATCCTGATGATATTTGGTAGGTGGGTATGGGTCGGGGGAAACGAAGGTCATGTTTGATAAGGAGCCCCTTAGTTTAGAGTTGAGTAGCATTTGTTTATCTTATTCAATGTGGAAGATTGCAGTTCTTAAACAGTTTTGTATAGTATATTGATTCTCTCAGTGGTTATTGTAATTTAATGCTGTAGGGGTAATACTTATTGTACTGTGCCAAGCAATGTTAGGGAAATCTACTTTCTGCAGGTCTGTCTTGTTATAAAACAAACTGAAATGAGTAACGCATTTTTCTACAGACATCATTCTGCATAACAAACCTGGTTTATTTGGCAAAGGTATGTGTTCGTGGAACTCTAGTTACCTTTGCCAGAATGGCTAAGGTTATGTTTTGGGCTTGTGAGTCTGTGTGTGTGTCTGTGTGTGTGTGTGTTAACAGCATAACTCAAGAAGTCTTGGATGAATCCCAATAATATTTGGTAGGTGGGTAGGGGTCAGGAAAACGAAGGTCAAGTTCGATAATGGGCCCCCTAGCGGCTTGCTAAGGTACTGCAGCAGAACCTCAATTTTTGATATTTTCTGTTCTGGACATGCTGTGATCATGATTTTTGAGTGGTAGATAGCCCTCGAGGCAGAGAGTAAGTGCTGTGAGTTTGGGCCCCCTAGTGGCTTTTTTGGAACTGCAGGCGCCGGTTTCCTTTCAAACTTTGGACGAGAATAACTCTACAACGTGTTGACGGATCGTCATGATTTTTGGTATGTAGATAGAATGAGTGATGACTTACATAATGGTATACTAATTATGCAAATCAACAGCTAATTTGCATAATTAATGAGGAAAATTTATAAATCCACTGCATTCCATGATAGGACTTTCAAACTTGTCACATATGTAGCTGGGAAGGAGAGAAATGTCGATAGATATCAATTATGCAAATGATGGCCTCATTGCATAATTAATGAGAAAATATGAAGATGTTGACGGATCATCATGTTTTTTGGTATGTAGGTAGCGTAAGTGAAGACAAACATAATGAGATACCAATTATGCAAATCAACAGCTAATTTGCATAATTAATGATGATATTTTATTAATTCACTACGTTCCATGATAGGACTTTAAAACTTGTCACATATGTAGCTGAGAAAGAGAGAAATGTCAATACATATTTATCATGCAAATGATGATCTCATTTGCATAATTAATGAGAAAATGTGAACGTGTTGACGGATCGTCATGATTTTTGGCATGTAGATAGCCTAAGTGAAGACTTATATAATGTGATACTTATTATGCAAATTAACAGGTAATTTGCATAATTGATGAGGAAAAGTTTATAAATCCACTGCATTCCATTATAGTACTTTCATCAAAGTTGTCACATATGTAACTGAGAAAGAGGGAAGAGAGTAAGGGGTGTATTTAAAGACTTTGAAAGAGAATAAGTCAAGAATGGATCAAAGGATCATCATGATTTTTGGTATGCTGATAGCTTAAGTTATGCTTGATACAATTTGATATCAATTAATTGTAACTTGGGATCTAATTTGCATAATCAATGCCGAAATTTTATAAACCAACTCCAAGCATATAATTATGAAGAAAATGAAATGAGTAACGCATTTGTTTACAGACATCATTCTACATAACAAACCTGGTTTATTTGGCAAAGGTATGTGTTCGTGGAACTCTAGTTTTAATAATGAATGAATGAATGAAGACCTTTATTGTACATTCATACCCACTGGGTTTAGTACAGGTCACAACAAATGATACAACATGATATATGGAAACTCCAGCACCTTTGTATGGAAAACCAGTTAGAAATGTCATTCAGTACCTCCAGTAGTGTCCATAACTCCCAGTACAGTAGTGTCCGTACTACCAGTAGTGATTCCGAATAGCCCCTGCCAGTAGTGTCCGTACCCCCAGTAGTGTCCATACCCCCAGTAGTCTCCATACCCCCAGTAGTGTCCGTACCCCCAGTAGTGTCCATACCCCCAGTAGTGTCCGTACCCCCAGTAGTGTCCGTACCACTAGTAGTGTCCGTACCCCCAGTAGTGTTCGTACCCCCAGTACTGTCTGTACACACAAGTGTCTGTACACCCACAAGTGTCTGTACCCTCAGTAGTGTCCGTACTACCACTAAGTATACCCCAAAAGCGTCTGTACCCCCAGTAGTGTCCGTACCCCAATTAGTGTCGAGGCCCCCAGTAGTGTCCATACCCCCAGCAGTGTCCATACCCCCAGTAGTGTCCATACCCCCGGTAGTGTCCATACCCCCAGTAGTGTCCATACCCCCGGTAGTGTCCGTACCCCCAGTAGTGTCCGTACCCCCATTAGTGTTCGTACCTCCAGGAGTGTCCGTACAACCAGTTGTCTCCGTACTCCCAGTAGTTAAATCCGTACCCCCAGTTGTGTCCATACTACCAGGTTGTTTTCTTACACCCAGTAGTTTCCGTACCCCCAGTAGTATCCGTACTACCAGTTGTCTCTGTACTCCCAGTAGTTTCCGTACCCCCATGGTAGTGTCCAATTACTACCAGTAGTTTCCGTACCCCCAGTAGTGTCCATACTACCAGTTGTTTTCGTACTCCCAGTAGTGTCAGTACCCCCAGTAGTGACTCCATGTCCTCAGTATTGTCCTTACCCCCAGTGGTGTCCGTACCCCCAGTAGTGTCCGTATACCCTCAGTATTGTCATCAACATTTTTTTTGTATCCCCAGTAGTGTCCGTACCCCATGCATATAGTTTTGTTTAGAATATGCAAAACTATCAACATATCAAAGATGACATGCCACATGTACATTTACTGCTTCAATGTCTTACACTAACAGGTGACAGAACAAGATGGGAAGAAAGCTACAAGATTTGCTGATTTTCCTTCTCATCATCCTGAATGAGTTTCACATGACAGAAGCTTCCTGCAACTGTTTGTCATCAACATCTTGTAGCTGCAACTTTCTGCGCCTCACCAGTGTACCCCAGAACCTAAATACATCCATAACTTCCTTGAATGTGAATTATAATGAAATTACAACTTTAAGCCAATCAGACTTCTCGAGGTATACAAACTTGATAAACCTATACCTGACCAACAATGACATCAGTAGTATTGAAGTAGGGACCTTTAGTCACACTCCACAGTTACAACATCTCAAGCTGAGTGAAAACAACCTTACATACATTCCACAAGGTGTTTTTAATGGTCTGAATCAACTTCAGCACTTGTATCTTAAAAGTAACCACCTGAGAACTATCCCATCCAATACTTTCACCAACCTACGGCAACTTATTTACCTGTACCTACATGATAATGAGATCAGTATCATCCCAGCTGGTACTTTCACAAATCTACCACGGCTCCAAAGACTGAACCTGTACACAAACCAGATAACACACATTCAGTCTGGTACGTTTTCAAACTTGCCACAGCTCCAGAGACTGTACTTGGACTCAAACAAGATAACACATGTTGAAGCTCGCGCATTCTCAAACCTGCCACAGCTCCAGCAACTTCAGCTACAGAACAACCAGTTGACCAGCATTCCAACCGTACAATATTGGTTTCCAGAACTGGACTCTTTATCCCTGTCCTATAATAACATCACAGACATTCCTAACAATGCGTTTTCCAATCAGCCCAAACTGTCTACAATCTTTCTTCACTCGAACAGAATCTCAGGTGTTTCATCGACTGCTTTCACAGGACTGGCACAATTAAAATCCCTTTATCTCTACGACAACGATCTGACCGAGCTTCCCGACTATTCATTCGTTGGTTTGTCAAGTCTTGACAGTCTACAACTGCAGCGCAATGAGATCACGAGGATCTATCCAAACACTTTCACGGAAATATCAAGTCTTACATACTTGTACTTGTCTAGCAACAACATAGAGACTTTCCCTATTGAGGCGTTGTCGAAAATCCCGTCAATCTATCGCCTTTATCTTCAGGTCAATCAGATGACAACACTTCCCACGGAAGCCTACGACTTGCTGGCGTCGGTCTCTGTGCCAGACATTGGACTCAACCCCTGGCAGTGTGACTGTAGGATGGTTGGTTTCAGACAGAAAATGACAGGGACTCCTTCTTTTGAGTACCAGATCAAGTGTACAGATCCCCGTCACAATGACCAACTGCTGAAAGATATCAATCCCGGGGATCTGACTTGTGAAGAGCCAACAATTGCCAGGTTTGAAAAGGGTGACACCAACTCAGTGCTAGAGGGGGGTTCACTCCGTTTGGTCTGCGCAGCTTCGGGAATCCCCACCCCAGACATCACAGTCATTCTCCCATCTGGACTGAATGCAACTGTTGACTTAGATGTGGGTACAACAGTGAACGGTACAGTCACAATAACAGACGTTACTGCAGCACATTCTGGTCAGTACATCTGTATTGCAGCAAATCTTGCCGGCTCAGCACTTCAAACGCTGTCTGTAGACATCCAACCAAACATGCCCTCTAGATCTACAGCAACAATGGCAATAGTGTCTTCGCCACATAGCTTCACAGGCACTTCAAACCAACCAGAACCACAAGGATCTACTCCCAGGTTATCCTTGCCTGTTCTACTTGGATCTGTTTTTGGTGCAGTAGCTGGTATCATTTTCATCGGTAGTGTCATTCTCATGATCTGGTGCAAGAGGAGGACCCATTTTCAAGATCAGCCCTTGGATGACACAACCCATGGTCAAGCTCAGGGGCCAGCTGTCCTACAGGTGTCTCCAGATGTGGAACCACCGCCGTACATACCAAGATCTACAGGTGCAGGTGCTTCTGCAGATGCTGCAGCTGAGCATGAATATGAGCAAGCAGTTGCTCTTGAGGACCTGGCTTATATGTATACGACCAATGTCTGATTAAAGATTTATGCTAAATTTTTTCAGAGATACTGTAAAAGATTGCTCAACCATCCTAATATTACACAGAAATTCCACACAGCCATGTTGTGATTAACAAATATTTGCAATTCAAATATCTGTTACAAGCAACACATTGTAGACAGACTTACCATGTACTAAACAAGTACCTCGGCTGTATACCATTCAGAAGTAATGGCAGGACAGGAGTGATTACTGCTGTTCTTTGTAATATTTTTTATTTTTATTTTAGAACTTATGTAGCATGGAATCGGTTTCTTGTCCTTTTGTGTTAGATATGCTAAGAGTTTTGATTTTTGATCTAACTTCCAGACACACATACATATCGCAACATACAAATGCACATGCAATTTTGTTGCAGGAATAAGCAGGAATTTTGTATATTGCTTAGAAAGCCATTACTTCAAAGTCAATGGTGAAGAAATGTATTATTCCAATTAATTGTCACTTGTTTTTACACAAAACAATTCTGGCAGAACCATTGAAAACAGTCCTGGTTGTAACATTGAGGACAGTACTGTTTTTAACATGGAAAGGATAGTGAGTTCAGCACCGAGGTCAGAGAAAAGATGAGGTACACAAATTTGATAATTTCTTGTATCTTTTTCTAATCTCCATCCATCAATGATGATTGTAAATAAAGTGAAAATTAATGTAACGAGTCTATCACTTTCTGTTACTCTACCATGAACATGACTAGCATGTCAAAAAATTTATTTTAATTCAAAAACACAGATGTATCAAAAAACATCTCTCCATAAATTAGTCAATTTTCTTCTACTGACCCCACTGTACTATTATGTCTATTATGTCTATAAAGGACTACTATGTCTATAAAGGACCAACTCTACCAGCTCTAAAGTCTACTACCCCTTGCAGACTTGCAGTCTTACTGAAGCCGGGTTCATGACCTTGGAAATGCCACTGAAAACATTGTGGTCCCGACATATGCCATGCTATGACATTTCCACTTGATCTCCTCACACATTCCCCTGCGATATCAGGACTGCTGGCTCCCCAGTCGACCAGGAGGCGGCCCGATAATAAAAACGAATTTTATGATTGAAAACACAGCCTAAACACCCGAATGACACATTAAAAATTGTACTTTTTCCTGTAACGCCACCAAATATGAACACACGTGCCCGGATGTAAAACGGATGGCACCGCTTTTGTGTTCATGATGAAAATTCCCAATTCTGGATAACTAGAAACCGTTTCAGAACCACCTCGCGAGGAGGTTCCGAAAAAACGTTTCAAATCCATTTCGGAGCGTTTATGATGACAAATCTTACCCGTTTCAGCTTGCCAAATGGATAGAACTGTTTCATTTTTTGCATCATGAACGGGCCTTTTGACATTTTGCCCAAACATAACTTCCTGCCTCTCAGTGGTGGGACATAATCGGCCTCGTATATCAGAGGGATAAAACTGGAGGAAACAGGAAACAAGAAAAGACAGACATGCCAAAAACAGAACTTGACCCTACACCAAGACAAAAGACATCCCTGCACAGATCTAGAGGCAACAAGGAACAGCTTGCAATCAGGACATTGGAAAGAAAACCTGTTAAGCTTGAGTCTGGATGAATCTCAGCATCAAAGGTAAGCATGAGTTCTGAGTGTAGAATGAAATTCTGTACCTCACGTAGAAGATCCTAGTATTTTCTTGATCATTATGATATACAATCATGTAATAATCATATACATGTACAAGGTTTCCTAATCCTTAAAGTGAAAAAAAGAAATAAAATATATTATAAAATATAGTACTGCGCATTCTATAAATGGGCTCTTCATGCTTTAGAAGCAAAAGCAGTGCATGATTTTGCAAAGAACTGTTACTGTATCTGTTTAATGTTTTCAAACTATTACTTCCTTGTATGTGCAATGCTTGAACTGTCACAACTACACCAAACATTTGGAAACCTGACTTTGCTGGATTAACTTATCGATTGAATTGCATTACACATTGTACATTGTGTATATCAGTGGAAAGCTTGTTGATAACCGATTTGTTATAATACATGGATGGATTGAGCACCAGAATTACTTGTAATATGTGACACAATGTAGGTTGCAGAAAGAAGCGCTGTCATTTTCCTTATTAATAAGTTCTATTATGATTGCATCTGTTGTTTTTTAATGAGTAAAAAAAGATCTATTTTGTGCTATGCATCAACTGGAAGTTTTCCCTTAAAATGACAGTCTTTATTTGTTAAGATCATGAATTTTGTGGAACAAGCAAAAATGACTGATTTTGTGGGTGGGTCCAAAAATGCTCTGAAATTCTCCTGCCAATGTTAGACACTGGTTGGCACTGGGATTTTGACATTCTTGCTTAGTCAGCTCTGGTGTTCAACCTTCACGATGATGACAATTTTTGTATCAATATTATCATAAGGGTCAAGTTACAATTGAGAAACAACTGATCAAATCTAAGTTTCCAAACTTTTAGGGCCAAGTTTGTCTATCATAATGGACAAAAATGTATAATCACAAAATAAAAGAGGCTGTTGGCTAGCTGGCTGTTGGCTAGCTTCCTAAAAATTTTCCTATTAGAGTATAAAAAGATTATGTATCCCGTACGAAGAGGGCATTTTGATTTGGCTTTACCGAAGACGGATTTTGGGAAATTTTCAGAATTCCAACCTTACTTAGATGTTAATTCCATCAAATTCTTTGGAAATTAGTACTCACAATCTAGGAAAGCAAATATTATCAACAAGCTGCATAATTCAAACTGGTTGGGAAATGTTGGATCCTGACATCTCCTTTTGTGAATTCTTACTAAAACAGCCAGACAACTCTGCAAAATTTGTAAAATATAGTCAAACAATGCGATAATGTTACTAACAGAAGACAAATATTGCAGTTAAATTATAATAATAATAATAGCATGAAATCTATTGTAGTAGTAACATACACACAATGGAGAAACTTCTATTCAGAAGGGGAAACTCCCGCACTGACAGGGAAATGTCCTCACACATATCACATGACAGGAAAAGTGAAAAGTGTATGAAGAGGAAGTGCATGCATGATGCCAAACTGTTTTGAATTCAAATTTTCCTGGTCTCTACACCATTCTGTATCACGGTTATATCATAACCACCCACTAACTAAAGGTCTAAAAATATCGTATCCTTCAAGGCATTTGTAACAGTTCTACAACTCATTTAATATGCTCAGCAAGCCAGAAGAAAATGTTCCATATTCCATGATTTTGTTTACTTATAATCTATTAAGGGGAGCTACATGTGTACGTTAAACTTAATTGAAAAGCCTACAAAATATTGCAGTTTGTTGGTGCTTGCAGTGTGGACCTGCTTGAGCCCAGAAGCTAGGACTCAGTAGGAGGAGATATCAGTCTCTTAAAAGATACAGTCAAAAAGGTAAGTGAAGTACATGTACACGAGCAAGACAGACTCGTTATATAACTTATAATGTAGAAGACCTTCATGGAATTCATATAGTACATGTACATACAATCACGTAATATGTGGAGTTTTGGAGGGATGTACATGTATCAATGTCAAGTATCTACATTGTAAAACAAAACTTTCTCTACGGGCTTGGGTCAGGGATTCTTATAGTATATGATGACTTATCAGCCTAAGTCTAGTACTGGTTTGGATGGCATGGATCCAGGCTAGTATTAAGACAGACTGTATGTTGGTTGGTCCTATAGTATCAAATGTGTCTAGTTTATGCTTTCAAAATTTTCAGCTTATCAAACATGAATATCATTTACAACTTAACGATTAGTCCTTGTTTTACATGGACAGGTGACAGAACAAGATGGGCAGAAAGCTTCAAGACTTGCTGATTTTCCTTCTCATCATCCTGAGGGAGTTTTACATGCCAGAAGCTTCTTGCAGCTGTTCATCATCAACATCCTGTCGCTGTGATGAACTGGGCCTCACCAGCATCCCTCAGAACCTACAACCAACCATCACTTCCCTGTACTTGCTCCGTAATGAAATCACATCTTTAAGTCAGTCAGACTTCTCGAGGTACAGGAACCTACAAACTTTAGACTTAGATACAAACCATATTTCAACAATAGATCACCAGGCATTCTACTACCTTACAAGCTTAACATTGTTAGATCTTCGAAGTAACCAGCTGGCGAGCCTCCGAGCAGACATGTTTGTGAAGCTTGGGAACCTGCAGAAACTTCATTTGTTAAACAATGAGATCAGTAGTATTGAGGCAGGAACCTTCAGCCACACTCCACAGCTAAACTATCTTAGCCTGAGTGGAAACAACCTGACATCGATTCCAGCACCAAGTGTTTTCTATGGCTTGAATCAACTTCAAAACTTGTACCTCTCCTCAAACCACATAAGACACATTCCGTCTGGTGCATTTTCAAATTTGCCTCAACTCCAACAACTGTACCTGTACTCAAACCAGATAACACACATTCTGTCTGGTGCATTTTCAAACTTGCAGCAACTCCTGCAACTCCGTCTACAGAGCAACCAGTTGACCAGCATTCCAACTGTACAATATCAGTTTCCAGAATTAACCCATCTCTACCTGTCCAACAACAACATCACAGACATCCCTGCCAATGCATTTTCCAATCAGCCCAAACTGTCTACTCTCCATCTCCAATCAAACAGAATCTCAACTGTTTCATCAACTGCATTTACAGGACTTGCTAACCTGAACGAACTCTCTCTCTATGGCAACAAGCTGACTGAGCTTCCCGACTATCTGTTCTTTGGTCTGTCCAGTCTTAGCAATCTCCGGCTACAAAACAATGCCATCTTGAAAATCTTCCCGAATTCTTTCACAGGAATATCGATCCTTACACACTTGTACTTGTCAGGCAACAACATGAAAACTTTCCCTATTGAGGCATTGTCAAAGATCTCCTCAATTACTCAGCTTTACCTTCAGAACAACCAGATGACAACACTTCCATTGTCAGCTTATAAAAAGTTGTCATCAATCCTTACTGTGAACATCAGCAACAACCCCTGGCAGTGTGACTGTAGGATGGCAGGTTTCAGACTGAAAATGAATGGGTCTCATTCTTTTGAAAACCAGATCACATGCACTGATTCACAGAACCATGGGCAACTGTTGAAAGATATCAATCCTGAGGATCTGACTTGTGAAGAACCAACAATAGTCAGGTTTGAGAAGAGTGATGACAACTCAGTGGTAGAGGGGGGGACACTCCATTTGGTCTGTGAAGCTTCAGGAATCCCCACACCAGACATCACAGTCATTATCCCATCTGGACTGAATGTAACTGTTGAGTCAGGTGGGAGGGTGACTGTGGGAGTGAATGGTACCATCACTGTAACAGATGTTACTACAGCAGATGCTGGTCTGTACATCTGTGTTGCAGCAAGTCCTGTTGGCTCAGTGTTTGAAACACTGTATGTAGGTGTCCATTTAAAACCAGAAAGCATCGGTAACCATGGATCTGCTCCCAGTTTCTCCCTACCTGTTCTCCTTGGTTCTGTTATTGGTGCAGTAGCTGGTACTGTCCTCATTGGTGGTATCATTCTCATGATCTGGTGCAAGAGGAGGACCCAGAATCCTTCGTCAGGCCAGGACACGAGTGTTGTTTTTAACACCACAAACACCACAGTTACTGTTAAAACCGGTGGTCATGATCCTACAGGGCAGCGACAGTCTGAGAATGTTGAAAACCTAGATTTGTGCGATTACGAAGAAGTGAATCCGCCAACAAACGGAACAACATCTATGGCTCCAGGTTCAAGACAGCCTGCTAATCAGAAGGCCCCAAAGCCACCAAAAAGGAACGAATCACTAAATGATGAGTTCTTCAGCAGTTCAGATGCTACGGCATCATATGCAAATGAGCCAGCAGCAGCTGCTCTTGATAACTTCTACTACTACATGTACCAACCTTTGACATTCAAGAAGTAAACAGTTATCCTAAATATTTTTTAAGGGTAGCGAGTGCTGAAGCGAATCCAAAAGACTTCGTAGCCATGTAAACGATCAAACAGAAATCCTACAGACCACACAGCCATCTTAGAGACAAAATATGTTGACAGCTTGACACTACAATGTACATTGTATAAATTAAATTACATTTTAACCTTTCTAAGAAGGGTGACAGAAATGTACATTAACTGACATGAGTGTATAACTCACCATATTGTTGATAATGTTTGTACAACAGTACACCAATTTGAAAAATAAAAATCTGGAAATGCACAAAGAGACACCAAAAACAATTAGTAACCTCCATTTCTCATGAAGGGTAAATAATTATTATAATTAATAGGTAAGGAATACTAATGAATTAGTACTGGTTGATGACAAATTCTGAAGCAGAAATAGAATAAGTTAGAATATCGATGTCAACAAAGTTTCCCCTTGACTGTACAATGTAGTGTAAAAACGGTTACTGCATGAAACCCGTTTATCTGAGGGCTCAAAATTTATTTTGGGGAATACATGTACATATAGGTACACTGGTGCACATAATAACCTAGTAATTTTGGGTGCACAATAGGAGTGTCAGGGAAGCCTAAATACAAACTTAATATATTTGCTGCAACCTTTTTTCAGATTTTGAAATTACATGTCATGTAGCTTAAGCTTCTAGAAGTTCTAGTATTCACGTAAGTGTCAGTCAAGATCCTACAAACAGCATGCACTTTCGGATTTAGGTGCAGGACTGTACATATAACCCTTCACAAATAATAATTCTGACTAGCTGTATGAGTCAAAAATTAGAAGACTGCAAAACTTCAATTGTTACAGTCTGTGACTGTCATGAACCCAGATTTTGAGCCCTGAATGTACACGTACCAATAGGAAATTTTTGGTACTGAATTAAAAAACAAATTATAGAATATAACAATCATCATATTTTAGCAAATTTGCTATTAATATCAGCCTACTAAAACATGTACATGTATACAGATTGAACATTTATTAGAATTTTTGAGCTTTGAATATCTGCTCTGAGCTATCTATATGTACATTACACAATTCATGTTGACCATCCTACTCAATGTTATATATTTAAACAGAACAAGTACTGTGCACTCTTGATAATTATGATCATAGCAACTTTTTATTGTATACCCAGTCTGGTAGAACCAATTGCTGTATTACAGTAACATTTAAAGGAAGTCATGTACAATAGAGGTGTCCTTAAAATTTTCCAACTTAAACAATTTAGCTTACAATGTCTATGTAGTTGATGACAATAACAGCTTTTAGCATTGCATGTAATAATGTCTATAGACACTTGTTAATTGAAATTTTTTCAACTGCAAATTCCACTTCTTATTATGTGTAAACTACATGTACTTTTAAACTTTTTTACACAGTTTTTTCTAGTAAATTGTGCTTACAAAAAAGCTGAGTTAAGCCTTTGATACTACACAATGTATTAGAATTATAGATCTCGTAAACTATACATGTACTTTTTATCTATTAAACAGTAAGCAATTTGAATCCCAATGTTCATATTTGGCAGATAATTGGACTAAGCAATTACATCTTCCTGTTCTTAATGGATATCCATTGTAATCCATCATGGCACAGATCATTTCAAATGAAAAGGCCATATATCTAAGCCGTGTATATATAATGAAAATAAAGATCCTAAAACAGTACCTGTGTTGCTAACTTCACTCACTGTTAACTTCACTCACACTATACTAGTAAGAAGTTTAATTACTGGAAAAGTCACCAAGTTTGGTTGTCCTAGCGCAAGCCGCTTTGGAGTTATACAACGTCAAAGTTGGCGCAGGCACTTTTACCTCCCACCCAGTCTGGATAGGGTTAAATGATATTCTACAAAGAATATTGATTAATCTGTATGCACTATGCAAGTGACTTTTTGTGCATTTTTCCATCACTGCTTTTGAAATGGTAGCAATGATAGACAGTTCAGCACCAAGGACAGGTGTAAATGTCTGCCAATTTCGCTATAGCATTTTTCCCTACCCTACAGAGTAATGTTCAACTATCTCTAGCCGTATGTCTGTGTGTGGACATCTGTGGACAAGCAAACAAACCTCTATTTTTGCATTCCTTGAACTACCTATATTTCTGATAAGATTACGAATAATCGTTGTAAGTTCAAATCAAAGTAAAGTGATGTCCAAGAAAGCTGTCATGGTGTTGCTTTATTACAAAGTAGTATTTCGCTTCTTAAGGTTGATTGTAAAAAAGAGCACACAATCATATGAGAGTTAGAGTAGATCTCTACCACTGTGCACTACAGTGCTCAGACCGAGTTCCGTGGGATGCAGCATGCTTATGCAAGGGCAGCCTGAAAGTAGGGACTTGGGACACAATCATAGAAACTTTCCTTACCTCTCTGTGCCTTCTCCACTGAACATAGGCCATCCAGATGGTCCAAGACTTCCTCAGCCTTACTAGTCTGTACATGTTAGAAACAAAACGTGCTTCTTAGTCATAAGATCTGTACTATTTTATGGTATCATACAAATGACATATGTTTTCTTATATCAATGGGTAATGTTAAAAATCATACTGATACTTCATGAGCCATCATGATAGAAAAATTAAAATAACATTTTTTTCTGGCTCAAAAAGAATTTGTTTTTAAATTTTTACAAATCCATGATTGTATTTTGGGTCTTGTCTCACAATTGAACATACTTTTTCTACTGGCATCAACATATGACTTTAATACAGAAACAATTAGTACTCCAAAGGACAGTAGATTTGTCCAAAGCACTTAACTGTACCTGTAACTAAACCAGGGCATTCATGGGCCAGCCTCAATGTAAAGGTATAAAGTAATGTTTGTGAGCACAGGGAGGGAAACATCCTGCATTTTCTTGAAATTGTTGAATAGTTTGACATAAAGCACTTAGTCTACTGATTTTGTACTCACCTATGGTGGTTCCTAGCTTGTCTTGTAGCAGGCAGCAGCTTGAGTTCTTCCCTGTGTTCACATTTCTTCACCCACATCACCCAAACTCTCTTTACCAACTGGGAAAGAATTGATTATAAATTTATTGCATATTTTTTCTTTTGTGCAGAAGTGTACATACAGTGTCACGTACATTCTTCCTCCCTTTCAAAATTCTGCCCTTAGTTGTTATAGAAGCATTTTGTTTCATTTTATGACTGGGATAACAATATGAATGATGACAATTCTGATGAAAGCCCATACTACACTCCTAAACAAAATTAGTAAATACATAAACCTTCTTGCAAACATCAAGGGAAACAAATTAAAAGGCAATTCAAAAACCATGGTGGAATGAATGCAGAGTCAAGGAGGCCATCTACGAGTATGAGCGGATCTATGAACCCCACCCCCCTAACTAGAAGGGAGAACTTTGCTTAGAACTCTCCAGTACATGAGACTCCACTTTGCTAGACAAAGGGGAATAAAAGTTATTATCATATAGCCAGGGGACGTGGACCAATCAGAAGGCCCCATTTTATGCTGGTTATGATGCTGTAACAGATAAAAAATTATCAACAGCCGTGCATTAATCGTTTCATTAATGCACAAGTGTGCATTAATGACTTTTCAAAGTTTGAAACAATCAGAAGGACTGTAGACAAACAGGACGCTGGCGAATCAGAATGAGATATCCAGGAATCGTCCAAGTATACAGGCATAAGTACAGGCATGGTAGGGGGGATGGCTCTCTCGGTATATATGGTGTCATAACGCCTGGTCCTTTGCTATAACCACCTCATAAAACCCGTTTTATTCTATGGTTATAGCAAAGGACCAGGCGTTATGACACCATATACACCTCGGGGCAGGTCATTAACCCTTAATTAATGATAGTGTCCAATCATTCTTGTTTGCTAAATGTTCATTATTGACCAACCTTCCTGTTGGCTGTTTCCATTGCCATCTTGTTCTTCATGTCCTTCAGTCTCCTCTGGACTACAGCTAACTTCAGCACAGACAGGTAAGTTTTCTGAAAACAATAAGAAAACATTTATCATCATGTATGACATTGTTTTTATATTTAATCATTAGAGTTTTCTTTTACACGATCCCAAACATGTTTGTAACCCCCTTCGACACAGTTGATCACTGGGGTGGACTTCCTTATCCAGACTTCTTCTTTAATCCAACAGATTTTTCTGTTCTCTGAGGGGGGTATAAACTCAGCCACGTTTGGGATAGTGTTCTTCTCGCCGCAAAAGCGCCACCAACATCGGCTACATATAGCAGTAAGAAGCAGAACTCCAGTCAGAAGCTCTGAGGAAGGTGTCTGACAGACATCAAAACGTCAGCAGGAAGACTGAAAACCAGAAAAACTGGTTGCATAAAAGAAAACTCTTAATATGTAATATGACCTACCACCCTGATGAAATTATTTTCGGAAATATTATAAACTTAAGCAACATGATTGTAAGTCTACCATAGAAGCTCATCTGTGTTGATAGTATTACATTATACAATGGTAAACTTTCTTCCAACACAAAAGTATTCACATTTGTTGAAAATTTGATCCATGCATACCTTTGCATTGGAAGAAAGTCATCAATATTTTCTTTTTTGCCAAGTCATAATCTTTTAGCTATATATAAATTTGTAACTTGTAGGTGGGAACAATGTATTTTCAGGCCAGGTCTTCACAATACAAACATGCTGTCCTGAAGAGTGTGTGAATACAATATCATAGCTGCAACATCTCATCTAATTTGTACTGAGTGATATACGTGATAAATGCTGGCAATAAAAATCTTTGCCTCACCAAACAACGCTTCCTTTGGTGCTGGACTGCTAGAGCCTCCAGATCTCTCTGCTCTCTTTGGAGTTCAATGACTGTAAGATGTTAAGGTCTGTACTACAGCAGCTTGGTAGTCTGTGGCCTTTTTATTCTACATTTCGGCACAATCCTATAAGATGATGGGCTACATTGTATCTTTCACAACAGTAAGCCAAATTACTTGTCGTTGCTTTAATATAGATTCAAAGCATAGCATAAAGACATAAAGAGATAATCTCAGAGCAGATGTTGGGATGGAAAATAAATGTTATCAGAAAAGGCCCCCAGCTAGGAAACTTTATGATTTTCTGCTCAAACATCTTCTTGGAGAATGACAACTTGAGTTTGAAGCACTTAATATACAAAATGTAGGTAGCATAAGCTATTATATTTATGTCATACCTGTGACGCGAAAACGTTCGATACGGGTGTTCTGGACCGGGTGATAACCACTTCCGTACGGCCCGGGCTCTAAGTTGTATCACACGGGCTCCATTCGAATAAATCGAACTGTTTCGAGCGGACCGAGAGTGGCGCAGTCGAAAATTCAAATACCTGATTCGGACGTTGGAACATTACTGTTGCAACACTTTTTTTTCGAGGGCAACAAATTTGTTCAACTCCTGGCGCATTTCGCATCAAACCAGGGGCTTTCTCAGGTGGGTATGACATAAATAAAATACAACACGGTGTATTCTGCATCACCCTTGGTCCCAGCCCTCCCGCGGGTCGGATCGCCCTCCGGCCTTCGGCCGTCGGGCGATCCGACCCGCGGTCAGGCTGGTACCTCGGCTGATACGGAATACACCTTGTTGTATTCTATATTGATTGATGGTCTTCTCTTCTGTAACTAGGAAAGCTACAAGGAGACTAAAAATCAACCTTGACCTCCATCTTCTTAAAACCTAACATGCATACGGAATATCATTGCCATTACACCAAAGGCTTTCTAAAGCTAAGGTGGTAAAAAAAGCACATGCAACTGTTACAGATAAGTCGAAATCAACTTTACCTCTTACATTGCGCCCATGTATACCAAGGAGCTTTCCTAATTAATGAAGCTTCTTGCTTATACAAAGGTAACAAAGTGTTATAAGAAAGAACACAGCATCATCCAACTGCCCTTGTGACCTCTAAGAAGTCTTAACTAAACACTACTTCTTGGTCCAAAGTTGTACATTATTCTTAGGACTAATTGGGAAACATTCATGTCTTGAAGATACCGTTTCCTGTCGGTAACTCTCATTTCCTTTCTCGAGACGGAAGACATTCGCATTCCGAGATAAGCCCTCGGGAATCGCAGACGAGGAATAGATAACACCTTCGTGTACATTTTTAGTTTGACATGACGGCAAAAGACTACTTAGAATAGATCATATCTGTAGTTACTTATCAGCTAGACTGCTCCTTTGTTGTGTTGGCAATTTGCCTTTGTGATAGGATGGTCTTGTCAATGTGGAATCTAACTGGCACTGACGAAAGCAAGGAAGGGAATCTTTTAAACTCCTCAAGTGATCTGACCTAAAAAAAATTGTAAAATGTGAAGAATACATAACATGCATTGTACATGTTTTATGCATATTGTGGGTTCATATGGCACAGGAAAAAGTGTGTTTTTTTGTTTCCCTATTACCTACCCTAGAAAAACCTGCCGGCCCTAGAAATTCATTTGGGTGGGCAGTGGAGTCACATAGCTTCCAGGGTTTAACAAGTTTTCTAAAATCCACTTGTCCTATCGGGCAAGCACATAAAAGATGTACTTGCCCGAACCAATTTTTCACTTGCCCAAAATTCAAATGTCACTGTTACTAGTATATGCATTTTCACTTCCAGCAATGGAATTCTCTGTAGACAATTGCTTGATGTCATGACTGTAAAAAGTAACAAGTATATCAAAATTGCACTAAAATCAATGGAAAAATCTTACTTGCCCTATCGGACAAGTGGGGTAGGACATGCACTTGCCCGAACAGCACTTTCACTTGCCCTGGACAATGGGCTAGTGGACTTGTTTATCCCCGGCTTCTGGTTAGAAGTTTTCTTCAGCTGTTTCCTGCTGAAGTGAAAGTTGCTTGTCCTATCTAATTAAGGGATAAATGAATCTATTATGCACATTCAAGTTTGAATTGACAGTGATAATCATTGTATTTTTTCCGTGTAATTTCTTTAGGCTGGCAAAAACTCTAGTGTAACATACGCCAAAAATAGTTACTCAAGCAACTGGATATGGTTTTGAAACGGTCAGATGCCAATGAGTGTCACTGACGAAGGATAGTGGATTCTATCCGAAACGTCTGACCGTTTCAAAACCATATCCAGTTGCTTGAGTAACTATTTTTGGCGTATCTTATTACCTGGATGTCTAACCTACATCGACGTATCTAGTGTAACATATTACAATACATTAGTAAAACTGAAATTCATGAGGACACTAAGTGTCTTTCAATGCCAAACTTGAATGTTGTGCACAATAGATACATTTATCCTTCATTAGATAGGACAAGCAGCATTTTACTTCAATTGCTGAATACAAATTCTAACTGGAAACTACAAATTCTAACTGGAAACTAAAAATTCTAACTGGAAACTAAGTGACTCCACTGCCAAACCAAAATAAAAGTCTAGGGACTGCTAGTTTTTCTAGGGTAGGTATGGAAACAGGAAACACAACATTTTTTTTTCATAGGCCCAAGTCCTGTATTGTGAATTGACCCTTTGTCCTGTAAATGATAGAATATTGCAATTTTAAGACAATCAATTTGCCAAAATGCTCTTGACAATCTTAAGTGTAACACAATTTTACTTACATGTCAATAAAGGTTACATTTTCATAAATTGCATATCTTATATGTACAGTCAAACCAGTATTAGCGGCCACCTATGTATAGCAGCCACCTGTCCATAGTGGCCACTTTTTGTCGGTCCCTTGGATTCGTAATGATCAAGAAATAGGCTTAGCGGCCACCTGTCCAACGCAGCCATGGCCACACGATTTCCGGTCCTATTGATACAGAAACACTGCCTATTGCAACAATACTGCAGCCTTATGTCATCCTGCACTGAGTTTGAAATTGTAGTTTGCGAGGATTTGGAGTTCCTGACTGAGTCATTTTGGCAGTAGCATTAAAGTTCAAGTCTTTGTCGGTGAATTTACGATCAAGACAATGTTACTTGATGAGAAAGATTAGTGGGAACTGAAATCATGTGTAGCTTGCTCATGGTCAATTAATCAACATTTTCTCTATAGTGGCCATATTTCTCCAGTCCCTTTAGTGGCCGCTATAGACAGGTTTGACTGTATCAAGAATACATGGAAGGATACAGTGTTTCCAGTGAGTTAGAGCCTTCCTTAGCTGTACTCTGTGTGCTAGTTCCTCCATGGCCACTCTCTGTTCATGAGCTATGTGTAGAACATGCCATCTGGACTGCCAGTGGTGGAACACTCGCCCCAACAGCATTCTTCGGTACACGCTTTCTGCATACGCTGCAATAAAACATTTTATACTTTTAGTTTTGCCACAGTACGTAAGTTTTATGGATGACATCCTCTGCAGACTCCAAATTCAAGGAGGGAGAGTAAAAAAAAAAAAACAGTAAAAAAACAAGATGGCTAGCTTTTAAAAACAAACACTATAAATGTTACGACAAAATAGTCACACATACTAGTACATGTACATTGTATGTTGCTTTCTTTGCTTAGGACATAGCATTTGGGAAAGTGTATGTCACAGTTTAAACTTTAACACACACCACTTGTTATTGGGTGGGCCGACTACTCACTCTTTGCAGCCAGCGGCTGAATTGCGAGGAGCTTACAATAGGTGGGGCTAAATCGCAAGGGTCTGGTGCAAGCTGCCATTCGGCGCCATTCAGGTGACCTCAATACGACTGTCGCAAGTGTCTGGAGCGAGCTGCCATTCGGCGCCACTCAGGTGACCTCAATACGACAGTAATTGCCCCAGGTGCGACCAAGGTACTGTAGGCTTTGAACCGCTCACACCGCACCATCTCACATGTGGCGGGTTCTTTAACGTGCCAGGGGTATGGCTCTCCCCAGACACTGGACCTCCATTTAACGTCCTATCCGAGGGACGACTCATTTTCACTTGAGTAAAGTGAGGAAAGTCGTGTGTAAAGTGCCTTTCCCAAGGGCACAAGATCGGCAGCACGGCGGATTCGATCCCGCAACCTCTCGGTCACGAGGCAAACACAATACCACCGTGCTACGCGGTCCCACACTTCTAGTGGATCCGGACTAGCTGTTGCTTACATGTGAAAAGTTGAAACAGAGATGGACACTGTGAATCATGCGGTATTGGGGGGGGGAACTTAAAAGTAAACTGTTCAAGATACTGTTTGAAAGCAAACCCCGGAAAACAGGCCATTCACTTTTATTTCAAGGTCTTCATTTCACGCCAAGTTTTACCACGTTTTGTAACTGAAAGCTCACCTGTTCTTTGTCTTTTCTCCCTTCTGACTGTAAGATACCTCAGCCATGCAGTAAGGCACCTTCTTGTGATAATCTGATGATGTAGTTGTTTTGCTGATTCTATTATCCTCTTCTCTTGCCTTCTTTGTAGTAGTGCTCTTATCCACATCTGCCAAGTCTATTAAATAATAACAGAGGAAGAATATGGTCTAATATTTGCCATATTCTGTGTGTGTAAACAAATTTGTGGTTTTAATAGTCTTTACACAGTAGCTTAACACATCAGTGTAGTCAGTGTGTTAGTGTGAATGTAATTCAACACTAAGTACAGGTAGTCAGTGTGTTAGTGTGAATGTAATTCAGCACTAAGGACAGGTAGTCAGAGTGTAAGTGTGAATGTAAGTAAGCACTAAGGACTGGTAATCAGTGTGTTAGTGTGAATGTAATTCAGCACTAAGGACAGGTATTTTATGTGTTAGTGCGAATGTAATTCAGCATTAAGGACAGGTATTTAATGTGTTAGTGTGAATGTAATTCAGCACTAAGGACAGGTAGTTAGTGTGTTAGTGGGAATGTAATTCAGCACTAAGGACAGGTAGTTAATGTGTTAGTGTGAATGTAATTCAGCACTAAGGACAGGTAGTAAATGTGTTAGTGTGAATGTAATTCAGCACTAAGGACAGGTAGTCAGTGTGTTAGTGTGAATGTAATTCAGCACTAAGGACAGGTGGTTAATGTGTTAGTGTGAATGTAATTCAGCACTAAGGACAGGTAGTCAGTGTGTTAGTGTGGATTTAATTCATTACTAAGGACAGGTAGTTAGTGTGTTAGTGTGAATGTAATTCAGCACTAAGGACAGGTAGTCAGTGTGTTAGTGTGAATGTAATTCAGCACTAAGGACAGGTAATGTGTTAGTGTGAATGTAATTCAGCACTAAGGACAGGTACAGTCAAACCTGTCTATAGCGGCCACTCAAGGGACCGGACAAATTTGGCCACTATAGACAGGTGGCCTCTATATAGAGGTGGCAACTTCTAGATAAAATACCCAAGGGACCGACAAAAAGTGGCCACTATGGACAGGTGGCCCCTCTGTAGAGGTGGCCCCTAATACAGGTTTGACTGTAGTTAGTGTGCTAGTGTGAATGCAATTCAGCACTAAGGACAGGTAGTTAATGTGTTAGTGTGAATGTAATTCAGCACTAAAGACAGGTAGTGTGTTAGTGTGAATGTAATTCAGCACTAAGGACGGGTACTCAATGTGTAAGTGTGAATGTAATTCAGCACTAAGGACGGGTACTCAATGTGTTAGTGTGAATGTAATTCAGCACTAAGGACAGGTAGTTTATGTGTTAGTGTGAATGTAATTCAGCACTAAGGACAGGTAGTTAGTGTGTTAGTGTGAATGTAATTCAGCACTAAGGACAGGTGGTGTGTTAGTATGAATGTAATTCAGCACTAAGGACAGGTAGTTAGTGTGTTAGTGTGAATGTAATTCAGCACTAAGGACAGGTAGTTAGTGTGTTAGTGTGAATGTAATTCAGCACTAAGGACAGGTGGTGTGTTAGTATGAATGTAATTCAGCACTAAGGACAGGCAGTTAGTGTGTTAGTGTGAATGTAATTCAGCACTAAGGACAGGTAGTTTATGTGTTAGTGTGAATGTAATTCAGCACTAAGGACAGGTAGTCAGTGTGTAAGTGTGAATGTAATTCAGCACTAAGGACAGGTAGTTAATGTGTTAGTGTGAATGTAATTCAGCACTAAGGACAGGTAGTTTATATGTTAGCGTGAATGTAATTCAGCACTTAGGACAGGTAGTTAGGACAGGTAGTTAATGTGTTAGTGGGAATGTCATTAAGCACTAAGGACAGGTAGTCAGTGTGTTAGTGTGAATGTAATTCAGCACTAAGGACAGGTAGTAAGTGTGTTAGTGTGAATGTAATTCAGCACTAAGGACAGGTAGTCAGTGTGTTAGTGTGAATGTAATTCAGCACTAAGGACAGGTAGTAAGTGTGTTAGTGTGAATGTAATTCAGCACTAAGGACAGGTAGTCAGTGTGTTAGTGTGAATGTAATTTAGCACTAAGGACAGGTAGTTAATGTGTTAGTGGGAATGTAATTCAGCACTAAGGACAGGTAGTTAGTGTGTTAGTGTGAATGTAATTCAGCACTAAGGACAGGTAGTTAATGTGTTAGTGTGAATTTTAGCTAACACTAAGGACGGGTAACGTGTTAAAATGCAAATCACAACAACAGTTTTCCCAACAAGCAGTCATAGTACATTGACAACATGTTAGAACAATCTGTTTTTGCTTACTTTTTTCATATAGGTACGATATATAACCCTGCAGCCTTACCTTAATTCTTTTCTCAATTGCTATCTTGAGACATGACAATTTTTTCCTGATATGAAATGATTTTAAGATCCATTAATAGTTGACAATTTATAAATGTATCAGCAACTCTTGAATTTCTGTAAATCTTACAAAATTTTGGTTGATTTCATTTTTGTTAAGACTTTTTTTAGAACACCTGTTTCTGGGATTCAGCCTCACTTAAAAAAAATGTATCATGATATAACTAGCCGCTAGGAGGCCCAAACTTATGTCACTTCTTTCTGAGCACAAGACCTATCTTACACCCCAAAATCGTGACCATAGCTTGTTCAGAACACGAGATAGCTAAACCGGAAGTTGCGCTGCAGTACCGAGGGAAGCCACTAGGGGGCACAAAATCTAATCATTTCCAGCTTTCATCACACCCCATCAACACACCAAGTATGAAACCAATCCGGCTGGCGTTCTTAAATTATCTTGTTCACACACAGACACACAAAATGCAGGGTAAAACATAACCCCCATGAAATTTCATGGATATAATAATTACATTTTGTGTGAGAGTGTAAGCCCAGTGTTGTAAGGCCACAAGTTGTTGTTCTTTCTCTTCTCTGGACTGTTCCATTCTTGCTTGCCAAGCTCTCCACGTTTGTCTGAAAAACAAAATAAACAGTCACAGAGTTGTTGTGAATACTGTACAAAATGTTAATTCCTACTCTTTAGAATACATAAAATTTGGTAAGGCAATGTTGATTTGATCACATTATAGATGGCATCCTATGGAAACCCCAAAACAATGATGTGTGTATGCAAAATAATTTAAAATTTGGCTAAAATTAAAAAGTTGTTGCCTTTATCATGAAAAGTAAGAGGTCACAGAGGTTGCAATTGGCTTGATTATGAAGTGGTCTGGAAGGTTGAACAAATGACTATTAAAACACTGTAAGGGTATGCATGGTATACACAACAACACATTCTTCATTTCAGTATTTATCTTATAGCTACGATCATTGTCGAATGGAAAATCATTACAAAAAGCAAAATTATTATTAAATAAATCATTATATACAATATACAAGAGTACTATTCCCCTTGCAGCCATAATTGATGAAATTCATGTTTGCAAACCTTTTCAGTTTTGTGTAGAGTTGATAACAGTATACAGTGGAAGCCGCTTAATTGCACACCCAATTTACCAGCGAATCCCGTGCAATAATCCAGCGTGTGCGATAATGTGAAGTTACACAGTTGGACTGCACCGCCACGGGATTTTGGGATTCCGTGCAATTGACCGAAGTGTGCATTTATCCGACGTGCAATTAACTGGCTTCCACTTATGAATCATATATATTTCTATGCAGAAATTCCCAAACCTTTGTAGACAGAGGTTTGCCCTGTTTGCTGCGATCTGATACATGATGTTTTTGATCCTGCGAACTTGCACATACATGCGCCAGGCCTCCCACACAGCCTCAAGACGCTTTTTGCTGTCTGCATTCAAAATAAATATGAATTTTCATTAAATGATCATAAAAAAATTACACATTTGCCTTTGCTCCACTGCAGTATCATTGTTAAATATGTAGTTACTTAAAGTTAAGTACTCATAATTTTCAGCATTGATCCTAATAGAATAATTCATGAACATTATATAATAATTATTAGATTAATCAGGAACACTTAAAAGTAAATTGTTCCAACTAGAAAAGACAATCTATTTGAATGAAGAAAAAAATAAAGCATGCAATCGTGACCTTGCATTTGCATTTGTAGTCAGGGCTCAAAATACCACCAGGTCCTGCATATGCAGGTTAGTGCATGAAAAATTGAAGCTGTGCAGGTATTTCTGGTGTCTACCTGCACCTAACCTGCACTGGTCCATGTACTGGGGTTTTATACATAAATGCCATATGATGTGTGTATGTGGATTGTTACAAGCATGCATGGACTGTTACAACCTATAAAGTACAAAAGAAAAATAGCAACGGTTCCTCAACAATTTTAGTATTATCCATAATTACGAAATTCAAAGTGGTGCAGGTAAAATTTGTCTGGTGCAGGTAATTGTCAATGTTACATGCACCAGTGCAGGTATGCAAAAAGTATTTCGAGCCCTGGTGAGCCAAGCATACCTAAGGCCTGACCCCTATTCTTCTTGGTAAGTGTGTTGGGTACTTTCACATGCAGAGTGTAAACCATTCTATATGCAATACAAGGAAATATATTAGCATACAGACCGTGTTCAACAGCCAAAGCCATCTTGGCATTTTTGACTCGTTGTCTTTTTACATACTGTCTCCAAGCCTGCCATACAACACTTGCCATCCGGTATCTACATGTAAAAGATTAAAAAAAGATAAATTCATAAATGCGTTAATGTACACACCTTGTGACAATAACTTTTTCTTTATATTTTCTTTATATTAAGTAATCCAGGCAATACTTGCCCTTTGCTAAAATCAAATAAAAAACACTTGAAAATGGAAACTTAAAAAGCACTAGAAAATGGGCCAATGTTAAGTGCAAGAATGACCAATGAACTCTCAACAAATAGGAAAATTGGAAAAGAAAAACTACACATTGTCAAATAGTAAAAAAAAAAAAAAAAAAAAATTATGTTTCTAGATTGAACATAAGGCCATGTTGATTTGATTATATGGATGACATCCGCGCTCGCACCAATTTTCGGCCGTTTCCAAAAAAAAAAGTTTTCGACCACACAATAAATTGTGCAAAGCAGCTGTAAAATGAGCACAAATATTCCGTAGATTGAAAAGAAAGTATAAACAGATAACTAATGCCATAGAATGCCAAAATAAATCTAAATTCAAAGAATAAGATGTGAAAGGACAGAAATGAAAAACTATTGTTGGTAGGGGGAGGTACCAGTACAGAAAATTCAGGTCCAGAGGATTATTTCCAGGTCCAAACCTGAACCTCGACCTGATTGTCTGTGTAAACCTGAGAACTGGTAATACTCAAAACAATGGTAATTGGTCAATTTTGCTACAAAGGAATCTGTTTGGTGGATTATTATTAAGGGCTAACTGTCTCCGTACCTTTGACTTCGCTCTTGTTGTCTCCTTGGCCCCCGGTAAGACCCCAAATGCCTGCCGACATAGTGTGTCCATTCTGTAATTGGCGAGACCCACTGGGCGAAACCTGTTCCTCTGATTTTTTTTTTTAGGTGTTTTTTTCGGATTGGTCCAAGAAGAAAAAAAATGTTTTGCACCCGTATGATGTACTGGTCCCTACACCTAACTGTTGGTATACCATACTATGTGTGTTTAGTCCTATGTTCAACCTTCCTGGCCACTTTGATTTCATACTGAAGGCAACTTTTTTTTTGGCCAAACTTTTTTTTTATTCGCTCGCTCGCATCAATTTTGGAGTTCCCAGAGGATGTCATCCATATTATCAAATCAACATGGCCTAAGTGAAATTACTAGCATAAACCTTAGGATAGATGATATTAACAATTATATAAAAAATGACATAATATCTAGTGTAAAGACCTGTTGTAATATTCTGCTCTGATGAGAAGTTTCCATTCCCTCCTCAGCTCCCACCACATGTCCTTCCATTCACCAAATGCCCTCTTCTTCAGTTTAGTCTCATGTAATGCTCTGGAGAAAAAAGACAACAGATGCTTGCTATAGGGTCTAACAAGTTTTCTAAAAAGTCCTATCAGGTAAGTACATACAAAATATACTTGCATGCCCGAACTAACTTTTCCCTCGCCCAAAATTCAAGCAACATTTTGCACTTTGTGTTTTCACTTCCAGCAATGGAATTCTTTATATTAATGACTCTACTGGTATTAGTCTGTGTTGACCAATACTTGAGCCTTGATGCCATGACTGTGATCATTAAAGCAACAAATATTATATCAAAATCTCACTCAGGGAAAAATCTTACTTGCCCGATTGGACAAGTAGGGTAGGACATGTGCTTGCCCAATAGGCACTTTCACTTGCCCTGTACAATCGGACTAGTGGACTTGTCCAACCCATGGCTTGGCAAAAGTCTCTAGCCTTTACAATAAGGGCCCACATGCACTGAGAATATTAACTTTAATAATTATTCAAGTATTAATAATTGTATCTCAATGGTATAGAGTTACTGTAGCACTTATAGAAGTGTGAAAACATTCACATTGTAACATCCTTGCATTGAGATGAGATTTTTAAAAACCAACATTCTTCAACATTACTTAATGATACTAGAAAGGCCGACATTTGCTTAAGAGCAAATACAGCATATTTCAGCCATACCCCTTCCCACGCAACATTGGACTGTTCCAAATCACCCCTGCGCAAAAATGGAACATCCTCTTAACAGTACATTATCCCCCAAAGTGGACTGGTATTGTGAATTGATTCCAGGTAAAAACAGAGCTTGCTTCTATTTTTCAGAAAATGACAATAATCACACCTTCCATTCAGAAAATTTTCATCATGACTGAAAATTGTTGAATGACTTCATGTAATGTCATTAACAATTTTCAGTACGATAACTAGGTGTAAGTTTAAAAAAGTATAAGCTCCTTGTGATGTGGGTACATTTATTATTGCAGTGAACTTTTTTTATTCAAGTAGGGCATACGATTTAATAATTATCAAGCAGGTGCAGGTACTGTAGGAGCGTTTGTTTTCTTCAAGCTGTAAAACTGTTAAATTGTTTTATTTTGTATGCAATCAGCCATCGAGCCTATTCTTATTTTAGTTTAACAACTTCCTGCCAGACCCGGAAGATACGATTGAACCTTGTTCGAGGATTTATTTTCGTCTGTCTGGTCAGTCTGTTCATACCCTGGCGCTGAGAGTGTTTTGTTGGGCTGAAACTCTGGCAGTTTAAAGTTACTTACAATTTAAATGTTCAAAGTTTATGTCAAAAAACAACAGCACTAGGAAATGTGGCCACTATAGACAGGTGGTCACTATAGAGAAAATGCTGATCTATTGACTAGGAGCCATACGTTACACATGATTTCAGTACACTGATCATTAATCATATAAACATTGCACAGGTAAGCCAATTGTTTAGATGTACAACTAAGTTCAAATAATTCTGAAGAGAAATATTGATGAGAAAATAATCATTCTCGCCACTGTCTAACTTATAATTACGTATCAAAACTAAACGCAGATCTTCTAACTAACGCACCTTTCGCCGACTTCATCAAAGGACCGCCGGCTATCAATCAAACAAGGCTGTTGATTAGACTTACATGTAGAGTTTCAAACAGTCATGTGCTGTGTGCCAGTTGACAGCAAACTTCATGCTACGTGATGTTTTACATTGCTTGGACCTTCTTTCCTACAGCGGTGCTTCTACAAAATATTTAGACTGTAACATTGAGTCCCACATGTTTTATAGAATAGAATTTGATGCAGAACAGCGTTTTTTGCTGGGTATTTTTCTTGAAACATGTCCGTGGGAATATCAGCGAGGCGGCGACGTAGGGATATCAGACCGTCAACAAAAGTTGCACGGCGGCTAACGGCGCAGCAAAGATACTAGCGCTATAAATAAGCGCTTCAACTAAGGATGGCAACCCGTACAATATTTTAGTATACTGTTGAGCTAAGTAAAGTTTGTTGTTTATGAGGTTTTAGTTGTCTTTGAAGCTTTGACCCGAAATATTTTAAAGTCAAACTGCTGAAGAGAAGTAAGTGACTGCTACGATTATCGTAGATATGGCCCTAAAAAAACTGATAAAAGAAGCCTTCTCAATAGTCTAAAATGCAAGAGCTTCCGGGGGGGCTTCGCCCACCTGGGTCCCCCCCCACAGTGGCCCTGCCCCTGGACCCCGCCAGGGACATTCGGCGGCCCCCGGACCCCTGTCCGACGCTTTGAAAAAATCCTGGCGAGAAGTCTGTACGGCCTGAGTCTTCAAGTTAACGTATTGTGTGGTCCCGCTTATGAATATTAATTAGCCTTCGCTTTCCTCTTCACTGATTGGCTGAACCATTAATTGAATTAACTCTTCCTGCCGGCTAGACGCAGGTGCAGATGTCGGCTCTGTGGGGTGAACGTCCGAAAGGTCATGGCATGGAGAACGAAAGAAAACCATTTCCCCTAAAAAAAAAAGTGCTGTAATTAAGCCTTTTACAGTACTTTATGCCAAAAATTTTACTTGGATCATTTTACCGACTATCTTATGCCTATCTATACCAAATGTTACTCATACCAGGGTACAGGGGTGCAAAATATACCGTTATAAGACCGTCAACAACAGTCGCACGGAGCTAACAGCGCAGCGAAAATACCATCGCTAGCGTTTCAACTTCGGATAACAAGTTATAAGTACTGTTGAACTCAGTAACGTTAAAGTTTGTTTTTAGTTGCCTTTGACGGTTTGACCTGAAATAGTGTTACGCTAAACTCCTGAAGAGAAGTTAAGTGACTGCTGCGATTATCATAGATATGCCCCTAAGAACTGATACAATATAAAGCCTTCTGAATAGTCTAAAATGCGAGAGCCTTAGGCGGGCTTCGCTCCCCCTGGCAGGAACACTGCTATATACGGGATCATGAGGCCCCGCTTATGAATATTAATTAGCCTTTGGCCTCCTCTTCGCTCATTGGCTAGGTCTTTGATTCAATTAACTCGCCGGCTGACGCGCACAGGTGTGGCTCTGTGCGGGGTCACGGAAGGTCACGTCAGGAGGCCAAAAGAAAACAAATTTCCCCTCAGAAAAGTGCCAAAATTAATCATTTTAAAGTTGTTTATGTCAAAAATTTTACTTGAATCTTGTTACCAAGTATATAATGCCTATCTATACCAAATTTCAGGTCATTTAATTGTAATACCAGGGAACAGGAGCCAAAAGTGTCCTTTTTTGGTCAAAAATTGGCCAAAAATCGCAAAAATAAGCATTTTGTTGCACTGTACACCAAAAGTGTTATTGAATTTATATGAAGGGATTATCAAGGCACATCTGTGTCAAATTTCAGCTCATTCGGTTGCAATACCAAGGTACAGGAGCCAAAAGTGTCCTTTTTTGGTCAAAAATTGGTCAAAAAATCGCAAAAATAAGCATTTTGTTGAACTGTACACCAAAAGTGTTATTGAATTTATATGGGGGCATTATCAAGGCACATCTCTGTCAAATTTCAGCTCATTTGGTTGTAATACCAGGGTACAGGGGCCAAAAGTGTCCTTTTTTGGTCAAAAATTGGTCAAAAAATCGCAAAAATAAGCATTTTGTTGTACTGTACACCAAAAGTGTTATCAAATTTATATGGGGGCATTATCAAGGCACATCTCTGTCAAATTTCAGCTCATTTGGTTGTAATACCAGGGTACAGGGGCCAAAATATACAGTTTTGGTCTAAAATTGACCAAAAAATCTCAATAAAATCATTTTAGAGGCAGATATGAAAAAACTGAGAAAAAAACATCAAGGTATTGGCCCATTCTACCCCTGTGCCAAATTTCAGATCATTCGGTCCAGGAACGGCGGAGATGAATCACTTTGAAGATTTGACAGGAGAAAGAAGAAGAAGAAAGAAAGAAAGAAGAAACATTACGAATACAATATATTTCACCATACTATGTATGGCTGAAATATAACTAGCATATTTTACATGTAGATGAATCAAAAGTACCTTAACTGTTTTTGTCTTACCTTGCAACTGAGGGCCTCACCCTACCAAAGGTGCTACCAATCCACAGATACAGGTACTTCCTGGCAATGTGTCTATAAAAGTAGGGTCATGCATATCAAAATATTATAATATTAAAACATTTTCACAAAAATGCAGAATGTTTCAATTTTCTCTGTAGCCTTTCATCAAGTCATACACAAGACTATACCATTAGGAACACCTTCTATTGTGTTAGAGTTTTAAAAAATAAGAAAAAAAAATCAGGTTGTCAACTTGCTATCACAAACCTGTAATTGTTGTTCATACCTATTTCAGTATCTATACATATAGCTAGTATATGCTAATGCAGCTCTATGCTCTGATTGGATCACAGCAGTTGTAAGCTCTGATTGGCTCTTGACAGAAGAAATAAAAGAACACATGAGCAAAAACAATACTTATTTCCCCTACCAGGGAAAAGATAAAAGGACTGTCACAAGGGAATTGAGGGCTGTAGATTAAAAAAGTGACAGTACAAAATTAAGCTAAGGCCACAGCAAGTAAATTTTATGGATGACATCAGCGCGCGCATTAATTTTTGCCTGATTTCAGAAAAAAAAACAATTTTTTTTTCTTCTGCAGGGATGGCCAACATGACGTGAAAGTAACAAAATGAGCAAAATTAATATGTTGTGTTGTAGCCAAATAATTGTACTTGTAGAAGCGACACTTGCGTGGTACCCAGGACTGTAGTTGTAGAAATCTTGTTGGATAATTGTAAAAGTGACACCAATATGGAAGCTATGAGTGTGGTTACCAACTTTGTTGGTGATGCTAGTCTACCACACTAATGTCACTTTCACCACACCAGTACATGTCTGGAATACAGGAATGAATGCCTTGTTGGCTCTTATACCATGCTTTGTCCCTTTAATTCTTGTTACAACATTCATCTCAACATTATGGTGCCTATTTCTAAAAATGTAGTCATCTTGTTTTTTTTCACCCGTCTTGGTTTTTTTTCGCCCTATCGCACTATTTTTGCAGTCTGTCGAGGATGTCATCCATAAAATTAACTTGCTGTGGCCTAAAGAAGTATACCTTATCCGTATCTCCTTGAGACGACCGCCCCTGTTCCATGTGTAGTGTACATCTGGGGGACGTATTCGCACTTTCTTCCTCGCCCTTCCTCCATCTTGTGCTGATCTTACATCCCTAGTCTTCCCCATCTTTGTCGTCTTAGAATCCACCTTCCTTGTCAGGGGTTTGGGGATCTTAGATGACACCGTAGCACTGAAAACAGTTCATTTTCAAAAAGGATCACATGTAATTATAAGTATTACTAACTATAACTGGCATCGAATGGCCAAGTGCTATGCTAGCAGACCCAAGGTCAAGAAGTTATGGGTTTGAATCCCAGTGTTCCCGGCTAGGCACTGAGAAAATCACTTACAACACAATTTTCTTTCCTCCAATCAGGTGTAAAAATGGGTACCTGACTTCAGTTGGGGAGGTACTAGCAGGCTTTTAGCTAGGCATGCGTCAACGTGTCCAGATGACGCGCTTTTCTTAGAATTAAAGAAATTCGACGCTCTGGACGACTGTGAGGAAAAGGCACTGAGGAGAAAATCCACTGACAAGCATGAAATTCTGATTGACCAGGGATGCTACCAGGTCATCTGTGGTCACAGTCGTCTAATTTGACCTCTGTAACAGCATTTTTGCCTTATAGGATACCTTAGAATGCACTATTTTAATTTAAAATCATCAAAAACTCTGCACCATGGAAGGTGGATGGCCCCGGACCACCCTACAATAGTCACTTACCGCGACTCACCAATAAATTTGGACTCCCTATAATAAAATCCTAGCTAAAAGCCTGGGTACTAGTAAAAGGGGATAGAAGGAAAGTGGTGGTTATGGGCTCTGCCTTCCAATACTGTGTTCTAAACACAACTTGGATAACAACCCACTGTCTCTTTATACAGCCTCAAAAATTCTATAAACTTAGGCATATTCTTAAAATTTCTCATAAAATCACGATGTGACTACTGACCCACATTCTAGTTTGCACATTTCCAAAATTGCAACCAAATAGGCATAATTTATGCTAGTTATACTTGTAGTATTACTAAGTAGTATTACTTGTAGAATTACTGAGTGGGACCGCGTGGCACGATCGGGAGCGCGTTGGTCTCAGGCCCGAGAGGTCCCGGGTTCAAATCCGCTTGCCGTGTCACCGATCTTGTGCCCTTGACAGGCCTTTGTGGTGGTGACAGGCCATAGGGGCATGTTCGGGCATGACGCACCCGCCATGACACACGAGTCAGGGGTAGGAGGAACCCCTTGTATCCTTGGTCGGAAGTCCTCCTAGGAGACGGAAACTCCAAATAATAAACCTGCATCTGCTGGGGCCGTCTTACGTGGCAAACAGTTCTGTCCCTGTAGGACTTAGTGCGCCAGTAGACGAGAGGGTGGAGAAGGAAGTGCACACCCCTCCTTCACCTTAAAAAGTCACGTGCAGGTCAGGCAGACTGTACGTCTAATCAACCTGTCTGCCTACCATTGATCTTCGGATACGAAGAAACAGCCATCATCATTACTAAGTAGTATCAGTAATGTGTAGTAGAATTGTGTGTGTGTGTGTGTGTATGCGAATGTGTGTGTGTGTGTATGTGTGTGTGTGTTTGCATTTGTGTGAGTGTGTGTGTGTGTGTGTGTGTGTGTGTGTGTGTGTATGTATGTGTGTGTGTGTGTGTGTGTGTGTGTGAGCACATGTGTACATTGTATGTGTGTGGGTGCATGTGTTTGTGCGTATATGTGTGTGTTTGTATTTGTGTGTGTTTGTGGGGGGAGTGGGGGGGTGTATGCATAATACTAGTCAAATCAGTGCATACAAAAGAGGCTTAAATTCAAGTTGAATTTGTGGTCTGCTGATAAGCATTAGGTACTATGGTGTTGTGTAACATAAACTGCACTATACATTGTATGTCTTCTCTAGAAAAGCTGACAAATGTTTGTATTACCAGGGCTCGAAGTTAACTATGTCCCGATGTCCCGGGGCCACTAAAATTTAGGCCGGGACAACTGAAAAATCTTTTTGGGACACTTTTGGCGTGCGTACTCTGACTTACAGTTGTTGTAATACATAATTTCTGAAAATAGGGTTGGGACAGTCCATCCTCACTTCGGGACAGTTGAAATTTATTTTTGGGACAATGCTGGGACAGTAGGGAAAAAAGTTAATTTTGAGGCCTGATTACCGTTGTCCAGTTTCCAACTGTTGTTTGTCCTGAGATGGAATGGGTGGCATTGCTCCGTAAGGGTTGTCTCCCCTGGCATCACCTTCCCCTGTAGTACCTCTGGCTGCCAGCCGTAACCTTTCTGCCTTGACCTCTAGCTGGGTGTGAAGTTCCTGTAAAATTAAATGATAGAAAATATTAATCCCGGGATAATTTGAGTGGTGCATGGGTACCATAAATCTGAAAATTTTCGCCATGGTGTTATTTTCGCGATGACATGACTTAAGTTGCAAAACGCTACCTGTAAATTATACTTCTTTTTTTTTCTTTCTCTCTTATTCTTTCTTTCTCTCCTTCTCTCTCTCTCTCTTTCTCTCTCTCTCTCTCTTTCTCTCTCTCTTTCTCTCTCTCATATCAGTCATACAGTGATTAACATCATTCACCCGAATGGGAGACCTAGCGCATCCCAGTCTTGTATACGGCTAATCAACCGGGTACATGTATATCACCCTGTAAGGGGCAGTATAACCCCATCATGTGTACTAGTAAGCACGACAACCGATGATGATGATGATCATAAACGGACTTTCACTCTCAGTATGTACTTGGGATCGATGGTTAAAACCAGTTCTTGAAAAGGTCAAAATGAAAAGAATGTGAGGGGATCACACAAAAAAATACACCAAAAGATCAAGTGGTACTACGTGTGAATACAAATAGTTGCAATGGTAGCATGAACAGATTTCTTTTTACCTTTCACTCCCAGTATGTACTCAGGATCGATGGTTAAAACCAGTTCTTGAAAAGGTCAAAATGAAATTTCTAAAGGGACATGGGCGGATCAAATTCAATATAGGACAAAGAACACCGAAAAAGACCTAGTACGTGAATACAAGTTGTATCATAAACAGATTTTCTTTTTACCTTTCACTCCCAGCATGTACTCGGGATCGATGGTTAAAACCAATGAGAAGGTCAAAATGGAAGGGACATAGGTGAATCAAAATCAATATAGGACACAAAACACCCCAAAAGACCTAGTGGTACTAGGTGTGAATACAAGTTGTATCATAAACAGATTTCTGTTTCACCTTTCATTCTCAGCATGTACCTGGGATCAATCGGTTCTTGAAAAGGTATAAATGGAAGGGGCGTGGGGAGATCAAATTCAATATAGGACAGAGAACACCAAAAAACATTAAAAAGACCTAGTACATCATCATCATCATCTGGGCGTGCTGGTTGCACGTATGGCCATGACTCTCAAGTACAAGTTTTATCATAAACAGATTTTCTTTTTATACTTTTACTCTCACTCCACTCTCACTTCACTCCCCATGGACGGGGAACGGGTTTTCTGCGCGTTAAAAATCTGCGCGCGCGTTAAAAATCTGCGCGTTAAAAAATTAAGTTGTGCATTGATAAATTCTTAGTCAGAAAATTGTGACCCCATTATATGATTTTCCCTCTGCTACCTGAATTTTTGGTTTGAAAAGCCCCTAATTTTTTTGGTCCCTTGGGAATAGGTTAATTTGCATATCCAGAAGATTTCAAAATCTCTTGAATTTGACACAAATACATGGAAAAATTACTAATATGAGGCTTTGTGTTGTAAAATATAACTGCTTGAGGCTTTTCTCCATTCTACAAGCTTCATTCATCTTTTCTCAAGCAGATTGTTTCACATGCAAATGTCAACCTTTGTTGCGCGTTAAAACTTAACATTTAAAAATCATTTTAAAACTCCTGGAATATTTACAGAAAGGGATATTGTACTCTAGAATGAAACAATATGATACTTAATTTCATTTTGTGTTATCATCTTCAAGCTTTTAAGTTAAAAATGGCAAAAAAGTTTTCAAATCCCGAGGGAATCAGCTAATTTGCATATTTTAACGGGCAGGTTTTTAACGCGCAAGTTTTAACGCGCAAATTTTAACGCGCACAAAACCCCAACCCCATGGACGAACATCATCACTTCACTCTCACTGTAACTGTAGGGATTAATTATACATACATGAATGGCATTCTTCTATCCAGAATAACTCAAAACTTTCCATTTATTCTAGGCTGAAGGAAAGATGCGGGAAAATGAAGTACTTATCTTTCCAATGTACACAGTTTTGAACTTCGTAGAGCAATTACAAAGATATCTGTGTTCACAAACTAAATGTAGAAGCTGGAAGATATACTAAAATTCCCTGTGACCAGAGGTTTTGTCCAATCTGCCCAAATGAGATCGAAGACAAACGTCACTTTGTTATGGATTGTTCACGATATAATGATACACGCACAGAGCTGTTCACATTACTTTCCACTTGCTCTAAAGAATTTGCTACTCTCTGTTCAATAAATAGATTACAAGTAGTTACATTCTGGGAGGTGATAATCCTCACTGTGTACAAGTAGGCAAATATATCCAAGAATGTTTATACCATAGAACCAATAGTGTAAATTACATGCTAGACCCTATATGTTGATTTATTCATACCAATAGATATCCATATATGTGTATTTAGTTGTACTGTAAGTAGCTGTTATACATGTAGACCTTACGAAAGTCGCTGTACTCTTGTCGTGTCAATAAAGATTATATTATCAAAACCTTTTCTCGAAAATGAAAGGGGCGTGTTATGGGCGATCAACCTCAAACAAGTACAAGTAACACCCATAAGACATATACCCTTGTTATGTTACCTTCACAGAAGGTACATACTGTTTTTGCATCGTTTCTTCTTCTTCTTTTCCGCACAAATAAAAAACATGAATATCTCCAAAACTAGACCTTGGAATATCTCGTAATTCAGCAAGCTGGTAGGTCTGTACATAAGACACTGCACCTTGGTCATTTGTTCTCCCAAAGACACCAAAAAATGATTTTATGGGGCAAAAAAGGGTGAAAAAACTGGCAATTTTAACACAAAATCGAACTTTCGAGCCCCCATAGAACACTAGAACCACGTTCCAAGGACCCGAGGTCAACGACCGGTAGCTATGGAACCCGCCCGGGAGTTATGGAACATGGTGTTCGAACGAGGTCAACGACCGCTACTACGCAACACGGAAGTGTCTGCCCGTCAAATGATGACTTCATCTTGCTTTGGACGGCCTGAATTGAGGCAGAAGCCGTCCTCTGAATGATTTGTGGAATTCATTTTACCAAGAAGTAATAAATCGGATCAAGAAATTCACAGAGCTTTGACTTTATTTTGCCGAATATCGGCACCTTTTGCATACTAGTATATCAACTTCAAGGAAGGTAGAATGAAATTGAGTGCAGGCAGAATGAAATTTAATGCCCCCAAACGGTGTCTCGGTTAAGGTCTATATCGAGTCAAATCTAAGCATTTGTTTCGATACTTTTTTTGATTTTGTTTAAGCTAAAGGTTTTGCTACCTGCACAAGTCAGTTTAACTCTGAGCCATCCAAACATTGTTCGGATTCTATGTTGTGTTTGATCTTTACTTAGAATCGAGAACACACACGATGTGTAGTACGCCAGCACTCGTGTGTACACACGCGATAATTTGGTGAACAAACGCATTCAGAGCACTACTGCAATTTTCTCAGACAGGCCGACAACTGTGGTAACGTTACGTGTATGTGGTGATTTCTTTGGATGTCTCCTGACCTGATAAGTAACTGGCATATAACGTTAATCATAAAAATGTAGCGAGACCTGTTCGTTTTTCAAGTTCATACATAGAGCTGTCGTCTAAATGAAACAAGGATTGGTGTCACGGTTGTAGTTAACCGATTTTTGAGTCAACAAGAACATTTGAGCAAAAAAACAACAACACATGACTACGTTAGACGCAAGGTCACTGCGTGTTGCCGGCTGTTACATAAAAAAAACATGCATAACGATCGTCATGCAAACTCCTGAGACATAAAGGTATGTGAAACACAAACGATGGACTTGATGAGTTTATTTCGCTATTAAACTGACCTGAACAAACACGATTAACTGCAGCGTGGAATGCCCTCCCCATGTTAGGTCACGGTCATTCCGTTCGCCTTGTTGTTTATCATGTAAGTTACCACAGCGCTGCGTTGGTCCCCAGCAAGCAAGTGGAGCACGGAAACGAGGTCTGGGTGAATTACAATAAATCTACTAATACAGCTTTATACACGGTGGGAGTGGCCGGCACAGCACAAATCCCCAGGCACAAATCAGCATAAGCCAACGCGAAAGTTAAGTGTAGCAGAAACCTAACTCCTTGAAGTTTGCATGATTGACAGGCGGACCGGTTTGAAGTGCACCGACTGCGGCACGTATTGATAATGAGGGCATAAACAAACTACGTACATCAAACGTAAATCAAAATTGTTTGCTAAAAATAAAAGAGGAAATTTATGAAATATGAATTGCGGGCTCTGAAAAAATGATTGGGCCGTTCAAAATATGAATGAATTTACACAGATTGACTGTGACAGGAAGCATAGCGGAGATGTGCTGCGTACTGTGAAGATCACTTGCAGTGTGCAGGGGTAGCCATATCAATTTCTGCTCTGAGAGTGTCCGGCAACTGCGGGACGTGAACGAATATAATAGATTTGTGGCAATTTTTGCGATTACGCTAATCAGCTGTTTCTGTGAATTTGTGCGATTTACAGTAGTTGGTAAGGCCCCCTTTCGAAATTTCCACTAGACGGCGATCGCGCTGCGCTCTTACTGCGACATAAACAGGATATGTGTAACATTCGATTTCACACTGGGTATATGGTTCATAGAAAACGTAAAAGTGTGACTGAGCATGCTGAGGAGAACCCTTCGCGCTGCGTTGTACAAGCGGCAAACTCTGTGAGACGTTTCAAGCTGTGAATGCGCCTTCCGATTTTGTGCTACGCAGTGTGCCGTAACTTGGTACGCTTGTTTTAATTTTGCTCTCTTCAGAAGTTAGTCTAATTCAAGTAGATAGAAACGAGAATTCAATTCTATAATATTTGACAATAAAATTGTGACTGTATGTACTTCTTGCCTCATGTGAGGCTGTATCTAGCACAATCTAGCTGATGTTTTCACGGGGAAAGGGACTGAATGCACTGTTTGCGATGGTCCGACTAAGAAAATCATTACGAAAAAAACAACACCGCCAACATCAACAAATCTCTGCCTACCTTTTGGGAAATATCTTCGACATCTTAATTTTCATAGACGGTCAGCCCAAATTTGGTGCAACATGATGACACCGGTAGATTCGGTCCATATTTTATAAGCAGTCAATTAAAGAATCAAAAGCACACCTATTTGTCACGTTTCATGTAGGGCCCCGCCCCCGTATAGAGCGCAAGCATATGAGGTCCGATCGGCTTACCGGAGACTATTTTGAAAGTACCTTATTTAATTTCACATATTGTTCGATTTTTTTTACTTCTATGGTAGCAACAACTGACAGTTAATCGGGGCCGGGAAAATGACAACAAAAACATCGGCGCTAGCACAATGCGACTGACCAGAACATTAGGGGGAGGGGCGCGGCACCGACTGGGTTCGACCAGTCGCTTCTCGCTTCTCTCTCGCCGCCGGCGCGCGTTAGGAATTATCATCAAAGTCAGCACCGTCCGCAAACATCCGCTGATTTTTTAGAGATTTTTGCAAAATTTGTCTAATAGATACTTACGCGCCGCGTTTGTTCGTCAACAATGACGGAAAGCGCAAAATTAAACTTATTCTTATGTTATCAACTGAACTTCGCGGCTCGCGTTCTGCACCAAGTCAGAGACAGAGAATATGAATTTTCCAAGTGATTCAAAGCTTTATTTTTTTAAACATTTGAATACATATTGTTGAAGGAAGCCAGTTTTTTTTCCATGGCTCTCTCTCCGCAAGCCAAGAAATTTCTCCCTGGACCTCCCCAAGCCGAAAAAATTCATAGGCCTTGACACTCCCGCAGACGACACGCTAAATGTCGCCGAGTAAACCCTGTTGACGACCGTCAGAAATGGATAACCCTTTTGGACAGACAGACTGCCCCTGTGGCTTGTAGCTATGGGGCTGTGATGAGATGATGATGAGAAACCCTGTTTGCATGGAACAATATTGGACGTTGTGTTCATTATTCAAGATGTATAACGTTACAGATAAAAAATCATCAAAATTTATTTGTACCTTCTTGCATGTCTTGACTTATCCTGTGTCAACATCTGCAACTTAATCAGTTTGTCCTTCCAGGTAGAAATGCTAGACTAAACCATGTGAAGGTAACATTCTGTATTTGCTTGCAAATATTACCTTTCTAGTTCTTTCATGACATGAACACATTTCCATGGTTTCCTTTTACAAGCATCTCTCATTATACTTATAGGTCAATGTAAAGTATGTGGTCAGCCTTTTTACTGGAAAACAGAGGAAGACACAGTTAAACACCGGAAAACACATGAAGAAGTGTATAATCTACTGAAATACAGTATGTTTTGATGAGTAAACATGACAGGTCGCTATGTTTTGCCACAGAATAATCTACATATGGCCCTGGAATGAAGAAATCGTCAGAAAATGCACAAGACTACGGGCCGGACCGCCGCCACCAGCCGGCGGACTGGACGTGCTGATTGTGCAACTTTAAATTATGTAACGTTCATGGCTAGAAGAAGCAAGCTTTATTAAGAAAACAGATTCTTATCACAATCCGAGTAGATTCATATATATTATATTTATGCCAATATATAACAGATTTTTGCACTGAAGTTCGGTAGATGTCAGCTGTCTTGTTGTGAAAGTATCAGACCCCGCTAAACAAACATGTATATTCTGCAATGAAAACAAACATGGCCGCCGGGTGGCGGCGGTCCGGCCCGTCGTCTCATGCATTTTCTGACGATTTCTTCATTCCAGGGCCATATGTAGATTATTCTGTGGCAAAACATAGCGACCTGTCAAGTTTACTCATCAAAACATACTGTATTTCAGTAGATTTTACACTCCTTCATGTGTTTTCCGGTGTTTAACTGTGTTTTCCTCTGTTTTCCGGTAAAAAGGCTGACCCTAAAGTATGGATCATTCAAACCTGTCTTGAAAAGGTCAATATAAAAAGGTCATTCCCTTTCAGCCATCTGGTTTTGAGAGCTTTTATGCTACTTTGCTTTTTACTTGATCACATAAGCCACTTCATACAGAACTGAGCTTTTGAAATTTAGACTCTATTGACAGCATGAAAGAAAACATCTAACACAATGTAACTCTAGAAATTTTCGGTCACTGCAAACTTTTGCCTATGTTAAGCTAAGGGCACAACCCGCCATACGTGCAAATACGTGCTGTCTACGTGCCAAAACGTGGGCAATCTTTTGGGATCCGTAAGTGGTAAGTACCGCCTCCATACGAACTCGTAGCAGCGTGCAAAATATCCACTTGCAAACTTGCACATTGCAACCACTTTTTGCTTGGTGCAACTTACTTCTAAACTCAGGTTGCACAGGGTGCAACTTATATTTTAAGCCTCAGAACTCGATTTTGTTCTCAATTTACTTGAAGAAGAAATGAATGGACCGAGGCATCTCTGTTTTATATCAGCCAAACATGTATGTATTGTACCTTTTTTTAGAAATTAGTGAATTGTAGGTGGTGCAACTTGAAATTCAGTTGTGCTGCACTAGTTTTTGCCCCAGGTTGCACACTGTGCAACCTGGCTCAGAAAAGTATTTTGTACACTGCGTAAGGAATCCTACACGCCGTAGAACTAAATACGTGCTGGCAAAACTTTGTGTGCCATCGGGCTGCGGATTCGCCAGTATAGGCGAAGTGCCTGCTATGTACAGCCTGAACGTTTTCAGAAATACGTGGCAGACGTGGCCTCCAGAAAACGTACGGACAAATTGCACGTACGACCAAGGAGCTTTCATATAAGGATACATGGCGGCCAAGAATTGTTTCGATCTTGAAACCAACTGGACTAACTCGAAATGACTCGTGAATACATAGGAGTCGTTGCGTTTCTTAGATTCATAATTGTATAAACATTGTCTCCAGTGCGTCACACTAGGTCGTTGCCCCATATACAGTACTTATTAGTAGAGTCGTTTGTGGTCGTTTGTGGTTGTTTGTGGTGTTTTAGGCAGATCTAGACAAATTCCTTGGTCCATGCATGGGGTCTTGTGATATCTTGTTAGATACCTATCTTTTTTCGACCTATATCATATCAAATTCGCTTAAACTAAGTCTGCAGAGGATTTCATTCATCAAATTTCATGTAGCCTTGTTATAAAAAGGCCAAACGAATATTTAAGATTTTTATCATCACTGTACTAGTGTGTAGTGTACCTGCACAAGTGCTTGCTTGGCTTTTGCTCGAATAGGTCTGTCATCCTTAGCGGCAAACCTGTCGGCTTTCAGACGCGCGTCAGCCACTGAGATTGTTGGAAGTGAAGAAGGCAGCTCTCTTCCATCCATGCTTGGCCCCGTGAAGACTAAAACATGTATAATTTGCTCATTTTAGGAGCAAATCCTTGTAATTTTGGCGAAACCTCGTCAAAACTGCCGCCATTTTGGAATTCTGCTTGAGCATGCGCACTGGCGACCGCCGGGCCAAATATCCCAGGATGCACCGCGACAGACACCTGATATCAAAAGTTTGAAAGAGACAAAAATTTGAAGGTGGTAAGAAATCGGAAAATTATGATGTAACTGTTTTACATTAAAATCTATTATGGATTCTTGATATCCATGCCATACTAGAAACCTGTTATTATATTGACTTCTAATCTAGGAAAACTGCTACTCTGAAACTTGTTATCAATATAATACAAAGGTTTTTGCCACACTGGGTTAAGTATTAAAGAGGTGATGATATAACGAAAGGTGTTAGAAGTTTCAGTTAATGTAGCTCATACGTATGCTAAAGTTGCGTAGGGGCTGTGCCCATCTACATTTCTATAGCCCTTGGGCCACACATTTGCCTAAGACGTGCGTTTGCTATACATCCGGACGGGATTCTGATGTAACGTTGACCAAATATAACTTTAGATATAGTGATGAATTCTATCATATTGTAACTAAAAGCAAGGGGGTTATATTTCCAGATATCCCCTTGCTACCAGACTACAACTCCTTTACATGCCTGGAGCCTGATGCACATAGCAACTGAGGTATACCAAACCGGCCAAGTGTTAGGCTACGGTCCAAATTTGAAAAGGGGGCCCAACCGGCAGCTGACGGCCTGCTCTTGGGGTACTTTTAGGCGTAATTACCCCTACGTGGCCCCTAAAGACACCTTGCAAGTCAAGGGGTATCTTTTTGTCCGGTCGAGCCCCGGGTTGAATTTAAGTCGGACGTGTCCAATGCATTATTAGGGCCTTGAAACTTGCTTCTTTTTCAAATATAATTTTCAAGTCATTTTTACACACAGTCAGTTTTTATATCCCTAGAGCCAACCAATTATGTGTCTCACCATCTTGTACTGTTTGGTACCAATGTGTGAGATTAAAATATTATTTCATTGCATATCACAGGGAGTCGGTAACAAATAGATGTTGTATTGTAATCGTGAGCACACCAATAACAGGTACCCCTACGGTTTTCGGCATTACACCAGGACAAATCTGTGGCTTCGGGCCCGGCCGGGACAGCTGTGTCCACAGCCTTAAACGATAACTGTCTAGTTCTTAACAGGACAAAATACACATATTGGGCACAGAATCAGACATTCTTTTGCACGGGGATACAAAAATCCCTTAACAGACAGAGGGGAAGCCATAGACTTTCTGCAACTTATTTTTCATATATAGTCGCTCTTGTCAGCTGCTGCCGAGAGTTGGAAAACAGGAAACTCTTGACATGGACGCAACCAAGTTCGAATCAAAGATATTAGACTGAAAGTACCTATCTTTTCCACTTCGAATAACGTCAATTGATCTTAAGAAGACAGGAAAACCGGAAACTCTTGACATGTACGCAACTGAGATCCAGTCAGAGAATAGACTGGAAGTACCTATCTTTTCCATTTAAAATAACGTCAAGTGATCTTAAGTCGAAGGCAGGAAACCATAAAACTATTGACGCAACCGAGTTCGAGTCAAAGTAGTATGTTGGAAGTACCTATCCTTTTCACTTTGACTAACATGAAGTGATCTTGACATCTATGTCTAAACAAGGAAACCTTGCCTTGATCAACAATTTACCTATGCAAATCATGATTATAATTAGAACGGGTTCGCCCCCTCTAGGCTTGTGCAATACTAAATCGTAAAACGCAGAACTCCTCATTATTTTTAATCAAGGAATGTCTACTCCAAAGGCAGTCAATACCAATCATCTTCTCATTTTTCTTCATATTTATGCGGCGTAGTTTCAAGTATTGTTCTGCTATTAATCGGCTAGTGCTAAGCTAACCGTACATTCATATTAGTACATCCATGATTTCCTGTCCCACGCTAAGGTGCAAATCCTCCATTCCCAAATTACCTCCATATATATGCAAGACCTCAGCGAGTAAATTTTATGGATGACACCCTCTATAGACTACAAATGCAATGAGAGAGAGAGCTAAAAAGATAGATGAATAAACGAGATAATTAACTATATTCTAACAAGAATTGAAACGAGAAAATATTGTATCACAGCCAACAAATATTCATGAACTAGTTGAACTGTAAATTCCAACACAAAATGTGGACTCACCCAAATTTTCGAGTCAACAGCACCAGTCTTTTTCAAGGAATGAACAATCTAATGCTGCCGTGACGTCACGTTATGCAGATAGAATACGTGACTCAGTAATCAGTGGATCATAGGATAAAGGAAGTCTATGGCTTCCACCGTCTATGTTCAGGGATGGCTGTAAAGCTCTGATATAGATGGCTTCTTTTATTCCTCTAGCCAAAAAGTATTATTTATAAAATAAAAATAAAAATAAAGAGTTTCACAAAGTGTCACTAGAGAGGTAGACTAGTATCACTGGCTACCAATTGGTGCCACTTTTACTATGTCAAACTAGCTTCTCTCTTCGACAACTACATACGGTTATGGCTACATGTTCCTCACAAGTGTCACTTCTACAAGTACAATCAAGGCCACCACACGATATATGTTCCGACGTTGTAATATTGCAACATAATGTTGACTACTGTCACAGATGAACTTACATTCTCATGTCCCTACGTTGGTATTTTCTCGTCATCATTGACCGTCTCCTGATGGGAAAAAGTTGTCATCCATAAAATTTGCTTTCCGTGGCCAAAGGTGAAGAACTTTATCCGAATTCTACCATACCATGCCAGTTGATAAAGATATTGTTATCGCGAACAGACTTGTCTAGCCTGATTTTAAAGAAACGTGTCTTGCTTGGTGATGGTTAAATCTTAAGCATAACACTGTGCGAAAGGGTGTCATTTCCGGACGTTTCTATGTTTGTATACATCCGGATCGGGACCGTTTCTGGATATATCCGGACAATATCCGGACGAAATCTGACATGACTCCCCTGCGTTTTCGGAAAATTTCAGGAGTCCGGAACGGGACCATTTAATTCCTGCCTCATATCCGGATTTCCAGTAATGGAACGTTTTCGGACTCTTTGGAGACAAACCACGTTCCGAATATTTCGTATATATCCGGATAATTTCAGAAGTCCGGAACGGGACCAAATAATTACGTCTCATATCCGGATTTCAAGTAATGGAACGTTCTAGGACTCTTTGGAGACAAAACACGTTCCGAATATTTCATATTTTCTGAGCGCGTTCGGGGCTATTACGCCCCGAAAAGGTTGCATAAACTTAAGATATACTGAAACATCATAGGAACAATACAACACATTATTTCAGAATATCCAGTAACTTTACGATCATGCTAAATACCTAATATTTAACGTTTCCTGTCCGTTTTAACCCCGAAAATGCTAACTCGGTAAGGCTACATTTTGTGAAAGCTTTTCAAAGACTTTCCTGTATAAATCAGATGACACAAGTATCACAACAAATACATTATGTGGAGGAACAGATCATGTTAACGTCAAGGGGCAAATCAATATGCATTTGTCTCTTAGTCTTACCAAGGAAGTTTTAGCTCACTACAACCTCATTGGTCTTCACAAAAAGTGAAGCTCGAGTGAAGCCAAAGTTAAACAGTTCACTGTCAGATCCAATAATATCAAGCCCAAGTCAATAACATCATAACAAAACTGATCAGTTTAAATGTACAATATCAAATGTACAGTATCCGACACAAGTCTAACGTTATAAACCATACAATCAATATTCGTAGGATAAAAATGTCATTACGAAATCAGTACGACAGTCCATTTTCAAGTCCTCTATAAGTCCGTATCGTGTTGACTGTGGAATCATCGTCCGGGGCGCCCTCTTCTGCGTCTTTGTGGTAGTGGACGATCAGTGGCGACGGAAGATGCTCTGGCAAGACCCCGCAATATCGACTAATCTCCAAGCAGATCCTACGGTAGCATAATATAGTATCAAAAGCTGGCAGAGGACTGAAGCCGGCTTAGGAGTGTGTTTTGCTACATGGCAAATGTACACCTCTTGGCTGACTACATTCCTTGGCCAGTTTGGTACTATCTTATGCCATTGTAGGATCTGCTTGGAGATTAAATATCGACGGCACGTCTCGAGGACAGTCCGCTCCATTGCATAGTCCAGACACCGTCCGTCTTCAGTTCTGGCAGGAAACAACGGCACCAGGCACAGACTGTCGTAAGTGTTACCAGGAGGTAGGCCTCGGTCGTCGGCATGGCAGGACAGGCGATTGGGAAACAGAGGCTCAGCGGCTGGAATGGAAAAAAAAACGGCTAGTAACTGCCCCGAACCCATGAACGGTACATGTAAAATCATTCAAACAACACGGCCATAAAAATCACAGCAGGACAAGACGGGGACAAAGCCAGGAATCTGGAGTCGGCTATCATCAAAGGGCGCGGGCCACACAGATGGCACAGATAAGGACCCCCAGAGAACGAATGGAATTTTATATGCACACAATCACATTGGTCCTAGTGAGGAGATTACAGTTTCTCCTTGGTTCTATTAAAGATTTAGCCAGCCAAAACAACAGGACAGCAAAGTTTAGAAGCAGCCGTTACGGCACATACAGCACAAAATAATATGAGAATTTAACTAACTATGGAACGGGCCGGGGATGACACGCGGGGGTTCCAGCTGAAAGAGAAGTGATCTATCATACAACAATCTTTACAAAGAGATCACACTACTAATTATTAAATACACAAAACACTAGGAAGGGATAACAGACATTGCTGACAGACATATACGGAACTAAGAACGGTAACTGCTATGTATATACAATCTATGTACTAGGGAGCTACACTACTCACTTCTTGGCCCGGTAGCGGCTAGCGGCCGCGGCAACTGGGATTCAAATCTAGTTTCAAACCTAACTGCTGTCACCAGCTGGTCTACTATTGGTCTAGTCAAGTCATGTGACTTCCTAATATAGTCTTATTACCTTAGGACTCCTCCAGATGGTTCCAAGCAAGTTAGTGTCATCCGTCATGCCTGTTTCACGGAAACACATGGCATTGTGCATTATTTTTGTGAATAAATGCATCATGTACTTACCAGTTTCAAAGTTGTACACAGCAGCAAACGCTGTGGCGCGGTGTAGGCTGTTATCTGCAACGACTGCCCCAGTAGGCGCACCGTTGACATGCCAACGTACTGGTCTGCTCGGCACTTTGCACAGCTTGCATAACCGCTTTACGAGTAAAGTTGCCTCGTGATATTGTCCGGATATGGACCATTCCCTCACAGCTACGCTGGTATTCAATATCATGAGTGACTTTTTGTCATGATATTGTCCGGATATGGACCTATCCCAAACTGCACCGCTGGGGTGGAGTGTTTTGACTGAACTTTGTTCAAGATATTGTCCGGATATGGACCTATCCCAAACTGCACCGCTGGGGTGGAGTGTTTTGACTGAACTTTGTTCAAGATATTGTCCGGATATGGACCTATCCCAAACTGCACCGCTGGGGTGGAGTGTTTTGACTGAACTTTGTTCAAGATATTGTCCGGATATGGACCTATCCCAAACTGCACCGCTGGGGTGGAGTGTTTTGACTGAACTTTGTTCAAGATATTGTCCGGATATGGACCTATCCCAAACTGCACCGCTGGGGTGGAGTGTTTTGACTGAACTTTGTTCAAGATATTGTCCGGATATGGACCTATCCCAAACTGCACCGCTGGGGTGGAGTGTTTTGACTGAACTTTGTTCAAGATATTGCCCGGATATGCAAAGAAACAATAATACTTGACTCATAATTGTTACCATCGCAAAGATTGCTTTCTGTGTCATTTGATTGTAAATGTCGATGTCAGTATATTTGCACATGTATATGGAAGCTTAAGCTTCAATTACCAGAAAATTAAGGAGTAAACATACATTGACATCGGGCATACTCGTTGTAGAATAATATACAGAAGCAAAAACGTTAATGACGTGTATTTGACAAGATAGGAAACCTTTTTAAGGATACCCAACAAAACAATCTCAGATTCATGTATGACAAGAAAAGTAATTTGTTAACCATTAAGTTGTCCGAAAACTGATCTCTGGAATGTTTCTGTTTTGGACATCTGTCGTAAATGGAACGGAATATGAATTCGGAAGGAGCGAAAATTTCGGCAAAAAAATGCAGTCTTATTTGTTCAGATGCGCAATAAAACAATCACCGATTCACAATTCACGTATAGAATACCTTTATCGGTAACGGTCAGAATATGCTAACTTCGAATCTGTCCTAAAACTAATCCATGGAATATCTGTCGCGGATATGTCTCGTAAATGGAAAGAAAAGAAAATAGTATGAATTCGAAAACATGAAACGTCCCTGACACGTATTCGGAAGAACGGGAAATTCTATCCGTCCCGGCATGTGCTGAAACATTTCATGACTCATGATATTCTGAGACATAATGAATTGAAAATGTCATCTGACAATGGCCCAGAAATAATGCACATCATGCTTCGTGCAAACTCCTAATTTGTCCGGGTATTCCTTATCGAAATATATGAACCTTGGATATGTAAAGAATGTAGAACATATCACGTATTCGGAGGCAAGAAACGTCAATGGCGCGTATCTTGAAAAGCAGGAAAGTCTTATTTGTCCGGATACATAACAAGACAATTCCTGACTCATGATATTTCCAGATATGGGAAATATTGAACATCGTGCCCGGACACAGTCCGAATATTTAGCATGTCCAAAAATATGTCAACTCCGACTTTGTCCGGAAATCACACCCTTTCGCACAGTGTAATCTAGGCGATGACGTTGGTGTCTTCCGATGAGACTTTTTTTATCATGACTATCGATATCAGTATGGAAAACTAGAGTTCGGCGACCTCATACCTCCATGAAAATTTAGAGCTTTCGTAAATTTCATGCAATTGACCAACACATTATGTATGCATGGTGTTGTTCATCATTGACTAACGTACACATGTCACAATTATAAAATTCCCATTATTGATCATAAAGCGGTTTTGAATTTTTACATAAATTATGCAAATAAGTTCCTCATTATCATATTTGGTATCTGCTTATATTCCACCTATCATAATTAACATGTGTTACATGTATTGAGGTCCAATTATTGAAAACAATGAAACTATACAATTTCCTCATTAATTATGCAAATTAAGTCCTCATTTGCATAACATGTACATCATTATTAACATCTTTGCCTAAGCTACCTGCATGCCTAAAATGCAGGCAATCCGTCGTTCCTTTCTGCAGTTACGCCCCTGCAGTCCCACAATTAAATGTTAGGGGACTGAAACTTGCCCCACTTTTTCATGACGCTAACAGCTATCTACCACTTAAATGTCACGACCATATCACGTCCATGACAAGAGATAAATTGAAAAACTGCTATGATAGAATATTTTCATTAATTATGCAAATGTACTCCTAGTTTGCATGATTAGTATTTTATCTTGTACAACATTGTCTAAGGTACCTACATACCAAAAATCATGAAAATCCGTTGTTCCCTTCTTGAGTTATCCTCGTCAGAAGTTTTTGACAAAAATGCCCCTGCTATCCCAAAACTAGACGCTAGGGGGCCCAAACTTATGTCATTTCTTCCTGAGCACAAGAGCTGTCCAATACTAAAAAATCGTGACCATAGCATGTTCAGAACACCGAGATAGCAAAACCGGAAGTTGCGCTGCAGTACCAAGGAGAGTCGCTAGGGGGTCCAAAATCTAATCATTTCCAGCTTTCGTCAGACACTACCAACACACCAAGTATGAAACTAATCCACCCAACCGTTCATGAGTTATTTTGTTTACACACACACAGACAGACAGACAGACAGACAAACGCGGGGTAAAATATAACCTCCATGACATTTCATGGAGGTAAAAAGAATCTCTGAACTATTTGGAATACAGATCATGCTCTACAATAGGATGAGGTACAGACATTACTTCCATGCATATCGAGTGACATCCATCACTCTTCTTCGGTATCATTAGAAGGGACTGGTAGAATAAACAAGTACGCAAGCAGTCCGCCAGCTAAAAAGCAAGTTAGGAAAGTGTGCAGTATGCACTTCATATGTTATATATTGTGCAAGAAATACAGTTGGGTGGGAAAAAACTCTAGGTCTATTCTCAAGCTGCTGATAGTTGTAACTGTTACATGAGATAGTGCAATAAGCAATTAGTGCAATATATGAGTTTTGCAATCTTCTTGTGCAATATGTTTCAAGAATTTTAAAACAGTCTGTCTCAGCAGTCCGACGCACAAGATTGTCCTTTTTTAATGTGTTTTACCTTGCGCCCTCTGGTCGCCGTAAGTCCAGAAAAAGGGTCGACCTAGGTATTTTAATCTTTCATCTTGTATTGGTATGTCTAAGTCTAAGGCTCAATAAAGATGATTCTGATCCCCTTACCTGACTCATCTCTCTATTTTACCCAGTTGTAGAGGAAGTATATTTACATATAGATATTGTTTACCTGGATTTGTTTAGCCTTCAAAAACATTTCTAATTGAAGGATTGATGACTACATGTACAGGGGATGATCAATAAGTTTAAGGCCTCACTGAGAAATGAGATACATAACTGAACTTTTGTGTAATAATCGTAAAGTATAAATCTTTTGATGAAAGTCAAAATTCAAATAATTACGATCATTACTTTGTAAAAACTCGAAAAGGAACAAAAATACGAACATTTCAGCTGCGGTCTGAGGTGTGCGGCCCACGTTGCTCTGTTAAAAGTCAGACACCCAGCTCTTACCTCAGCAAAGATTTTGACAATGTCTTCGTAGATTTCATGGCATGAGGGAAACAATGCACATACCATAAGCTCTGTTCACAGTTCACCCTCATTTTTCTCGCAACTTACCAAATTTATATAACGTTATCATTGGTTTATTGACTCCATCATTGAACTCCAAAATGTATAGCAGCAGAAGACACTGAATTGCGCACTTTAGGCATGTCACATGCATGTACCAAAATGTACAATCAAAACAATAATCTTATAGAATAACAAAATAATTTGAATCAAATATACAAAATATAATTTAGAGAAACATTATGACGGAAGGCCGTGTATGATAGGACCAATAATCTTCTAGGATTACAAATAAGTTATAACGTATGTATTTAAAAGGACATCAACTGACAAGTAATCAGACCACAATGATTAAAAATATTATGGATATTGATGAAATACTTCACACAAAGTGACTCTGCCCCCCACAAAAAAAAAACTTGAGTGCATCTTATATTCTTTGGTGACACTCAAAACGTATTGATCATGCACATCTTGCACGTATATACACGCACGTAGCCACAACTCATCTTCATATCTACGCCCAAATCTCTCGCCATATGTTGATGTCTGTTCTTTTCAACTTCAGAATAACGCGGTGCGTAAGCTTGTCGTCATCAGGAGGTGGGGTTGGTAAACAGTAAGCCCCCGCACAGCTTCAGTAATTTTCTACGACGGAAATCCGGTAGTTCGCAGAACCAGCTCGCAAAGGGGACTTATTAACAAGTCGGTGAGGCGGTCTCATACACACGGCGAGGCAGTGGGAGTTGGCAGGCGTTATTTAAGGAAGGAGAGACTTGTTTTAAAAAGCCAAGGGTTGTCGCTGCCTTACACCAAAGAACGACAAGTCGAGAGACAGAGAGTACGAGCGAGACAAGCGGGAGAGGGAAAGAGGAGAGCTGAGGACAGGAAAAAAACAGGCGGCGTTAGAAGACAGAATGACGGTTACTCAGAGCGCGTTTTCTGTGACAATGTTGGTCTTCGCAGCTCATTTTTCCATCTCCACAGCATTTACAAGGACCTCACGAGCGGTGGTCTTAACAGGGGTAAGATGATAGCTTTTCTTCATAATATTTTATCTTAAGGCCAAGTATATAAGAGCTTTGAAAGTGGAATATTTGGATAAGATAATCTGTATGATATGTACATCCACTGTCTGCCTACCATTGTCATCCGCGAGACAGATGGATGCCAAGAACAACAATATGTTTTCATATTATTATTTCATACTTTCGGCGGGAAAAAACGACACAGAAACGATTGGCACGAGGATTCGGATATTGGAACCCCCCAAAAGTAGGCCTTAATCCAGCGCCTCTGACTTTCGCCGCTTTTTCACAGCAGAGTAACATCAATTTTTTTTTTTGCTTATCAATGTTGGTATGAAATGGAATATCGTCGCTTCATCCTATTACAAAGAAAAGTGCCCAAAAACTGACTTTTAGAATGGAAGTTTTACAGCCCCGAGTCAATGTCTAATATCGCTTGTAATGTTGCATATTAGCGATAGATTTAGGGCAGTGGTATACGGGTAGCTGAGCGTAAAGGCGTGGTCACATAGGTCGTGCGATCGTCGTACGACCGCCAACTTTATACATTCTGGAGGACAAAAATGTACTTCTCCTGCAAAGTTCAACTATCTTGGTACAAAAATTCTGTTTTGTATCCATGTCAGTGGTTGGTTCTGTCACAACCTGCTTGAAAATCGTACGACGATAGCACGACCTATGTGACCGCGCCCTTAATATATAACTGTTTCATCATTCACGATCTTCAGACGTATCGATTGAAGATCGGCCATATTCAAGATCGACAAAGGGTTGCGCCTGAAAACCGTCCCTGTCACATATAAGCCATACTTTGTACCTTGTACAGTTGCTGTGCAATAAAGTTGTAATTATAAGCGAGGATCGGGCGATTGCCGCAGAATCGTCGTCCGATCGATTTTCGCCAAATGCCACACGTAAATGTGTCACAAATCTTGTCTGACATAAAACTCCGGCTTCTTCTAGCTTCTTGGTAATAGTGAAAATGTAGGATTGTATGGTTTCTAGCTATAGACGGTTTGTCAAAACGCATATGCCTGAGGAACATATTTTTCCGTGCTACTCAAAAACGGGCATAACGTAAAAAAAGATGATTTATTCATTAATTTATTACTTAGGCTCTGAAATATAGGACAGATAGGATATAGGGCATCTAACATGTTTACAAAAGGAAGATGGATCAATGGCTATAAAAAATAAGAACTATGCTTTGAAAACGTGCGATGAAATCGTCAAATCAATGAATTTCCAAATCCTGTATTCGGCAAAATTATTTTACTTTTATATTCTCTGAGTTCAATTCCATCTTGTGGCTTTGGAAAAGGCACGTAACATGGCTTTCCTCATTTTTTTGGGAGGCCAAGTCCGCCAAGTATTTTTGAAAACGTTCAGGCTGTACAGGGCAGGCGCGTCGCGCCCGTACTGACACGTATGGGGGGGGGGGGGGGCGAATCCGCAGCCGGCTAGCCCGATGGCACATGAAGTTCTCTCTGCCCATAATGTTCTATACGGCGTGTCTGCGTGCACCAAAATACCTCGGATTCCTTACGAGTCCGTACGGAGGCGGTACTTACCATTTACGGATCCCAAAAGATTGCCCTCGTTTAGCACGTACACAACACGTATTTCCACGTACGGCAGTTTGTGCCCTTAGCTTTACTACTTCCTAGGACAACCCTAAAAGCGAATGTTTCACGGCTTGTACATAACCGCTACAGCAAATACCATTGATATCAACAAAGATTTTAAGATATTTGAATCTTTCTAGAAAAAACGACCGTGCTATGAATCTACTCTTGTCATTGCCCATAGGAGGTAGACGACCTAATGCAGGCGCCCTGCACTGTTTTCGTTTTTATGTAGTTACGGGAGTTAATTTCACTCAAAGTGCAGGAAAAGTCTTGGTGGGAAGTAAGTCTTTGATGCTTTTATTCCCGGGCAAAATATTTTCGATTAAAAGCACCGTCTCCTTGATGGCAGCGGAATCAGCCGGAATGCCATCATAATCATTATTCTGCATATTCCTTGGCGTTTGTAGTGCATTTTAGAAATTTTTATTACGTTCCAGACATTTCTGGCCATTCTCCCGAATGTTTTTGTCGTGCTCAAAACTTTGGAGGTGCATTTGAAGTGGAGAAATATTGAACGGCATTCAAAGTGTATAATAACTGCAGAATGACCGCATTCTACGGCATTTCAACATAATTCGAACATTCCGATCTCATTCGATGGAGAACCGAAACGGCAAGCCACTTCAAATCCTGACAGAATGTGACCAAAAGAATATCTGGAATGCAGTGACAATGTATAGAATGCATTACAAATACCCAGGAATAGACCAGGAATAGTTATTCTGACGGTAATTTGACTCATTCCTTCTCGTGTGAAGAGGATATGAAGTACATTCGGAATTCCCACCCGAATGTGGCATAGAATTTTGCAAATTCTTCCTTCCGGCTGGTTCTGCTTGATTCCTAAGAATAAAATTCTGTTTCTCTGCGAAGGACCTAATAAGGCCATCGCGTACCGCATAGATATTTCCACATTTCCCTTCATTCTGTTGGTTTGAAATGAAAATTTCATTAATGCTTTATACACTGTAAAGGCCGGCCCAGCATTTGAAGTGACTGTTGTGTCCAGGTGTAGATGGCACCCACCGGATATCAATTTTTCTAATTGCTCACATGACAGGGGGACGGCGCAGTCTTTTCTTTGACAACTGTGACCTTTTTTTTTGCATCTGAGAAAGCTGACTGATTTCAAAGCAAAAGATATTAAGATCAACTTATTCTAATAACGAACACACAAAGTAAAGACGAAAGAAAATAGATGTTTATTGATATTTGTTAGTGTCTCGACTCCCCTTTGGCACTCATTCGGAGAGAGTGGGAGGGAGTTTATTGAGGATATTGGGATGCCCTTTAGCTTCAATTGACCTAATCTTCCAAGGCTCATACAATAAAAATGATATACAGAAAGACGTTGAAAAGACATGAAAACATTTAAGTTCTCACCAGTAAGGTTTAGTCAAAGGTTTACAATGAATCAGAAGAACATTGAGTGGGACTCTCACCATACTTGCGTCAAGCTGGCGTCACTGCGGGGTTCGTTCACTGCGTCACTGTTTTGTTTTTTTGAAAATTTTTTATAATCTAGATATTGCGTAATACGTAAAAGTATGACTTAGAAGGCGCCAAAATGCACAGGAAGTAAGAAAATTCGCTCTTTCTAACTGGAATTCGTTGAGTATCTTTCGAACCTAACAGTGACTCAATCGTGACGCAAATACAGTGAGAGTAAATTGCTCAATTCAATACCTAACCTACTTGCCTTGATCATAGCTAATCCAAGAACATCCAAGTCGTAATGCACTAAAGCGAATTGGTGAGTGTTAGATCAGGCGTAGACCAAAGAAAAGTTAAACTCTATAAGTGTATCAATCAAATAATACGCGCACATTAAGTATAATGAACATCGAGATAGAAAGTGGCCGCTCTTGAAAGATGCATGGGGATTTGGGGCGTGAAGTCATTTTGTCCTAGAAACAAGACGTCGCTTTGAACGTACATTAAGATTATCTAAACAATCGCAACCATAAGCTTTGGGTATTGGAGATTAATACAATGTGCTTTGGACCAATACTTTGATCTAACGTCTTTAGAAATACAGAAAAGATTGAATTTTAAAGGCGAAATAAAAGAACCTGATGTTTTTTGTCATGATATTTCAGATGTCATAATTTTCTAAAACCGTTTGCCATTTAGAAGATCACCAGAAGACTACGTTTCTACTACAGACCCAAATCCACTCTTTATGCAGAAATTTGCACAATTGATTGTTTTTGTTTTGTTTGTTTGAACCTTTGTTTATTCGTGATAGCTTAAATCGGCCTGCAAGCCGCTTTTTATTATGGTCATCTTTGGGGGCAATTTTTTGACTGCCAACAAAGAAGAAATCAAACCCCACCAAAACCAATAGTAAAAGCGGTACGTTATAGTTGACAAGCCATGATTACTATCTATTATTCTTTTACATTTACTTTGATACTGTACAGGCCTTCGTTGCGTGATTTTGCAAAGACGTAAACTTGGCATCGAATCTGCACGGTGGGTTTGATATTCACAAAGACGAGGTACTGGTGGTGACAGCAAGGCGCGGAAACAAAACTCACCACCACGAAAACAACTCACAGGCAAAATCTTTGACGTCAGCGGATGTAGAGAAAATGTTGCATTCTATAAGGCTTCGCTACACTTTAGCCAAATCAGCAGGAGTCAAGCAGAGCCAGCAGGAGTGAAGAATTTGCAAAAATCGCACCACCTTCGGATGGGAATTCTAAATGGACATTATAACCCCTTCACACGAGAGGCGGAATGAGCCGGAATGCCGTCTGAATGAAATTCCATTGTATATTCCTGAATAACCGCCAATCATTCCCTTTCCCAAGTGCACCCAAGTCGGTAGCTTGGCAGGATTCGAACCAAGGATCTCTGGGTTCCGGGCCAAATATCAAGACCTTATGCCACACGAACGAGTTTATCCTATGCAGAGTACAAATTTAATAAGAGATGATAAAAAACACAAGATATCTTGATTTTCAAATAGACACCATTAAAAGAATTGTGAGAAGAATTAAAGCGACAAAACATGGTAGCATATTCAATTGCAGTAAGTCTTTTCTTCTGTATTCAAGAGTTGCACTAGTAGATTTGTATCAATTACCAAGTTGACAACCATAGTCATGGCTACCGCATTGGTACGACTTTTCCTATCAAATTATAGTATCACTTCGATTCTACAACTAAGTGCCATTTGAAAAAGCACAATCTTGGCACAACATGTTTTCCCATTTTGGTACATTCTTGTCATGTTCACCAAGGAGGGGAAAATTCTTTGTCTTTTTTTTTCAAAATAAGGCGAAAATTAATGAATGCGCTGATGTCATCAATAGAATGTACTTGCAATGACCTTATATTTTCAGCATCATTAATATTTTGTCCCTGATACCATGTAATTTCGCAGCCTGCAATATTTTTCATCGAAATACAGGAAATACACAAATGTTCTCTGGGTAATATCCGCACAAGATTGATTGCTGTCCTTGGTACTAAGTCCTTTTCTGGGCCAGAAGCTTTCGACCTTTTGTTTTGTAACAAACGTACGGGCTTACATAAGTTACTATTCCACAGGGCAAAACAGTGTCATATCTACAACAGTTAAATCAAGTATTGCAGTAATCGCTCAGTAATAGCCAACATTTCCCAGTGGTATTACATTGAAACATAAGATCTTGTGACCATACAATTCTTTCCAAAGACTTCAATGACCTTTCAAAGGTCTCAAAAGTCCTTCGGTGACCTTAAGCTTCCAATGATCTCTAATGTTTTAAAATGATATTTCAGACAGTTCCAGCAATCTCAAATGTCCTTCAATGATCTTCGTGGTCTTTCGATAATCTTTCAGTGATTCTTTGAATGGTCTTTAGTTGATTTCTGGGGTCTTGCAATGATCGTTCAATGATCATAAAAGTCTTTCAGTGGTCTTTCAATTCTCCAGCATGATCTTTCAATGATCTTTCAATGATCTTCAAAGACTCTCAAGACTTTCAGTGACCTTTAAATGCTCTCAAAGGTCATAAAACGTGTTTTATACTGCCAAATGTTTTCAGTAATATTGCAATGATCTTAAAAGTCATTCAATGCTCTTTCGAATGTCTTAAGTGATCTTTCAATGATGTTTATGGTCTTTCAATGGTCTTTCAATGACCTCAATGGTCTTTTAATGACCTCAACATATCTGAATGATCTTTTAATGATCTGAAATGTCTCTGAATGATCTTTCCATGAGCTGAAAGGTCTTTCAGTGTGCTTTGGGATATCTCCAAAGTTTCCAAGATCTTTCAATGATTTCCAAGGTCGTTCAGTGATCAGTGAAGATTAGTGTAATGTAACAGTTAAGTTCCAATTTTTAAACAACTACTATAGTATTTTTACCCAATTGTATGTTATATTGTAGAGCTGTATGTTATATTGTTGAGCTGTATTTCTCTTTCTCTTAGACGTCTGTCAGTGGTTCAGACTGAGTTGTATTACGTGGACTTTGTTAAACAGCGCAATTCAGTTGACTGAGGTACATCTAGTTAACTGCCAGGCTGTCATATTAATGTTTGAGTCAATAAAAAACCAAATCATCATCATCATCATGATTTCAAAGTCTTTTCCAATATACTAGCTGTCAAAGGCCTCATTCCTGTGTAAATTGAGTCCTATGATTGATGGATTTCATTGGTTGTTACAGGTGTGTAGCATGGACGGTGACTGTGCCCTGGCACGCGGGGAGGGATGGTGCTGCGCCCCGTGGAACCCATGGACAGTCTACGAGGTGTCCGTCTGCAAACCGCCCGGTTCCATCGGCTCGCCCTGCCTGCCCTCCCGCACAGAGACCCGCTCGCAACGGCGGTCCCAACAACAAGCAGCTCTGGAGCGGAAATTCTGGAGATGTCCTTGCAAACACGGGCTCGTCTGCGTGCCGGAAAACGGCGGCCTGGTCGGATCCTGTCAACCACCGGACTATATCGTCTGACTAGCCCTCCTCAGCAAAACGGCGGCAGATTCCCCAGTCGACTACTCGTTGGGGGAAAGAGACGGGGAGCGCCGCTTTAGATTTGAAAACACGACCTCGCTGTTTTCGGATAGCTTGATGCGGAGATTTAGGTTACGATTAACAGAAGCTTATCGTGGATAAAGAGTTTAAGGGAAGAATTTCTCCAGATCACTCAGGATTGTATCCGTCCTTCACTTGCACTTTTGTTGTCACAACCAATTGTTCGTATGTAAAACGGAACCATAGACTACTAGAGGAAAAGTTACAGACGATGTTATGTAATTATAAGGAAAACCAAATTTTATTGTTCGGAATATATGTACATGGAGAATCGTACGGTATGTAACGTTAGTTTTTAGACTAACACATGGATTTTCATCTATGAAAAAAAGAACACTGAACTTCTGGAAGGAACGGAAATGTGCATTAATATTTATGGATTAATCACATACGTGAGGACTAGTGTACTTTTCTGATATTACAGGCGAGGCATTTCAGTACCCTTCAGGCCCTTTGTTGACTATTGGTCTACTTTGCGTTATATAGGCCATAAAAAGGAGTTGTACTAAGTACTTCGCCACTTCCTTGTTTTACCTTTACTTTTGTTATCTGCGTAATAATAAAGAGGTGAAATAAGCACATATGCCTTTTCTTGACGTTGCTCGGTATTTTGGTTATTGATATAAAGCTAATTTGCTTATCCTAAAAGTGGTATAAAGCTACGTTGATTCAATTATATGGATGACATCCACGCCCGCATCAATTTTCGACCGTTTTAAAAATTAAAAGAAAAAAAAAATCAACCATACTGTAAATCATAGAAAGAAGCCGCCGAAACCATGCTAGATTTCTACCCAGAAGGACCCTACATCGATATGTTCACGTTTTTGTGGAGTTTCATCCGGCGAAAACTGAAATCATAGACATAGTCGGAAAAGTGACTCCGTCTTGATCAAAACGAACACATATACACGGAAACACGCCCCCCCCCTCCCCAACTCACGTACGCGTAAACTCCCAAAGGCCGATATGTTGCCATCGACTAATTTACGGTCAAAATCGCCGAAAGTCTTACGAGTTTGGATCTACAAGGATCCAATAATGGTACTTGAAAGCTTTTGTGGGATATTTTTTACGGCTTGAGCCAAACTTATCCGAGTAACTACAAGTAAGGCGACGCGCCTATATGCACGTTTTTCTCACGACAAGCAAGCATAAACCGCCCGTCAAAAATTGTGAAAAATGACCAGAAATTTGCAAATTTACAGCACGATATCGAGTCCGTAGGTTCACAACAATATTATCTGCTCATGGCATGCCGATTTACCGGCGGATGTTGCCAAATAATAGCACAACGAATCTCTGAAGTTGACTCGATCGAGTCGATGCTGGGAGAAGCCATTGTTAGCCGCTGGGCTGCTAAAGGCTGTTACGTAATACCGTCCGACTGTCAAATCACGCGCGCGCGCGGCCAGATTACAGTCTCGCGAGACCTACCGCTAGAGATTGGAGGGTCCCGTATTGGAATTGAGCAAATATATGCCGTAGACTGCAAAAATAATTTCGAAAAAATGCATACTAATGTCATAGAATGACAACATCAATTCCGAGATAGAAGATTCTAAAGAAGATGTAAGGGACAAAATGAAGAATCCATTGTTCGTTATACCATACTCCGTGTATTTTGTTCTTTTTATTCAGTCATTTGTTCAACTTTTCGACCACTTAGATTTCATAATGAAAGCACCTTTTGGGGGGAGGGGGGCTAACTTTTTCTTATTCTCACGCTCGCATCAGTTTGCGAATTCCGAAGGATGTCATCCATAGAATCAAATCAACATGGCCCTATGGGCCGCGGAGTGATACATGTAATTGGCCCCAATCGCCCCCCTCCCCACCCCCAGTTGCCATACTGGCTAACTCTTTGCTCTATTTTGCCCACGGAGATGTTTTCATACTTTGACCTGATTTCCCCACTGGTCAGGTAAAAGAATCAATCATTCCGTAAGACTGTCTTTGAAAAAGGAGTCGAACCCAATAACCAAGGATCTACCTAGAGTTACCTGTCACTAGTTTTAGACTAGAGTAGACACTTGTGATATTGTTTTTACACTGTTTGAATCTCTCATGTTACCTGCAGTTAGCCGACGGGTAACAATTTACAATAAACTTTACTACTAAATATAGTTATAACTTGACGACAGGTTTGTATTATGATGAATTTATATCAAATCATTTTAATCACCCGCCAGTAATCAAGAAGTATTAATCAAATCAGTCTGACCATTTTAGTCTAATCGGCCGTGTTGTTGTTGGTAGACTGTGGTATTTACTTTACCTATTTGACATACAAATACAAATAAAATCCGCGCGATAAGGTGATGTTGAAATAACCCCGGACTTTGTAACACTCATACACAAACCACCTATCACTCTACATAAGAAACAAAATGGCGCCGTTGCTATTTTTCATCGTACTCTTCACACCAGCGGCTTTAGCCCAGTTTTCTATCCAGGGATGCCCCATGTGGGGATGTAGCTCCCAGGGCACCTTCTCTATATTAATGGACAATCCCCCGATGGAGAATGTATCCGTGTTGTGGAAGAGGGACCCGAGCGGGGAGGGTATGGAGCTCCCCCCGCCCCAAGGGTGTGCTTCCGACGGCGACAACGCAGTGTGTCTAGTACCTGGCACCACCTCAAAGTAAGTATTCTGTGAACGCAGATAGAAGTACGAAAACACACAAGACGATTACTTGTGTTCTGTAAAAACAGCAGTAATTGACATTGCATCGCTGTAGGCTATATGTAAACCATGTCGTGGTATTCACTCCTGTAGTACATTTTGTAGTCCATTTTGACAGTTTCAACAGTTTAACACTCAAACTAGTATATCAAGAAGTTGACTGAGCATCATCTTTAAAACAATTGAGCACTATTTTGAAACATTCATATAACCATTAACGTTACAACTTTCAATATCTTCCTTTATAAGATAGATAAAACCTATCAACTTTCTTGCCTATCAATTATCTGAAACATAAAGATTGTACACTGTAGCCAATTAATATAGACGTTAAACTTCATAAAGTTTAGAGTCAGTATCAAGGCTCTTATAGAGAAAAAAGATCAATCAGCAAAGGATTAAGCAAACATCTGGTGGTTCGTGATTCCAACTGCGCATGCACAATAAAATGCATAGTGGATGATATGTCAAAGGTCAAGACCCATTAGACATTAACAAAACGCATCTGGGCATGTATAAAGCATGCTTTAGACAGACAAGAATTTTAAAACTTAGGGGCCTTACCCACAATGCATTTTTGCGCAAGCGCATTTGGAAAAACGAACATCCTTATTGTTAGGGGGCATGTGAGGACCAGACAACCACATAAATAACTTCAAAACATATTGTTTCCGTCTAGCTAAGAGCTTGGCTATGTCACAGTTTGACGTCAGGTAACGTCATGTGCGTCAGATACAGATATCACAGCCTATGGCGAATGACACTAAAAATAACGCAGAGTACTAGTAGTATGATGGATGACGTTGAACGTTACTAGAATGACGCTCGGTGATGATAATCATGAATATCTATATGCTATACTACACTTACTTTTCGTTAACTTTGCAAGTTATTGTATCTGTGTATGCCCTCACAATTAGATTTTGGGTATAAAAAGACGTTTTGAAGTTTTGATGTTCGAAGATAAATCTAGAAGTGTTGATCATCCTCCCCAGTTTTAGTTTCAAGATAATCTTTGCCACAAGATCCGTTATTTAGACAGAAAGAATAGAAATGGGGCGATATCAAAAGCTACTGATTCACTAGAGACTGTTAATGTATTGTATAATGGATGCAACGGAAAAAGCAAATCTCATTTGTTATATCGCCCTCACCATATAAGAAACAGTCTTTTGGAAACATGTAAAGTTTCATAATTTAATGTCACCTTTCCGACCTTTCACCATATACAAAACCTGTAGAAAAGCCTAGATTGCAAACTCCAGTCAGGTTTCCTGTTGGCTCAAAAATTGGACGGATGTTCCCCAATCCCTCACAACATCCCTCATCGGTCCCTTTTTGGTCGTCGTTGCCACTTCCTGGCGGTGCGCACATTTACCTTACGTATCCTTTTGTGTTCAGTATGTGAATGGGCAGGAAACTTAGCTCTCTTTGGAGTTTACGAAGAAGAGAAGTCGTCATTCAAAACGTCAATAATTATGAACATCAGATAATTCCGTAGTCTAGGCATTAGCATTCGGGCACAAGTGTGCAAATAAAGAGGTTAGCCAATATGTTTATTTTCTCTTTGCTACAAGTGAGGTTCTTTTTGAGGCCTCTGCTGGTAACCTTGTCTTGTCGGATCACCTTAGCATTAGTACTTGGACATATTTTTGTGCAAATAGAGATATTAACCTATTTGTTTATTCTAAAAATGTTTCTTTTATCTTTGTTATAAGTGAGGTTGGGTTTGAAGCGTCTAGTGGCGACCTTATGTTCACCGATAAAGAGCTACGTGACCCCACCGTGCCTGTGATAGCGCTGGGAGGAGGGACTTTCTCCATGGACAAGGGACACTTACAGTGCCGACTGCCAAACGGGACAGTGTGTGGGACCTCCATACCACTCAAGGACTTTCCTGGAGTTTACAAGTAGGACAGCCGTTGTTTTAGTCCCACCAATGCACAAGAAATAACTGATTGACTGGTTGACTGATTGATTGATTGATTGATAAATCGATCGATCGATTGAATGGTCGATCAATGCACTGCAAATTTCTTTTTTCTTGTTTTTCTTAACTCGTGGACAAATTTTCTTATGTTAAGAATTTCAAGAATGAATATGAGAAATAAAAGATTCTTGTCATGAAATCCCTACAGCAAGGAACAATTTCTTAATTTCTCAATTTAAGAAACTATTTCCCAAAAAGATGTTGACTGTCAAGAATCCAGAGAAAAGTCAGAATTTCTTGTTTTCTTGTGTTTTCCTTACGTTTCTTGTCCTGATGAAAAATATCAGGATCTTTATCCTCTTTCTCCAAGAACAATAAATGTAAGGAAAACGCTGTACGAAACTAGAGACGAAAGTTTCTCTTAAAGTTTAAGAGAAACTTTCGTCTCTAGTTTACACTGAACACTTAAACACAAAAAGTTTTCTTCTTTCAAGAAAGTTTTTTCTGTGTACAAGAAGGAACAAGAAAAATCAGTAAATACAGCGTGGTTTATGTACTAATCATCAAAGGTAGTCAGTGCGGTCTTGTAGTTAGGGTTGTTGAGTCGTTAGAATCTCTAACAGTCCCTTATATTATGTCAAAAGGCACTTGTCTGCCATCTCCTCACTTGACTCGGGTAGGTAATTGAGAACGTGGATGCTTTCTTTCAAGTCCACATTGACCAATGAATATAAGTTTTTTCGAACAATGACGTACAGTTTTGGACAGGAAACAACTTTTCTTGGCTCCCAAGATGGCCAATTAACATTCTACCTTGAAAAAGACCTTGAAAAATACTTCGTTTTCTATCACAGCAGTTTTTCAAGGTGTCTTTTATCCTAGACAAAAAATAATCTGATTGCATGCGTGGTGGAATGAAAAATTATTGGACCCCTAGTATTTAATCTTTCTTACAAAATTGTTCACAATTTCCGGCGAAGGTCTTAACCCCGAAGTCCACATTGACCAATGAGTATAACTTTTGTGAACAATGACGTACATTTTCGCAGAGGAAACAACTTTTCTTGGCTCCCAAGGTGACCAATTAAGATGCCACCTCGAAAAAGACCTTGAGACTTAATTTTGAGTCTTGGAAGACATTTTACGCCGACGTTGTTCTCCACTGCATCTTCGTCTTACAGTTAATTGTTTTTGTGCCTTGACAGCTTGGTGGTTTCTGAAGACGGGTTTCTTCTTATAACCGTGCCCATCTGGGGACTTCTTGTGGTATATCTTACCGGTAAGTGTTACGTAAAACTATACATCTGTCGTACAGAATTAGGTCAAGGTTTCTTTCATGTAGACAAAGATGGAGAACGTTGGGTATGGACTTTCAGTTGGGCTCATCCTTACCCATCGCTCAGTCTGTTACCACAGATGTAGTCTCCGATTAGTCAAGAACATTCTGTCCCAGCTGCAACAACCGCTCGTGCTGTCTAATGTAAATCTTGGTATGTTTCCCGATATGGAAAATATATTGTTGTTGCTGGTGTTCTTCTTTTTCTGTCATGAACCAATCAGAGATTAGAGCTGCCGGCCGGTGACATCTACATATTAGCTGTTATCAGTAAATATAAACGAAACAAATAGGAAGTATCAGCTGTTACATCAAATATGAAAACGAAATATCAGCTGCAAAAATTAGCAAGCAAAAGTTGGTCTATTGTGTGCGAGTAGCTTGACGAAAGTAAAATGGCAAGAGGGAACCATCCTGTGTTTTCAAAGAAATGCTGCCTGCTAGATTGTTTCTTTTGCCAGCAGCTATGAACTTCAATATTTTTTTCACGTACTTGAGTGTTGCATTGTTATCAATGGTGCCTTTACTTTATTTTTGTTGTTTCGTTTTGTTGTAGGCAGCTGTAATATGGACTCTTTAATCTATATGTTACCTAACTTCACCATTTGCGAATAAATCGATTGACGAGGGCATTGACATACGAGGGGTGATCAAAAATAAAAATATATTATGAGCCTCATCAAAGAAAAATAATGCAGAGCTAGAATTTCAGGACACAAACAGATACTATGAAGTCCTACGTCAAATTGGATGATCATAAAATACATAGATTTTGCCCAAACATTGAGTTGTGCATTTGTTGAGGAACTAATTGATCACCCCTCATATGCGAAATGTTCAAGCTCAATTGTTCTCTCATTCGACTACAACAAACTTGGTAACATTTGCCTTTCAGCTGGTATACCACACGCCTCTATCTACCTGGACCAGACAGTTGCAGGAGTCAATGGTACCTTCCTACCTGTTGCTCAGCCTGTCATAGACGGAAAGCGGGCGTACTTCCTTACCAAGTTTGGCCCCTCGCACTGGGAAAAACCGTCGCCAGAACCGGTAAGATGTAACACACTAGTGCAGCTTGCATTGTGACGCTGGTTCACCTTTTTCCGCAGGGTAACCTATATCCGTTGTTTTAAAACCCGGGGGTTCAAATTGCAGTATTTTCAAAATATTTCAGTGAACCCGACACCTTCAAAATATTGCAGTTTGAAACCACCGCCCGTCGAGTTGACTTCCTTAAAAACGACGTTTTTACGAACAACGGATATAGGTTACCCCTCGAATTAAGGCGAATTAACGATACTTCATTGGATACAGGTTTCCTGTTGAAGATTAAGGACAAAATAGATGTATGATTGTCAACATGGAGGTGGGTCAAAGTGACTTCAATGTCATTTGAAGGAGGAGACTCACAAATAATGTGTCATTGAAGGGGTTCAACGCATACATTTGCCCATGTGTAATGTGTTAAACAATGTGAGCACACACTGTTATCTTTTCTCGACAAAAACAACAACAATTTATTCAAACTGACTATGTACAAGCTATAATCTGCATTAACAAAAATATGTCTCCAGGAAACGTTGCTGTTAAATAGTTTAAATATTTGATGGAACAAGGGATTCTAGCAATATTGTTTATTCAGATTGTCACTTTTATCTCAGTAATATTATCGTTAAGTTGATATAACTTGGCATACTGAATATTTTCACGTCTATTCAGTTCTGATCCTAACTTAATCTCCTAGCAGATCTTGCGGTGGCATAAGATAGTATCACATACTTGGGAAGAAGTTTTATTCCCACCGCGAAGATCTAATAATAGCCGTTGACCAGTGCTTTCGGCCGCAGATTTTCGCGATTGAAAGTCCTCTGCCGGCTAAACTCCTTCCGGAGCTTAGGATACTATCTTATGCCGCCGCAAGATCTGCTTGGAGATTAATCATACCTACACATACGAGAATTTTTTGTAATTTTTTTTGCTCTTTGCTGACAAAGTGTTGCAATTTCCAGTACCCCCTGGAGTACCGTGTGTACCGTGTGGACCTGACTACCCAGATGGCACCTCGGATGGTCATCCGATGGTACTACCCACTCGTACCGAACAGCCAGGGCCGCCTGGTGCCGAAGGAACCTGTCATGGTCGACAACTCCAACTACAATGGTGATGTTAGTGGTGATGGTACAGGTGATAGTAGTGCTGATGATATCTTAGCACGTACGAAGTGGGAATGGGCACCTGATATTGGTGATAATGAGCAGGTAGATCATAGAAAGATGTTTGGAAGTGAGTTCTTACGTAACAAGAATAGAAAAATGACTTCAAAGTTTGAGGGGCTGGATGAGCAGAATAAGGTTGACTCCTTCTGGAATGACATCACAAAGTTTTTGGATCGTAGTGATGGAACTGGTTTCGAAAGTAGCCAAAAGAATGGCGGTCGCAAAGTCAATGAGGCAGTTGATATTCAGGGTAAACGAAGCCAAAAGCCTCCCAAAAACGACCCATTTAATATCTACCGTAACCTCCTACTAGCAGACAATGGGCGCATCTATGTTAGCTTTATAGCTAAAGACATGGGAAACGAGCAGGCTATATTACCACAGTTGTTTCTTTTTAAAGAAAGTCCCAAAGAAGGCGAGCCCCCAACTGTCATTAAATCCATTTCGGATTCCGTGGCATCTCTTGCGATGCGACAGGAGATAAATTTCCAAAACACCGATGACACTAAAGACAAATCTTCAAGCCCCATTCATGATTCCGAAGATAAACGATACCTTTGGTCACTCATGGGCCAAGACGTGCTCGTTGCGCTAGACCCTGATGACTTGTTCTACGCACGTATGGGGGATCTGTCAGGAATAATTGGCACCAAGTTGAATGTGACGTCCAAGATCATGGTCTTGTGGTCAGGAGGCTCAACCTCGAAAGCCAAAGAAACTCTAGTATTCGGCGTTACTTTCGAGACTCCTCCTAGTTGGAAAACTATGAAAACTGGCCAGAAACTTTCTTCAGGAAAGAAACAGACGGAGTCAGGTTCTTTGAATTACGTTGTTGCATTTGACCAGTATCTGAACCTTTTGTGGAAGTTGGCTGTGCCTGATGATAGCCCAGTTGTTGGACAAATGGCGGGCTACTCTGGTCCCTCTGACAATGGTCTTGTCATCGCTTCTACTGCAAAGGGAACTGTCTTTGCAATTAAGGGCTGATTGGCACTACAAGAAGTCATTTTTCTTGATTTAGATTTTAAAAAAGGGTGGCTATAATTGCTTGTTTTGCGTACAAGACGTATCATTACCCTAGCTCTCCGTACGTTGCGGTTAAAGAATCTATCAATTGTAATATACTTCTAATGCAGGTTAGCTTTTATCAAAGCCGATGTAGTTCGTTATGTAACCCTATTAGCAAGCCGTCTGACAAAGTAGACGATGAACTTTTAGAAAAAACTGCCGCCTTGTATTCAAGATTTAAAAGTGCGGTATCAATGGACGTCATTTGTAAGCCTTAGGTGCTAGGTAATTGCCGCATGTCAGACAACATAAGTTAAAGAAATATCAAATACTATCCAAAATTGATACCTGTGATTCATCCCAATTTTTAAAGTGATCCAGTGGGCCTACGTTGGTATATGTAAAACAAAATAGAATCAATGCACCAACGACGGTACTTGCCTTAAATGAGAGGTGTTTTATGGAGTTCATTGTCCTTATTAGTTTCACTAGATCATTCTCAATCATTTAAAAGACATACATAGGGCGTCGCATGGAATAGACAAGTCAGTATACCTCTTTCTTGAATAAAGAATGTACAATGAGTTTCGAAAGCCAATGCGAGAATTATTTTCGAATCAAGTTCCTTTTACAAGGCAAAGTACAAGTTGACCTTCATGCAAAAGAACAGCAATTCTCAGAGGCTTTGATACTCGCTCAGCTTTACTGTTAGCTGTTCGATTCGCAACATTTTAGTATTATCCTTTCCAGAAACTATTTGAAACATTGCACGAAACTTTGAAACCCTGACACGAACTGTGTAAACCTTGACATAAGAAGATCTTTAACGAGATCAAATCTTTAGACGATCAACACTAAAAGAAACTGTCGCCTTGTATTCGAGAATTAAATGTGCGATATCTATGGACGTCATTTGTAAGCCTGAGGTGATTGCTGCATGCCAGACAACACGAGTTACAAATAAGATCTTAAATTCATACCTGGGATTCATGCCATTTTTTTAAGTGATCCAGTGGGTCTACGTTGATATGTACGAAGCAAGACAGTACTTGCCTTAAACGAGAAGTGTTTTATGAAGTTCATCGCTCTAACTAGCTTCACTAGATCATTCTCAATCATTCAATAGACATATATAGGGCGTCGCATTAAACAAGTCAGTAAACCTCCTCCATAAATAAAGAATGTACCATGAGTCTCTAAAGCCAACGCGAAAACATTTTTTTTCCAATCAAGTCCCTTCCACAGAGCAAAGTGCCTTGACCAACTTTAACTCTTTTATGCAAAGAACAGCGAGGCTTAGATGTTTTGATACTCGCTCAGTTTTACTGTTGTTCAATTCCCAACATTTAGTGTCATCCTCTCCAGAAACTATTTGAAGCATTGCACGAAACTTTGAAACCTTGACACAAACTGTGTAAACCTTGACATAAGGATATTTTTAACGATATGAAAGCGTCAGTGCGTAAGCAATTCAAGATTTCAGATTGAAATCAGTAAATAGTGTTGGCAAATTCTAGGTACCACGAATATTCGCTTGACTTTAGTCCAAGGTTGCCTCAGTCTGTTATCATCCAAGAATTTACAATTGTCATTCTGGTTTCTATATCAGTTTTGATTAGCCATCTTCACCTTAAGATGTCCATCATGTAACCTTGAAAACTTTACACGAAGAAATCCTCAACCGTATTGCAGCATCAGTGCTCAGGCATATCAAGATTTCAGATTGAAATCAGCAAATAATGTAGTCAAATCTTAGCACGAATATTCGCTCGACTTTAGTCCAAGGTCTGTTTTTATCTAATAATTTACAATTGAATGTCATTATGGTTTCTCTCGTTCTTGATAAGCTATCTTTACATTGAGATGTCCATCAGGAAGAAGTGGTAGTCCTTTGATACATCAGTCTGAACTTACAATCCATGAATTTACAAGTAGATGTTATTATGGTTTCTCCTATTCTTGATAAGCTATCTTAACCTTGAGATGTCCATCCAGATCAGTCGGTAGTCCAATATTACATCAGTTTGAATTTACAATCCATGAATGAGAGAAAAATCCATGAAGTTTCTCTCATTCTTGATAAGCTATCTTGACCTTGAGATGTCAGTCAGAAGCATTCAGTAGATACAACATCATCGAGCAATAAAATCGCACCCTGGCATGGTCCTTGCGTAGAAGACACGTCACAATACTACTCAGACCGGGCTTTTTTGGTCATCCCTGGACGCGGGGGGGGGGGTGGCTTTTGAGGCCCTCCACTTATAAGTCCTATGACTCTTGAAGGCCATAAGTGTCATAAGGCCACCAAATTTTAAAGGAAATGCTATAGACATGGTATCTGACAAGTATAAGACGTTTGATGCTACAATGACGTAATATGACGTAATTATGACGTCATCAATTTGATTGTATTGGCCGGACCCATGACAAAGATGTATTCTCGGAAAACTTCAAGTTTTGCTGCAAAAATGTAACAGCAAGTGCAGATAACAAAAAGGTAATGTTTGTTGCGACCTCTGTTGCCAATAGCAACATCAATGACATCATTATAACGTCATAACATGACGTCATGCACCTCTTAGATACCAGTTGGGCTCCGCCATATTGTATCCACCACCTTGAATTTTCAAGAATGCTTTTTTTGCAACAAATAATCACAAAAGGCAATGGAAATGAACTAAATACATTCATTTAGATGTTTTTTTATGAAAAAATACCAGGTAGTTACAAATTCTAAGGGATAATAGAATTATTGCGCATAAACGTGAAAAATACATTGTTAGAACCGAAATTAGCCATTTTTGGCAAATCTGCCTGTCAACAAACGGTTGCAATGGCAAGAAGACAAAAATGGAAAATTTGTCAAACTTTGTCAAATTGTTACCAACAATATTTTAGGAAAACTCACCAAATTTAGTGGCTTTAGCATAAGCCGTTCTGGCGTTATAGGACATCAAAGTTGGCGCAGGCCTCGAAAGCCCCACCCCCACCCCCACCCCCCTGTCTGAATAGGGTTAACGAACTTTCGAGCATTAACCTTGTTTTATTATCATCCTTTCCAGAGAAACTTTATGAAGCATTTCACGGATTTGTAACCTTGAAAACTTTACACGACGAAATCCTCAACCGTATCACAGAATCGGTGCTTAGGCATATCGAGTGTACAGATTGACGTCAACAAATGGTATTAGCAAATCCCATACCACGAATATTCGTTGAACTTTAGTTCAAGGTTTACGCCTCACTCTGTTATCATCCAAGAATTCACAATAGTCCTTCCGGTGTGCCTTATCATTATTGACAAGTTGTATTTACCTCGAGATGTCAATAGCATAAAATTAGTAGATGCATAATGACCATCACCACCATGTAATGCAATAGAATTAGTCAGTATATGTCTAATGAAACGAACGAGCTATAAAACCCTTACAAACATCTGCTATCTGTTACGAACAGGTGTAAGTTTCATCGTTTGATATCACTCTTTATGTCATACCTGTGACGCGAAAACGTTCGATACGGGTGTTCCGGACCGGGTCATAACTTCCGTATCACACAGGTTCGAAAGGCGTATCACACGGGGTCCATTCGAATAAATCGAACTGTTTTGAGCGGGCCGAGTGTGGCGCCATCGAAAGTTCGAATACCTGATTCGGACGTTGGAACATTACTGTTGCAACACTTTTTGTTCGAGGTCATCAAATTTGTGTAACATCTGGCGCATTTCGCATCAAAACAGGGGTCTTCTCAGGTGGGTATGGCATAAATAAAATACAATGCGGTGTATTCCGCATCACCCTCGGTCCTGGCCCTCCCGCGGGTCGGATCGCCCTCCGACCTTTGGCCGTATTCTATATGAACATGCTTCTTCTTCATAGTACATCACAACAACACCAGGAGCACGATGTGATTTGGTAACAATGCAATACAATTACCATCCCATATAAGCGGATGTTTGATCTAAGATCTAAGACTCATCATTTTCATTTTGGAATTTTTAAAGTGTTTGTGACACGAATGAGTTCAAAATGTAAACTCCGTGAAATTACATTCGACCGTAATGATGATGTTTGCTAACAAAGCCATTTGCAAAAAAAATATGTAACCTTCTGATTTTATTCAACATTGAACAAAAGAAACACATCTCCAGCTGTTGATTCTTCCACCCGTGGATTAATAGATTAAACGATGACTATACCTGTCATGACGTCACAATGAACATACATAGCAGCTGGTTTGGAACTTTGCACTACGGCTCGCAAAGAACATTAATTTTAGAAGCAAATAAAGCAAATGTCTTTCGATTGTATGAAATCACGTACTACTTGGTTATCATCAAACAATGTTTTTCGCAAGTCGTTGTACAAGGTAAAAAAACGGCTGTCGCATTCAATGTGACGCGCCTTGGTGTCATTTCAAGCTAATTGTGGATCCAAATAAAGTCAAGTCAAGTCTAGTCATAGCATCAATCTAATTTCCAGGTGGCAAGAATCAAGAGATGGAAGTATGCTTTTGGTGGTTCAATGTTTAATAACACCAGAAGCGCGTGCATCTATTGTAAAACGCTCATGTTCATTATATTGGGCGATATAATTCCTTTTAAGGAAAATAAGAAATGTTACATTTTTGTGCCAAAGTAGCACATGTAGTCGTTTTCAACATACTACATATATAAATTAAAGTTGCCCGTGCATCAGTAACAGATGCGTAGGGGTGGCGCCCATCTCCATTTCTATAGCCCTTGGGCCATACATGTGCAAGCCACTACAGCAGGGGGCTGGTCCGCTGGTAGTGATGTGTGTTTAACTTCCAGAGTCTTCCTCATTAGTGCTAAGTGCTAAGCAGAGAAAGCAGCATGTACCATTTTTAAAGTCTTTGGTATGACTCGGCCGGGGATCGAACTCACGACCTACCGAATGCAAGGCGAACACTCTACCCACTCGGTCATTGCACCGGTTAATATACATATATCAAATTAACAGCACAGTACAATCACCATAATTGTAGATGCTGTGAAGTAGTAAATGAAAGAACTCCACGAAAATTCATCGAAATTTATCGTTTTATTACATTCTGAACAGAAGTACATGTACACGTTGTAACACTCACCCTAAGAAACCACGCTTTAACAACGATGATGCTCCAAAGTCACAGACAAGGAGGTCGAATCTGACGTTCAAACATTTTTCGTGTAATAACGAGGAAATAATTACCTATGAACAAAACTGCTATCTGTTATTATTTTAGATTCATCATTGGATAACATTCTGATCATTAATAATAAGCTATTTTCACAGTACGTCACAGAACAACAACAGTCCATCATCACATATTTGAGCTACATGTAGTAACTGATGTTAAACATAAAAATGAAAAAGCTCTATGAACAGTTGCTATCATTTATCAATTTTTATCATTTGATAACATTCTGAACATAAATATCATTCTTTAAAATGTTACACCACAGAACTTTCACAGTCCAAAGTCATAGACTATAAGAACAAGAAAACTCTATGAATATAGCTGTTATCATTATCATAAGTTTCATCATTTGATAACTTTCTTTGATCACATAGTAGTATTCTTCCACATACAACATCACAGTAACAAAAGCAAGATATAAAGGTCATATCTTATGTTCTAATACATCACAAGATTCATTGATAACCTATTGGTATTCTTCTGCATATCACACATAATACAGGGCCACAGTAACATTAAACGCAAGTTTCAAAGGTCAAATCTTATGTTCTAACATATCACATATCTTCTGCATACAAACAAATCACAGTTACTTTTAAAAGCAAGCTATACAGGTCTTCGTTTCAGTTCTTAGGTCTTGCGTGCTAATATTTAATGAGATTCTTGATACCTTTCTAGTGTTCCTCCACATACAACATCAACAGCAGGCTTTAGAGGCCATATCTTATGTTCTAACATATCATAGTAACTATATAAGCGTGCCACATAGCGTAGATTATCTAGTCCACATCGATGAAGGTTATACATCCAGGTAATAAGATACGTCAAAAAGCAGTTACTCAACATAGTCTCAACTTGTCTTGCCCTTGTTGCTTTTGGACTATTAAAATTTTGCATATTAATTCATAGTTAGGATAAATATGTTCTTCAACTAGATTCTTTTGCATATCAGTTTACAGCTTGGATATAAAAACCCTCTCCGACAAGATTTCTCCAGTGACACTGACGAAGCAACCAGATGGTTATCTGAAACGTTTGACTGCTTCCAAAATCATATCTAGTTGCTTGAGTAACTGCTTTTTGGCGTATCTAGATCAGAGTTTATTTGTCAATTTAAAGTAAAATGCATGAACTATGACCCCTGGGCTTCTCACGACGATGGGAGAGAATCCATCCCGTCCTTTCCGGTCAGCCAATACGTCATTTCCGCCCGTCCTTTCTGTAGAACAAATATGACGTCATTAACTACAGATACAGTTTAATGTCTTCACAAAATAGGTCATATATAAAAAAAATAATCTTTTTTATTAGAAAAAAATAACTCAGGATTTGTTCTACTTCATTGCAACATTATAATTTTTTTATGAAAGACTTATGCAAGACATTTTTGTTATAGGATGTTACGCCTTACTACTTACCTCTATTCTGTACTGTGTGTAATTATTATAGTTGTTGCCATACATTGTACTCTGCACAATTTTAACAAATTAAAGTTAATAAACCCATTAACAATTCACAAAGAATCCATTCACTATGAAAACCATTTCAGGCTAACAGAAGTAGGGGAGATCGGTATATAACGTTAAGTCAAACAAAGTTATCAAACTTTTTAAGAATTGCCAACACCAAACTTCGAATGCTAGGTCTCTTGTGAAAACTTCACGGAAAGTCTTTTGGTGACAAATTAAGAATTTTTTCATGAGAAAGAAGTGCAAAAATTGCTTTTGAGATATTGTTTGAAACACGCTTCATTATATCACAATAAAAAAGGGACGGAAAATAGAACTACTACAGCTGCGAGTTACCAGGTAAATGAAACTCCAACAGTGGCGGGATGCCCGCTGCACGGTAATGGGCCACATGCACTTATTAACAACAACAATTTATGCATCTTCCTACGAAAATCTTTCTTCAATGCTCTTTTGTATACTCCCACATTTTAATGAAAAGCTACCTCATGATCATCTCAGAAGCTTGATTCATCTTTTTCTACGAAAGACGCAAATACATGGATGGATATAGCTTTGGTATGATCTTACATCCTGAATAAAACTTGTTTAATAACGTGCGATATATCGTCCCTATGATCTCTGAAAGCATCGTATTGATGTACAACTGCATGTTGCGGAAAGCTTATAACGAATGTTTCCCGTCTTTGAGCCAACTACATAAAGCGGGAAAATATCCATAGTTGACTTTACTGGGCCGCGAAATAAACTAGATTCCTTGTTTTCCACCCTCTCAAATTGTGTTTGGATCTGTCGTCTTCCAGTCATTGATTAACCTCGTATTTAGCTGTATCATAGCTCTTAAGTCTCCTGTGACTTCTCCGTAAATAGAACAGAAGAGCCTAGGGAGCTATAATAGAGATAGGTGTACCAGAGAAACACTGCGTCTTTACAGTAGCCCATGCTTCACCCTTCACTCCCACCATCCTCAGCTACCATTGACGCAATGGTTAGCTGATCGACCAACATGCATTATGGAAAATAGAAAAAAATTGCTGATTCCTAAGGCTACTACAATTGCGTTATCAAAACTGATAAAATGTTACTAAATTTCTTCGCTGGTTAGGGTATGGGCGCTCTTTGACAGGCCATAAGTCGACTTGACCCCGGCTCTGTAGATTTACACACAAGAAAAACGTGTAAAGAATGTCATTGAAAGAAATGCCAAAAATATTTTATATAATAAAATAGAAATTGCTGCAAAACGATACCGAAAACTTGTGTAAATCGTATGTAAATTTCTGACAACTGATATCATATTTTTCATATCCGGCTATCAAAACCGCGAGACGCTCTGATATTTTTCATATCCGGCACTCAAAGACCACAAGACATGTATCATATATTTCTTGGAAAGAGCGAAAATAGATGTCGTCAATCTGGTTGATGTGTAGGCGGATGTGTAGCAGCTGTCATCTAGTGGTAGATGCAGATTGAGCAGGTACTACAAAGATTAGTCCACTAATTGACCCCACAATTTCTGACCCTACACAGTCAAATTTATCATGTATTATGTCTCAACGGTGAAAGGGAGGTTTTTTTTTGCTTTTGAGGTCCCGGAATGGATGCTTAATACTTCATGATGCATTGTAAAATTATCTTTCATCCAATCCTACATGACATTTTCCTGTATCATGATTCGTTCGGATTTTGTAAGAGGCCGATGCCCCTTGGAAATCACTTACCAACTTAATTGGAGGGACTACTATAAGATTCATAAATAGCAGATAAAATATACTGAATAACTGAAACTACTTTTCTCTAATTTAGGACAAAAATTTACAACAACTAACAATAATCTTTTTGTAAATTATACCACAGGCATTTTTCCAATGGCTCCATAACTTCGAGTCCTAGAAGAGGAATATTTGACTATTTGGTAAATTTGGTAATTTTGCATTCAATTGATTCGCACAGGAGACAAATGCTGTATTCAAAACATTTGGTTATATTTCTAGTCGTGATAATTTGCCAAATTGAACATTTGCGTCATTCATTCTGTTTTGACGCGAAGGCTTAAGGCAGAAAATTAGTCTATATTTCCGTAATCAAGGCATCAAACGATTGAGAAGTAATGAACGATAACAAGCTAGTTGCTATTGCTTGTATTTGCCTCTTTCATATTTACGTTAAAGTTGTGTTACCTTATTGCATTATCCTGGGTTCACCCTAAAACTCATTAGGTTTCACCGTTAGGGAAAACATGTTGTTTTTGTTGGTGTGTTATTTTTCTTTCTTCTACTGTCGGTAGCCAATCAGAGCTTAGGATAGATATTTCATGTTTATGTAAATACGCATTATACAAGTTTACAGGTTTGAATAAACAAGCAAATAATGATGTCAGTGATCTTCACTAATCTTTTAATGACCTGTTCATACCCACAATGACCGATGTTTTTTTCCCGCCCATCCGTCGCTATTGACATGTTTGGAGCCTATAATGTTATAGTTTCAGAGTCTCGCCATATACATGGAATATTCATGTAGGATATAGGAGGTTTTTTTTCACACCCAGTTATTAATTTCACCTTAGCTGGCGTTTCGATGATTTTCAGATAAATCATGCCTCAGAGCTTTTGGAGTTCTGTATTCTCGCCGCAAAAGCGCCACCTACATCGGTTACATATAGCGGCGAGAAGCAGAACTCCAATTAGAAGCTCTGAGCAAGATGTCTGACAGGCATTGAAACGTCAGCTAGGTTGAGATTAATAGGTTGTGTAAAAGAAAACTCCTGTGTCTTATGATCTCGTTCGTTCGTTCGTCCCATAGCCTTTTAATCAGCCGTAGGCTATGGGACGAACGAAGGTTATGCAGGCCGTAGGCTGATTAATCAGCCGTAGGGGCAGCACAACATGTTGTGCTGTATCAATAGGCATTTTAGTCCCCTGGCGGCGCCTATCTCCTCTCCGGGGCATGGTGAATGATGTAAATCACCGTATGGCTGATACGACACGAAGGTTCGGGCGCAGTGGTAGCATGTGCGGATCTGCACCGAGAGGTGGCGGGTTCGAATCCGCCTGCCGTGCCACAGATCTTGTGCCCTTGGGAAAGGCACTTTACACGACTTTCCCGGTGATCACATCATCCACCATGCCCCGGAGAGGAGATAGGCGCTGCCAGGGGACTAAAATGCCTATTGATACAGCACAACATGTTGTGCTGCCCCTACGGCTAATTAATCAGCCTACGGCTGATTAAAAGGCTATGGGAAGAATGAAAAAAAAATGATATCATAGTTTACCGTGAGCTCCACCTTTCCTCTGGGTTCGATGTGGTACCCAGTCATGTTCAGGAGGGCTGCCCTGGTTGTGCCGCTGATGTGGACACGATGAGCTGAAAAGAAAAAAAAAAATTATTAAAATTTGAAAGAAAAAAAAAACAGCTGGCATTTCGAAGGTACGGTTGTTATCAAAATTTAAGTTTGTAGACCTTTTTTGGTGTAAAGTAATAAATGTGCATATGAGATGATCCCGAAAATGTTATGATGTTCTTTCTAAGTGACGGATGGTTCATTCTGACACCGATTATGCGAAAGAGATGAGATGATGACTTTATTGAAAATTCGCAGTGTGACCACTGAATTGTCTTCAATTTACATTCGAAACACACAATAAAAGATTCAAATATTACACGTTACTAGGAATAAGTACTAACATATACATACATACATAGGTTAAAATTTCATTTGGAAGATTGTCTGATAACAGGGGATTATCATTTTGGTGACTTGGATATGACAATGACTAATGCTGGAATTATGGTCCGGATGCATTGAGTAGATTGCTCATATAGGGAATCGGTGAGTTTCTATAACGGTTTGTTCTAGACATATGACTGTTCAATTTGCTATTTCTGGTGGCTCGTCTCGAGATCTGGAATCTAGGAAAACTACCGATACAAACAGACAACCTGTCAACCACCGTTTACCTGAAATAAACAGGTTCAAAGCCACGTTGATTAATGTAAAGATAATAGAGTGTGTATTTAGATTAGCACTTGTTTTGTCTTTTCTATGTGTGTATGTGGTTTCGAAAAAAATCAAACGAAGTTTTTCATTGATTGAAAACCCAACAAAAGATACTACTGGGATCATCGATGCAACCCAGAATGGAAAATAAGGGAGGTTTTATTTTCAACTGTTTTTAAACAAGAAGTCTAACCCCATAACAGTAACGTAGACATTACACCCTATTATGCATACTATATGTACATTCAATCACCTAATCTTAGTTCGTTAGAATTTTCATTATTCACTTGTAGTTCGCCTGCATTCAATCTCTTTATGTTAGTACGTTAGTATTTATTTTTGTTCACTTGCTATTAGCCCCATGGGATTGAATTTGCAACAAAACCTTTTCAATCAAAAATAGAGTCGAGATAGATCGTTGTGTTTAAAGTTGAACTTCACAGGAATGAGATTGAACACAGAACAGAGACGAGGGGCGACACAGGTTATCTGGCATTTACGACCCTCTGCTGCAGTCGTGTGTCCCTGACGTCACGTCCGGAAGCTACAGCAAACGGGTCCATTCCGTGAACAAGGCTGACGGGGTCGGCTGAAAATTTAGGGTAAGTCCCAATCTAACTTGGTGTTGGGTAAAGTTTAGTCTTTTCCACAATGTCATTTATCAACACAGATGAACTTTCATGCTAAGAAATGAGATTGGTTTACCTGCTCCCTTTGACTCCATCATGTTGGCCATGGTGACCGTGTCTCCGAACAGACAGTACCGCGGCATGGTTGTCCCGACAACCCCGGCAGCCACCGGCCCCGTGTGGACACCGACCCGGAGCATTAGCGGGGTGCCCGGCATGTGCTTTATGACGAATTCCTATACGAAAACAATACATCGAAGATGCTCACGATATAAGAAGTCAAACCCTGTAATAGTTACGTAGACTTAGTACCCCATTATGTATCGTATGTATGTTCATCCACTTAATATTTGTATGTTAGAATTTAGTTTATCTACATGTATTCAGACCACATTTATTCATCTCATGTAATTAGTCATTCTTTTCTTGCAATTAGCCCAATGGGCATGAATTTGCAATAAACTTTATTTATTTATAATGACAAACACACAGAGGCGACAGAGCTGTTCACATTTATTTCCGCTTGCTCTAAAGCTTTTGCTACTCTCTGTTCAATAGATGAATTCAACTTCATTCTGGGAGGCGATAATCCTCACTGTGTACAAGTAGGCAAATATTAATATATCCACGAATGCTTATACCGTAGAGTGCAAATGAATGCTAGATCCAATATGTTGACTTATTCCTACCTATAGATATCCATAAATGTCTGTCTAGTTGTACTATTAGGAGTTGTTATATATACATGTAGACCTCACAAAAGTCGCTGTACTTTTGTCGTGTCAATAAAGATTTCTATTATGAAATATTCTTATTTTTGTGAGTATCTTGTTTTACTCTTGTTTTAATGTTGTAATCCATCCAGAGGGTGTGAGTTACACTCAGTACAAACCCGGAAACACAATCAGACAGACAGTCATAAAGACACACGCAAAACTATATCTTCATTCTTCGTGGAGGTAATAGAAAAATTCCAGGGGTCGAAAATCAAATACTTTTATTAAAATACAATTAAATCTCTACAACGGGATAAATAAGGACGTTTTGAGTGACAAATGTCTTTATAATATGTTAAGATCTAACTACATTACAAATGTCATGACAATGAATTCGTATCATCTTCCCTTTTGCCAGGCATGAAAAAAAAAGCAACAAGTAAAGGTGTCTAAAAAAGACACCTATAGGCGACGTTTTTCAATGTTACTGACCCGCCCCGGGGTGTATATGGTGAGCTTGAGGGGGGGGGGGTATCTGGTTTGTGCGCTTTTGTTTCCTTGGAGGGGGGATGCAAAAGTGGCCTTAAGGAGGGGCGAAAATATTCTGAACTTCTGATACTATTACACAGACAATTTTCTTATTATGACATTATCTTTGGGAGGTTATGGTCCGAATTGTCAGTCGATCGATCCTTCAATCGATTGCAACACGTGCAAACAAGATCTAAAACAGTACATGTACAAAACTTCAAGACTTGTATCAAGAACTTCCCATAACAATAATAGAGAGATTTAAAGCATTAGGATTAAGGACTTAAATTGCTACTGCAACTGACGGCTTCATTCGGTCAATATTCACCATGGCAAAATCCTAATTGATATCATCCCTACAGCGTCGACTGTGGCTAAACAGTCCTATACGAGCATTACATTCTCTGCCACATAGGGCACATCTGCAAGCTGACTCAGGTCTGTTGTAGAGTTCTTTTCGCAGGATCCGCTTTTCTTCAGCCATACGCATCAGTCTGGTTTCTCCTGATTTCTCATAAAGAAGATAACCATAACAATAATGTAGAATTCCAAAGAATTAAAGTTTAAGGACTATGTGACATTATTTGACTGGTTCGGTCCATAAGAAGACGGATTATAGGATGCACAATATACAAGTCATACAAGGTAATTACGTCCATAATCTTCTGTCTTTCCTCAATATAAACGAGGGACATGATAATAAAAAGTGTAGATCATCTTCAACAGTATGTTTGTACATAGTATTATTAGTACAGAGAAAAATATGGTTAATGTAGTTCTGAGCCTTCGTAGTTTTCAGGTCACGCTTCCGCATACCAAATGCATGCCAGATGGTACACCCTTGGGAAGGAGGCCCAAAGATCACAGCCCCCACCCCCCAAAAAAACCCTGAAACACCTACTTTCCCCCTCCAGCTAAAATCGAACAGTCACGAGCCACCTCATGTCTTGGTAAATAGCTAGAAGTGGCTTACGATGCACGTGAGGACAAAGCCGAAAACAAATGTCTACATGAACAACAGCGGGTGGAGTCAACAGGATCTACGTTTGATGATCTGATACCACCTACAAACAGACAGAACCTGGATGACACATATGTTACATGTACTATGCAGTCTATACTATCCAAGTATGCACAATTGTGTACATAAGCCTAACCATGTCTTACTCCACAGATAGGGTAATTACAGACGGAAGCATGCGCTATACTACATCATATTTCATACATCATACTACTACATACAAGAGTAGCTCTCAGAGCATTGGCAGCGTCTTGGGCAGTTCAAACTTGGCGCTCTACCAATTACTCATAGCTGTTCTCCCCAGTCATTGGTCAATGCTACATTCAAATGACTTCCATATATGGTGTAGTCACGTGTTCTATTCCTAAAATAGCCTAGTTACCTAGTAACATAAACATCTGGTACAAATACTCTATACGCCTTTTATCTTATCTGTCTCAGTCTCTTCTTCCAGTGTCCGGCAAAGTAAAAAAAGATAGACTGGACATATTTTTTGAACGTGTTCGCCTTTTTCTTAGGCATTTTGGAATCAACAAAACTGGTACCTGTGAACTTGCTACTAAGGCTACCTAAGAATGATCATGATTGTCTTATGCTACGGTCACATTTCCAAACCGGAAGTTACCGGAATAAAAAAAAAAATAAAGCTACATTTATGAAGGATAGACATCCAAATTAACAATATTCAAATCCAATCCAATAGAGATTGAATTGTATTCGAAAAAGTAAAGCTGTTGTAACAATGGCATATCTGGCCATGTTATGATAATATTGTTAATACTCTCTTTACTTCTATGTATGTTTAGTTACAGCCCATAGCAACAGTGATGGTTGCCTTCTCGTTCACACCTTGTTCATTATGTATGTATTTGCTCTCTTTGATGTGTAGTTAATGGTCCCTCTGTTAATTCCCTGTCTGCCAGTTCTATTCTGCAAGACAATAGGATTGTCTGGCCAACACAACATTGTACTTGTATGTGAAAAGTAACAGGACTAGTTCATCCATATCAATAGAATAATGCCGACTTATTAGGATAGGATAAATAGAACAGCAACCTAGAGTTGAGGGCAGTCCTTGAGTTCAGTCGATGTAAGAGAACAGTCTGTACAGAGACAGTGTGACACTGTCGTAACTGGAATACCCGCCGAGCCGCATTGAAGCCTGATCCGTGCCTGTAACTGTGAGTATAGTATTGTATAGTATAGTATAGTAAAACACAACGCAATGTCCGACTCTTTGTAATATTGTCACATCGGCTCGTGTCATGGTTAGGGATTCCTTACTACACTGATTGTTATGTTGTTACCTGATTGTTGTTTAATGTGCTTCAATAAATGTACTTCACTGGGACCAGAATCTAGTCGAACCGCCTTTGCCTTTCTTTAGTATTAGAGTAAAGTTACGGTAAAGTAAGTGGTTACACTGTTTATGGTCATTTATCAGTTCACAGATTATGGCCACTACTTATTTTCTTTGCATTTTGTGTGTTTTAGGCCCTCTACATACTTCTAATTTGTTCACGAGAGCTGCCCAATCGGACCCCGGTTTGGAACTGTTACCGTAAAACTACCCCCAGCTTTGAGGAGCGAAAGTTGCCTGGTCGGTTCCCGTTTGGAAATGTGACCGTAACATTACCCTTATTTTTGAGGAGCTGTTGAAGATCTTGTTTGAGAGATTTAGTAATTCTTTTGGCAAATCTTTTATCGAATATTGTGTTGACCCTTTCACCTCACCTAGTATTAGGCCACAGTAAGTAGCTATTGTGGATGACATCAGCGCGAATGAATCCTTCCTCTCAGAAAATGGTAAAGAGGAAATATCAAAATGAGAAAATATGCCTTGTAGCCTTGATTGTACTAGTAGAAGTGACACTACTGTGGTAGCAATGAGTATAGTTGTTGAAGTGAAAATAGTTCGGAGGTTGTGGAGGTAATAGAGCGAAGTTTCTAACTTGGTTCGAACAAGAATAAAAGATATGTTAGCTCAAAATGATACGTGACCATGTTTTACCATTGTTGTTACAACGTTTATGATGTCCATGTTTTGAAAATTTAGGCATCTTGTTTTTATAGTCATGTTGTTTTTTCACCTTATCGTATAAAATTTGGAGTCTGCAGCGGATGTCATCCATACAATTTACATGCTGTGGCCTTTTGGGTGTCGCCTGTACCATGCGGTGACATGCCGCCCCGGTAACTAAGACCACATGTACAGGAGTAGGGTGACAGAGACGTGGCAGTTTAATAGGAAGGAGCACAGCTACAGCTAGCGGTTCACAGAGGGCTGGAGAACAAACCAAAATTGATCTTTCACAAGAAGGACGGATAGAGAGCGAGTGAACTGTAGTCTGGATGCCTGCACAGGCAAACTCCTCGGCACTAGGGCCAGCATGCCCCAAAGGAAGACCTCATGGTTAAGATTTCATTGGGAGTATCTTGCTCCTGGAGCTGGGCTGTGTAGGCCCTAGAAACAAACATTCTGACGTCGAGGCTAATGGAACTGAGGTCCGTAGCGGGCAGGCCTGGTAGCAGGCTGATGACGAGCCGTTAACTGGCAACCGAGCAGTGACCAGCGACCGGGGACGAGGAAAGAACACATAGAACTTTGAGGTCCGACCCCAGACTCCGAGGCCGCTGGTCCGGAATACTAGTAATCTCGGACGATGCAGAGGGGCAAAACGGCCACGCGGCACTGAGGTCCGAGCGGGAAAGAGATTTGGAGACTGTTTGACTGAGGAAAGGTGGGTGGGCTCCAGTTTTATAGGCTGATCCTGTTCGGGACGCCGGTTTTGTTCTCTTGTTTACTTAGATCTACTCTGCTTTGTTGTAGTCTTCCATTTTGTCGACAGCTAGAGTTTTTATTCTTCTTCTTCAGAGTGGACAATGGTTCATCACATTTGAAAAGGTCTGGGTTACGTTTAGCATGTAGATCTATAGTCATAGAGTATAAAGTACAGTGTAAATTCTGTACAGTCTATATTCCTGCCAAAATGTATTCTCCACATTGTTCTTGGTGACCTAAATACCCAGCTAATAGTCAGCATTAAGTTATTTTTGTCACATGTAACAAAAGGAACCTTTCAGCAAAGCGGATTTCTGGGAAACTAAGGCATCAACCAGGGTAAATTGATGCCATATGTGCCACAGTGCAACGTACTTCAGACGAGATCGCCACAGGACTTGTTTCCAATCAATGCAACAATTCAACAGACTATTCTTCATGTTGAATAGCATTGTCGAGTGTGAATGAAAACTGATGAATCTGTGGATATCAAGATTTTTGTGACTCTTAATTATGCCGGGTGTCACCTGGAAAGTAATGATCACAATGGTTTGAAGTATGATACACATTTATACTTTGCACAATCTATGTCTGGGTGATGTGACGAATTTATTAATCACCCCTTATAATTTAGATGTGTTGATTAGTTCGATCAGTACAAGTGTCGGCGATGCTGGTCCTTTCTTCTTTTTAAAATGAAGACTTTTTTAAAATGTCTAAAATAGCCAAGCCATGGTATCATTGGAAAGTTCTCTTGGTTTGAGCTGAACAGTGAAAATCGTTTTCAGATTGAGTGCGTTGTTATCGGGTTATAAGTGTTTAAAATTCCTCCCCTGTTATCTGTACCTGCCATCGCCTCCCACTGAGTTTTTCCTCTTATGATTCTAAAGTTGCCTCATTTGCATTCTTCAGTATTTTTCTGAGCCATTCTCTTCAAATTGTTCCCAATTGAAGGCTTGTTTTGTTCACCTTTTTTTCAATTGCTTCAATCGCGAGTTGGCTTCACATTTGGTGTATTTTTAGCCCCGGCCAGAAATGTTCCAGTCAACATGACGACGACCTTGGACTGTTTCAAAAGAAACATGGACTGGTTCGACTGACATGGACTTGCAAAATGGAGACAAATGGCCGGATGCTGAGGATTCGAGTAATTAATCGCCTATGAGATTATGTATGAATTTCTCCTCAGGTGAGTATGCCCGTTGTGCTGCTCTGGTTTTAGTCGACTTAGTTATGTTTAGTTAAGTTAAGTAAAAGGTTACGTTGAACGGGACGACAACGACCTTAGTGATCGGATAGGAAATTTGATAGGATTTATCCGTGGATTCTTGTGTCTGGCTCCCAGTCATTTGCTCTGCATATGTCCCCAGACTTGCGTCCTTGTCTAAGACTTCTGTGATGCCCACTCAACAGTCCTGTCATTTATGTTGTTATGGTTTATAACATTGCGTGCGTGCGTGTGTGTGTGTGTTCTCCCTCGATCCATTTACAGGCCGACCATACTTAACAAGAGCAATGATGACGATGTTCACTTGGACTCAACAACACCGCCACGCCACACACTGTGACTCATCTTTCTTTATTTGTGATATCTCAACATCAGCTCCTACAACATATCTTTAATAGCTGTGACGAGCACCCAAATAAACGTACAACGACGATGACAAAGTTATGGGTGACTTTGGAATAAACCATTAGTGTCAGTATCAGTATATTCGTATAGTATATGAAACGGGCGATGTCATTTTTGTGTTCTCTCTCGATCCCAACAGACTAATCATACAGGACAAGAGCGACAACGACGAGATGTACCTGACACCCGTACCTGTGTCCATCAGGACGAAACAGTTCCGTCACAAAGTCAGTCGAGTCCTTCCACTGCAAGTCGCTGAGACGAGCTGTATCGCTGGAGGGACCGGAATAGACGTCTGTGCACCTTATACAGTCGGGAAGGAGCTACACATCACCCAGAACAGCACCGTCCACAGAAGGAAGACAACGAGAGGGCCTAAGGAATGCCAGAACAGTAGCAGATCTGGAGCAGCTGCAAATCGATTGCACTGCCACAACCACAGAAAACCTAAAACTAGTTAGACAATTCACGGGCTGTTTTTGGCTGATTTATACCATGAATATGTATATATAATGTGTATATATTATAGTAGTGGATTTTATATGTACAACAAAGAACCGTACATAAGTTTACCACAGCGACGACGGACCTAATCAAACCGGAGGTGTATGTACTAATGAAGAAAACCAACATAAGAATATGCAGAAGTGGCCATCGCTGGGAGGAGCCAGAATATACATTTGTGCGGCTTGAAAATTCTGAACAGAGGGGGGCACACAACATCCAGAACAGCGCCATCGACAGAAGGAGGGTAACATGAGGGAAGTAGAGGCCAGTAGCAGACCCAAGACGTACAGCCGATAGATTGCGATCATACTTGTACATGTATAGATAACCTGACATGACACCAGTTATAGAATTCACGGATTGACTGATTGATTGACTGTTTATATCACGAATATGTATTTTAGTGTATACATTGTAGTAGTTGATTTTATATGTATATGAGTGGACCGTAGATGAAATAACCGTTGTTTTGTGGTGTGACAAGACCTGTCTGTTTGATACGCCAAAATGTGACCACGAGATATAATGTATTTGTATGACAGAGAGTCAGAGAGTATAGTTCAGAAGAGAAAGAGAGATCCTCAGCTAAGAACGAGTTTAGCGAGGCCAGCATTACTAGTATATAGTAACGTCAAACCACCTTAACAGTCTCCCGTGCCCAGTGTACGGAAAACCTTGTCTCTGCGTCCTTCCTTTATTCTAGCTATGCTAGTCTTCAAAGCAGAATCTAAACAACTTGAAACCCATTGGTTTCATGGCTTGTTTGAAACATGTGACTTATTAACTTTTCAAAATCAGGCTTTACGTAACCTGTATCTATATAGCCGGTATAACCGTCCTTCGGCGTAACACACCAGCTTCAATTCCAAAAGACAACCACCTGAAAGCACAACATTTCATATTTCATAAAAAGATATCGACAAAAATCTGTGACACATTGGTCTTCATTATTTTTTTGACCTCGTGAAGCAAATCATCCCACCTTGTAAAAGCAAAGCTCAAAAGATATTGGCAGAAGTTGTGCTATATTGGTCTTGTCTTCTTTAAAACATCTTATTTTTCTACCACTCAAAATCAGGCTCTCTATGACTCCGAACGATAACCACTTGACAGCATTTCATTCCATATTGTAAAAAGCACAGGCTTATAGAAGACATAACGGCAAAAAGCTGGGACATATTGGTCTCCATTGCAAATTCATAAAGCATGCGAAACATCGTAATAATCTGTGTGTACGGCTTATGATATGCAAGGAGCGCAGTCATTCCCGGGTATGTGAAAAGACCGTTCCCTTAAATCATTAAGCCTGAAAACAAAGAATGCCTCAACAAAGGAAGAATAACAGCTAGAATAGTCTTCAATGACCACTGTATGGGCGACACCCCTGCGGTTTAGCCAAAAATCAATTCCCAAGGGAATGCATTCGTGGAATTTTCTAAATTCTTTCAAAGCGATCGTAATACTGTAGAAAATGCCTCCGCCCCTGAGGCGTCGCCAAAAACAAACGAACATTATCGAAAATATTTGAATTTTATGCTATGTAGCATTGAGCGGTTGAATAGTATTTTGGGGGTACATTACATACCTGACTCATTGCCAGTTGAATATGTAGGGCCATGTTGCATATCTCAGCAGAATGACGGTCGCCGTTTCGTTTGGGAAGTCCGGACGCCACCATGTAGGCATCGCCGATAGTCTCAACCTGAGAACAGAAACCATTGCTCATTTATATTCACATATCCGATTTGTTAAAAATGCCTCCGCCCTTGAGGCGCCGTCAAAAGAGACTCCCAACCAACTCATGTATCTAGAAGCACTGCAATGGGTGCGTATCTCGATAGAGGGTGCTTCACTATGGGGATAGGAAACACCGCTCCTTTATATTCAGATTTTTATCTATGCTGTAGCTTTGGTAGATATGTCTCCGCTCATGAAGCATCTCAAAAATAGACCGGTATATATAACCGTTGCAATGGGCATGTATTTTGACAGAGGGCGATTCAGCACCATAGACAGCAAAAAGGATGGAAAAAAATCTCAGATGATCTTTCATTTACACTTTATGTACGTGAAATGAGGTACATTTTGTAAGCAATCTTTAATCATTGATATATTTTTTATTAGTATAATACGGTCCTCAGGACTGAATGGACATTTCAAATGACAGATCCAGATGGAGATACACAATGCCAAGGCAGCTAAAATTAGAAGACGGTAGCGCAAGAAGAGAGGCGCAACCAAAGAACACAACTTTGCAACTGACAGTAGGCTTACACATGTAACTTATGTAACAGAGACTGAAATTCTCGAATCTACAGCACTGTTCAGCCATAGCTAATGCTATTGGGCTGATGTGAGTAAGGGTTTTACCTTGGTCAGTATAAAAATACAGACAGATATCCATACTGACGGGAAGAGATGCACACACATACACACACACACACACACACACACACACATATATATATATATATATATATATATATATATATATATATATATACACACGCACGCACATACATACATACACACACACACACATACGCACACGCACGCACATACATGCATACATAGTTTTACATACATATACACTCTCACACACACACACACACACACACGCACACACACACACATACACACACACATACACACACACACGCACGCATATATATACATACATACATACACACACACTCGCACATATACACACAGAGACACTCACACCCACAACCACACATATAGATTTTGATTGAAATGTGATTCAAAATCAATTGGGGTAGAAATCTTTCCCGTAAGTTCAACGTACCTTGTACACGTCATGCTGGCTGAGAATACCGTCCAACAGGGAGTACAGATCATTCAGAAGGTCGATAGTCTGTCAGAGACGTAAACAAAAGTGATACATCTAGTCGCGATCGCTATCAAGCAGTTCTGCTGGCTGTAGGTTTATGTTATAGGTGGGCTCGTATATTGTGCCAGGGATAGTGCGACAGGGAAGTTCCAGTCTGTTTCTGATTTGAGCTGTATTGTTGTTCCCCTCAATCGTCGTCATGGCAATAATATTTTTATTGCCAGTCTTGTTAACATTATATAATACAAGTATGTTTAAACACATGATCTTTAGAAGATGATAACTTGATAAAGGAATGACGGGTTTTCAGGGTTTGTCAGTAGCTTAGACAAATACACAGATGTAAACAATGAGATATACTTGTTTTATTTAGAAAAAAAATATCTTACCGGCACGAAAGTCAAGTGATCTGCACTTCTTGAGATTATGAGTATGCCATTGTTACAGTAAGACCATGTTGATTTGATTATATGAAAAACTGATGTGGGCGTGTGAATAAAAAAAGTTGGTCAAAAAGTTTTATCGTATACTGATCGTTAGATTCGATGATACTAAGCGGACTGATCCATAAAATTTCATTCCTTTAGCCGTACCTGAAATGGAGTACTTGCAGCTGAAATCTTGGTAAAGCCAACGATGTCGGAGAAGAATATCGTTGCCTGTTCAAAAAACTCCGGTGGGACCTGCTCTCCTATTTTGAGCTTCTCAGCGACTGGGCTGGAGATGAAAAAGAACATTATGAATATTCTTATCCTTTTTTTTCTAATCTTCTTTGCGAAAGCTTTAAAACAATAATGGAACTTGATCCTTAGGAAGTGGGAATGATTCAACCAGACATCCTTTTCAATCCCCATTTCTGTGTCCATTAACAAGTAATTCCTTGATCCCTTTACTTATGTCAACATCAGATGTGGAGATTTTAGCATCATTAATTTTGACACTGAGAAATCTTTGAACATCCTTAGTACTAAGTTGAATCACACACTACTTTACACAGTTGGGTAAGAAGTGACACTGTCACCACAAGGGGTGGGTACCGGTGTGACAGCGATCTCGCCCCCCCGTGCCCCCCCGGGGGCGAAATCACTAGCGATCTCGCCCCCCCGGGGGCGAAATCACTAGCGATCTCGCCCCCCCCGGGGCGAAATCACTAGCGATCTCGCCCTCCCCGGCTAGTGATCTCGTCCCCCTACCTCGCCCCCCTTTAGCGATTTCGCCCCCCCCCAAAAAAACGGGTTTACATGACATTTTAAAAGTTGATTGGTATAAATCTCAAAATGTAGTTTCAGAATGATATAAGTACACGAGTTTGACACATAACTCAATTCATAGTATCAATATTAACGTAATTACATGGTAATAAGACAGTTGAACTTGTTTCAGACAAGGAGGGTTTGGTCCCTTGAATTCCCATTATTGCATATACCTGAGTCTTGACATAAGATGTATTTCATTGTATTCACCTGTCCTCAAGCAACCTATATATCTCCAATATGAAGTCTCCACCATGAAGTGACCACAAAAGAACTATGTAATGTCTTTATTAATTATGCAAATATTAGGTATTAATTAGAATAACGCACATTTTGGTATATGCACCTGGCCAAGGGATATCTTCACCTCCAACATGACTGTTTTTTCTAGTATTTAGGAACTGATGCATTTACCCGTGTTTCTTAAGACAGGTACTTTACCAGTGTTTGTGTAGCATTTAGCAACAGCTATATCAACTTGCGTGTAGATAGTGTTTATAATGAGAAACTATCATTCACGTGTGTTTTTGTTAGTGCTTTGGAAATGCTTCCAGCACAAGAAAGAAAACACTGTGACAAATTGAAAACATATAGCTGACGTATATCGTACCATAGACGGTGTTGATTTATACGTTCGCAGTAGCACTGTTTTTTATGCCACCTCAGCTGCAAAAATTGTCTTTTTCATTTCAATGTCATGTTTGCACTGAACAATATAGTATCGACTTTCGAGGTGTGACATCTTACGGTACGATAATAAGGTGCCATATAGGTACCAGGTAACACACCATATACGTTACTCCCCAGGTGCAGTATAGTACCAGGTAGCGCACCTGTAATATGTAGTAGCCAGCTGCTCTTGGGGGGGGGGGGGGGGGGGGGGGCGAAAACGCTAAAGGGGGGCGAGATCGCCGGGGGGGCGAGAACGCTGTCACACCGGTACAGTAACGTCAGGTACAGGTACGGTTCAGTTCTAGAGGATTAAGTAAAGGTCCGGACCTGATTGTGAAAACTTGTGAATGGGCGATACTGAAAACGAATTCAATTCAAAGAAATCTGTGTGGTAGTATTTGACTCCCGCTGGCGTTTTACCCCTATCCGTCATGTAAAAAAACGCTAACTGCCCTTGACCGATTGACTGTAAAAAGTGATTTTATTTATTTGACCAGTAAGCCACAAAACGATAAAAGCCTATCGATAAAATGTGTTCGTTTTCTAATCGGCCAACGATCAGGTCCACTGTTTTATCAGGTTCGTTTTTGTACCAGTCCAAGAGAAAAATCCCGTTCTGTACCGGTACAATGCATCAGTCCTATGACGCTATTACGCTAATGGCTGTTCGGGAAAACAGGTGACTTTTAAGATATTCCCCACAATTCCTGTCGCTGCACATGCGCATTCGGAAGTGTGAGAGAGCTAATTAACTGGAAGTGCCCGGAGGTAACAAACATCAAGTATGAGTGATCTGGTTAATGAATGAACTTTATTACTCAACAACCATGCAAGGTACAATGTATGGTTACTAGCTTTATAGACAATGGTACTACAAAGCTCCATATAGAGCAAAAAATACCATCTGGTCTCGCATTTGGAATAAAGCAGAAAACAATTGAAGTTTATTTGCCCAACATGAAACATACAGAAAATATAGTAAACATACATAAAATAAAGTAATTTGGTATAGATAACAACGGTGAAAAATGTAGACAAGTGACTATTCTATCAATGATATGGGCTGCTGAGAGCTACAATCTACGCATTTGGGGTTTGACTTCTTTTCTGGAAGCAATGGAAGACGAAGTACCCCACTTTTTCAATGATGAGTGGGTTATGTGACGTTAATAGCGTTATAGTTTTTTTCATCGGTAAGCGTTTGGAAATTTGTGTGTGTTTTGCATACCTCTTCAAATAACTCCTTTCTTTCCTTGTCATTAGAGAGGCAGTTGGAAATAAAATGTATTTCGTCTTCCACCGGTTTTGGAATACAATGGTTACAGGTTCTTTCGCAATTGACTAGCTAGTTTGACCGAAGTTTGAAGAAAGATTTGCATACCGGGGCAGCAGTGCGTCCAAAACCGCCTCTGCTCTCATCCTCTCTCCCATCAGCTGTTCGTTCCTCTCTTCCACCATCTTCTCCAGTTTGCCGGTGTAGGTCTCCATCTTGTGTATGATGTCATCCATGAGGTTCGTGTTCCTGTCACAATAAGGCACAAAAATCCGGGTGGAGAGTATTATTGTTACGTAGTCCAATGGTTAGCGATTCTACATGCAACCTTGAGCCAAAAAGTAGTAAGGTCGAATCTCTGTAACAAAATTACAGCAGTACCTTATTTTCCTATCTACAATGTTAGAGCGTTAAAAGTGTAAACATTCTGGATGAAGGGTTTTGTATGAAATTGATATCTACTGCACTATATTCCCACATTTATATCATTATTTCATACTTTCAGCGGTTAAAAGTGGCACAGAAACAAACTGCGCTAGGATTCCCTAAATAATGTAACCCACAAAAATTTGAATTTATGACGTCCTCGCACCACTGTGGCATCGAATACTTGCTCCTTGAATGTTGGTATGGAATAGATAAGAGTGTAGAAAAGTGCCTAAAATTGACTTAAATGAATTTCTACAATGCTGACCCGGATTGAGCAATGCTTAGGTTGCCTTTGACGATAAATTCTAAAAGCTAGCATTCAAAATTCAAATTCTAAAAGCTCAAGTCAGAACCATTTTCGAAACAGGATGACTTTAAAGTATAAAGTTACAGGCGTCGTTGGTGGTCGGTATAAGAAGAAACAGATCCAGAAAATGTTGTCCATCATGTCAAGTACATCTGCACTATACCAGTGCAAATGGTTTACATCGAAGCTAATACTTCCTGACCGAGTGCCTTACTTCCCTGCCTTGAGTTCCGTGAAGAGTTGGCTCCGGACGGTAGCGAAGTCGGGGCGTCTCAGGGGATCCTCCGTCCAGCACTCCTGCATGATGCGCAGGACCAGGGGGTGGATCTTGTCCGACGTGGGAAGCATGGGACGGAAAGGTGGCCTCATACCTCCAGCGATTTTCTCCATAACCTCTGCGAAGAGAAAGGCGAACATAAAGTCAAAATATTGAAATGTTTGTTTACATGCAAACCTTTTATACAATCATGTATAAAGATTAGACATCCAGGTAAACTATATTCAAATACAATTCAATCTTTACAACTGGGTAAAAAAAAGATTTATTTCCGGACGTTTCGAGTGACATCTGTCACTCTTCTTCAGCGTCACTAACATGACCTGGCAGCACAATTCAATACAAGTACAGCTAACTAGAAAAACGGTTTGAATTGGTTAATTTACTCATTAGAACCGTATGCAGAGTTAGCTATTTATCTCATTCTTTTAGCTCAAAAAAGTATTTCTCATGAAAAGCGTGATAATTACAAAATATGTGATAGCGATAAGTAAAAACTTTGTCTCATTTTTTCGCAAAAAAAAAAAATTTCATTCTTCTACTGGAGAATTGATGTGATAGCAACCCCCTTATCACATTAATTCTCCAGAGAGTGATCCAGGATTCTTCTTCTGAAGAATCAATGTGATAGCAACCCCTTTATCACATTAATTCTTCATAGAGAGATCCAGGATTCTTCTACTGGAGAATTAATGTGATAACAACCCACTTATCACATTAATTCTCCAAAGAGAGATCCAGGATTCTTCTACTGGAGAATTAATGTGATAGCAACCCCCTTATCACATCAATTCTCCAAAGAGAGATCCAGGATTCTTCTTCTGGAGAATTAATATGATAGCAAACGCTTTTATCACATTGATTCTCCATAGAGAGATCCAGGATTCTTCTACTGTAGAATTAATGTGATAGCAACCCCCTTATCACATTAATTCTCCAAAGAGTGGTCCAGGATTCTACTATGTGATAGCAACCCCTTATCACATTAATTCTCCAAAGAGAGACCCAGGATTCTTCTTCTGGAGAATTAATGTGACAAAGTTGTGATAAAGGCCTGTTCGTATCAGTATGTGGTTACCGTCACTAGCTCGCAGCATGCAATCGTTTCCGGCATTAAAAACCAGATCTAGACACGTTACATTTTGGTGTTACATAATGTCGTTGATTTGGGGAAAAACTTTATGAATGTTACGTACATGTACTTCTGTTGGTTATATAACGTCCTTGATTTGGAGAAAACTGTATGTTTTGTCCAGACGAAGCGCCCGGAAAAGACGTCACAGGGTACTCCCCCAACACCAAGGGATGGAACAAAAACATTTATCGGCATGGAAAGTCATCCGAGTTTGTCATAGAGAACTATTAGAGTTCGTCGGGCCAGGTAGGAACAAGGTAGTTCCATTTTAGGTCGGGATCCCTTCCGAAAGAAGAAAGCAATCCCTTACAACATGTCCGAGCCGAGCCGAGCTGAGCCGACCCTGGGATCGAACTCAGGCCCGCAGATCCATGGAACTGAATCCAGATTGCTAGGCCTCGGAGACGTGGTAATTTACATACTGAGGCTAAAGAAGACCGATAGAGTCGGAATTATCTTCTCTTTCATACAGAAAGGAAATTTTATGTAAGACACCCTTAGCAGACTGCAAAAATAGTGAGATTAAAAATAGTAAGTTGGCTAAAAATAGTAAGTTGGCTAAATTGTCAAAATAGACACCATAAACGTTGTAAACAAGATTTTACACTACAAAACATGGTATCATAGCCAACAAGGCATTCATTCCTGTATTCAAGAAGTGCACTGACACTAATGTGATAGACGCCCCCCCCCCCTGTGCGGCCCCACAAATCCAACATGAATTCGCGCGTTTTAGTCATTCTCTCTGGAAGAGGCTGTTGCAGACCTATACATACATCACTTATTGTCTGCCCCAATTGCTATGTTCCCCTCAAAAACTATAGCTTGTCCAGAACTCGACATCAAAAATGGAAGTTCCGCTGCAGTACCATAAGAGGTCGCTAGCCCCCCCCCCCCCCCCCCCCACAATGTAATCATTTCAAGGTCTCATCAAACATTAACGCAATCAATCCAGACATGTTCAGAGTTATGTTGTCCATTCACAAACATATACAGTCAAACCTGTCTATAGCGGCCACTCAAGGGACTAGAGAAATATGGCCACTATAGACAGGTGGCCACTATAGAGAAAATGTTGATCAATTGACCATGAGCGAGCTACACGTGATTTCAGTTCCCACTAATCTTTCTCACCAAGTAACATTGTCTCGATCAGTAAATTCACCGACAAAGACTTGCACTTTAATGCTACTGCCAAAATGACCCTGTCAGGATCTCCAAATCCTCGCAAACTACAATTTCAAACTCGGTGCAGGGTGACAAAAGGCTGCAGTATGGTTGCAATAGGCAGTGTTTCTGTATCGACGGGACCGGAAATCGTGTGGCCGTGGCCGCGTTGGACAGGTGGCCGCTCAGCCTATTTCTTAATCATTGCTAATCCAAGGGACCGACAAAAAGTGGCCACTATGGCCAGGTGGCTGCTATGCAAAGGTGGCCGCTAATACAGGTTTGACTGTAATACACGCACATGTGTAAATCCATACAAACGCTATCGAAACAATACCCTTCTAGGACATTCTCGCGAAGGTAATGAATAGTTACAAATGAAAGTTTATGACACGCAGATGCCGTATCCGTAATACTTTTAACAGGGTCAATATGTCGAGACCATATCACCAATGCAGAAGTCAGGAACACTATCAAACAAGCCATGGGAACAGACCACCTAGAGGACCTTCTGAGTATTGTCATAAAAAGGAAACTAAGGTGGTACGGTCACGTGACAAGAAGCAAAGGCCTCTCAGAGGTCATACTGCAAGGAACTGTTAAGGGGAAGAGAAGACCAGGCAGGCAGAGAAAGAAATGGGACGACAACATCAAAGAATGGACAGGACTGCCCCTTGCCAGCACCCAGGCACTGGCGCACGACAGGGAGAGATGGAGGGAGGCAGTGTGCTCAGCAGCAAAGCGCCCCCACGACCACCCCCGGTCAAGGGACCGGTAAGCGGTAAGCTGTAATATGTCCCTGAACCCCCTGTAGTTTATAGAAAACCCACAGGAGCGTAGAGATTGGGGGAAGTAAACTAGTCAACCTAAAGGACTTCCTATGAGATAGATTTGTTTGGGGCGCGTTTCAGGTGATGTGTTTTTAGTGAAACCTTGCCTAAGAAATCAATATTAAACTCATCAAAGGACTCCGCGTACGCCAGACTAATTCCTGCTTAGAGAGTAGGAGATTAGTTCTAACTAGATGTCCGATGAACGTCACGTATTTCAATTCTTGGGGGCCGATATTGAAGCAACGGTAGTACTGTAAATGTAGAAAAGTTCGCGGTGGATTAATGTTGACCACTTCACCGCGAACATTTTTCTATTATGGTATTAGACTGTAGTCTACGGTGTTACCGCGAACTTAAAACCACCGCGAAAAGTCCTTTTTCCCGCTACCGCGAACTTAAATGCATTTACAGTATCTGCTTAATGACCAGTAATGTTTGCGTTCAACGCAAACATTAATTTTGGTTTGGTTTGGTTTTGATACAGATCTCCATTAATGACTGATATGTCACTATTCTTCCTGGAGTCTGGTGATTTGTAGAGAATTCACAAAGGATCACAAAGGAGAATTCACGGAAGGATTTCACCATCGCACACCGCACCATCGCACGTGTGGGTGTTCTTTAACGGACGTGGGGTTTGGCTCTCCCCATACACGGGACCGCCATTTAACGTCCTATCCGAGAGCTTGTAACCATTGATTTCATGTTACATTTGTGACGAACACGGACAGTATCAGACGAAGAAAAAAGGATGAAAATTCTTTGTTTCTCCTATGTGGAAATGTTTGGTAGTTTTCCAAACATGATGAAAAAGGTAGGATGTCTTTAAAGGTTGTTTGTGATGCCTCTCTACTTCAATATGTAAGAAACAAGCAAAGAAGAGGATTATATGTCTGCATGATTTGTCTCGCCTGAACGTGTGCTGTTTGCCGCCCACTCAGTATGATTTTTTTTTTCATTTTTTGTTTCCGATGTATTCATTTTTGACATTGTGTTTCGGTCCCTGCCTGAGGTAGGGCGTACATTTTTGCTGTGCAGAAACCTGACAAGTCGCACCATGCCGGGAGAGCAACAGCAGTCCCAAACTGGTGACACAGGTAGATATCTTTCTGAAAATGTATTCTCTCAAAACATGTCAGTGGCCAAGTAGCTATAGGTTTGCTTGTTAGAAATATACAAGTTAATGGTTTACAGAAATTAACTAGTGCCTTACTTGGTGTAGAACGACATCTTACCATTTTCAAATAATATTTGACCGAGGCATGAAGCTTAGAGGTTGTATTTTTATTATGTTTTATTAAATTGTTTTCTATAAGCGGTAAGTGATGACACTATCTCGCCATATAGATCAAGTGCGAACCCCGCTTGAGGCATTGTATAATATGGTGTCGCATTGAACATTCCGGATGACGAGGTAAAGCCCCGTACAAGGGGAGCATCAGGCATTAAGTTCGTCAAGTGCGCTAGGCTGAAATCATAACTAGTTTGGTACCTTGAGTCGCTGTTCAAGATGAAACTTACTTTTGGAAAACCATAGAATAAAATGGTTTCAGTAATACCATAGAATTTCAGGTAAAACTATGATTAAACGATGTTTTCTTCTCCAAAGTATTTTTACTGCCCCGTATGGCAGTTTCCTAACTGTTCGCTACGTTTTCTGTGGCTGCATCACCAGTCATGTTTGGATTACCATACGACAAAAAAAATATCTAATAGAGTCTGAAAATTATTTTTGATGGTGCGATGTAGAATAACAATGTCGGGGAGCCATTTAGGAGAGCTGTTCACAAAATGATACTACCTGAAACCGTATTTGTGAAAAAAATGTTGTATTTTGATTTCATAAACTTCCAAGCGACTGTACTTCTACAAAATACATACTGACATACCGTCCGCGCCACTTAAATTTTGTTATTTTCCTCTAGGCGCCACACCCATGCAGCAGTCGCAGACTGATTGGCAGGCACGTGCCGACGCCGCTGCGCGTGAACCCAACCCTATGTACACCTCCGGAGAAGGTAAAACGCTTTCAAGTCCACTGACGGCGTCCTGTTCATGTCTCACTTTTACACTTTTTTCTGTGTTTGATTTTGTCATTTGTAATCTGTAATTTTCCCTCAGACACCACACCCATGCAGCAGTCGCAGACTGATTGGCAGGCAAGTGCCGACGCCGCTGCGCGTGTACCCAACCCTATGTACACCTCCGGAGCAGGTAAAATTTTAAAATCTAGTTGATAGAATTTTTAAGAAATCTTGTAATCTTGTGGGTTTTGTCGTGCTGCTGTCTTGTTTTTGTCTTGCTGGGTCTCGTCATATTCTTCGTACTATACTTAACTTTTAATTCCGTGATTTCCCTCCAGACACCAAACCACAGACTGATTGGCAGGCACGTGCCGACGCCGCCAACGCTATGTACGACTCCGGAGCCGGTAAAACTTTGAAATTTTGTAAATCTTGTGGATTTTGTCCTGCTGCTGTCTTGTTTTTATCTTGCTGGGTGTGGTCAGATCCTTCGTACGGTTGTCGCACGGTCACAAACTAATTGTATTCGCGACTTAGTCGTGCAGGTGCCGTAGACAATCCCGCTGGCATGTGACGGGAAAGGCTGTCTTTGATCCTTGTCGGCGGTTGACTCTGTCATAGACTGCATAAAAATTCCGCAACATCAAAACCGTACCAGAACCTATGACAGGTGTGACTGGAGTTGGCCAGAAAAAAGATATTGGGTAATATATTGGGCAATTTTTGCGTTGGGAAATATTATAATGTCAACGTTTTCAATGCTGTTTTTTATAACAGACAACGCGTATCCGGGAGGAACAAGCCGCTTCAGTGCACTCTGTAGATTTATCCGCTCCCACCGAACCTGTCTGACCGCCGGATTTGTCGTGCTGCTCAGTCTGCTCGCTATCCCTCTGACATTCATCAACAAAGAGGTGAACAATCTTAATAAATAAATGAATAGATAAATAAACAATCTTACATTACAAAGATTTTACGATCTTTAAACTGTTTATGTTGTTCCTTTAAAAGGACTATCATCTCAGACCATACAGCTGTTTTCCCTTATTGGTCTTTTCTTGATTAAGTTTGGTATTCCTACTTTTGTCATTAGGAAATTACTCAACTGTCCACCACTGTTGACGCCTTGAAACGCAACCAAGACGACATGCGCCAACTGTCCACCACTGTTGACGCCTTAAAGCGCGACCAAGATGACATGTCCACCACTGTTGACGCCTTGAAGCGCAACCAAGACGACATGCGCCAACTGTCCACCACTGTTGACGCCTTAAAGCGCGACCAAGACGACATGTCCACCACTGTTGACGCCTTGAAGCGCAACCAAGACGACATGCGCCAACTGTCCACCACTATTGACGCCTTGAAGCGCGACCAAGACGACATGCGCCAACTGTCTACCACTGTTGACGCCTTAAAGCGCGACCTGGAAAAGTTGTTGGAGCAGCGTCTTCACGAGATCATTAAGACGCTGGGTAGGTTGTCACGCCATGTACACTATTTGTGATGATGTAGTTGCAGACATGATATGAATGAGAGAAGTAAAATATGGAAGCAGAATTTCATTATTCCGTTTTCTGATATCCTTCTCGTTCTCAATAATTCCTATGCCCGCAGTATGGTGTGTAATTAATAGATGGAGACTACATTTTACATCCTAAGACAATTTCCTCAACAGACTGCTTTCAGAGTATGGCGAGGAGTTACTCGCCATTGTGTCATGAGTATTGATTTCTCTAATTCAATATCAACGATGACTATCCCTGCGATTTTTGAAGCATCTTGTCCTAAAGGTTTCAAAATCAATGATTTTTTTCAGCTTGCCCTAAAGGTTACATAATGTGGCGAGGAATCTGCTACAAGGCGTTCTGCAACACACGTAAGACCTTTAGCGATGCGGCCGCGGCCTGTGGTGAAGACGGCGGCACCCTTGCCATGCCCCGAGACCCTGGGACCAACGCCTTCCTTGTCTTCTTGTACAACTCCGTGAACGGCGATGATAAAAGTATCTTCTGGATCGGCCTGCACGATCAGCGCAAAGAGGGAAGCTTTGAGTGGGTGGATGGTTCTGCACTTGGGACCTACAACAACTGGGGTCCGGGACTGCCGAACAGCAATGGGGGCAACCAAGATTGCGTTTTTTACTTAACTGTTGATGACAAATGGAACGACTACCCATGCCACGCAGCGGGGTTCTTCATATGCCAGGCTGTTCCAGGTACTGCTTATAACTGAACCGTTTACTGAATCTTTTTCTCTAGTAGACTGCGTTCTATCCTCTGCAATAGTGAAGCATGAAGTGGTTCGACTGTCAAGGTGACTTGCAGATGGCTTCATATGCCAGGCTGTCCTATGTACTTCAGAGAAAATGAGTAGTACCTAGCTTCGGCTAGGGCCGTCTCTTGGATAGGACGTTAAATGGAGGTCCCGTGTTTGGGGATAGCCACACCCCAAGCACGTTAAAGAACCCGCCACATGTGCGATGGTGCGGTGTAAGCGGATCATACCATTCCCGCCAAAATTGGGTAGGGGTAGCAATTGGGCTGGTCCCGATCATGATGTTTCTGACCTAGGGCGAAGAGATGATGTTACAGTTACAATGTAACCCGAATCCTTGAGTGGCCTTCAGGTCTTGTTACGTGCTGAACATTAAGTAAAAAAAATAGCAATGCCAATGTGCCTAAATAGTATCTTTACAAGCATTGTTCCATAGTAAAAGGAAGCGATGAAAGGAATGTAAAGAGGTTGTAATGAGTGGGCACCAAAGGAATTAAGCACTTACTGTAAAGTGGTACGCACGCCTCAGTTTTCTGATAGAATGTACAGGTTTTTGCATTAGTTTTGTCAGTTCTTTTATATGAAAAACATTCTGGAAAGGAAAATTCTCCTGGTTCAGCCGCATGAAGTTCATTTCTTACGAAATGCTGAACAGACAGGACAGAAAGATCTTATAAACTTCCATTGTTATTATTTTATAGGCTTTACCCAAGTTATAGTGATATCTTGCTGTTCTACGAGGTTTGTATACTGTCATCATTTCAGCCTTGAACCACTCAAAAAGCCACATTAGCGAAATAGTTGTGTGTGGCAGACTGAATAAAAGTTGTATACGGGAACTCTGTGGCTCTGTGGCTCCGGCTTAGTATCTGCTTAATGACCAGTACATCCACCCACCCCCCCCAAAAAAATACTCTGGTAGTAGAATCTTGAATCTCTCTCTGGAGAATTAATGTGATAAGGGGGTTGCTATTACATTAATTCTCCATAGTAAAATCCTGGATCACTCTTTGGAGAATTAATGTGATAAGGGGGTTGCGAATTGCTATAACATTAATTCTCCATAGTAGAATCCTGGATCACTCTTTGGATAATTAATGTGATAAGGGGGTTGCTATCACATTAATTCTCCATAGTAGAATCCTGGATCACTCTTTGGAGAATTAATGTGATAAGGGGGTTGCTATCACATTAATTCTCCATAGTAGAATCCTGGATCACTCTTTGGAGAATTAATGTGATAAGGGGGTTACTATCACATTAATTATCCATAGTAGAATCCTGGATCACTCTTTGGAGAATTAATGTGATAAGGGGGTTGCTATAACATTAATTCTCCATAGTAGAATCCTGGATCACTCTTTGGAGAATTAATGTGATAAGGGGGTTGCTATCACATTAATTCTCCAGTAGAAGAATCCTGGATCACTCTTTGGAGAATAAATTTGATAAAGGGGTTGCTATCACATTCATTCTCCAGAAGAAGAATCCTGGCTCTCTCTTTGGAGAATTAATGTGATAAGGGGGTTGCTATTACATTAATTCTCCATAGTAAAATCCTGGATCACTCTTTGGAGAATTAATGTGATAAGGGGGTTGCTATCACATTAATTCTCCATAGTAGAATCCTGGATCACTCTTTGGAGAATTAATGTGATAAGGGGGTTGCTATCACATTAATTCTCCATAGTAGAATCCTGGATCACTCTTTGGAGAATTAATGTGATAAGGGGGTTGCTATCACATTAATTCTCCATAGTAGAATCCTGGATCACTCTTTGGAGAATTAATGTGATAAAGGGGTTGCTATCACATTAATTCTCCATAGTAGAATCCTGGATCACTCTTTGGAGAATTAATGTGATAAAGGGGTTGCTATCACATTCATTCTCCAGAAGAAGAATCCTGGCTCTCTCTTTGGAGAATTAATGTGATAAGGGGGTTGCTATTACATTAATTCTCCATAGTAAAATCCTGGATCACTCTTTGGAGAATTAATGTGATAAGGGGGTTGCTATCACATTAATTCTCCATAGTAGAATCCTGGATCACTCTTTGGAGAATTGATGTGATAAGGGGGTTGCTATCACATTAATTCTCCATAGTAGAATCCTGGATCACTCTTTGGAGAATTAATGTGATAAGGGGGTTACTATCACATCAATTATCCATAGTAGAATCCTGGATCACTCTTTGGAGAATTAATGTGATAAGGGGGTTGCTATAACATTAATTCTCCATAGTAGAATCCTGGATCACTCTTTGGAGAATTAATGTGATAAGGGGGTTGCTATCACATTAATTCTCCAGTAGAAGAATCCTGGATCACTCTTTGGAGAATAAATTTGATAAGGGGCTTGCTATCACATTAATTCTCCAGAAGAAGATTCTAGAAACTCTCATTTGGTGAATTAATGAGACATTAAAACCTAAATCCTTTATCACAACTTTTTCAGTTATCACGTTATTTATTCTAAATACTTTTCAGAGCTAAATGAATGTGATAAATAATCAGGTCTCCGTATGCAAATGTACGCAAACCGTATTCAAATCACCGAAAATACTTGGTTGCGCTCCCTAAACCTAAACCACAACGCATCACGACAGAACGCATGCGCAACCGGAACAGTGGAAATGGCTTATATATACCTGAAGGATTGAGTCCAAACGATGAGTACGGCATGTCCCTGGTCAGGATCTCGTGTACGATGATGCCGTAACTGTAAACGTCCGACTTCGGCGCCGTCACGTAGCTCGCCAGTGCTCTGGGGTTACGAAGAATCTCCGGGGCTGTCCACAACATCTCTGTAAGAAAAACAAACAACAACTTTAAAACCTTGCAAATTCGTAATCTAAGACCAAAGGTGGTATTTCATTGCAATTGGGGAAACCGGTGGGGCCGACAATACAGCATGCGCAGTCAAGTGGACGAACCCCGCAGTGCCGCAACGTTGCCCCAAGTGCAGTGAGATATCACCTTTAAAGGCATACGTATGTGTATGTAGAGCACTCAAACACATTCATTATACATTCTCGAAGCATATATCTGTTCTAGCCTGGGTATCATCCTATTTCTACCGGGGCTCCTTACACTCACTGCCCTAAAAAATTAGGACAGCGAGCGTTAGAAGCCCTGGTAGAAATATAGAATGGTGCTCAGGCAATATCTGTTTTACAGCTATGGTGCAGACGGACTTACCCCGATGGTAGCTCAAAAATACGCGTTCCTGTTAAAAGATAATGGAAAACTAACCATTAGCATTTTTAATCTATGACCAACTCACAAGGCTGTAAGAAACGGTATGTAGGAGATGCGATTACCGCTTTTGAAGAAATTATCTTTTTTAGCTACCGAAAATATTTTCATCAGGTTGGTAGAATATAGGATAATTCTTTATACGAAATTAGCAGGTACTTACTTTGTTTACGTTTTGATGTTTCTGAGACACATTCTTCAGACTCAGAGCTTCTAAGTTGAGTTCTGCTTCTTGCCGCTATTTGTAGCCGATGTAGGTGGCGCTTTTGCGGCGAGAAAACAATCCCAAACGTGGCTAAGCTTGTATCCCCCCTCGTTCCGGTTCATCACTGGGGTTGCCTTCCTTATCGAGACCTACATCGGCTCCAAATAGTGGCGAATAGCAAAACTCCAGGTAGAAGCTCTGAAGAAGGTGTCTGAGAAACATCGAAACGTAAGCGAAGCAAGTACTTACTGCTTGTGTATAAAGAATTCTCCTATATCCTATCTTTTGCTGTAATATGATCTGAAACAGTTTGTACAAGCAGTACATTGTACTGATTGTGAATTTGTGTAAAAACATCCTTGGAACATTTTCCTAGGCGCACGTGAGTTGGTCTGTTCAAAAGCACCTGTTCCCTTGCATCTGGGAATAAGAAGCTGTCTACTTTCGACGTCTTTGGATGGATCTTTAGAAGTGGACGGATCCATACTCTTTGCTTCTTGTTCCTTGGGCTCTTCCAAGACGTCTGCACCGAACTTGAACTCTTTCAGACCGTAGTCTGTGATTTTGACCACCCAACGTTGGTCAAGGACGCACTTAGTAGACTTCAGCTTCCCGTGGTATTTGATGATCGACTGATGAATATACTCCATCCCCTGTAGAAAAAAGTATAACAATGGTAGTCAAAGCTTGACGATTAAGACGAAACAGCATGCTTTAGCCAGAGCTTATAGAGAGCGATACATTATTCCCTGTACACATAGTCGAAGGAATATACTATTGTTTCTGATGTCTCAAGTTTCCAAAGTTATATACAGCTTTTTAGAACCAAGCTATACGAGGTGCAAGATTATCATAAAGGAGATAATTATATTTGAAAGAATAGGGACAAAAACAGGTAGCGTTACCTTCGCGATATCTATAATGAAAGAGACCTGGAACATGTCGTCCACTTCTATGTTGTCGTTGTCGAGAACATCCTGTTAAGAAACAAATAATACGGAAACTTTGTGCCACATAAATGTCTTTAATTGTGCAGAAATGTCATGATTCTATAGAGTCATAAAATCAGTCTATGAGGTGATTAGCAAGGGAAGCATATGTCTCAAGACAAAGGAAGCAAAATGCAAACCTATATTTAGTATTCTCTTTTTTTTTCAAACCAAGGATGACATGCGTACGGTAGAATCCGGATGCTACTCACCCGAACGCTTCCCCGTGTGCAGTATTGGAAGAGATAGCAGATGTTGGGACGCTCAGTGCACACACCGATGAAGCGGTTCAGATGTTCATTGTTGATGCCCTTCATCTACAACAAAACAGACAAATCGTAAGCTAATCACTCAGTCACTGTCTTTCAAGTTTTTTTTCTCTCTAACACCTGAGTTTGCTTGCTTTAATGTTTTTGGCACATTCCAAAAATTCCTGTACGTACAGTTCATGGTATTCCGTCAAACGGCGAACAATACCATACTATCATGCTCGCAACATGGCAAACAGTGTTATATATTAGGCAAAGTAGAACACTCTTATTCATTCATAGAATGAGATCTGAGAGGTGCGGGCAACAGGATTGTACATCTTTTTCAAGGCCGACGCCTCCAGCGTACAGTTAAAACCAAGCTATAATACGCAAATTAACCATTCTAACAAAAGACAGCAATTGCAAAATAATAGAAAAAACAGTAAAAATGGAATCTTTTCACTCAAACGGTAAGTAACTACGTTTAATGAAACATAGAAAATTGCAATGAATGTCGTGTTGACTATCTTCAACAGCATTTCCAGCAGTACGTCCATAAACATATTATTTCAACGTCGATGAATGTTGTCCACTTACCACTTTGAGCTCCACCAGCTGTGCCCGTGACATGGACACGTGTTGCTTGAAGACCTTCTTCACCACAGCTAGGTTATCCTCGTACCGACCCAGAGAGAGGTTGCTAGACTCCCGTTTGTTAAAGTCTAACAGCCCCGCGTTGAAGTCCTGCTCCCCGTAGTCTTGGTCACTGGACGACTTGAAATTATGCACAGAGACAGTCAATAGAAGATATACAGAAGAAACCGGTTAATTACATACCTAATTTGCCAGTGCATTTCATTCAATAATCCGAATGGTGCAACAAAGTGAAGTAATTAAGCTAGACCGTACCACCATGGCATTTGGGGATTTCGTGCAATTAACAGAAGTGTGCGATTGTCCTCTGTGCATTTGATTGTGTGAAATATTTACAGCATTTTGAATACAAAGGGGCTACAGCTGAAAATTGTTTCAAAGGTTCCAATGGTGTGGACGTTGGTAAATATAGCTGTATTCCGTTCTAGCAAATCAAGAAATACTTTCAAATAGCTAGAAACAAATGCTTTATCATCTTTTTGTAAAGGATTCGGGTACCATATGTTGCTATAGTTCACGTGGTGTCCATTGCCGAGTGTGTGACATGTAATGGATTCAGGCATTTCTAAGTAGTCTAGACATTAGAAAAACACGTTATGTTACGGCAACATTTCTAAACCGGGGCCCTGTAGGGCACCTTTCGGGAATGAAAAGTCTTATATGAAAAGCGACATAACAGATAGAACGTGAAATTACCTCCCCCCCCCCAAAAAAAAACTTCCCGGACGGACCCCGTTTTGGAAATGTGACCTTAGCATTGAACGGCTTTCTGTCACTTGTACTCATCCCAGTTATGCAGAGGTGCCTAATTTCGGTTAGGGAAACATTTGTACCTGGCGGAAGAAAAGGAATGGACTCCACCTTTCAAATTATACCATAGAGACTGTGAATAACAAGCACTTGCCTTTGTGGCCTCACATTGAAGGCAACGTGATTTGGACCTCTAATTTGGGATACCAACTGTTTGAATAAGAATAGTTTACCCTTGAGGATCCGGAGTATTTCGTTGTGGCTTCCGACTTGCCACTGACACCACCGGTACCTGCAGACGTTGCGCTGAGGAAGCCCTTCTTGTCAGACACTCCCAAAGACGCCTGCATTTTCTTGTGTTCCTGCAAGCATACAATAAATTTCAGGACGGTTACAGTTAGTTGTGGGTATGGTGCACCGGTACAAGACCGTGTTTTTTTTACCTGTCCGGGAAAATTGTACCTGAAAAAAATCAGTGAATCGGATTTTGGACCGGTTAGAAGATGAACAGATTATACCGGCAGACGTTCACGTGTTTTGGGGCTTAACGACCCAAGAAAATAACAAAAGCGAAGAAGAGGGGAGCTGGTAAGTTTTGTAATTATGTGTCTAGGACATTTGATACTTCAGAAATATTTTTAACACTGTTTCAACTTTATAAATATTTCCCCGGTCCTGTAAAACTTAAGCAACATTTATAATGTGGACCTGGATAGTTCTAATGGTTTCTAAATAATGATAACAGCATTCTAACATTATTTAGCATTTTCTACCATTTTTTGTAACATTTTGTAAATGGGTCAGTGGTCAAGGAAGATGGCAATTTGCACATTCTTGCAAAGTATGGTTGGGTGTCATGAAACAATGGTCCACCAGAAATGATTCACCAGTGCCTAACAGTGGCAACAATAGTGCTTACTTTTATGGCGGCAATAAATTAATTTTACCATTTGGCAAAGTTTACAAATATTTATAAATATTTGTAAATGTGAAAGAATCGCATAAAGGTTTCACAATTATTCTAAAGAAATATATTTTGCATAGTTACTTTCAAAACGTTTCTAAAATATTCAAAGGAATTAAAGTAGATAAGTTTTTCTTAATCATTATTTTGAAAATAATTTAATTATTGGGGTTAAGATATTCTTTTATTCAATATAATTCAGACGTATTACAAATATCACCTGAAAACCGTCATGGTGACTTGGAATGGACTCTAGCCAAAAAAGTAATTAACCACGTCCTAATTACGTCATATCACGTCATAATGATATAAGAATTTTAGGAATCATAAAAATTGACGAGCATATCATCCCCAGCAAGTTTGGTGATCATACAGGAAGCCGTTTTGAAAATACGAAAGGGGTGGGGGCAATGACACCCCCCCCCCCCCCGACCAGGGAATGCCAAAAAAGCCCAGTCTGGATAGGGTTAAGTAAATATGGGCATGTCTGTCACCATATCGGTAATTCTCTATGTTATTAACGCATGGTACAAAAGGTTCAACAGTCTCATACCTTTTCATCGTAGGCTGTAAAATTGATGTCATAATACTTGATCTGCCAAGTTCCATCTTTCTTCTTATTGTCCGTAAGACGCTTCCTATTTGAAATTAAGTGAAACGTATGAAACAGTTAGTGGTTGTTGTATTAAATTCTGCCATGGGTTGCAACGCAATATATGTCCAAACAGAGACGGTAGACCTCCTGCAACCTATGATCCACTGCTCACTGAGTCACGTGTTCTATCTGCATAACGTGACGTCACGGAAGCAGTGGATTCTTTATTCCTTGACAAAGACTGGTGCTGTTCAGTCAAAAATTTGAGTGAGTCCAATTTTTGTGTTGAAAATTACACTTTAACTAGTTCAAGAATGACTTCTACAAACACATGTAAATTTGATTGGCATGAAAAACACGTTTCGATAGAGCTTGCTTGTTTCTATAGAGCTTTGTGTTTGTGTAGCTGCAATGATAGAAGGGTGGATAGGTCGTACACCATAGAATAGTAATAGAATAGAATATTACTTCTTGGAAGGAGGTTAACCTCCACTGGGGGTACTGTTTTTGGTTGTTTGTGCTAGATATGTGTGAAATTTGGAATATGGGCAGCTTTATACATAATTATATTGAGGTATCAAAAAAAAAAAAAACAATGCGAATTTGGGTCCCCTAGCAACATTCTATGTACTGCAGCAATATAGGAAGGCAGTCCCCTTCCTGGCAGTACTTTGGTACAGTCCGTGAACAGTTGGTCAGCTGTCACCGTCAAATGACCCTCTTTTGGGAGGGAGATATCTAGGATTTATTAAGAGAAGAAGGGAATGGGAAGATCACTAGCTTCTGTGATGGATCTGAAGGGCCACCCCCGGTTACTGTGAGCGTCGCTGTCAGCCAATCATAGAATATAGCCTTTCAGTTTTCAAAAGGGACCTCGCAAAAGGCCTCATTGGGCGCTGCCTTGTTCCCATACAAGGGTAAGCTCATTAATATTTATAAGCAGGGCGATCAGTAACCGGGGGTGGCCCTTCAGATAGCAGGGTCCCCACATAGGCGATTATCCGGTTAGGGACCGTGCGTAGGAAGATGTGATGGATAGGGTATTATGACAGTAAGTAATTCACACACACACACAAAAATATTCCATAGTGGTATGACATCTCCTGTTTTACCCCTGAGTATGATACTTTGCTAGGATTCGGTCATATTTACCTGACATAAACGCCTATCCCTGCCGCAACGATGAGGAACACGCCCAGAGCTGAAAGACCTGCAACCAAGAAAGATGCTTTGAAATCATCTGACACAAGTCCATCTCTGAACTTACTCTTAGCACCACCACAGATCTAGACCTACTTGTATATATGACAAAGACTTAGCAATGATGTATTCTATGCACTATAAGGAATTCTAAGAGTACGTTGTCAAAATCAGATTCAATAAATAGCACATATATAATATTATATACTATTATATAGTCTTTACTTGATAAAGATGATACAGAAAAACGAACCTAATCCTAAAGTTATGAATGTAGAAAACGGCTGTAAATTTAGTAATTTACAGTTTTTCAAACCTTTGGATCACATATGTTGGACATATTAAAAACACAAAATAACAAAACAAGGTGAGCGATGAAGGACATTTTTATTTTCTCATTATGAACCTTGAACGTGGACATCAGAGATGTAATCACGGGTCCCAATGGATCTCATTATATTATACGTTCATTGTCTTCTTTTACCTTTCGGAAATGATTATTTCAGTGCGACATACTGCAAAACACCCTATCTTTAGAAGCTGGCTATCCCAAACCCGTTCGGAAATCCATGCTAGAAACCTTAAAGGTGCGAACCAACTTTGCATTCCATTGGCAAAAACTAACCGCTATAAAATCAGCCCCATCCCATACTTCACTCACCTTTTAAATACATGTACCTGAAAAGATCTCCCATATCTCTTAATCCACTGTTACAATCTTCATTTATACTTTGTAAAACAAGTTGTTTTGTTTCTTTTTGCTTTATTCCTATCATAAGATTTCTTGTAACTGTATTTTTTAAAGCTAGATTTTACATATGTATGAAGTACATTGTCTAAAATGCGCAATTGAGCATCTTCTATTGTGTAGACGTAGCTGTGGTGCATTTTAGTGTTCACCGACGTCGATCGACTGAATCAATAAACCAATTTATAACATGGTCATTTTCCCTTACCATAGACCAGCTGTGTCGTCTTCCTTTCGTTGCGCTCTTCACGTTTATCTTGTTCGGAGGCGCATCCCTCGTTCATGTACCCACACTCCCTGACACCGGTAGGTGCGTTGGTCGTACCGTCTCCCCAGACGATGTGCTTGACAAACACCAGTTCCTGTAAGAGGTCATCACTGACCTATGAGTACAGACATCGTTGGCGCACCAGATTTTTTTTTTACCTCGGGGACGGCGTTTCACCTCCGATTGGGCATATTGTTTGTGTTTGTGTGCTTGCACCTGTATCTGAATATCATTTTAATAGATGAGTTTGCATGAATTTTGGCATATTCAAAGTTCTAGAGACTAGGATAAAACATGGTCATTCGAGGCAACGTAGCTGTGTTTTCCGATACTGCAGAATACACTGATTCGCATTCGCTAAAGTACTTTTTGCTGGGCATTCGCTAAAAAGAATGTCGAAAGTCGACATAACCTGTACGCATATACATACCATTGCAGCCGTGATAGGCTGAATTGGGGTATGAAACACAGACATTTGTTAAAAAATTCATTACAATTCGTTCAAACATTGTTACAATAAAAATACACTACAATTCATTTAACATAGACATTTGTTTGAAAAGTTCATGACAATTCGTTCCAACATTGTTACAATAAAAAAAATGCATTACAATTTGTTCAACATTGATACAATTATACGTAATGTACTCTTTCTGAATCTGGATGATCTGCATCTGAACTGCATGTAGTTGTTTTGTGTTCTTAGTTCCCTGCCATGAACACTACCCCGGTTCGGTTGTAATCAGCCAGAGAAGTATGGAGTCTTCGAAGATCGAAAAACAATGCAAAATTAAAAAAAAAAAGACTACGGCGTATCAGGTGCAGGGAAGGAAGTGTCAGCTGTTTTAATAACATAAATAATTAACATATTAGTGTCTACCTAGAATTATTCCAATTTTATTGTTTTTAGAAATCGTGCAAAGGTCTAGTAAAGAAATCTTTAACGTTTACGTGGGTGCTAGAAAAAGGTCATGATATGTATCAATATCTTTGGTATCATGGAAGGTCATCTGTGTTGGCAGTACTAACAGTACAATGCTAAACCTTCTTCCGACACTAAGACGCACGGGTGAAATTCTCAACAACCACTGTCGTCTTCTTCAGAATCAATAAATTCCTTGCACGTTTGACCAATTGCTGATGTAACGTACACGTAAGATCACGTGCACGTGTCAATACGATCACGTGACTGTAACTCTCGCGAGTTTACGTTCTGAAGTGATTAGTGAACAGTATTGATCCTGAAGATGGTGACAGTGGTCGTTAGAACTTTGATCCGTGTACACCTCGGTGTTGGAAGAAATTTTAGCGCTGTACATTCAGGCAGTTTTAGAGTGGTTTGTAGTGTTTTTAGTCCAACCTCTGTTCCGGCGGGTCTTGCGTCGTACTCCGCCACGACATGAAATGTACCGCTCGGGTCCATGTCCCAGATAAAGAACTCAGGTTCACGGTCAGCACGGTTGTCGAGGATGACAGTTCCAGACATTCCTATTATTGTAGTTTGATAGTATGGAAATAATATGAACAATGATGTTGTTGATGGTAGTCATAACATTAATGTTATGAGAGAGAGAGAGAGAGAGTGTGTGTGTGTGTGTGACAGAGAGAGAGAGAGAGAAGGGAGAGAGGAAGATAGGAGAAAGACAAAGGCAGAGACATGAAAAAAAGAGACAGAATGAGAGAAAGACAGAAGGGAGAGAGAAAGAAGAGTGAGTGGGAAAGATCTAGAGATATAGAGTTAAAGAAAATTTGTCCGATTTTTCAGTCGGAGAACAGTTGATTTTTGTATTGAACCAACTCAGATGAAGATTCACGCTAATCAAAAACACTTTTTACCTTCGAAAGCTTTCTTCCTGGCGTGACGCATGAAGGCTTCACCATCCCTGGGGTCTTCTCCAGATTGTAACGTCCTGTTCATGACTAAGGCATAGAGCATGACTGCGTCGTGCAGGAAAGGAGAGTATGAGCTTCCCTGTTGTAAAAGAAAAAGAGTGACTAAAATACATTATCATTGTATTGAAGTCAATAAACTACACGGCAGGTTTACATTTCTCTCACAGATCAGATAACATTTAAGACGACAATAAGTCTAAAATTTGTAAAACTGTACGACATCAATGATATGCTACGATGATCCATGCAAGTCTGGATCTAGTCTCGTGATCTCTCCCGAGATTAGGTCAATCCGTGAACAAGATGTGGTGCAAGACACTGAGGTATGTTTCTATGCCTTTATTTGAAAAAAAAGTCACTGTTTGAAGAATATTGTTGTAAAAGAAAGAAAAAAGATTTGAAAGAGCAAACTGAAGAATCCATTGTTTGCTGTACCATGCTCTTTGTGACTTCTTAGATTTCATAATAAAGGCAACAACTTTTACCCCTTTTTTTTCTTCGAACACTCACATTAGCTTGGGTTTCCTAGAGCATGCCATCCATATAATCAAATCACCATGGCCTTATGTGCAAATGATATTAATGATAAACACCTTCAGCCCCCTCTGCAGGCCGTCTGTGAAGTTCCACGGTGGAGCAGCCATTCTCTCCACGACTTTCTTTCGGAAATCATCGACTATAGGTCCATCCGGAAACACCATTCGTACCTTAGTATAAGAATACAGGACAGTAGTTAAATGATTACACTGGCAGGGAAAACATATTGTTTCTGCTTGGTGTGTTCTTTCTATATACTACATTCAGAGCTTGGCACTACATTAGGATATTACTTCTATATTGTAAATATGAGCATTTTTTTTGGCTCAGACACGATACTATAGGGCGAGCCTGATAAAATACTAGTAGTATAAATATATTAATGACCCGGTTTATATATAAGTAGAATTAGTTTTTTTACTTGGCTATAATGGCATTTGATGGTATGACAGTAGCTTGACCAAACGCTACGGGGAAAACATCATTTCCTAGTTTGGTGCCTACTTTAAAAATTTGTCATCTTGTTTTTTTTCTTCTTATCTCATTATTTTTGCAATCTGCATGCAGAGGATGTCTTCCATGAGAGTTACTTGCTGTTGCCTAAGCAGTAATTAAGAAGAAGAAGAAGAAACAATCAAATCTTTTCTTTTTCTTTTGAAAGCAGTAGTAGCAATTGTCACCTATCAATGCACACTACCCCTTCTTTTTCAATTATAACCTCCTTGTTCACACTTAACCACTTCTCATTAGGACAAGCGGTGTGCGGGTACCCGGTGACAAACTACCGGACACGGTCCATATCCGGGAATAATTGTGGAAATATTTAACACCGGACACACTATGGCCAGAAATCACTTTACACGACCCGGACATGCCAAGTTTCACGGTTGTGTCAGAACCCAGAAAAACCTAGAAATTTTTATTTTCGTGCAGCGTTAAAAACCTACGTTCAGCACGCTGCCGTACGCTTGTTTTGCGTCCTCATCCCTGTCGTCACCAGCCCTCCACGGCTCGCCCAGCTGCCCCTCCAGCGTCCACGTCACGGCGTTGATGAACACGAACTCTCCGTTCGTCATGCCGAGATCGTGGGCGTGCAGCATCACGCGGCGCTCCGTCGCCTTGTCGTGGTGACACATGCAGATGACTATGAAAAGAACGATTATTACAACACATGGAACACGTAAGCCACGCAAACCTGTCAGTATGCACGCAAAGGTGCGCTCCCACCGCACTTGTGTCAAACTTGCGTCACTGCGGGGTTCGAAAGATACTCAACAAATTCCCGAGATAAAGAACGAGTTTTCTTTCTTTTTGTGTATGTTATCGTCTTCTAAGTCATACTTTTACGTATTAGACAATATCTAAATTATTTTAAAAAATCCGAGAAAATAGTGACGCAGTTAACGAACCCCACACTGACGCAAGCTTAACACAAGTGTGTTGGGGGCGCACCTTGAGTCACGTATAGCTGCAAATCTGCACGTAAGCTTACCAATTCTTTTGTTTTGTTTATTTGTGTCAGTGGACTACTAGTATTTGCAGGTAACATAAAAGGGTACTTGTACAGACAAACAGCGTATACAATATAAAGTGTACCTTCTCTAGTCTAAAGCTATCTCTAGATACTGGGAATATAGATTTTTCGGCTTGACTTCTTTTGCGAAGACAGTGGAAGAAGAATGATCCACTTTTTCCGCAAGCCACGTATAAAATTAGAAAATTAGAAATATACACATAATACGTGTTTCAATTATTACAGCTAAACCGGATTCATCTATTCGTCACATATAAGTGTGCTTAAAGGCTGCAAGATGCACTAGTGTCTAATTCGCGTTAAAGAATACAGAAAGGTAGCGGAAAGGTCAAATCCTAGTTTCAGTGGCCTTTACGACACCGCAAGTTCTTCTGAAGTATTTCCCCGCCTCAAAGTTTTCTTTCTCTAGTTTGGAAAGTTTCCTTAAATATTCGTTTTCACTTGTCTACACTTAAAGGCACGTTCACATCTGGGCGTAGATTCAAGCCCGTATGAGTTGCGTATTGGCTTTTTTTTGGTCAAGGCAAAGTTTGGGGCCAAGAGATTTTTTTCTGTTCAATAACAAGGCTATACGAAGCGGAAGGTCAAAGTACGTACTAGTGAAAAGACCTTCTTCCCCGCAAACTTTATCCAAACCAAAAACGTATCAATACAAAACTCATACGTAATTGAATACGCCAAGTCTACCGAAAACGTAATTTCGGAACGAAAAGAAGACCCAAAGACAGGGAGCAGAGTGTACAGACTGATTAGAAACCAAGGATCTTATAGGTGATTTTGAAACATAGCTATAGCATGTTACATAAAACAAAGACTTGACATAAAACGTTACTTACTCTGTCCAGTTTCTTTGATGTCTTTCAGCTGTTCTCGCATCGCATCGTCCTCCACGAAGTCGTACCTGTAGTCAGCCACTACAGTAGCATTCACCTTCCTCAGACCTGCCTTCAACGATGTTCTGGCCTGATGTAATGCGCAAATATAGATAATATGTTATGTTCTGTGAGCATTATGAAACATTAAGCATGAAGTATTATCATGGTAAGGTGTAATTATCTCTCTCTCTCTCTCTCGCCCTCTCTCTCTTTCTCTTTCGTCCCCTATCTCTCTACAAGGTGTGAAATATGACGATATTTCTATATTAACTTAAAAGTTCATCTGTATCATTCTTCAGCCTATGATCCACTGCTCACTGAGTCACGTGTTCTACATAACGTGACATCACGACAGTAGTGGATTGTTCATTCCTTGACAAAGACTGATGCTGTTTAGTAGAAAATTTGGGAGAGTGCAATTTTTGTGATAGAAATAAAGGTTCAACTATTCAGGAATATTTCTATATCTTTAAATGATAAAAATTTGTAAAGGAATGGTATATCCCACCTGGCGAACAATTTGATTTGGTTCGCAAATTACAGGTAAAAAACCCCCCACAAAACTGTAGTATGTTGTAACGAAACATGCTAGGACGCTATGACGAACTACGATTCAAACAAACCTCTCAAACAATGGCTCTCAACTCTCATTGGACAGTCCCAATTAGGGTATGATCTGATTGGCTGTTAGTCGCATTCACGTGAGATATCCCCCACATAACCTCCAGAGTGAAAACGGCATGGCAAAACAATACCTTCATCTTCATGGAAGTAAACTATTATGCACTGACGTTTTGATTTGATAGACTCCGATTACGGTTTTCAGGACTGTAGGATGTTCCAATCCAATGTGATGCCGATACGCAATAGCCGTCGTTGAAACAATCTATCTTTATAAATGTATACACTGTATGTATAGAGAGCCGCCGTCAATCATTACCAGGGTTTGTATGATGAATATTCAATTTCAATTATACCATGAAACAAATATATACAAACGATGTTATCTGAGCCTTAGAATAACCAAACTTTGTTGATTATTGTTTATTTTGATAGCTGTACATTACAATTATAGTAGTACCTGCTTGGTCGGGCAGACATTCGGATTTCATTGATAGATCATTGTTAGTTTGGGTATTTGCAGAAAAAGCTTTTTGGTCGATTTATGTCCAATTTGGCTGTTTGACGCCATTTTGAAATATCCTTTGAGCCTACTTCATATAAATCCTTTCGGCACACACTTTCCGTCCTAAGAGATATCAACTACTTAAAAAAAATCGGGACCATAGCCTGTCCGGAACAGGGCATATCAAAACTGTAATTTATGCTGCAGTAACTTAGGATGTCACTAGGGGGCCATAATCTATTTTTGACCTTCGTTTTCTCGACCCCTATCCACAATAGGATGCAAACTTCTCGGGTCACACACACAACCACACAAAAACAGAAACACACAGACACACACACACACACACAGACACACACACACAGACACACACACACACAAACACAAACACACACAATCACACACAATCACACACACACACACAAATATTCACACATACACACAGACACAGACACAGATAGACAAAAACAGAGACACGGAGAAATAAAAACATATCAGTACTAAACGAGTAGCGAATAAAGACATAAGCGATAAGCTGTCCCGAGACTCGGCGACATAATTTAGCCAATTTCCATCGATGTTTTGAGGTTCTGAAAGAATCATTGTGGGGACTTTCTAATCATTGTCATTCAATCTAATGAAAGGAATCTCAGTTCCCAACATAACAAAAAAATTGAATTACAGAATCCCCTTAATAAAACACATGTGTTCAAGGCAACGTTTTACAACAGTTGGAAACTAAATATATATTTTATATTCTTAAGCCTTCTTATCGTTATTACGTGTTTACATCAACATTCTGTTATACAGACAATTAAGTCTTGTCACTGCATTTGTATGAAGAATATGAAACTTAAAATATCCCCGCTGAAATGAAATTGTTTGATCTTTGCGTCCTTGCATATTTGGCGTGCACTGTACATGGATAAGCTCCGCCCGAAGTTATTTTCCAATTTGTGTCTCGGATAAGCTGCATTGATTACATTAAAGGCTAGCTGTTGCGAATTGCAGATGAGTGAAAAGCGGAGGGTTAGCTGGAAAAACAACAACACAAAAGTAAAATTAATGAAAGCTTGATAATGGCGTTTGTGTGTGTGATAATGTGTGTACGTGCGTGCGTTTGTATGTAGAAAAAAAATGTTTACAGGAATTAAAAAGAAGTTATGGAACCTTCTATACCCCCCCCCCCACACACACACACAATATCTTATGTCTCTTGAATGAAAAGAACAGACTTGCAGTTCGCGGATGAAAGACTTTATAAAAACGCAAGACTGTATTATAATAAGCAAAATAAAAAAAAAAATTTATTCACTGTACCGCCGCCGCCTGATCCACCGGTAAGTCTGTATAATTTTCAGTTTCAGTTTAGCAATACAGGAATAATGAGAAAGAATGATCTTTATTTACATGTTCCTGCCGATATAGGCTAAATGCAGCAATTCAACTAAAGGCCAAGTACTGTTACATGTTGGGTCGATTTACACGAGGAAAAATGACGAGTCCTACGACATTGCGCGTGTTCTAGGACACTTTTTTTGCCGGTGCAAAAACGAAGGACAAGTCATTTTTTGTCTTGTCTAAGTGTTATACAATTACATGTAGATAAACAATACATGTTGAGGAATGCTATCATTTTATCTATTGTTTACATGCCTCTTCCCTTTTCTCAAAACAGGTGTATACGAACTTTTTGTATACGGTTTTTTTCTTGTAGAATGTTGTCTGTTGCTGTCATTATACGTAGAAACAGATCGTCTTTGATTAACTGTTTACACCGTGTATCTACAATGAAAGCACTGGTAAGAGAGTTGCATATACCATTGTATAGAGAACGTAGAATTGATTTTACTTAGATTTGCAGGGGATGATCACTGATTCTGAATCTAGCCATGTCCAGATCCAAAGTCGACCTTGGAGGTTCTTGAGTTATTATGACTATCATACAAAATCCAGAAACGCACACACAGAGGCAAACACATACACGCACAGACATACCAAAACAATATCTCAATATTCATGTAGATGATTGACCCTATCCAGACTGGACTTTTTGGGGTTGTGGGGGTGGCTCATTTGCCCCCCCCCCCTTTCCAAACGGCTATCTCTACGATCACCAAATTTGTTTTATAATTCCTGAATATGACGTATTATGACGTGATTGTGACGTCATTAAATGATTTTTGGGCTAAAACGGGGGATTCCCATAATAAATAGACATTGCACACAAAACAAGATTGGCAATAAAAATATTATTGCCATGACGACGATTGAGGGGAACAACAATACAGCTCAAATCAGAAATAGACTGGAACTTCCCTGTCGCACTATCCCTGGCACAATATACGAGCCCACCTGTAACATAAACCTACAGCCAGCATAAATATACTATCCCTGGTACAGCAAAATGGTCTGCCAGTAACCTAAACCTACAGCTGAACACTACAGTGTGTAGTGGAGAATAAAAAATAAGGAAGAACCAACTGTTTCCAGTACTTCCGTCCTTGAATTACTTTCTTGCACCTCACATGGCTGTCCTACTTCGTAATATTCCAGTCCTTGGATAGTATAATAAGGCCTCAAACAATTTCATTTGGCTCTGAATATGATAACCATTTGGATGCCATCATTCAAGATCATGACCTGTATATAAAGTATTTCCTGTCTGCCTGTGGCGTATGGCTTGAACAAACTCTAGAAAAGAAAATGTATCCTTCATAACATAACATAACAACCAAGACAACGTGATCCATTGTACAGAGTGTCCCTGTCTACCTAGTTTCAAAGGACAAATTCCTCCAGGGAACCAGTGTGACCTACATTCCACCATTGCATACCAGAGATACATCTGGAACAGATTTGGGGGGGTGGGGGCTTGCATACCCAGCATACTGCATTCCTGTGGAAAAATTCCTGTGCAATTCCTAGAATTTTTGCAGACTGAATGCAATATATACCACTTGACGACTCCCCTGAGGCGTCGTCAAAAAGGGACACACTGTGATATCTGCACAAAATCACGTACGTACCTGCGTACAGAGCCATTCCATATTGGAGGAGAAAATGACTGCACGTGTCCACCCCCATTCTGTGAACATCTTTGAAACAACCTGAAACATAAAAATAAAACACGTGTAAGTCCACACTTGCCTTCAAACGTACAAACGCACAATGGGACTTCTCAATTATGGCATGTAACTCGGAGGGGGTGAAAACAACACGCAGAGATAACAAGACAGTGAAACGCATTGAAAGTCCGCCTCGCTGACAGCTAACATGCGATGGGAATAATTATAACTTTAGACGTGTTGTTAGTTGGAAAACACATGCGGTTAAAAACGTTGATTTTTGAATTTTGAATTGTCGGTATGCTTGTGAAAGGTTTTCTAGCGTTCTTGTGTTTAACATACATAGAATTTCAATGTTGTATATTAAGCATCATTACGTACATTATTTTTGGAAAAAAATTATTTCATTACATTGTCAGAATTTAATTCATTCGTTCCCTAAAGAATTGATTGATTCATTGATTGAGGTTAGTGGAAAAATTGCACTGTAATATTCATGGTCCTGTCAACAGTGCTAATTATTCCACTGTTGACAGGAAAAAATCAGTGCCGATTTTTCTACTGTTGACAGGATTGTCATGTCAACAGTGCAAAGTTTTCTATTGTTGACAGGATTATGCTGTCAGCAGTGCAAAGTTTTCTATTGTTGACAGGATTGTCCTGTCAGCAGTGCAAAGTTTTCTATTGTTGACAGGATTGTCCTGTCAGCAGTGCAAAGTTTTCTATTGTTGACAGGATTGTCCTGTCAGCAGTGCAAAGTTTTCTACTGTTGACAAGACGATCCTGTCAGCAGTGCAAAGTTTTCTACTGTTGACAGGACGATTCTGTCAACAGTGCAATTTTTCTCACTGTTGACAGGACGATCCTGTCAATAGCCACAACCAACACACTGTATATAGTACGTTATTACGGCATGCCGTGAACACAATGCATGTCGTAAACTTTACCTTGCCCAGACTGTTGAACGGCAGCAGCAGCCGAGTCAGGGTGTTGAAGAGGACCTTATCGTCCATGCGGGGATCCATGGCTGCCCACGTGATCGCAGGGATGTTCCAATAGCCAGCAAGGAGCGCCGAGGCGACACAAGCTGCGAAAAGAATTACTGTAAATGCAGAAACTTTTCGCGGTGGTTTAACGTTCGCAGTTTTCGCAGTGGCCGCTTACTTACATTCAATTGGCTACTGTAATGCAGAAATGTTCGCGGTGGATTAATGTTCACGGTTTTCGCGGCGGCCGCTTCACCGCGAATTTAAAACCACCGCGAACATTTTTCCATAACAGTAAGAGACTGTAGTGCATGGTGCTACCGCGAAATTAAAACCACCGCGAAAAGTCCATTTTCCCGCTACCACGAAATTAAATCCCCCGCGAAACGTGTTGCTGCAGTACCAAGGTCAATCAACAGGGGGCCAAAATCGACATATACCATCACCATCCCCCACCTACCCAAAAACCATATTTAGTGTAAACCTTCCAGCGGTTCTTGAGATATACCCTAGATAACCTCCAGACTAATTTTAAGCAGTCTGGCAACAATACCTCCATCTTCATGGAGGTAATTATTGAAAAGATAAGAAGCAACTTTGAGAGAAACATTCAATGATTCATTACGCTTGTGTTTAACATCAGTACCTACTTCGTAATGCATGGTTACTTTGTTATACATAACATTTATGCTTCAGTATACCTTTAGTTAGTTAACCCGTTAAGTCGTAGTTACTTACAATTGGCTGTTTGGCTTAGAGGGTGGCTGTATCATTTTTACTTATTGTTATGTCTACTACGGCTCGTTTTATACATGGCTTATTGTTCTCTATGTTCCAATGTTTGGCTTGTCTTTCTAAGCCTCTATGATATACGCCAAAAATAGCTACTCAAGCAACTTGATATGGTTTTGAAACGGTCAGACGTTTCGGAAAGAATCCACTATCCTTCGTCAGTGACACTGAAGAGATCTGGAAGAAACAGGTCTTTTATACTCTAACTATGAATGAAGACAATTTCAGATGTCCAAGAGGAAAGGTTGTAAGACAATTCAGACTGAAGACAATTTGGATATAGGACTACCCCCCCCACCCCCGTCAACAAAGCTTTTAGCTCCTGTAACTAGAACAACAGGAGCTAATTGACTCATTTGCATTAACTGTGCCTTAGCCTTGCTATCCTTTGAAATCCAAATTGTCTTCAGCTTGACTTTGGCTTAGCTTTGTTTTCTTTGGAATCCAAATTGTCTTCAGTCTGAATTGTCTTACAACCTTTCCTCTTGGACATCTCAAATTGTCTTCATTCATAGTTAGAGTATAAAAGACCTGTTTCTTCCAGATCTCTTCAGTGTCACTGACGAAGGATAGTGGATTCTATCCGAAACGTCTGACCGTTTCAAAACCATATCCAGTTGCTTGAGTAACTATTTTTGGTGTATCTTATTACCTGGATGTCTAACCTACATCGACGCTCTATGATATATTCTATAGAAAAATATTCTGATGATTCAACAATATCTTGTATATACTATGTAGGAAGTATTCTCTGGTACTCGTATCAGATCAAAATTCGACCAGTCCTTTAATGAAGTATTTTTCTGGAGTTCCTATACTTTAGATTAGGTGCGCCTTTAATAGAATAATCTATCATCGGTGACTTTTCTTACTCGATAGAGCGTGTCAATGTATCGTTATGAAAATTTTAGGCTAGTCATTGAGGCTTCGCCAAAAAATATGAAAAACACCTTGAAGGTCACGAATGAAAACCAGCAAAGAGGATGTAACAAGCTTTCTCATTCATCCATAGCAAACGTCATTTGTGTACTCAACAGCCAAGAGAATCATTCCATCCATTAGCTTTTTCGGACGTTATAATTACTTGGTGTTCAAGATCAACAAGACTGCTCAAAAGCTTTTACGCGTACGAGCGATTATTGACTAAACTCCATGCATAAAGATTACAGTAAGATGTGGTCATGACGTCAGTGATATACGATTACAACACAAGATAATGGATACGCATCCGATTGCAGCGCAGAGTGATGTATGAGAGAATATGCAATCCCGTCCCAACACGAGATGGTAGAGGACACTAATTGACGCAGTCGCAAAATGTCGTTTTGGCCTTTTACAGAATCGTAGAATCTCTTTTCTAAAAAAAAGAGATTTTATTTTGATGAGACAGTGCTCTGGGTAAAGAATGTCAGAATGTTAAGAAATGTCAGTTTTGGTCGCTTTCAGATCTCTAATTAAGATCCCCTGTACAGGTCCTAATTAGAAGTGGACAGTCCCTGAATTGACGTCATCTGAAAATAAGAGGGTGGCATTTTTGGTGATGTCGTCCACCGTTGAAGATTTTAAAAGTCAGACTTTTTGGGGCATTTGAGATAGCGGTTGTGAGTTGGAATGATCTAGAGTGTTCACGGATGAGATTATTACACCCTGAACTTGCCTGATTTTACATTACTGTCAAAAATGGCTGCTTCAATCGAAAACAAAACTGTGACAATACTAATGACATCTATTAAAATTACTTTGGGACCGTAATTGTTAACTAACAAAGAATCGGAATTGCTTTGATAAATACAGCGGCGCTTTCGGCGAAGAACATTCTATGCTATAAACGTTGAGAAAAGTGTGGTCCAATCGGCAAACGCGTGTTGTGTAGTGTGGGATCCAAGAACATGTCAAAACAGACGTGACTTCATGAAGTTGGCTTTATTAGGAATTGTGGACATGAGGAAATGTCAATCATTTTGTGGATTGCGTGGACTGCAAAATCATTCGGAAGTGTCAATCATTCGTGTTTGTGAGGGGAATTGACAAATTTGGGCATATATGCTTGCTGCATTGGAACATCACTGAGTTTTTTTTAATATTCAAGGAAACTTGTACGTGAACTTTGAATAAAAATCGTTAGAATGAATCAATACATGGTTTCGTTGTGCTTTGTCGTCTATTTGTAAATCATGAGTTAAATAAGTCAGAATATAAGAGTAGAATTGAAATATTACATTCCACAGGATGTGATAAACCGACTGAAGCTAAAAACAATACTTTTTAACCATTACCGTTAAGAAGCTGAATCTATATTTTGGACTATGATAGAAGTAACAATCTAATCTATGTTGATGCATGTTGAACTTTGAAAACGTATGTCTTTGTTGTGACTTGTATTTGCCAAGATGGGCAAAAATCAACAACAAAGGGTCTTTTAATTAAGGGTTAATGACCCGGTGCCGGTGTCGATTCATTCTGACCAATCAGAAGGAGGATACACACCGGCCTGGCCGGAATCCAAGTGTTACGGCGTCATAACCAACATGGAACGGGGCCTTCTGATTGGTCCGCGGCGCCTGGCTGTATGATGATTAAAATTATCGGTGTTGTACATGTGTGGAACCTACCATCGTTACACGGGGGACAGAGGATGGCGTCGACGTGTTCGTCTGTGTAGAGTTCCACCGTCCGACCGGCGGCAGTCACCGCATTACAGCCGGAGTCTCGCCAGACTAGGCTGGAAAAAACAGAAAATGCAATGACTCAATACTCGAGTATCTAACACAGGTCAGCGATACAATAGAACAATGTATTGTCTTTCCTTCTTTCTTTCTTTCTCCACCCCCTCTCCCTAGCTTCCCACCTTCTTAATCTGTCGCATTTTCTTAATTCTGTCGAAAGATTAAAATAAATGGCAAGTCCTGCAAATGTACAATGTACAAGAGCAATGTACGGTCTTGCCCTCTCCAAATGGGAACAATGTACAATGTACAAGGTCAATGTACTGTATTTTCCTTTTCCCTTCTTCTTTCCCTCCCTCTTTCCCTCCCTCTTTCCCTCCCCCTTTGCCTCCCTCTTTCCCCCACTCTAGCCTCCCTCCCTCTTTGTCGTATTTTTAGAAAGTTTAAAAAACTGGCAAATCCCGCAAATGGGAGTGAACAAGATATGAACTAGGCACCATTGGGTGCAAAATAGAGGCAAAACAGACGCCATTAACCCTCAAACCACTGACCTTTTTTGTGACGTAGATTACCGTATGGGGTCAAAACTGACTCAATAACGTTTTGTACAAATACAGTTTTTTTTGTGACTCTTTTTGTGATTTGTATATATGTATAGCTTCATTAATCTGTGTAGGACAGTTCGACATGGTTAGGTGAGAATAATTCTAATAACTCATTATCATAATTTGTGCAAAAGATAATGAGGACCACATTTTCAATGATTTTGCACTAACGCTATTCAGAGAGGGTAAGTTTTTTTCTTTTTATGCCTGCACCAACTTTAAAGTCACATAGCCCCTAAATAGCATATGCTAGGGCCACCAAACCTGGTCTCTTTTCAGAAAATGTTAATAGCAAGCATTCTAAATGAATAAAAAAAATCATAATCTTTCATGTTGCAACGGCAACGGAATTCTTACAGGCATATCTATTACGCAATTTTCTAATTTTGACATAAACACGCAAGTTGTAAGGTTTTCTTGGCAAACCACACTTGTTCATGGCATCTTAGAAAATTCAACGTAAATTTCATGATTCAATATTCTGTAAAACGTTTCAGGATTTATTTGATCTAATACACCTATACGCATAAACCCTACAAGTAAATGGCAATAAACTCAAAATAGAGTGAAAGCTGGTGACTGGTTGGTGTCCGTTCGTTTTGGTCACTTCTGCAACTGCCTAAATTCAGGTTATGGCAAGAAAAAAATGAACCGATAAGTTCTCACCTCAAACATCAATAGGAGCAAAGTAGCAAGCTAAAATATTGTACACAAACTGAAATTATGAAGATACACGATCTTTTGTAGTTTTGACTCAGCGACAAGCTTTCCTGTGAATGGCGCCGGCGCACGGAGTCATGGACCATGGAACGGGCTACTTTCTCGCGCGAGGAAGAAAATTAAGAGAAATGCTTTGAACTATATGAAGGTAGTGTTTGAACTGAATCCAGCTATTGTGGATATCATCTGCATCTGGCGTTTTAGCTGTGCCGTTCACAACGAAAGTGTGTTTCAACTGCTGTCATCCCGACTAGTACTGCTCTTGTACTGGTTGAAATGCAAATCAGACACACTCGTTTGCGCGTTTTATCTTCAATGCTACAATTGCTTGTTTCTCTCAGTGACAAAATTGTCGTTATTTGTCTGTCTGGGAATATCCATATCATCTGCATGATATATATTGATGCAACTTATGCGGCGGAAATCATAAAATACTTTACATAGTATGCTTCCTACGGTCACTTTTTTGTTTCGTTCGGCGTATTCTACAACCGGTACATATCATGACGTTTAACAGATATGTCTTCTATTCAATATTTACAATAAGGATATGGGATTGTTTACGAAATCACAAATTAATGTGTGAATTAACCTAATACTTCCTTAGCCTTCTGTTTGCCACTCACCATGACATAATTGAGATCGCTCTTGTAGAAGAAGTGCCTCTGATTTGCATTTCAAGAGGTTGCAACAAGAGCACTAGTGACGAAAACACTTGAAACACAATTCAGCTTAGACAGAAATCGTCAGCTGTTCATGACAACAATGTAGCATTAAATCTCACGAGTCCACCGGGTTTCACACGAGAAAAACATAGTATAACACGAATACAATTTATTTAGACCACAGCAAGTAAATGTTTATGCATGTCATCCTTTGCAGAGTACAAAATTAATGACAAAGCGCGAAAAAAATTATGATGGGTAAAAAAAACAAGATGGCTAAATTTTCAAAATAGACACAATAAACGTCGTAACTAGACTTGGAGTGACAAAACGTGGCATCACAACTAACAAGGCATCCCTGTATTAAAGAAGTGAACTACTGTAGACAGAGTGACACTAGTGTGGTACACTGGTATCACTTGCCAAGCCAACTAAATTCTTTGCTTCCATATTGGTGGCAATTTTACAACTATCCTACAAGTTTCACTTCTGCAACTACAGCCATGGCTACCTCCCCAGTGTCACTTCTGCAAGTGTAGTTATTAGGCTACACAACATGTTTGCCTATTTTGGTCTATCTGAATATCCTCGAAGAGGAATAAAAAAATTGTTTTTTTTCTGAAATGAGGTGAAATTAAGTTAATGAGCACGCTGATGTAATCCATAAAATTTACTTGCTATGGCATTAGAGATTCAAAAAATGAATGCAGCATCAGTAATCCTGAGGTATATTCACTTCAGATACTAGTGTCTAGGTGTTAAATCTTAAGAACGCTTCTATGGCAATGTATGTGATGTTGATGTGGCGCTGTTATAGCACCCGGTGGAATTATGAGAGAGGAATTTACTCTTTATCCTGATCTCTTTGTCCTCTTGAACAGCTGCATATGACTTGCTGCCGATTTACACATTGTCAAGTATTTTCGCCTCGAGAGGGGACTCAATTTGTATCGCGGGGGTGAGGGAGGGGGTGCAATTCGCCTTTTCCGGCATGTGTAAATCCATGGACTCAACTCGTAGGGAATGATGTGACACTCAAGGGTGATTTGGCAATCAGAAAAGCTATTTGGCGCCATTTTAGTGGAAGGCGCTTGTTATAGCAATTTTCAGTAGCCTCAGAGAGCAGCAACGGTTTTATCATTTTCGGTAAGTTTTTTTGCGTATGTTAGGGCGTGGTCACATAGGCCGTGCGATAGTAGTACTGTCGCTTGCATTGGAGAACAAAAATGCCTCCTGCAAAGTTCAACTGTCATTGTACAAAAATGCTGATTTGGATCCATGTCGGTGGTTGGTTCTGTCACGGCAACGGTTTTATCATTTTCTGTAAGTCTATTTTGTGTATGTAAGGGCGTGGTAACATGTCGGTGGTTGGTTCTGTCACGGCAACGGTTTTATCATTTTCTGTAAGTCTATTTTGTGTATGTAAGGGCGTGGTAACATGTCGGTGGTTGGTTCTGTCACGGCAACGGTTTTATCATTTTCTGTAAGTCTATTTTGTGTATGTAAGGGCGTGGTAACATGTCGGTGGTTGGTTCTGTCACGGCCTGCTTGAAAATCCTATATGACATACGTACGCCGTACGTATACGACGACGAACGTAAAGCGTAAGGCGATCGCTCGCCCTGTGTGACCGTGCCCTTAAAGTGCCATCTCACTGCACTTGGGTCACCGGTACTTTCGAACCCCGCAGTGCCACACCGGTCCCTCAAGTGCATACCACCTTTAGTCAGCTAATTGTTGGGTCCATGGTAACTTAGACATGGCCATGGTTTTTGCCATGATAGATCACAGGCTACTGTCGAGACTCAGTGTCTGATCAATAGATTGAAGACGAACAATTGGAATCCATCTTGAATCTGCGCAGAAAAAAAATGACAGCTGTCGAACACAACAGGCGTTACAAATCACTTTGACACCCAGTGTGCAAACAGAACAATGCTCTTGGGTTCCGACTGAGTTGAATTGCAGTCGAGTTGAAAATACGTGTATAAATCGGCAATTATACTATTCATTATCTACGTTCGTCCATTACAAACCTCCATATGACATTGACTGTGTCGTACATTTAGACTTAGCATTGTAGAATTAAAGGCAATAATATACTGTAAATGCAGAAATGTTCGCGGTAGTTTTTTCTTCGCGCGGTTTTCCGGTGGCCACTTCACAACCGCGAACACTCCATGCATTTTTCTGCTATCGCGAAACTAAGTAAATTCGCGCAAAGTGAAATGTATTTACAGTACTCTGATTCATGTACACACAGACCGATACATGAACGAACTTGAAATAAGACCCCAAATTTTATTTTCTAATCTAAAAAGCAACTTTTGTCTAATACAGAGACAAATAGTCAAATGCACGGTGCAATTCAAAAGCACATGATAAGATATACTGTGTAATTGACACAACAAAATACACGATTAATGCCATCCGACTTAAATTCAGTGGTCCTTACTAAAATGGTACGACTTGATACAAACAAGGACGGACGTTATATCAAACGCCTTATATAAGGTCCTTAATAGATAGTGCAGTAACCGAACAAGCCAGAAATAAGCATGTAAATGTAAGAATGGAAACGTTCGGTGTAAACAAAAAGAAACCAAATCGACAGGATTGAAGTTAAAGATACTTTGAACGTGAACAAAGCAATAAGGAAGCATTGGCAATGGAGGTAAATTTGGCCTGGTAGAAAAAAATTGAAATCTAAATTTCGGTCGAAGTGATGCAACACCATTATTTTCAACATCACTTGTACTGGCAGCCTTAAAAAAATAAGCAGAGCTATGTTTGGTGGGTTTGTTTGTATAACAATTTCTGTTGCAATAAAAGTGATCAGTAGATGTTTAAACTTAAGGCTATACTGTTCCTTACCAGCGGTCGAAAGCCTAAAAAGGCTAGATTCGGCAAATGTTTAGTAAGGTATGTCGAGAATCCGGAGAAAGAACAATTTACCTTGGCCTTAGAGGAATGGTAAATCTTAATAAAGCGTTAGAATTTTAGCAATAATGTTAACATTTTAATTCGAATATATGGCAGTTGAACCTTAAATTTAAATCTGTAGGACTGTGTAATATAGAAATATAGTAATATAGTAATATAGAAATAAGCTAGTAAGGGTTAACGCTGATTTCCACTGTGTTAAGGGCACGACATTAAAAGATGGATCCCATCCCTGTCTTGCCACCCCCTTTACCTCCCCAACCAAAGTCAGCTACCCATTTACACCTAGTAGGTGGAGTGAAAAAAGCCGTGTAAAGTGTCTTTTCCAAGGAAGCAAACCAATGACTTCTCGATCTCTCTCCACTGTACCTCACCACTAGGCCATTTGAAGCCAAGAAGTATCTGAATCTAAAACTGTTTCCCCAATTCTTTCTATAGAATAAGATATCTGCTCTGTATGTATGGTTCTCCTGTCGATTTGACCACAGGCATTTTACCGTAGGCTGTTTTTGCCTGACCTGCACATGACTTTTTATGGTGAAGGAGAGGTGTGCAATTCCTTCTCCACCCTCTCGTCTACTGGTGCACTAAGTCTCACAGGGACAGAACTGTATGACATGCTCTAAGCATACTTGAAATGTATAGTAAAATGATGGTTGTTGTCTAACCTTATCGTGTGCCCAGGTAGAAGCGAGGAGTCCAACATGACAGTCTCGGCGGCCAGTGTGGCTGCCCCCGCCGTCGTCTCCCACGCCATCCGCCCCAGCAAATCATCGGACTGGGGCAGCAACAGCCCCAAACGAAACTCCCGGGCCTCAACATCACCGAGACACACCAAGACAGCCAAGAAACTGATAAACGTGTTTGTAGCGAGAGAAAACATATTGCTTTGGAATAGCAATGCAGATGAAATGCAAAAATAATAAGAATAAAATAACGGACGCCTTGCGCCTGCACGCACCGAAGCGGCGTGTGAGCTTACTTGGAGAGTACGGTATCCTTTATATACCATGTGTTATTAACTTAGGGCAAAAATACGTTAAGTATTGTTTTGCGTCACTGAAATAAATCCTATCGAACTGTATTGTGTTACGGCTGCAAGATTTGAATCCTCTACAGCTAATGCGATTATTTTTAGCTACATTATCTATAGGCTTTGCTTTTGAAACTGTTCTGAAAATAATGAATACTTGGCGTGGATATGCAGAAATAACATACTCATGGATTTGCTGCAACAACTGGCGAAATTTTACATCGAATCTTTTAAGTGGCAGAGATACTACAGTATTACTACAGTATATGATAATGCGTTTTGTAAATGGGCCTTCTCGCTGGTTTATTTAACGGCAATGAACGCCTTTTCTCTATTGGTATAATGGACCTGTCCTTGGTGCTGAATCAAAGATCAATTTTGTACTAAGAACATCATTGTCCTTATGCAAGGTTACACTTAAGCAAAGGGCACAACCCGCTGTAAGTGCAATTTGTCCGTACGATTTTTTTTTGGGGGGGGGGGAGGCCACGTCCGCCACGTATTTCTGAAAAAGTTCATCCGTACAGGGCAGGCACGTCGCAAGGGGTGGATCCGTAGCCCGATGGCTGTGGAAATTATGCCTGCACATAAAGTTCTACGGCGTGTCTGCGTAGGATTCCCCACGAGTTCGTACGGAGGCGGAACTTACCACTTACGGATCCCAAAAGATTGCCCACGTTTTGGCACGTAGACAGCACGTATTTGCACGTACGGCGGGCTGCGCCCTAAGCTGAAGTTGAGTAAGATAAATTTGAAAACAGCCAGACGTGTCAGACAGCTGCCGCTGTCTTTGTTAGTGACAATGAATAGGTAAATGGATGCTGTCTTTATCACCTGACCGTTTGGAAACCTTTCCAGTTGCTTGAGTAATTATTACCCTGTGTATCTTATTACTTTGATGTCTAGCCGTCATTGGTGAAGGAGTGTCCTTGGTAGATGTATCATGTGGTATAAAACAGCTATACAAGTGCAGCTAACAGCTTTTATAGCTAATATAGCTAAAAACAAACGATACATTCAATGTTACTTCCAGAGGTTGACATCAAAACATTTTTTTGCCATCCGTATGGAAGTTATGCCTTCGTCTAATCCTACATATCATATTTCTACAAAAGTCAATCTAAAAATGATTCATAAACACGTCTGGGAATTTTGATCCATTTATTTTATTCACACATACAGCAAAATCAAGGAATGCTTAAGCTAAATACGAAATTCCTACAACGCAGTATAATTTTTTTACGATCTTGCATTGATAGCAACGGAACATGGGATGGTGGAGGCGCCCTATGCATGATGGGTAATCATCAATTACAGATGGCTGCCGTCTCGTTCCCATGTCCGGTAGGTATGGTAGCAGAACACAGTATTTCTCTTACGGTAAAGAAGCACAAACTGATTGACATGGAAGCGGATAAAATTACAATCTGCCTAGGGTTCACTAGAAAAACATGACAAAGGAATATGCTGATGGTGCAATCTACAATAACTGAATAGAAATGTTTTGTTTTCAGATCCTCTTTTAAATGGAGTGATGCGTGATATTTACAGGAAGCGTCTTGGTGATTCGGCTGCAATTCCACACGATCCCGCATCACCCCATTTAAAATACAATAACTGAATAGAAATGTTTTGTTTTCACATCCTCTTTTAAATGGAGTGATGCGAGGTCGTGTGGAATTGAAGCCGAATCACCAAGACGCTTCCTGTAAATATCACGTGCATTGATACGCCGGCAACCTTATCTATACGATCTAAAACCCGAACTTTTAATTCTGTTATGCAGTGAAGTTCATGACTGTTTGACTTACGCTTTACAGTACTTACAAACGGTTCAAGATTTACGTCGCACTAGTTTTTGTACCGTACAGCACAGACTCCGGGCGACGCGGATTGATACTGTGTGCTGCAACCACATCAAACGTTATATTGCTTACGTATACGTTATACGTAGCGATGTGATACACACATGCATAGCGATGGGTTGATACATTGTAAATATTCAGCTTTAACAGTTAATTGATATAATTTACTTTGTAGGATGTCATTATTATATTACACAGTAAAAAGTAAAACTCGCAAACCCAGGACGCAGATTGTCATTAAGGAAGTTAGGTCACTCTAAACCATTCTACACCATGGAATTATAATCAAACATTTCGATTTGTATTTCACCTCAATACAATACGATTAAGCACATGATGTTACATAATTTCAATAGATATGCCATACGAGCTTCAGAAGATTTGTTATATGTTAGATGTGTTATATCTAGCAAGGTAATTGGATCCAAAAAGTAATTGGTTTGACATCCAGTTGAAGCAAGTATTGCACACACCAACTCCAACCAGCCTGCAGAAAGCTGCTATGGCCTTCTTTCTTGAAGGTTTGATAACACTTGCTGTAGTAACTTAACGTTTGATCAGGTTTTGTAGCAATTGCGTAGTCTTCAAGCAGACCTTACGGTGCCTTAGAGGTAGTATCAAAGCTGACAAAGGAATATAGCCGGCCGGGGGGGGGGGGGGGTCAAACGGGCACCGGTACCGACTATATTCCTTTGCCAGCTTTGATACTATCTCTAAGGCACCGTATGGTCTGCTTGGAGACTACTTGTAACTGTATGCAGCACTTGGCAATTTTGATGTTTTGTCAATTCAATGACAATGTCACAACTTACCCTGCCACATCAAGCACTTATTTAGTGAAGGTAATAAGATATTCAGGATACGCCTGTGTGTCAGAGAATACAACAATGATTTGTGGATTTGCAACACTATCGCAAACACTGTCATACGTGATATGTGGCTTGCTCGGGTCTTTTGCTGGGGGGACGATGATACCCTTCTGGCCGCGACACATGTCCCCTGACAGAACACGCACCATGTACATGTATCTGTGGCCGTTTGCGTCTGGTCTTGAGTACCCGTCAGCACCGGAGAGACTTGCTGTCACTGCAAAGTATGCGCCATTTCCCAATCTTGCACCTGTAAGATGGTAGTGCAAGATGGTAGACAACAAATTTGTTGGACTATAGTAACGTCAATACATATAGAATACAACACGGTGTATTCCGTATCACCCGAGGTGCCAGCTTGACGGGTCGCCCGACTTTGTGTCCTCGAACAAAAGATTGCAACAACAGCAATTCTAACGTCTGAATCCGGGATTCGAATTTTCAACCATGCCGTATTCGACCCGTTCGAAATAGTTCGATTTATTCGAAGAAAGCCTGTGTGATACGCCTTTCAAACCTGTGCAATACGGAAGTTATGGCCCGGTCCGGAACACCCGTATCAAACGTTTTCGCGTCACAGGTATGACATAATGTTTTATTACAGATATTCTCTAGCTCGTTCATATGTTTGTGGTAATGCCTCGCTAAATCGTGCGTCAACTTTCTCCTTTGTTGTAATTCAACATCATACTCATTTTTCAATATTGGAGACCATCGAAATTTGACAAATTATAGATGCACACATACCGACATTGGTGCCGCTGTAGCTACGGTTGAACCCGGTATGATTGATGCTCGGTATCGGGTCAGCAGGAGCACCGTGATACAGGATCCGCTCGACAGGCTGTGTGCTCTTTGCGTTGTCAAGTTCCATCTTCTTCTTTCTCACCATGTACTGGTGCCACAGGGTGACGTTCTGTATACGTTGTATCTGAATGGAAATGAGAGATGTGGTAAAGCCCCCTTTTAGCCCCCTTTACAAATCAAGAATTTAGCTCGACCGAGTTGTTGGCGAGCTCCAAATGGACATTTTCGGCCGGAGTATGACTGGCGTTTTGGCGATTATGCGGGCCATGACCGATTTTTTTTCAGCTCGGCCGGCGTTTGCGGGGCACTTGCAGCTGCGCTTAATTTCAGCGAGGCCTCGGCGGCGAGTGTTGAGCTCGGAGAGCTCGTCAATGGGTTGCCTGTAGCTCGACCGGAGCTTGTCCGAACAATGGCAAAGACTTGGCCAATACTCGGGCGGCAACCCGACGGTTTTTTACTTTTTTTTTTCGGTCGAAGTTTGCCCGAACTCTTCGGCCTCGCGCCAGACTCGTTCGGGCTTCCTGCAATAACTGGACGATATTCCGTCCGACTTTTAACTAGTTTAGCGTGCTTTGGGCGAGCGTTGTGCTGGTGTCGCTGGGAGCTTGGGAGGGCTCTGGCAGAATTTTAATTGTCACTTTCTCAATTTGACACCTGTGTTGAACACGTGCCTTTGTTTGGGGCTTTCATTTTTAGTAGACACGTTGGTCCGTAATATCCGATAATAAAGACTACTGTATGAACTTTTCTAAGAATGCTGCGTACCTTTTATTATGAAAGGCAATTGGAAACCAAGACAATACTTCCAATTTATTTGTTTGCTATAGGTTTGGATGTGTAAGATCATAAAATCTTCATGTCTGAAGGTTTCCAGCATGCAACTCTGACGGCCTTTACCAAAATTCGCCCGAGGTTTGCCCGAGGTTCGGCCGATTTCCATTTGTCAAAACTATTGAATTATGATGAATAAGACTGGTCTGTTCACTTTGTGGCTCTTGTGGTAGTTTTTGGATTGGTTTATCACAACGTTCCTGTTATTATTATTGTTTTAAGTCTGTCCGCCCACTCCACTCATGCCCTGCGAACTTCCCTCAAAATTCTGCGTTTTACAAGGTTAGTCAGTTCTGACTTCGTCCATGTTTAAGACATAGTACAATCTCATCAAAAAATTATAATCAGCTGTTTTGGACGGATGTCGGACGAGCTCCGTCGATTTGTAAGGGGGGGGGGTAAATACAGCGAAAAATACAGCCAATCCTCGGGCGATGTTGAAATTCTGCGAGTTCAGACCGATCTACAAATTCGGCCAGCGTCCGCATGAATTGTAAAGCCCGCTTCATCAGGGCTTATAGATAGATCAGATGGTAAAGTTCAGCAAACTGGGAACAGTAACCACTTCTAAAGAATAATGTGTAGGCGCTAAGAGCTTCGGTTTTGCCCACCTTCAGCACATTTGCTGTTGTTATCGCAGGATACCCGGCCGTCAGGGCGTCTGTGGCAATACTCTTCATGAACTCGTCGTGGACCTTCCTGTACTCTTCTGATGTAGGTTGCAGCTCGACTTCTTTAGAATGGTCGTCTTCTGCCATATCGGTCCAGGTTTCTGGTACCTTCATTGTACCTGATTAAATAGACAATTTGATGTTATCAATCATTCCAAAAGGCAAACTTAGAAAATAAATTTATATGAAAGAAGGGAAAATTCTGTGGTGAAAAAACTGATGCTTTTGTTCTCCGCCCAGAGCTATCAATTATAGGTGCAGAGGAATATTCGAAGAGAACATAAATGTATGTTAAATGCAACCAAGAATGTTCACAGATCATTTCATGCTCCCGACATATATTTTTACACTTGATGCAATATTTACAGTTTGCGGATTAGTAGGTTCTGGTGGTGGGATAGAGACAACCAAACCACATTTAATTTTGTAGACACACCTAGTGAACACCTTTGAGAAAATTACCTTCTTTCTCGATTTCATGTCGAACCACGTCCATTGCAGCCTCTGCTGAGTCTCCAACAGCGGTTTCTTTCATTGCCATGAAGTCAATGTGTAGATTTTCACCCTCGAATTGAAAATCAACGCCAGTTTTACTGGCCAAGCGGGCAGTCTCTATTATGTAGTTGACCTTGGGCTCATAGGGCTGCCTCTCGTCGTTCTCATCAATGTAGTACCACTGTACGGTCTTCATGAGAAGTTCTCCTTTCTCGCTAAGATGTTTCTCTTCTTTGGCCTTCATCTCGACATCACGTTGAAAGTTATTTATCTGTTGAGAAGCCGCCAGCACGTCGATCTCTCGACCTTGCAAGCGAATGTTGCTTCTCGTAATGGTAGCAGAACAATCGTTACGCTGAGCAATGCGCGCGACGAGATCCTTCTGCTCCTCCGTCAATTTGATCCTGACACGGACCCTCTCATCTTTAGACGCGTCGTCCATAATCTTGTTTATCATGGTCTTTGCTTTAAACAGATTGTCGTCACTGTCGGCGTAGATGACGAGGACGACGACGTCATCGGCTGATGGGATGGGTTTGTTGTCGGCGGTACTTGACTGACCTCCAGTGAGATAGCTCAATCCTGCAGAAGCAAGCCTCCCGATACTTCCTGTTGAGGTATAGCAACACAGTGTTATTCTGGAGCAAAGAAACTAAAAACAAATAGCAAGTAAAAGCAGCACCCCACTCTCTAAAGAGCCTCCTACAGGGTATATTTAAGGATTAATGACCCGCCCCGAGGTGTATATGGTGTCATAACGCATGGGCATTTGCTTTAACCACAGAATAAAATCACCGAGTGAGCGAAGCGAATTATCACATAGCCTACCCAAACTTGCAAACTCCTGTATGACGCATAGATCTCTTGGTTCTATACATGTGATACCAACAGCTGTCTATGCAAATTCTGTCCAATCGATATCAGAAGGAGCGATATACACCGAGCTGGTCGGAATCTACGTGGTACGGGCGCAACAGGGAACGGGGCCTACTGATTGGCCCTCTGTGCCTGGCTATATGATACTGTTATTTGAAATAAGAGAGCAAGATATGTAAAGGGTGGTTGAAGAGAGAGAAGTAAGTTGCACTTCAGTCGGAGGCCTGAGTGCTTCGAGCAAAGGGAAGAGTTTGTTCTTGGTTGTGGTCAAGATAGGCTCGCTTGTACAGTATGCTCCGACAAAACCGAACACCGGACTTTCTACTTATCTGACGGAACGAGACGAGATAGCCAGGTACGCCATTTTTTTCGACGGAAACTCACCAAGGATTCCGGACGGTTTTGCTGCTTTCTCGGGTAGAGGCTGTCCAACCTTTTTCTGCATTTCTTCGTGGAAAGCACGCACCATCTCTTGTTGGAATATGGTGATGCGAACCTCGTTGAGTCTGGTTGATTTGTTCTGGAGGACAAAGTCTTGCAGGGCGTCGAGGATAGTTGTTGCCGTACTTTCCGCACTTCCTTGCAGAGTACCTGTTTTTGATAGAATATACAACACTTGAAGTGATACTGAATACTCACTGGCATGAAAATTCATTCCAACTAAAAAAATGATTTTCTTGCAGTTTTTGTGAATTTATAGCTCATTCATGACTGTGATTTGTTTTTTGTTTAATATGTCTTATGTATTCCTTGTCAAAACTAACCTGTGGGGATATTTGGACCTCAATTTCGTGTTGCATATCCTGTTACTCTATATCTGCGGTTGCACTATTTCCCCTATTTCCGTAACTCGCAAACAAACGCGGAGAAAAACACACCGAAGACAACACACCCGTAGAAGGAGTTACTAACAAAAAAAGTCTTAAAGAATTTTCGGCCTTCCTCAACTGCAACCGTCATCAGGTTCAAAATTACGTACATTATCATTGTAGCTTAGCACACGTGACCTTACATAAACATGACGTCAAATATCGATCAAACTAGATAATGGCTATATCATGTTTGCTCCTATGGATCGTCATTAAGTCTTACCTGTTCCCAGAGCTGGAAATGCAATGGACCTAAGTCCGAGCGAGTCTGCAGTCTGTAGACAGCTGGTAATCACTTTCTTCCAATCTGTACTCTGGCCAAGTGCTGGTGCAACTGCGTGAATAATCTTCTGACATTTCAGCTGGCCCGATCCCGTGACTGCGATGCCGTCTTGCATACCACCACGAGCAGCTGTAAAGAAACATAAACGCCTGCAAAATTTTTCATTGTTACATGTTATTGGCCACAACGCTACCTCAATTATCACATCACTATACGATTAACCATGAACACAATTTATATATAAGAGGAACAATCTTCATTTGCATAATGCTCTCACTGGACTCTAATGTGATTGATAAGCCTTGATAACAATTTGACGCGTCGTGCCCAACAAAGTAATGAAACAACTCGAATTATATTCCCTAGTTCATGAATTCAGACAGAATCCTAATTAGCATTTCATTATCGCATTCACCTACCGATATTTTTACATTCCTGTTCAATGTCAGGTCCACCAGCTTTGCATATTGCATTGGAAACGGCACCTGTATGAACATGAAGACAATATATCAGATTCGATTTGCCTCTATCCAATGATGTACCGGTTACAATAAGTAAAATTACTAAACTATAAGACAGATATTTAGCAATATTAGACCAAACCTCGAGTCAGGTCGAGTTGTTCGTTCGTGCTGTTGACAATGCAGTCAGTGGTCTCCTTGGTGAGATCTCCTTTGCGGACGTTCAGTGTTAGGTCTCCGATAAACATTTGCAGTTCTCCGCGTACCGGAGTAGATATTTCGGAAAACAACGACGACACTGAAAAGAATATAGTATTAGATCGATTTAATCATGTTGGAATTTTTGCAGTTGGAATACCAGATATACGAAAAACCCATCCAATGCGTATTTCGATTCATGTCACCAAACCAACAGGCCAAAAGAACATTCTTGGTGCATAATTAGCTGGATAAATAGATTTTGTGCACATATCCATTTCAACCGCACATTTCCTTATGTCATACATGTGACGCAAAAACATTCGATACGGGTGTTGCGGACCGTGTGATAACTTTCCGTATCACACAGGTTATAAGGTCCCGTTCATGATGCAAAAATTAATGCGGATGCATCCGCATTTTCGGCCGATGCGGATAGATTTCTCATCATGAATGCTCCGAAACGAATTTGATGCGGATTTTTCGGGACTACCTCGGGAGGTGGATTTGAAACGGATTTTTTAGATCCGCATTTGCGAATTGTCATCATGAACGCAAATGCGGCGTGAATCCGCATTACATCCGTGTACCGCGGGGTCATATAGCGCGGGGAATTGGAATTTTTTAGCCGTTACTGTCATCGTGAAATCTTGTTATGGCCGATTGCGTTCCCTTCCGCGGTTACACACTATTTTGTAGAAAAACAACACCCAGAAGAGCAGGGAAGGGAAATTCCCGCCATCTTGAGCACTGTTCCCTGACCTCAACCTCTGACCTTTAAATGAGAAATTTAAAATCATCCGGATCTGAAACGGTTTGCTCGTGGCCATCGTGAACGCAAAATGAAACCATTTGCATTCGGATCTTGGTCGGATGTAAGCACATGCGGATGCATCCGCATGGATTTTTGCATCATGAACGGGGCCTAAGTTGTATCACACAGGCTGCTTTGGGGTAAATCGAACTATTTCGAACGGGCCGAATACGGCACGGTAGAAACTTCGAATACCGAATTCGGACGTTAGAATTGCTGTTGTTACAATCTTTTGTTCGAGAACACAACATTTTCTCAACTTCCGGTGCATTTCGCATCGAAACATGAGATAAATAAAACACAACACGGTGTATTCGGCATCAGCCTCGGTCCCAGCCCTTCCGCGGGTAGGATCACCCTCCGGCCTTTGGCCGTCGGGCTATCCATTCCGCAGTCGGGCTGGCACCTCGGGTGATACGGAATACATCGTGTTGTATTCTATATTTACTTCCACGGTTCCGGCGACCTCGTTGACCGCGTCCCGGCCGCACAGCTGGAGATGGAGATGCTGCCTCAGCTTGGGGGATAGGCTCTGGGGTCGGATTTGGTTGGGGTGCATCGTCAGTGTGCAGAGCCTTGTACTTTATCATAACTTCGTTGAAAGCCTGTGAAACACAAAATATATAAGTCTCATAGTTTCATACAGCCTAGTTTTCATAATCTGCAACAAAAAAATCAAGACCATATCATGTCCAGGTCAAAAGATACACACACAAAAAAAAAACGTTTTACTGCAGTGCCAAGGTCACACATGAGCTAAAGCTTTCAAAAGCCCCACTTACAAACCAAATGTCATTACAATCCATCCAGATGTTCTCTTCATGTAATGATTTCTACATGCATACTGGGAACGTAGGAGAAAGTGGGATAGTGATCCTGTATGATTACAATCCCTAACCAATCTGACCCAATCCGCTTACTAAGAGAAGTCGAAATGTCTTGAATGAGTGATCCAGCCATGCATTTGTTTTTTTCTGTCTCTCACAAATAACAACAAAAAGGAAATGACATACCGGAATGGATTTCGGGTCTTCCTCCCACACAATGAAGCGAATTTCACGAAGAGAACCAGCGGGATTCGTCCTGCAGTGTTCTACAGCCTCGTTGAACATGGCCTCTGCCACGACATCATGCGGGAAGTGAAGTCCTCCGGTGCCCATCGCTGGAATCGCGATGGACGTGTAGTTTCCCTTCTCAGCTTGTTGCAGACACTGCTGGACAAGCTTGCGAAGAACCTGGAGAACGATGTTACAGGTTCTGAGTTGGGTCATCAGCAAGCCATCAAGGAAAATTATAAAATTATGTTGTGGATACACTATCTGACTGACTAAAGACGATCGGATAGCCACAGACCTTTTCAGAGTTCCCTTGTCCACCGTCCCAGCTGCACAAGACACAGTGGATCACCTGCTTGCACAGTAGATCTGCTGAATCAGTGACGAGGATCTGACCATCAGGCAGAGATGTAATCCTCGCTTGCTGCATGGCTCTGTTGACCAGAGTTTGCAGATCGTTGCCAGCTAGCTGGAGGATGGCTCTAGACACCGCGCCGGTGTTCAGGTTCAGGTTGCCAGCGGTAGTGTTCACCAAAACGTCGACCTATATAGAAACAGGTATAACGCAGAAGATGACGTCAAATGAACGCCTGCTTGTTTGTTTGTTTGTTTGTTTGTTTGTTTGTTTGGATCGACTACTCTCTCATCGAAGCCAGGGACGTCTGAATTGCGAGGAGCTTGTAATTACAATAGGCGGGGCTAAGTCGCAAGGGTCTGAAATGGCAGCCGGTAAACAGCGCCTAATGACCTCAACACGACAGTAATTGCCCCAGTTGCGGCCAGGGACTGTAGGTTTTTGGACCACTCACACCGCAACATCGCACATGTGGCGGGTTCTTTTACGTAGCGTTGTAGTCTAGATGTAAGATGAAACGGAAATGGAACAAGGAAAGAGATCAAATTCACTAACATTTTGACTAGCAATGTTGGCTTGGATGGCAATGATGGCCTTCCCCTCTGTTGTACGAAAGCCAACATCAGCTACGGGATCTCTAGGCTTCGGAGGCGGTGTGAACGTTGTTGTAGAGGGACTTGCCAGTCGCAGTCCACGCCTGGTGCGACGCCTGTTTGGCCGAGCGTTCTGAGGAGAGGTGGTGGTTCCTTGATCAACTTTGTCGTTGCTCTTCTCAACCTTTTCCATTCCAAAGGCTGAAACCAATGCATCGACAAATGCCTCTGCTGTCTGGTCGACAATATTGACAAACTTGATTACTTGCAGGCTTGTGGTAGGGTTATCCTCGAGGTATTCGACCGTCTTAGCCACAATTGTTTCAGCACACTTTTTGAGGGGATATCCGTAGATTCCAGAGCTGATCGCCGGAATGGCGATTGACCGAAAGTTGCTTTTAGCTGCTTCTTCGAGGCTTCCGTACACAGCATCAGCAAGGTGATCCTCCTCTCCATGACCTCCCCCATTCCATATCGGCCCAACTGCATGCAGAATCCTCTGACAAGTATTAATACGCCCAGGTGGTGAGGAGACCACTTGTCCAGGAATCAGTTTACCGTTCGCTTGAATGTAGTCGTTGCAAAACTTTTGAATGATGTCACCACCGGCGTCAACTATTGCCTTTGCCAGCCCTCCGACATGTTCCAGCCTTACATTTGCGGCATTGACGATGGCGTCTGCCTTGTGTTTTGTGATGTCGTCCCTCCAGACGACAAGTTTCTTTCCACCGTCAAGATTGACTACTGCCTTATTCTGGGGGACAATGATGGGGGACTTCGGCATAAACTGTTTGGCAAACGTGTCTGGATCTGGTGCTGGCGTTTTCTTCGTGGCATCCTGAATGTCAATAACGCACTTACACTTCTTCTCCACTAGCGGCAGTTTTGATCCGCCGTCTTTCTTGAAGTGCTTGGACATCCCAGGCTTCTTGATGGACATCTGGTCGCTGATGACACTGTCGATGTAAACTTTTAGGACAGAGTTAGCTCGTTGGATGCCTTCAGTGTTTCCTTTTATGAACATCATGGGACTTTCCTCACTTCCCTCAAACCAGACGGACAGTTTGTATTCCTCCAGCTGGAGCTGAAGGTTGGACTTCTGATGCTCTTTGATGAAGTGGATTACTCCGTCGTCGGCTCTTACCTGCTTCTTATAAACTGTCTTGACTTTGAGGTACTTGTCAACTTTATCCTTCATGTCTTTGACAAATGTAAATTTACCGGTGAACAAGATTGTAGTTGCACCAGGATCTGCACTGCTCTCCACTGATATCTTCAACAAACCCTGAGCACTTTGTTCCAGAGCCGTCTTTGTCGTCTTCCATTCCTCAGTATCTAGTACAGAGATAGACTGATCGGAGATATCAAGGCGTTGTTCTTGGAATGTCTTCTTCAGGATTGAGACTGCCTTCCTCACGTCATCATCGGTTAGGCCGCAGACGTCAACCTCACCTGTAGTGGTCGTGATCACGGCTACAACTCTGCCTTGTTTGTACTCACAAAGAAGATGCTGCTCGGGTTCCTTCGCACTTGTGAAGAAGGAACTCAGAGTAGGAGACAGCTTGATAGGCTGTGACATTGCTCCTTCCACTGTTTCGTACAACTGCTTTTTTGTTTGTTGGATTTCGTCCAGCAAACCATGAAACTTGACCTTCCTTCTATCCGTGTCAAATGACATCTGCAGCTTGGGGAACTTGCTTATCATTCTGTCTTCGAAGTCAGACATGGCTAAGAGCCTGACTTGGTAGGGCTTGAGTGTGGTAACGGTCTCATCTACTTCGGACTGTTTCCTTTTGATTTCCTCTTCTATTTCTTCCTTCCCTTCCATGACACTTTTGTAATGCTTCACCACGCTATCTTTTAGACCGGTGAAGGTGATCTTTCTCTCGCTGGTACTGAGTACGCTGATGGTATCATCATCGTTGAGGGTACCATCAACAGCGAGTTTGCAGACCTCTGGCCACGATGCCTGCATGACATCAGCAATCTCCTTGGTATCAAACCGTGCCAGAAAACTCTTCAGCCCTTCACTTGCGTTGGGAGCCCAGTTCTCCGCGATGCTTGCCAGGTTTGGTGTTTCCTTTGTCAGTGTGGGGATGATCTCCATACTGGCTTGATCGCTTCCAACGGGCCAAGAGATGGATGCATTGGCCTCTTCCATTGCATCGTCCAGATCCTTCTTAAACCGCTCATGATTCATCACGAATGAAGCAATGGCAGGAGTGACATCTTCGGTGATTGGAAGGGGCACCAGCTGAGGTGGTGTTTTTGCATCGGCAATTGTTGCGCCAAGGCAGGTGTAAAATGGTTCCACAGTCACTTTGGTCTTCTGTAAGGCGTGGCTTTGTTTCAGCACGCGTTCAATTACTGAAACAGAATAATGGGAACCTGCATTGGATTGTATATAATGTAAATGATTGAAACCCGGCTGCTGCTCTAAGACCACAGCAAGTGAGCTTTATGGATGACATCCTCTGCGGACCTCAACAATAATTTGAGCGACAAAAACATGTTGGGTAAAAAACAACAAGATGGCTGAAAATAGACACCATACACCTTGTAACAAGAATTGATGCAATGAAATATGGTGTTGCAGCCATTCGTTTCTGCAGTCAAGACTTAGTGTACTTATGCAGTATGAAAATGGCTTCACGTCACTTATGGCTTCAACATTGGTTCCACCATCAAAACTATTCAACTACGTGTAGATTCACTTCTACAACTACAATCGTAGCTCGATTGAGTCACTTCTACACAATACAAGCACAATTATCAAGCTACAATACAATAAACATTTGCCTCTTTGATACTATCTCGTCATGTTGAAACAGTCTCCGGAAAAATGTCTTTTTTTGTTGTTACATAAGTCGAAAATAATGAGCGAGCTGATGTCATCCATTATTCTTTATAAACATGCAACATGTTTTGCCGTAGTCTTCCGAAAGGAGTCCACAACAATGAACTCTGAATATATTGTATAACTGACAGTGCATCGTATTGCTCACCTGTATGGTCATCGAAAAATACTAGGGCACTGCCGCGGTCTTTGTCCAGTTTGACTTCTGCCACAGGACCTCCCCCGCTTCGTTTGGCATTCTCGAAGTAGTACAGCAGTTTGTCCTTAGATGTTTGGGGAGGGAGTCCCGTCACTTGGATGCAGTCCGTGTTGTGCACTTTCTCGGCAGATATCATCTGTCCTTCTAACTCAGTTTCCTCACATCTGGACAAGAGTGTGTCAAGATCTGAAACAAAACCAACGATTTTGGTAGCTGCTTGGAATTTTTAGTTGTTACTGTAAGAGCTGTGAGAATTATTTGTCTATATAGTTGTGTAATAGTAATCTTTCTATAGCTGTGTAAAAGCAATAAGAGAGATAGGAGTGACACAAGTAAACGGGAGGGATGTACATGTAGATGTATGTTTGTGTGTGTGTGTCTGAACATATGCGTATGTGTGTGTGTGTGTGTGTGTATGTCTGTGTCTGTTTGTATGTGTGTGTCTGTGTTTGTGTGTGTCTGTGCACATCTGTGTATCTGTGTGTGTGTTTAGGGGTGTATGTATGCGTGTGTGAGTGTGTGTTTGTAGCTGTATGTGTTTGTTTGTATGTCTGTGTCTGTATGTGTGTGTCTGTGCACATCTGTGTGTGTGTGTCTGTGCACATCTGTGTGTTTGTGTGTGTGTGTTTATGTGTATGTGTGTGTGTGTTTATAGCTATGTGTGTTTGTGTTTGCATGCCTGTGTCTGTTTGTATGTGTGTGTCTGAGTGTGTGTGTGTCTGTGCACATCTGTGTGTTTGTGTGTGTGTGTTTATGTGTATGTGTGTGTGTGTTTATAGCTATGTGTGTTTGTGTTTGCATGCCTGTGTCTGTTTGTATGCGTGTGTCTGAGTGTGTGTGTGTCTGTGCACATCTGTGTGTGTGTGTGTGATATAACAAATTGGTACCAACATATGTCGATCTGGGCGTCCAATAAACACAATAGGAAATCTAATCACACCTTGAACAACATACCTGAAATTGGCTCCATGAAAACTACCATGATGGTCCCAGCTTCTTTGCCATAGAGAACTTCAGACGGTTCGTCCACGCCCTCACTCATTGACTCAAGGTACAGAAACAATCCCTCTTCATCGACGTGGTCAGCGACGCCTTTCAGAAGGATTCGAGTCGGATCTACCGGTTGTTTTCGGCGAGGCTTGAGCAACCGAACTTTCAGCTTCCTTCTTGCAACCTCGTGAGTTGACTGCATTACTCGTGCTGGGGCTTTAAGTAAAATGTAAATATAGAAAGGTAGGTCAGTATCACATTTTTTTTATCCTGGCTGTTCGTATAAAACTTGCATGTCGTGAATCATCAACTTCTTGAAGATTAACAAGGTCCTTTTCATGCGACCAAGACGTATTAACCTCTCAACGATTTCACGTTTTCGTCGTCCTTCGGCGATCTCACTAACGGAAAATAACTGGAGGGACTACTCAAAGGTTTTCATTAAAATGGTAGTTGGGTATCTCTTGGTTATGTGATAGAACCATTTAATTATAATAACCAATGAAACTGTTCATGGATATTAACGTTACATGTATATGTGAATATTGAAACAAATTGTGGCCTAACTTTATTGTTTTTCAAAATATGTCTAAAAATTGGTAAGAAAACAAAATTACCTTCCTTGTCTTTGAAAACGATTATGATGCGTTCCTTCTCGGAGTCAATGTCGAATTGGGAGATGTCTCCACCACCCGATCGTTTTGTGTTCTCGAAGTAGTAATGAAGTACCCCTCGCCTCTTCTCCAATTCGTCTCGTGGCAGCCCTGTCACTTCAATCGCCATTTTATCATTCTCTTTTTCTGTTGGTGAGAAGTAACATCCAAATGGAACAAACTAGCACATGAGTTACAAACTGTGAGTACATCCAAGATGTTTAGACAGCAGCTAATAAAACTCATGCGAAGCGAAGCTAATGGCACATGAGATACTTGATAAGGCACATGAGTTTTTATGATATTTTGAATGACATGTTATATGCTGTGTATGTTATGTGTCTAAGTGTTATGTGTAATTATTACTCCTGGAAGAGTAGATGTTGCAGTTATAAGCTGTCAACAACTAAATGAGTCACTAAACAATAAGCAAATAAAGTTTGGAATTGTAACGTATTTCTTAGGCGCTTCATGTCATATACATTAGGTGATACATTTCTGATTTTTTTCACTTTGAGCTGTTTTGCATTTCACTTTTCTTTATCATTTTTTGCGTGAGACCAGGTGATGATAGCGTGGTGCGACTTCATCTCTTCCTCCAATTTATGCTTGTATTTGTTGCGAGAGATCGCGAAACGCATGAACTCTTGATTGACCTCGTCTTGTTCACCTTTTAGGATCAGCTGAGGTGGTTCCTCGGCATTTGTGATCACTAGTGTCACTTCTACAAGCCATGGCTACCTCACTAGTGACACTTCTGCAGCTACACTCATGGCTACCTCACTAGTGTCACTTCTGCAGCTAAACTCATGGCTACCTCACTAGTGTCACTTCTACAACTACACTCATGGATGCCTCACTAGTGTCACATCTACAACTACAGTCATGGCCACCTCACTAGCGTTTCTACAACTACACTCATGGCTACCTCACTAGTGTCACTTCTACAACTACATTCATGGCTACCTCACTAGTGTCACTTCTACAACTACATTCATGGCTACCTCACTAGTGTCACATCTACAACTACATTCATGGCTCACCTCACTAGTGTCACTTCGAATCCACAACTACACTCATGGCTACCTCACTAGTGTCACTTCTACAACTACAGTCATGGCCACCTCACTAGCGTTTCTACAACTACACTCATGGCTACCTCACTAGTGTCACTTCTACAACTACATTCATGGCTACCTCACTAGTGTCACTTCTACAACTACAGTCATGGCCACCTCACTAGCGTTTCTACAACTACACTCATGGCTACCTCACTAGTGTCACTTCTACAACTACATTCATGGCTACCTCACTAGTGTCACTTCTACAACTACAGTCATGGCCACCTCACTAGCGTTTCTACAACTACACTCATGGCTACCTCACTAGTGTCACTTCTACAACTACACTCATGGCTACCTCACTAGTGTCACTTCTACAACTACAGTCATGGCCACCTCACTAGCGTTTCTACAACTACACTCATGGCTACCTCACTAGTGTCACTTCCACAACTACAGTCATGGCTACCTCACTAGTGTCACTTCTACAATTACAGTCATGGCTACCTCACTAGTGTCACTTCTACAACTACAGTCATGGCTACCTCACTAGTGTCACTTCTACAACTACAGTCATGGCCACCTCACTAGCGTTTCTACAACTACAGTCATGGCTACCTCACTAGTGTCACAGTACTAATATAGTACTTGCAATAAGTGTAGTTGTAGAAGGGGCACGAGTGAGGTAACCGTGATTGTACACTCAGCCAGGTGTACTTGGCACTAGTGGGATAATCTGAACAGTTCACCACCCACTATACAGTCTGCCACCAAGTGTAAGTTTAAACGTGATTTCCATATGCATGTAAATAAACATGTAACTGTGTTAGAAGTGACACTAATGAGGTATCCAGTTTGAAGTGTGTGACTACTGACATAACATTTATTGGACTTACGGAGGTGACACTAATAAGTGAGGTAGCCATGTATGTAGTCATGTAAAAGGATACTAGAGACGTCACCGTGGCCTTTGGCGTAGTTGTCGAAATGACACTCAGGTAGCCATAGGTGTAGTTGTAGAATTGATGCCTTGTGAGGTAAGACATGATTGTAGCTGTAGAAATTACACTAGTGAGTTAGTCATGACTGTAGTTGTAGGAATGACAATATTGAGGTAGCCATGACTGTAGTTGTAGAACGGTACACTAGTGAGGTAGCCAGGAGTGTAGTTGTAGAAGTGGCAATAGAGAGATAGCAATAATTGTAGCTGTAGACGTGACAATAGTGAGGTAGCCATGACTGTAGTTGTAGAAGTGACACTAGTGAGGTAGCCATGACTGTAGTTGTAGAAGTGACACTAGTGAGGTAGCCATGAGTGTAGTTGTAGAAGGGTACACTAGTGAGGTAGCCATGACTGTAGTTGTAGAAGTGTCATTAGAGAGATGGCAATAATTGTAGCTGTAGACGTGACAATAGTGAGGTAGCCATGACTGTAGTTGTAGAAGTGACACTAGTGAGGTAGCCATGACTGTAGTTGTAGAAGTAACACTAGTGAGGTAGCCATGAGTGTAGTTGTAGAAGTGACACTAGTGAGGTAGCCATGAGTGTAGTTGTAGAAGTGACACTAGTGAGGTAGCCAGGAGTGTAGTTATAGAAGTGACACTAGTGAGGTAGCCATGACTGTAGTTGTAAAAGTGACACTATCGAGGTAGCCATGACTGTAGTTGTAGAAGTGACACAAGTGAGGTAACCATATATGTAGTTGAAGAAGAGTCACAAGTGAAGTAGCCATAAAAAATAGCAATGTCTAGGAGTGCTGTTGTTTTTTGTAGCCGAATCGTGATATTTTCAACAAGGTCAGGTTCTCTAGCGGGCGCAGACACAAACTTCGGCATATGAACATGACCTATATGTTGAATCAGCCTTCTCCCCCCCCCCCCCACACACACAAAAGCACAAGTAAAGGTAGTTAGAGTGATATTAGCCAGATCACGTATCATTACAGTATGCCAGTACCGGTATGCACAGAAAGACATATGGTAGAATAGTCAACAACATGACATTGTTGATATATTTGCCATTTTTCAACCTAAACTTACCGTTCGTCTGCCGTCCGGACGGTTTTGCTTCTTCGTCTGCGCGAGGTTGTTTCGCAGCTGCAGGTGTCTCCTGGTCGGACGAACCGACACCGGTAGCCGACCTTTTCCTGGTCTTGTGTCCTGAGAAAGCACAGTGACAGCTCGAGTTAGCATCACATCAATTTATAGTTTGTACTAAATCACCCCTTGAATTTTGCAGAACATGCAGATTGTAAATTTGATATACAGTAAAACTTCCTACTCGAAGACATTTTTTTCTTGCCTTTTGCTGATGATTTTCTTGTTGGCTGTCGTTGTCTAAAAACATCGGGAGAATCTTCTTTTTTGTCTTCTTCGTCTAAAGAGTTTGAACTGTCATAGGGATGTTTGTGTTTGGACGCACCAGATGATTTTACATCTAGAAAAAAGTATTAAACAAGAGTTAAGAGACGTCATATCTGCATGATATAGTCTGATTATGACTTAAAATATTACATTTGCATGGTGTTAGCCCCAATGACCCCGCGATGGGCAAAGTAGGGGGGGGGGGGGGCAGGCCGCCTGCCTGGCACGGAAGTGCTCAACATACATAATCTATGTTTGGTCATGTACACCTATAGATAGGTTATGTACACCTCACATATACACCGGTCTTATCATTTGTCACTTGTGAATTATGGCGCTTTACATTAATTATGCAAATTAAGAACGTATTTCCATTATTGGTATCTGTTACACCTGCCACAAACTACATAAATGAGAGGTATTTCAGTCCATAATGGAAAACACTGCAAATATAGCTTTCCCTCATGCCTGGTAATAACTGTGGACCACCTGTTGGAGGGATACCGTGCTGTCCCTTTGGAAACGGTTGCATCGATGCTTGAATACGTGCCGCTGCACCCTGTGGAGGTTGCATCGATGGATGTGCACGTGCCGCTGCGCCCTGTGGAGGTTGCATCGATGGATGTGCACGTGCCGCTGCGCCCTGTGGAGGTTGCATCGATGGATGTGCACGTGCCGCTGCGCCCTGTGGAGGTTGCATCGATGGATGTGCACGTGCCGCTGCGCCCTGTGAAGGTTGCATCGATGGATGTGCACGTCCCGCTGCGCCATGTGGAGGTTGCATCGATGGATGTGCACGTGCAGCTGCGCCATGTGGAGGTTGCATCGATGGATGTGCACGTGCCGCTGCGCCCTGTGGAGGTTGCTTCGATGGATGTGCACGTGCAGCTGCGCCATGTGGAGGTTGCATCGATGGATGTGCACGTGCCGCTGCGCCCTGTGGAGGTTGCTTCGATGGATGTGCAGCTGCACCCGGTTGAGGTTTTGTCGGTTGATTTGCAGCTGTTGAGTCGGACAGATTTCCATTTTCCTTAAAGAGGGACAGAGAAGAAGCAACGAAGGCATGATAACCTGCAATGTTACCAAGGAAAGTACATAACTTATTATCGTCCACTTTTGGTCAGGCACACATGTCAAGATGCATTATGCAACAGTAAAAAAAACAGTTTCTATGTAGAACAAGGAACATCATAACTAATCGTAGTCATGACTCCTTTCATACAAAGCAATAAAATAGGTTTGTATCCATTGTTAAAAAAGGAATATGATTATACTCCTAAAGAAAGTGTAAGTATGGCGTATTTCATAATTGCATGCACGAATTGTAAAATTTTATGCACCGTATGCCTTACAGGTCTATAGTATTTGAACTTGTGACTTGCACTCACCGTGTGTTGGATGTGTTCAGATTTTCCCTGTCCATGGTAAGATACATGTACGGGAAACCGAGATACTTGCAGCTGGCAAGGTTCATGTCGGTTAGAGAACTGTAGCGGGGGGCAAGGTGACCTTGAAGCTTTCTCAGCACCTGAAAATAAAATTTAAAAAAAATGATTAAAATGAGCATCTTAAATCACAGCACAAATGTAGACATTCGCCAAAACATCAGACTTGTCAAATGTGTTCTATGTGGACGTATATGGACCTTTTCTCCTGGTTGAACTTTCTCCAACCAGTGAGAAGATATCCTTACAATGTCTGCATTTTTCCTAATCATATCTTCTATCTGAATCACCCTATAGTTATAATAGAATACTAGGTTGTGATCATGTATTTATCGCGTCCTTTAACACATTACAGGCTGTCCTTTGTCACATAGGGAAGAAGAGGTTTGCTACAGACCTGTGTAAGTTTTTGCATAAGTAAACGTTGAAATATTAAATGGAACCCTGCCAATGGAGTGGGGGGGGGGGGGTATGTGTAATTTTGATCAACAAAAATATGCTAACTATAACCTTGTTAGTATGTATAGTGAGACGAGATAAAACATGAAATCTATACAAGCTCCAAATATCTCAATGAGCTATGAGGTCTTCGAACCATTGTTACAAACTGCAATCATCCTTTTATTATCGCCTGAAAGGAGCGTCACTCGCTAAAGGTGGTTGTTCAAGTCCGTCCGTTTTTTTTTTTTTTTGTAACATGACTAACTCATGGGTATTCCCAGGTCTCACGTGCCCACGGTTTGTTTAATGACAGACACTGTCATTCTCGTATAGGACTGTTTAGCCACAGTCGACGCTGAATGGCTGAAATTAATTAGGATTTTACCATTATGGTCAATATTGACAGAAGGAGGCCATATACAACCCAGGAACATGCGCAAAGGAAAGTGGTACGTAGCGGAGGTCAACAACAGGTTTCACTTTCGTTGATGTTTTCTTCAAACCTGAGATACAAAAAATATATCTGGAAACTCAAGCAAATGGGTTTGATTTCCGGCTCCTAATTCTCTTAAATAAACTACTTTAGACTATCAAAATTTAAAAGAAAGGAAGAAAAATATATGCTATATATACTGCGTCACAAGCTCCTAGTAACCGTGGAGTCTCGGAGTTTACATGTATGTCATTTGCGGTTTAGTATTGCCCCCAATGGATCTGCTTGGAGATTAGAAACATATCTAACAGATTTGCATCAAGTTAATTGATCTACCATTCATGTTTGCACAATAACTTATGTTAATAATGATACCTATTGGGCTAAATAAAATATCCAATCATCCAACTAATGATGTCCCAAGAGAGCCCATATCTTCAACACCTTTATCTTGTATCTTTCTTCTAAGCTTCTGTGTACAACTATGAACGGCGTCTAGCTTACCTGCTCTGTCGGTAAATGTAACAACGGCCCTCCCGCTGTTTCGGTAGAAGCCTACAGTCTTTACCTCACTACCACCAGACACGGAACTCTTTTGAAAATGTATGGTGAGTTTGTCAATAATGACTTCCGCCTCTTCGCCAGTTTTCGGTGGAGGAAAGCCTTCCACAAGAACACTCCTGTTAGCAAAGTCTTCTCCGCTCATTTTCATATCAGCAAAATGGAGAGGCAGCCTCCTGTTGCGGTTGTTTTCTTTCAAATTCAGGAGTTGTGGTAAATGCAGTTACCGTTAAAAATAGTACTAGTCAGGCATTTATAATTACCCACGCTACATGACCTTACTTGAATGCGTCCTGATCAACTATTGGTGCCATATTTGGGCGGGAACTTGCTCAGCCTGTATCGTACATCCCGAGGGGTTGTCAGGTGAGTTCACCTGGAAAGTTCAGTTCAGTTTCTGTCATCAGGGTCCCATTGTTTGGCGTTGATCTCTGAACTTTCATGGTGCATCGTTTAACAATAACTCCTGGCAACAGGTAGTGTCGTTATGTCACTATAAAAAACAACAATGTTACAACATTGCGTATAAGTTTACCAAAGGGACAACCAAGAATACAGTGTATAACAGGACTCCCGCCCACCGAGGGGTCTTCAGTAGCGTTGGTTGCGACTATAGCCCGAGGGGAGATTGGAAATCCCCTCGGTGGGCGGGACTCCTGTTATAGTAGTTACCTCCATGAAAAATGGAGGCATAGTTTTTGGTGTGTCTGTGTGTCTGTCTGTCTGTCTGTGTGTCTATGTGTTTGTGTTTCCGCATATTTGTGGTCAGCACTAGTAACTTTAACTTGAGAACCTCTGGATGGATTGTAATGATATTTGGTATGTGTGGGTAGGTTTTCTTTTTTTGTTGTTGTATGTTTTGACCTGAGCATGCTATGGTCTTGATTTTTTGTTGGCAGATAGATTGTGATGTAAGGAAAAAGTAATATATGTTTGAGCCCCCTAGCAGCTTGCTCTGGAACTGCAGGGGCATTCTGGCAAAAATCTTCCAAGGAGCATAACGGAACATAAGAATGGATTTCCATGATATTTAGCATGCATGTATCTTTGGCAAAATTGTACATAATGAAGTGCAAATTATGCAAATTTTGACTTAATTTGCATACTAAATGAAGAAAATCTACATTTACAGTTTTTTTATATTACAGGACTCAAATACATGTAACATATGTAGTTTGTGGCAGGTGGAAGATGAGCAGATTCCAATTATGCAAATTAGTCCCTAATTTGCATAATCGATGTGAAAGTGTCAAAATCCTTCCAAGTACATGTATTACGTTATTGGATTGTCAATATCAAAGTTAGTTAAAGGTGTACACAACCAAGCATAGATTGTGCAGATGTGAAAGTCATTAACATAATCAAAATATTTCATGGAGGTATTAGGCCTCCGAACTCTTCTAATACAGTCAAACCTGCCCAAGACGACCACCCGGGGGACCGGAAAAAAGCGGTCGATTTGGACAGGTGGTCGCTGAGAAGAGTATCGACTCAAAACATGCCCGATGCAAAGTATAAATGGTTGCCGTTGTGCTTAATGGCAAATAGCAAGCACACTGCACGCACGCAAAGAAGCGAGGTCTTTAATGTCAAATACAACACGCACACTGTAAACTGTAAATTTAACCTCAAAACCCGACGCAAACTGGCCGATTTCGGCACAAAATCGCGCTAATTAACATCAAAAATCGATGAAAACCTCAATCTTGAAAATGATGCGGTCGTTATGGGTCCCAAATTGGGCCGGTCGCGGTCGCGTTGGCCAGGTGGTCGTTGAGAAAAGGTCGCTTCATGCTTACGTCAATGGGAAAAAAAATCGGGACCGAGAAAAAGCGGTCGAAATGGCCAGGTGGTCGCTGAGAAGAGGTGGTCGCTCGGGCAGGTTTGACTGTACACTGAAACCAAGCCCATGCATAAACCATAACCTCCTTGGATAAACTAATTTAGCCCCTGACCACAGTGACATACTTCCCCAAAGCTAATCTCTCGTTCATTGTCTCAATCGTCTCAGAATTCAAATTCTGTCAAAGTCAAATCTAACAAAAATTATTGATGTTGGTATGCGGAATTTTAGTTAATTCACTGACAAAGCCTTGAACTTTAATTATGAATTATCATACATATTATTTGTCTGCACTGACTGCATGGAATGTTTTGTGAAAATAGATAAATAAATAAATGATTACGTATTACGTTACTTGTATTTTGTAACGTAACGTTATGTAATGTTACCTTATAGATGTAAAGCATTAAAACTGTATTGTTAAACCACTAAACGTTCCAACTGTGGATCTTACAAGGTCAAGTCAAGTTAAAACTTTTACGCACTTCGCTGCAAAACAAATGTCACCCCCAGGTGAAATGGACTAGTCCAAATATTACCCGACATCCTCTCTCTCCCGTCTCTCCAAGATGGCCGTCCTCGAAGGAAAAAGTGTCTCCGAGTTTGAAGAAATTGTGACAAATGCCGGCAGGTGAGATAATAATGAGTCAGAATATACTTTACTAGATTGCTATCCATATAAAAAGCCTGGGTAGCAAGATGTTTTTGAAGGAAACGTTCGCTTGACGTGCGCTGTATAAGGCATTTTACCATTGACGGCACAGGCATGTGTTTATTTCGCGAACAATTTCTACGTCCAACATTATGTGGACTTATATGGATAACTTCCTTACTAAATGCCATGCAGACCTTTCTCGTAAGTATCAACAACGCTTCCCCCGAATCCCGGTTTTATTTCATTCTGTCCAATTATGACAAAGAGTAATAGGCAACATAACTACTTACCTAAAATACGGGTTGGCGGAAAAACCTACATACAGTCCGAAAAAAAATGTCTAGTCTGGTTTAATTTGGTGGGAAAAAAAGTCCGACCTTTTCAGCATGGCCCCTGACAGAAAGTAATGGCGGACAGGTTATTCTACATTCCATACTGAACAGGTTTTTCTGACAACATGTATATTTGGTGTTCAAAAGAAGTTGTTCATCTCCATATGTTTCATCATAATGTTCGGTAGATTTGACAGGTTGTGGACCAGGAGTTCTGATTGACCAGGGATGCTGCAGGTCACATGTGGCCAGTCTTTTACCTTGGATTACCGGCATTTAACTGACATAAACAAACAAGCAAATAAACATACGTGAGAAATTTTCATGTTGCCGGCTCCGACGGGATGTGTACTATGTCCAGGCTGCGGGAACATGCCCTGACAGGGAAAGTGAATGACGGAGAAAGATCTAGAAGTCAAGTAGTGTTTGCCTGAGAGGTTGCGTTGTTGTTTCTTTTTTTCTAATGCCCATCCCGTCAAAAGCTGACAAAAATGCCATGAGACATGAATATCCTGTCAATAGTGCCAAATAGATTCTTATTGACACAAACATCCTTACATAACCGTTGGCTGTGACCAGGCTTTTAGCTAGGATTTTTTGTAGGGTGTCCAAATTTCTTGCCATTTAATATAGGCAAGCTCTGCAAGTATTGTAGGGGGTCTGTGGACATCCTCACTCAGATTCAGAAAATTCTGAAATTTATAACTCTCTGAAACATTATTTCTCACATTTTGAGGTGCAAATTTGGGGGAATGAAGCAAATTTACTGTCAGACAGGCCACATGTGACCTGCAGCATCCCTGGTCAATCAGAATTTCATGCTTGTCAGAGGATCTGCTCCCCAGTGTAAGGGAGTACTATTTGTGTTATTTTCGTACAATGTACACCCGTACACTAGGGCTGGGTATCGGTACAGCGTACCGGTACAAAACCGGTATTTCTTATTGGACCGGTCCAGAAAAACCGGACCTGAAAAAGTTAGGTGGACCGGATGTTGGACCGATTAGAAAATTAACATATTATTTGATCAGGCATTCACACGTTTTGGCGCTTGCAGTTGGAAGAAAATGACGAGTGAAGTAGAGTAGAGTTTATAGTAATTTCTACCAAGGTTTACAGTCAATCGTACAGGTGCAGTTAGCGTTGTAGGATTTTAAAATGCCATTGTAAGTCTAATCCTCCACCAAACCGATTTCTTTGTAGTGAAATGCACCATTGGTATGAGTCATACTGAATCAGGTCCAGGTTCAGGTCCGGACCTGGACCTGATCCTCTGGACCTGAACCGGACCTGGACCTGAATTTTCTGTACCGGTACCCAGCCCTACCGTACACCTACCTGGCTAAAAGCCTGGCTGTGACACATCAAGGATGTCAATCTTGTCCATGTCCTTTCACCATGCACAGTTCCCTGGTTGTTGTTCACTTCTGGGCTGACTGGGCCCAGCAGTGTGCACAGATGAACGATGTCATGGTAGAACTGGCCAAGGAACATCTGCAGGTCAAGTTTGTCAAGGTCAGTCTAGTTCATCTGGCTTTCTGAACATTTCTCTTCTTTATGATTGCTCAAACAGGGCTCGAAATACTGGGTGCATGTGCACCCAGGTGCATCCAAAATTGGAACTGTGCACCCAATTTTTTTCAGTGGGTGCACAGGGTGCACAAATATTTTCATAGGTTTATGTATGAAAAGATATCAAGTATGCTAGTATACATGATATTCTTGACATCTAAGTGTTAGAAAGATAATACAAAAGGTCTGTCATGTTACTTGTATAAGAATGTTATAGCTTGTAACTAAGTTTTGTTGTTAGGTTTTCTTGACATTCTACTTAAATTTAAGTGGTGATTTTTTGGTGCACCCAATTTGTTAAGCAGGGTGCACCAGTGCAACTGATCCCAAAAATGAATTTCGAACCCTGTCAAAGAAGACATATACAACTTGTCAGGTCCAAGAAATGATAAGGTTTTTTGATGTATTAGTTTTACAGTTTCTGTAAAGTTTGGATCTGTTATTTACATGTAGCTGGGATTGTGTTGCATAACGACAGTGTATCTGATCCAGACCAAGTGGTCCTGGGCTCAAATCTGATCCTGTCACTGATTTTGTGCCCTTGGGAAGGGTACTTTTTATTTGCACGACTTTCCTCCCTTCAGTCAGGTGGAAATGAATACTAGTAACTAACTGCAGTTAGGACGCTGAAAAAAAGGTCTGTGCCTTAATGATCAACATTATGATTGTGGGGACTAAAGGAAGAAAGAAAGAAAGCTGCTTTTTCATTTGGCACGGAGGAAATTCATGTAAATTGCCTTTCTGCACAAGATTGATATCATTACAGGATTCGAACCCAGGTCCTCTGAGTTGTGGGCCAAACTGTATATGCCACAGGACCCTACCGTGACTTGCAAAGTAATCTAGGCCATTTCTAATTCTTTTCCAGGTTGAAGCAGAGGCAGTGCCTGACATATCTGAGCGTTATGAAGTCGCTGCTGTGCCAACATTCATTTTCATCAAGGTAACTGATAGAATTACTTTGTCATTTTAAGATTTTGCTGAGTTCTATTGTGGGCATAACAGCAAGCCGTTTCCTTGTATTTGGATTACAAATAACACCTTCACGGTTCTCGCTAGCTCAGTTGAGCATAGGGGGCCACTGTGCTGTGATTTGTATCAGCAAATTGCTGTGTTTTGAACCCCTATGCTGTGATTTGAGGCCCTATGTCATTAAAATTTAAATCTGGCCCTCAAAATGCAGAAAATAGTGTTTCTGAGGGTTACAACTTGAAACATGAATGATTTTCAGGGGGGGGATACCCCAGAAGCCCCCCCCCCCCCCAACAATGATAATGATGAATGATCTTTATTGCGCAACAATTGTACGGGTACAATGTATGGCAAGTTCGGGTGTAATACATGTACAGAACATCAAAACTAATATCTACGTGGTTGCTTATACATAACAATGGTAAGAGGGTTCTATGTAACAAATGACTAGTCGCTATGCTACTTTAGCTGAGCGGATTAATTCATGGGAAACAGGTATTACTAGAACATAGTGGTACACGATATAGAATTAACATCAAGTGTTTGTGTCAGTACGATTCCTTTTTGGTAAGAGGGCTCTATGTAACAAATGACTAGTCGCTATGCTACTTTAGCTGAGCGGATTAATTCATGGGAAACAGGTATTACTAGAACATAGTGGTACACGATACAGAGTTAACATCAAGTGTTTGTGTCAATACGATTCCTTTTTTGAAAAGCAGTAGATATGTATTGGCCTATGTACAAGGAAATTGCATCAGGACATGACATAAGTAAATTGAAAGTTTCTGAACTTGTCTTAGGTAATGTTATGTTTGTAGTCTTGTTGATAACGTCCATAAGCTTCTGCCTTTCCTCAGTATATGTGGGACATAATAATAGAAAGTGTAGTTCGTCTTCGATACCATGATTGCAAGTAGGACAGCGTCTCTGAGTGGCTGGTATATTATTATATCGACCTTTTTCTATCTCCAAACAATGTGCACTAATTCGCAATTTTGTTATGTTAGCAACAAATGATTTATTTTGAATTGATGAAAGGTACTTTTCGAGAGTGAAGTTGGTCTTGAATTTAGAATAGGTTTGCAATTTGCTATAATTTCTTATCTCTTGCCTCCAGCCAGAAACAAACGTGTCTTTCAGACGTTCCTTGAACACGTTTCCAAAATGTTTGGCGTCAACTGCAGGGTTTAACCAAACATTTTGGAAACCGTGTCTGCACAATATGTCTTGTACATGTACGGCCCAGTCCTGTTCTTGTTCAACAGCAAAATCGTAAGCTTTTTTAACTATTCTATCGTTTGGAAGGTTTTGTAGTCTAAGCCAATATTTAATAAGTTGAGATTGGGCTTCAATGTATAATGGAAATGTTCCGAGTTCACCCCTTACGGCGGCATTAACGGAACTTCTGGGAACTTGAAGTAGGATTTTACAGTAATTGAGAAGAACATGCTCTAGATCAGACACTTCATATGAGAATTTGGGATGTGTCAATAAAATATTTTGATTCGATAGTAATTCCGATTGATATAGAATATTTAATTTGTCACTATATCTCTTAAACCGGACTAGAACAGGACGAGGCGATGTCACATCGTTCTTCTTTCCTAATCGTGTAACCTTTAGGAGTTGTATATTTGAACCTAATATCGGAGAAAGGATGTTATAAATTCCTTCCCGTATATTTTCAGCAGGATATTCCTGTACTCCATTAAAGATCAAGTCTCTACATTGGATGTTTGTCCCTAGTACCTCAGCACAGTAAAGTAATATAGGTTTGACTAAACTATGGAACAGATCAAGGGCAAGGGAAATTGATGGGTTATGGTTTGATGCTAGTAAGGATTTGAGTTTAAAGGAGGCCCTGAGAGCTTTTAGTCGCAGCTGTTTAGTAGCCCGTGAGAATGACCCTGATGGGGTGATATCTATGCCTAAGTAAGTATAAAATTTAGTGATGTCTATTGTGTGCCCTTGTGTTCGGAAAGTTGATTGCTGTTGCTTACTTGTCCTGCCATGTTTTGAGAAAATCATGATTTTAGTCTTATCTCTGTTAATTGATAGTTTCCAAAGAGAGCAAAAGTCATCTAATCTTTTGAGACATTCTTTGAGGCCTGTTTCTGATTTTGACAACAGTACAAGGTCGTCTGCCCATAAAAGACTACTTATGGGGGTGTCTTTTAGGACGACGGGATCACATAAAGGTGACATTAAAGTGGCTGGGAGATCGTTTATATAAAGGTTGAACAAGAGCGGACTTAAATTACATCCTTGGCGCACACCACATGTCGACTGAAAGAAATCTGAGAGTCCATTTGGCATTTTGACGCAGTATTCTACGTTAGAATACATGGATTGGATGATTTTAAAGAAATTCCCCCCTATACCAGAAGATAAGATTTTATAAAATAGCCCATTTCTCCAAACAGAATCAAACGCTTTCTTGAAGTCAACAAAGCAGGCGTACAGTTTACCCCCGGGTTCAGATGTCTGCTTGTCAATTAGCGTTTTGAGTACAAATATGTTGTCACTGGTGCGGAAGTTTTTACGAAAGCCAGACTGAAAAGGGGATAGTAAGTTGTCATTCTCTAGGAAGTGTTGAAAACGTCTGCTTAATATAAATGTGAATAATTTACCGACACAACTGGATATGGCTATTCCTCTATAATTAGACGGGTTGGATGAAGTACCGCCTTTATGAATTGGAACCAAGATGCTTCGACTCCATTGATGTGGAAAATTGCCAGAATGAAGAACAGTGTTAAAGAGTTTTTTCAAGGGTAATATGAGTTTGGTATCTCCATATTTTAACATTTCATTTATGATTGAGTCTGAACCACAAGCTTTGTTGCCTTTAAGATTTCGTAAACTCTCTAGTATTTCGCCGTCTGTAATTTCGAGATCTAATGGGTTTGGTGTTAACTTTTCAAGGCTACTAATTATGCTGTCTGTGTGCTCTTCTGTTGTCATCTGATTGTTTGTTGTCTGACAGATATCAGGTCTCTCTTGGGCTATGTATTGGTGGAATTTAATATCTGACTGACTACTTCCCGCTAAGTTATTGAGGTTTTCAAAGTGGTTTCTCCAATCTTTGGGGCTAATGGCATTATCTACTTCCTCTCTATTGCTACATTCCTGTCTTTGTAATTTCATTTCCCGCCAAAATTTTTTGGGATCTACTTTACTAAGTTTGCTAAGATTTTGCCATTGTTTTTCTTTAAAGTGCCTTTTTTCTGTCTTAATTTTCTTTTTGTATAATTTGAGGTTAGAAAAATAAGAATGTCGAATGTCAAGTTTCCATGGGTATTTCGATAGGAGAGTGGCCAATTGGTTAACTTTACGTCTAAGAGAAGCGCATGAGGAGGTGAACCATGGTTTGCTAGCCTTTTTCTTTTCTTTTTCTTACGATTATTGTGGACGATTTTTTTCAGAGATTTGTCTGCTACACGAGTAATTATCGCTGCAAATTCATTGGCAGCATTGTCCACATTATCAAAGGACTTATCCAAGAAGTTTTGTAAGTCGTTTAGTACCAGTGGTGCTTGGAGTGCTTCTGTGAATTTATCTTTCGAGTCATCATCCCAGATGTATTTTGTGGGCAGCGGGTGGGTTGAAGGTTTCATTTGTTGGACGTAAGGTGAATAATTGGTGGATATCGAACAAGTTAATAGGCAATGGTCAGAGAATACAGAAATATCACTTATTTTCAGATATTGAACTTTTGGCATGAAATCGTAGTTGACAATACAGTAATCTACTAGACTTGACCCGTTATATTTGTGGCATGTCAATTTTCCATTAAAATCTCCGGGTGTACGGCCGTTTAGAATGACAAGGTTGGATGCTGAACAAGTTTCCACAAGTTGAGTGCCATATCTGTTGGTCCCTTTGTCACAGTTCGATCTGTGTCGTATGTCTTTAGTATCTAAAAATTCTTGATTTAAACAGTCATCATCTATAAATGTTTCCTGTAGAGATGACGTTCTTGCGTTTAAGTCTCCTAGCACTAATATGCTGCCTTGGCTGGAAAATTTGCAAATATCTTCTTGCAGAATATCAAATAGTGTGTTATTTCTTGTGTCTACAGATGTTGAGTTTTCCGGAGATAGGTAAATACATCCTACAAACAAATCCTGTTCAAGGCCAAAGAAAATTTTGTCTAGTTTACACCAAAGGAAATCGGGATGTCTTGTGGGGAGCTTTGTTACACCTTTTGAAAATTTGTTGCGAAACATGAGAAGTACTCCGCCAGAACTTCTTCTACATCTAGAGGACTTTTTAACATTTCTAATACTACTACAGTGACTAAACGATTCTAATCTAAGGTGGTCCCCTGGCTTGAGCCAGGTTTCCTGCATAGCTACAAAATCAAAATCATCGAAATAAGAAATAAAATCTTCATCTTGGCTCTTACGCTTCAGGCCGCCCTGAATATTCCAGGAGCCGAATTTCAGCGCGACCTTTTGGATTGGCATTCTGAGATAAGAACCGAATGTGCGCCACTGAATAGGAGGAGAGCGGATGAGCCAGTGACGTCGAGGTATACAACAATGCAAGCATGGTTACATATGTATGTAGAGTGAATAGATACAAGACTAGACTACTGAAGTGGTATAAGACCACAACATATGTGCATGATATAAATCAATGGGTACTATTACTTAATAATGTTAGGAAGATGAAAGATTGTCACCTGAGGTATGTGTCTGTTCACATATTGGTAGTTGGACGAAAGATTCAAGTTCATTGTTTCAGGAAGTCTGTTAGCATGTTGACTAGCTTTTCTACCGTGTGACGTTTGTCCTGTGTCTCGGGCTCAGCCCACATCGGTCCTGCCTGTCTGTTCCAGTTGTTCCACTGAGGAGGCGGTCGGGGTGCGGGCGCTGAGTTCCAGGAGAACGGTGGCTCCCTTGGGGCTCCAGGGAACAGTCCGAGTGGAGAGATCGGGCCGTTTGTGTACTGTCCACTGCTTCGCATAGACGTGGTTTCCCTCGCGGGTCTGGTGTGTTGTCTGTCAGGGTTCCAGCGTTGTCTGCTTGCTGTGGTTTCTTCGTGATGTCGGAGTGTCCGTTTCACATCGGCGACCATCAGGCGAACCCCTGTGTCGGGTCGGATGTGAATGCCGTCAGGCTTGTATAGCGTTCTGTCCTCCGATAGCAGCCTATGCCTGACATAAATGAGTTTATTGTCTTTCAGGCACGTCTTTTCAACTGTGGCGTTATAGGAAGATATATTCCGATTAAGTCTTGACTCCGGATTCATCCCCCTCGGTAAGACCTGGGATATCGCGATCTTCGCATTTGGGTAGGACGTTTTTGCAGAGTCGATTAGTATGTGCGTCTGCTCTACACATATGTCCACACTATCTGGTCGGGCTTTCGTATTATCCATATCGTTGGATCCTGTGTGAATTATTACTAGCTCCGTGGTGGTGTCCGGGGAAGTGCTGATCCTTTCTATGGCTCTAGGGATTGTTGTCGACTTGACGATGTTCGTGTTTTTGTGTCTGTAGAGTTTGTTCGGGTCTACATCGTTCCATAAGGAGTCCGCAAAAACTCTGACTTGTGTCGTCGTCGTACCTCTTGCGTTCTGGGTTGAGGCTGACTTAGCTCTGTTCCCCTCAGTTTGGGTGGGGGTGTTCACCGGAGCCCGAGTGGCGTGGTTTGGCGTGGGGTTTGCCGGCGTTTGGGTGGCGGGGCTCACCAGTGCTCGAGTGGCGGGGTTGGTCGCGGGGTTGGTCGGTGTCTGGGTGGCGGGGTTCATCGGTGCTTGCGGGGCCGGGTTTTCCAGTGCTCGAGTGACGGTGGTACCTGGTGGCTTTTGTGCATCGGTGGAGTTTTCTGCTCCAGTAACAATCTCCGAGTAGAGACGCTGTATTCTTGAGTTGTCCGCTTGGGAGTCACTGCACCTATGACTTGTCAGGATACCGTCAGATTGGGCTTGGTTTGTCAGTAAAACGACTTGAGCTTGAAGAGCTTCGTGGTCTGCTCTCTGAGAGGCGAGTGTTTCTGTTAGACCAGCTGAGATGTCGCGTTGACGTTGTAGTTCAGACTTCAGCTCTTCAATGCGCTGTGCTTGCTTGGCAACCTCTTTCTTTCTATTCTGAAGGTTAGATTGCAGGTTGTTTATACTCTCCCCTTGCTTGTCTATAATCACTTTGTTGTTGAAGACTAGGCTTTTCAACTTGTTCAGTTCATCCACCAACGTAGTGTACAGAGCTTCGTGTTCCGCTTTGCCTTCTGCGTTTTGCGATTTCTCGTCGGGGGAGTGCTCGGTTATCAGGGCACGTCGTGTTCGGCCAGTGTTTTGTTTGTCTTCCTTGCTCTTTCCTTTAGTAAATGGACTCAAAATAATGTTCTCAAGGCCACCAAGTACCTTGCGGATTGTAGGAGAGGTAAACGACTTTGGTGTTGTGTAGTCTGTCTTGTTTTCCTTTTCTTCTGTTGGATCTGCCGTATTAGGCCTCGGAGTTGTAGTTTGGTTTGGGTCTCTATTGCTTTCCTGGCAGTCATTGTCAGCTACCGTCATGGCGGACGCCTCATCGCCAGAACCGGTTTCCATTGTTTCGACGTTGTTGTCTATTGTTCCCGTTCCTCCAGGTGCTGATTGCTCGTTGTCATGTCCGCCATTTTGTCTCAGGGACGTCTCACAGACTAGCTCATTGACAGCTTCTTTCACTTGCGGGAAAATACTTTCAACGTACCATTTCGAGCCTTTTCCGTGCAAGAGGATAGTACCAGTGTGATAGAAATGGATGGTTAGGACTTTGATACTGTCTCCTGATTTGGAGGGGTCTGTGACTGATAGCTGCATATCCGTGTTTTTCCAAGTAAAGTTGTACCCAGTTTCACTTTCACGCGATTCATTGAAATAGGCTTTGTTGGCATCTATCCACATAGGTATGCGTTCTGGTGCTGTACGAAGTTTGAGACTGCATACCTTGGTTTTGGAGGCGTCCGTGTAGTCCTCGGTGAATTGCTCGAACTCCTGAATACTTTTGGCAGGTGTGTTCCACGGCTGCGTCTTGGCTTTTCCTGACCTAGTCCTGTACCTCTTTGTCTCGGGTTCAGGGTCCGGCACCGGCTCCGTACATTCCTCAGCGTTTTTTTCTTTTCCCATGTTGATATGACACAAATGAACGATTCCAAAATATAGCGTATAAGTTGTCTATAAGAAAACAGTCTAAATCGGTTGTATCAATCACTCTACAATACGAGTAACCGCTCTGAAGTTTACCTACAGACGGTGCTCATGCGACGCGCGTCCTTTCATGGCCGCCATCTTGTTCTACCTTTCAATATGGGCTGCACTGCTTGCCACATGGCTTCACATACACTCTGAAAAAATAGTGGTGAGAACCCTACTAGTAAACTTAGGGATTTGCGTATTAAATTATGATGTACTTTAATTTCTTGTTATCATTTCAGAACAAACAAAAGATAGACAGGTTGGACGGTGCCCACGCTCCAGAACTGACCAAGAAGGTTCAGACTCTGGCATCTGCTGCTGTCTTACCTTCAACAACAGCAGCCGCAGCTCCTAAGGAGGTTAGTTAATACCACATTTACCTTCACCAAGAAGGCTATGTTTTGACCTTTTTGTTAATTTGTCTGTCTGTCTGTCTGTCAAGAAGCCTTGGATGGATCCTGATGATAATTGATTGCTTTCCCTCAATACTGTAAATGCATTTAAGTTCCCGGGGATTTAAGTTTACGGTAGCAGGAAAAAGGACTTTTCACGGTGGTTTTAAGTTTGCGGTAGCACCATGCACTGTAGTCTCTTACTGCCATCATGGAAAAATGTTTGCGGTGGTTACCGCGAAAAATGCAAACATAAATTTATTAAACCACCGCAAACATTTCTGCATTTACAGTAGTTGATATGTCCTACATTCTATTTACACTAATCTAATCTATGGAATAGCACTTGATATACTATGTATATGTTTTTCAGGACTTGAACACCAGGTTGAAGAAGCTTGTGAGCTCAGCTCCTGTCATGTTGTTTATGAAAGGAACACCTGAAGCCCCGCGTTGTGGTGAGTTCCAATAATTATAGTCATAGCAAATTTCAAGGAAAGACCCAAGATGTAAGGACAACAAATAGATTATACAAGTACAGTGTTAAGTTGCCATGATTGTGACAGTCCTGTCCTTGGTACTGAAAAGTCAATTCTTAAATGCTTAAGAAATGGTATTCTCTTGTTGTGAGGACTTGTTGTCTATTTAGATGTGTTCGTTTCTTGCAGGTTTCAGCCGTAAGATGATCGACCTTCTGAGCGGCCAGAAAGTCAGATTTAGTTACTTCAACATACTGGCAGACGAGGAAGTCAGGCAAGGTATGGTATGATCTAGTACAGGTCCCAAATCATCAGTGTATCTGATGAGACTTACACTCAAACTTTTTGATTTTGAATCATTTTGTTCTATTTCTATTTTTTTAAGTTAGTGGGCAATGCCACATTTTCAGTGGTCCTGGATGTCTGATAATGCGATATGAGGCGGATGATAATGATTTCTGAGTGTTTAAAAACTGTGAGTTCTGATCTTAGAACTACTACATGTTTGTTTTTGTTCTATTCTCACAGGACTGAAGACCTTCTCCAACTGGCCCACTTTCCCTCAGCTTTATGCAAATGGAGAACTTCTTGGTGGCTTGGACATTATAAAGGTACAGTGGCAAGTGCATCATACCATAACCATGTTCTTTGTGATTTTGTTACCTTTTGAATGCCAACATCTTTGAATTTTTAATATTTTCATTCATAGGAAATGGCCGAGAGTGGAGAATTAGCAACAGCCTTACCTAAAACAGAGACACTGGAAGACAGGTACGTATATTGTAATCATACATACATGTACATGTATGTGTAGAATCAAGAATTGATTTTAAAATTCTACTAGATGCTACAGTATTTCTAATTAACATTTGTACTGTAAAATGCCGTTAAGTTGGCATTGATTTGATTCTTCAGTAGGGAAAAATGGAGTTTTTGCATTGGTTTTTTGTTCATAGTAGGGGAGGGGCTGCTAAACCGAATTGCCCATTCCCTACATGGTTAAGCCATGCCAAACAATCACTTAAAAACACATTTACCTACATTTCAAACCTCAAGTTTTTACCCCCACTGCAAAGCTGGATTTGTCAGGTTTGTTTTGGTTGAAAAAGCCCGAGTTCAACTCCGGCATTTTAACAAGCTACAGCCAGATGATTGTCATGATGTCAGGATTTCACCCCCTCTCCTAATGGATCAGTCCATGTCTCCCAATTGAATATGAAGGTCACCCACAGGTCAAAGCATGCCAAAGGTCACAATTTTTGGCAAGATTTTAAAAATATACATGCTTCAGTCCCTCTTGCAGAAATCTCAACCTTTGTGATCAAAATTTGCCCATGGAAAAAAATTATTATCAATGAAGAGGCTAAGGGTAGGCACCGGGCACTTTCTTCGCAGCTCCTAGAGAACTCCCTCCCCAGTAGAGCTACACTTTAGTCACATACTGTACAGTAATGGCAACATTGGCACCTTAACTGATAAGGGAGTTGGCAACCAGCTACATGTATTTACTCTGTACAGCAAAAAATGCTGTCAGAGACAGTTTTGGTTGCTAACCTACATGTAAGTTAGCAGTCAGTATCTTGTTCTATTCTACTTTTGTGATGATTGTGACTATTTCCACTTCTGATTTTCAGGCTGAAGACCCTGATCAACAAAGGACAAGTCACTCTCTTCATGAAGGGAAATAGGCAGGTGGGTTACATACAAATGTATACATAGAGGTTATTATAGATAGCACACCATTCTCACCAGGATTTTTTCACAGTGCAGGGACACCAAAGCCACGTGATAAGCGATGCAGAAATGGGCATTGTATTACCATTAAGTCTGGGCGAATCCTCCCCCTGAAAATTTTTAGATTTATAAATCTCACAAACACTTTGTATCGTGCTTTTTTAGCACCAAATTTAGTGAAGTTAAGGCAACATTTTTTTCATATGCTGAAAATACCTACTGTAGAGAGAACACCGTAGCTGTACAGTAGAAGCCGCTTAATTGCACAGCCTATTTGCCAGTGAATTTCGTGCCATTATCCGGCTGGTGCAATAATGCGAAGTTATCTAGCTGGACTGCACTGTTTTGAGATTTGGGGATTCCGTGCAGTTAACAAAAATTGATAAACATAGAACGGCTCTTTTAAACAATATATCTAATTTAACTGACCATTTGTTTGATTTTGACACCATTTCCGACAATCTGAAACTTTCTATAGTTCTTAGAGGTTCGCCTACATTCAATGCTGAGATCAATTCCAAGCTTATGTTATTCACTCAAAAGTTCATTGATCTTACTCAACGTCTTTAGTCCTACTGTTATATTTCATGTGTAGAATTTACTGCATTTATACATCTTTGAATTGTTACTTTGTACATGGGGTGGGTAGGGGTGTTTTGAGGCACACACGATGTTAGTCGATTAGTTTGTTCAATTATTGTTTCTAATGTTGTTATATCTGTATTCATGTATTCAAATGTATGTTAAGTGGCACTGTTAAAATAACTTTTTTTTTAACTTGAGTGCAGTGTCACTTTGTCCTGTCTGCTTTTATGTTGAATAAAAAAAAAAAAAAAAAAAAGTTAACAAAAGTGTGCGTTAATCTGGTGTGCAATTAACTGGCTTATACTGTATTTGTAACATCTGCTTCTCCTATGGGGTCAAGAGGGCAAAGAGATGCTGTTCCAGTGAGTGTAAGTTCAGTGCCCAGAAGATACTTTGTTGCATTGAGCAAACTCATTGATAAAAGTCACTGATTCAAAAAAATTACAGTTGGAACAAGATCACTGAATGTTTGCTATTGATTGTCTCGAGGTTTGCATATTATTTTCGTTGTTGTAAAATATACTTTTAAGTTTCCTGCCTTTTGTATTAGACATTCCTACAGATGTACCTGCTTCCAGAGAATAATGAGAACACGGTGAAATTGCCATGTTAAAGACATTTTGATTTGCTTTTGTTTTTGTAGGAACCAAGATGTGGCTTCAGCAAACAGATCATAGGTATTCTCAATGACACCAGGTGAGTGATATTGCAAATTACATTGCAAATTATATTAGGTAGTAATAAGGTTCTAGACTGAAAGTATATTTGCTGTATTTTCTTCATTAATATATTCACTGTTAAGACTTGTTGTTGCATGTTGTTGCCAAAGTCAGGGTGCAATCTTTACTTTATTTGAGGTTATTGCATGAATAAATCTGGGGAAAAGGACCTCAAGTAAAGGAAGGTGGTGTTCCTTTTTTAGGAAGGATGCGAAACTATACTGTTTTGATGTACAACAATTGTGCCACTCTGACAGCATAAATGAAATCCTCTTTCCTTGTCAACTTGTTCTATTGTTGTTGGATATTCTAATTTTTTGGAACTTGGACAAAAAATTACGTGAATAAAAGAAATGAAAGACCTGATGTATAGTTCTGACCATTTGCCATTTCTAGCATGCAGTATGAGACTTTTGACATCTTGCAAGATGAAGAGGTAAGTAATGGAATATTTTCTAAAAAGAATTTCATTCAACAACATTAAGTCTTGCATTTTCAGAGTAATGTCATTGTCATTTGAATGTTCACAACTTCTAAATTTCTTTCTGATAAGTGTCTTTGTAATATTTTCAACACTTTTGCAAAATTTTGTGATAACCAGAAAATTATTCCCACAATAAGTACAGGTTCGCCAGGGGTTGAAGAAGTTTTCTAACTGGCCAACCTACCCACAGCTGTATGTAAAAGGAGAGCTGATTGGTGGACTGGATATTGTGAAGGTAAGGGTTTGTATGGCAGAAACATGGCTATGTGTACCAATCGCATGTCACATATCAAAAGGTTATGGTTACCGTAGCAAGACACAGTTTTTAGCCTATTGGGTTATCTATAGTTAAGGACCACAAAGTGACATAGATACGGATAGAATTATAGTACGTCATTGACTCTTATAGGGTCACGGGAAAATGCATGTACTGTTTTCTGCAGCCTTATTGTAAAACATTGTCAAACAGAACTATTTAATTGTTTTTTTTTTAAATATTGTTAATATTTCACAATTATTATAATTTTTTCTTAGTACAGAGGTTGATTTTTAATGTTTCATTGTTGTTGTTTTTTTCAATTCACCAATATTTCATATCATTATTATGTGAATTTTCTTCTTAGTATGTGGGTTAATTGTTGAATGTTTTTAAACATTAAAATTAGAATTTTTACTTTTCAAATTGACCAACTTTATTTTCAAATTCACCATTTTTAAGTCTATCATTTATGGTAGACTCATGTTACTAAGTCTTTTATGTCTGAAAGTCAAAAAGATGTTGTGCCTACAAATGTATATCCTTTATACACATACAGTTGTTATGTACAATGTATATGTATGCTCAGAACCTTTTTATGTATTAAAACATTTTTCTCTTTACCACAGGAATTGAAGGAGTCTGGTGAACTGGAGTCCATACTACAGAACGGACAATAACATCCTGGCAACCTTTAGTAGGGAGTAATAAGGATAGGAGACATATTAACATATAACTACTGTGAAGAAGTAGAAATAGTACATATCACACACAATACTTTCATCCCCAGAATTCAACATTTTGTTTACATTTGGCCATAACATTAACTGTTTTATTCAATAAACATTACCATTCATAGAAATTCACATTTCTGGTGTTATTGAATGTAATCTTACAATTTCATGATTCCTGATAGCAAGTAACCAAGTTAATTTCTGATGTCATTTTAAACAAGGTATTCATTTGGTAAACTGACACAAAAATTCTCTTTTAAGAAGCAGGTAATGCAGACATAAAACGTGCAATTACTGTATGTACATTTGTACTTTAGGATGATTATCTATTGGTTGCCTTTTTGTTTGATTTGTAAGATTCAAATTTAGATAACATCAGAAGGGTATGTATCTTGTACAAACATCTTTCTTCATCGAATAGTACTTACCTTTTTTTAGTAACCAGGAAATATTGCATTTTAGTTAAAGCTAAACTATTTTTCCCAGCATGCATGTTACAAATTTGTAAATTTGTACCCGTATTGTACTCTCCAAGCAGAGGTTGGTGGGAAAAATCATGACCTTTTCCTTTCATAATTTTTTTGGGACCGGCCTTCCCACCGGTCGAAAAAAAATTATGAAAGGAAAAGGTCACGATTTTTCCCACCAACCTCTGCTTTGAGAGTACCCGTATTGTAGTATCGTCAGTTTTGAAGTGCACCTACTGACTTGATGTTTACAATATTCTGCATCACAGTTTAGGGCTTGAAAATTATGTGACAGTGTTCTTGCTCATGACAAACGCGTAAGGCTACTTTTGTTACAGAAAATTTAAGACTCCCTATTACATGTACATGTATGTTGTCAGATTCTGAAGGAAAATATCTTGCAAAATACTAGGAATAGCTTTCTTCAGTAGTGCCGATTTGCATTTCTCAACATGGGGCCTAAGGTTATCTAGGATGGAAAATGAAGTTTTGCCACTATATACAAACAATATGTATTTTATTTGTTTGCTACAAAGATACTGTCCTCATACTGTGTGCATGGGAATAAAGTCAATTGTCTTTGTTGTTAAATTTTGCTGAACATTTTATGCCATACTACAGTGGATTTGTATTCCTGACCATAAAACAATATTTATATCTATTGAGAACCTGGTTCTTATTGATATGTATTGTGACATGAAGTTGCATTTGCAGTGCTACCTAAAGTCAATTCCAGCACAACTTGGTTGATTACATTACTCATCAATGGCAAACAGAGTCTTACGTCTCCATGTTACAGCGTTCCGTAATACAGCTATTTGTCGAAACATATACCCTTTATTATGGATCAAATTTGAACTAATTTTCTATCACAAAAATTGGACTTATTTGGGTAAGTCCAACTTTTGTGTCAGAAATCACAGTTCAACTTTGATTTGACTGACTTCCATGTATGTTAACACAGATAAACTTTCAAGTTATATAGCTTTTATAAAGCAGCATGATTTGTGTGTATCGCAAAACTACAACCAGTTGGATTTTGATTATGTATTTTGGCAAACAGAAGTGAATAAAGCTGAGATGGTTATACCGCTTAAGCCTGTACAGTGGCCGTTGTCTTCTTCAGTTCCCAAATATGTCAGAAGCTCTCGCTATTTACGGATGCCAGTTTGAATTTCCTGCAGCTGTGCACCAAATCACGCATTTCATTATATACTTATACATATACATTCGTCTTATAGTTTTCACATTCCACAGCCGGTCGTCTCATCGTGCAAACGTAGCTGTGGCAGTCTGCACCTGGGAGCACATTCTTAGAAACCAACTTCCCAGCAGATTAACATTCCTTCAGACCCTTAGGAATTTCTGGCATCTCTGCCGAAGCACATTCTTCCCAACATCCGTGTGGTCCCATGGGGGAATCTAGAATTCCTAATTAAGAATTCCTGAGGACACATGTATGCACACTGACATTCCTTTGACACATTGCTCTACAATTCATAAAATTCTAAAATTCAAGTCTTACTGCCGGTATTATGCCAATGCATGTTACTTACAGACCTAGGTAGGCTATATGTTGTGTCCTTTTGTGGACCTTCAGATATGCAGGATAGGCTGTCGAAAAGTCACAAATGTCACATTTATACGGTTTCTCCCCAGTGTGTTTCCTGTTGTGTTGTTTAAAAATTCTCTTGGAACGTGCCATATGCCCGCATCCTTCAACAGTACAGGGCCATTTCTTTCTGGTACTTGATCTTTCAGCATCATTTACTGGACTTTCAGGTGTTTCTCCTGACTTTGATGTATTTTCAACATTAGAGGGGGATGGCTCTTGCTTGACAGTTGTCGCTTCTGTAGCATTTGGATTCACTGATGCAGCCACGCTAGTCCCAATGTCTTTTCTTGTCGTTTCCTCTTCTGTGTTGCTTCTCTGGATAGATGCCCCAATTTCTTGTCTTGTTTCCTTTTCTGTGTTGCCTCTCTTGATAGATGCCCTAATGTCTTGTCTTGTTTCCTTTTCTGTGTTGCTTTTCTTGATAGATGTCCCAATGTCTTGTCTTGTTGTTTCCATCTCTGTGTTGCTTCTCTGGGTAGATGCCTCAAAGTCTTTTCTTGTCGTTTCCTCTTCTGTGATGCTTCTCTTAATAGATGTACTTGGCCCAACGTTTAAGGACGTATCTTGGACTTTCCTCTTCAAAGGAGGATTGAGGTTTGAAGCCGCTGCAGGGCCCGATCTCGAGGTGTTGGAATGTGAGACTTGAGATACTTGAGACTTGCTTAAATCTGGGCTTTGAACATTCTTATTCGGTCCAGCAACAACACCGAAAAATTTCACATCATCACTCGAGACCACTGCCTCATGCATTTGTCCGTTATCACGGATATTCTCTGCTCCAGCATTACCTATCATGTTCTCTCCTAGACTAGTGGTTGCTTCTTGCACTGGTTCCACATGAGCTGTTTCAGTCGGTCGAGAAGCTGCTTCCAGCATTGGTGCAACTTCGATTGTAGTCGCTTGCTGCATACGTCTATCCCTAGTTCCGTTCCCTAATGTCGTTAAACTTACTTGCTGACCAAAGTACTCCTTTCCCATCTCATCACAGAGCCGTGTCATCAGCTTGTCCTGGCTGTCTTCTGGAGAAGGAGTTATGTTTCTCCTTCTCAGCTCCCGGCGTAGTTCCTCCTCGTTGAGCCTGGGCAGCACTGCTAAGGACACCTCTCGTGATAGGTTAGACTCCATCTCTGTACCCTGCTGCCTACAATGAAGACAAGTGTATTGTAAATTTCAGTACTCGAATGGAGATGCTCAGAGGAAACTGGAACGGGTACCGATGGGCATCACACACCACACAGAGAGAGAGAGAGAGAGAGAGAGAGAGACCTTACATCCCCTTCACACGAGAAGGAATGAGCCGAAATGCCGTTAGAATAACAATTTGTCTATTCCTGGGTATTCGTTGTACATTCTCGACATCACTGAATTTCCGATATTTGCGTTCAATTTCTACAATACACTACATTCCCAGGAATATACAACGAATTTTATAAGTATAGGATGCCACATAATCAACCTTTTTCTTACCCTTTGTTGTTTTTTTCTATATCGTCACAGAGCCAGTTGGCCATGTCTCGACGGTCGGACGACACAGGCTTCTTTCTCTTACGTAGCTCAACCCCAAGCTCCTCCACGGTTAGCCTATTTTGTACCACCACTGCTGATGCTACCGTTTGGGATAGACCGCGGATCGTACTTGTAGTCTGTCTGCAGGTGATGGACAGAATATATCATATATAATATATATATATTATAATATATTAATTAAACCAAGATGAAACATAACGTTATATCCACCTGGTACAGTGCAGTGCGTGGTAACAAGAAAGAAAGGATAGTACCGAAAAGGAATAGGTAGAATGATGGGGCGGAATATAATGCGGCTCGTACAAAAGTTTAGGACAAGAAAGAGAACACCAAACAACCTTTGCACATAACCATGACAAAACCTGCCAAATCCTTCAAAACTTACCTTTCCTCTTTCCTTTTCTTTCGTGAACTTTGAGCACCTGTAGTCGCCCCGGACCCGGTGCTACTATCGGTAGAATAATCAAAAGTACTCTCCATTCTAGATGGTTCCGCCATTTTCCTAGGGCAAGAATGAAGTGGGTACATTAGGTAGTGATTTATAGCATGATCTACGTTAACTAACATATTGCAATTCTACTAGCAGAAAAATAAAAAAAATACGCCGGATTATGTTATAGATATTCATTTTCAGAATACAGAAAAATAATAATAGCAGTGTTATTCATAAATCATCATTTCTTCTTTACTTGTAGTAAATTCATCGTGCGAACAGTGTGTTTATTCACATTGAAGAGGCTTAGCGTATAAAAAATATATTACGATGAAAACATAAAAAAAGCAGACCAAAAACTAGAAAGGCCACATTTTTAAAAAAAATGCAGAATGTTTTCCCTCTAGCTTTGTTTCAAGCTACTGGAATACTATACAAGTAGGCTCGCCCGTAAGCATAGAACACCCACATGTGCTGGGGACTTTATTAACATAATTTATATATTTTTTTCTTTATTTATTGAAATACTCTGATAATAAACATATTTTGCGAACGGGTTTGGCGCACGATGAAATATACGCAATTGTTCTTGTCAAAATCACTTAAATCAGTTTCTCTACATAAAGTTTTACGAAAAAGATATAATTTGGCCATTTTAAGAACCACATTCTGAAGTATGCATTAAGCATTAACAATTTTCTGCATGAATAGTGTTTACACCTCGCATTACACCTCACATCTGCTCGGGACCTTTCTGGTTTACACCTCACATCTGCTCGGGACTTTTCTGACTTTTTAAAGGCGGAATCAATTTAGGCCTGAGCAAAAGCTATATGTTTTCTCCTTCGTCCATTGACCCTATGACCTGGGCTGTCATGTCTGATAGAGACTACTCTACTGAACTCTACTTACTAGTACTGCCACTTTGGCAATTCAGTCGTATCATCGTAATCATCGTACAATTCAATCTCTGCCACTCCTTTTAAATCGCATTCAAATAAGTAGGGACACACACACACACACACACACATACACACACAAAAAAAAAAAAAAAAACACGAACTCATAAACGCACACGCGCGCACATACATACACACGCCTCCACATACCATACACACACACTCACGCGACATACACATACACGCACACACACACACACACACACACACGTACATACACACACAAACACTAACATACATACACACACAAGCATATACATACACACACACGCACATACACATACACGCGCGCGCGGGCGCACATACACACACACTCATACACGTAAACACACAAACATGCACATACACACACACTGACACACTGGCACACACGCACATACACACACGCACATACACACACACACACACAAACACACACACGCGCACATAAACACACACACACACACACACACACGCACATACACATACACGCACTCATAAACACACACGCGCGCACATACATACACACACACGCATGCACATACCATACACACACACTCACGCGCACATACACATACACGCGCGCGCACACACACACACACACACACACACTCACGTACATACACACACACACACACGAACATACATACACACACGCATATACATACACACACACACGCACATACACATACACGCGCGCGCGGACGCAAATACATACACGCTCATACACGTAAACACACAAACACGCACACACATACACACTGACACACACGCACATGCACACACACACGCACATACATACACACACACACACACACACACACACACACTGACACACAAACGCAAATACACACATTGACAAACGCACACATACACGCACACAAACACACACACAAACACATACATACACACACAAACACAACAAACACACACAAGGGAGTGCACAAGTGTCAAGGGAGTACATTTGTTGTTACTACTGCTTGTCCATTGGTTTGGCCCCGATTTGAGATGCAAATCATCACCTAATGTTTCTATCACTTCTGAATTGAAATGTTAAAGAATTTCTAACTTTTCTTTCCAGTATTGCTGATATTTGACGATAAGCTTTCTTTTTCATTGTACCTGTTCTTGATCTTGGCTGGCGAGGAGAATGGATTGGGACTTCCCAGATCTAGAACCCCGAAGACTGGACTGTGATCAATGACTTGGTTGGATGGATATTTGCACGTCTCTGCTCTGGCCCTGTCTCTGTCCTGTGGCGTGTACACACTTCCTACGTCATAATCTAAAGACAGTTGCTGGGCATGCAGAATGTTGATCAAATCAGAGGTGAAAATGAAGTAGTCGATTGTTTCTGATCCATACGAAGTAGGGATTGCCAGTCCAGGGTAACTGTCGTCAATGTTGTCACTTGCCTTGTCAAGACTGAAGTTGAAATCGCCACCCATAACACCTGCTTTCTGGTGTTCCTTGTTTTCTGAGACTGTAAGTGTCTTGAAAAGGGCAAGAAGGTCTCGAAATATCAACTGTTTTTCTTTATCAGTACACTTGTGCGGTCCGTGCCATGAGATGGCGATGAAGTCGTTGACATTTGGCGCCTTCTCCACTGCGATGTTACTACTGGCTACATGTCCAGTAAGCTCATCTTTGATTGACATTTCAGATATGCATATCCTTCCGCGATGTTGGATTAGATGTGGGTACTTGTCTCCAACCAGCTTGTACGAGTCTAACCGTTTTAGCTCAAAAAGATCTTCGTTCCAGATTATCCCTGCTTCGTTTTTTACTCCTGTGTAGCAAAACGTTCCTTCTAGCTGAAGCTGACTGACTGGATCTGCCCAAGGACACTCTTGCACAAAAATTACTGATACCCGTGTCTGGTCTTGGAGCTGAACGAGAAGAAGTTTACGTAAAGTTGCATTGCCGGTGCCTCTTGCGTCTCCCTTGAAGTTGACGGAAGCAATGCCGTATCTATAAGGATGCCGTCCGTGGTCCACAATAGCAGTTCGCATCAAAGCTTCGTTCATCTGATTTGTATCATCCTCACTACTCTCACTTAGTTTTGTCTTCCTGCCCCGTGAGACAGCTTCTAAGGTTTTGTGGGAGATTTGTTCTGGCTGGTAGACTGGATTTGGTTGAAGGGCCATCGCTAGTGGTAGACAGAGCTCTATCGATTAGTCTCGGTTTTAGTCAGATCAAATCTCTGTCAGCTTTTCGTTCTCGATTTCATTACACACGCTGTTTATGAGGGTTGCTGTCCTTTTGTTAAAAAGGCTGAATACTTACGACCTAATATTCTCTGTTTTCGAGTGAGTCACGCCATACAGGTAACATGTACTCACAAATTGCAAATGCGGGTTGAAATGCCTTCTTTATGATTCATGAAATTGAATTTTTGCGAGGGCTACTGGCCTTTTTAGGAAGTCTGGAACCTGAAATGACACAAGGGGTTCGATGTAAACTTCTATCATGCATGTACTACCATGGTGAGTAAAGTGTGCATGCAACAACAACTCAAGCTCTCGTTAATGAGTAAAACGTCCTGGTAGTGTGTTTGTGTGTGCTTGTAAGTCTGTGTGTAGACGCGCGCGCTTGCAGGCGTGTACACATGTGCTTGTTTGTATGTGTGCACCTGTCTGATTGTATGTTATTTCGAATATTGTTTGTGCTTGTGATGTATTTCTATTTGTGTTCGTGTGTGTGCACAATTGTTTGCACATAGTAGCATTTTCTGCTCTTTATGCAAAATAGGTCCTCATTTCCATTATTTATATTCAACAATATTACCATCACCTAACTTCCAACTACCAAAGTATGAAAGTGATATCATTTACCCTTATAGAAATAAAGTACTTCCTCATTTGCAAGTTTGGTCTTTATTTGCATAATTCATGTCTATCGAACGTTCTTCTCCTTCTCAGTTAAATATGTCACGGGTTGAAAAGGCACGTGGGATTATGATTATCATCATAACCATCTAATACTAAGCATCACTTACGCACGCAAACACACTCACACTCGCATACACAAACACACACGCGCGCGCACACATTCACATACACACACAAATACACACAAAGATAAACACACACATACACACACCACACACAAACTCACACACACACAGAGATACACCCTCACACACTCATACACACCCACACACAATCGCACACACTCCCAAACACACACAAACTCAAACATACACACTCACACAGAGACACATACACACACACACACACATACAGATACACACACGTATACACACATACACGCACACACACACACACATACACACCACACACATACGCACTAACGCAAACACACACACACGCACACACAAACAAACACATACACACCACACACATGCGCACTAACGCACACACACAGACACATGCACACACACAAAGAGACACATACACACCACACACACACACACACACACATACATACACACACACACACATACACACACCACACACAAACTCACACACACACACAGATACACCCTCACACACTCATACACACTCACACACAATCGCACACACTCACAAACACACATACAAACTCAAACATACACACTCACACAGAGACACATACACACACACACACATACAGATACACACACGTATACACACATACACGCACACACACACACACACACAAACAAACAAACACATACACACCACACACATACGCACTAACGCACACACACACACACACACACACACACACACACACACACACACACACACACACACCTGCACTCACAAAATGCTAACAAAAAGGCATTCCAAACAGTAATGCCGATTTTGGATGCCATCAAACATACGTTGTACTGATTTGCACATTCACATAGATTCCGCAATAGTTATATCTCATCATTATCTTTACAACAGCGCCGACTAGTGAGCGGCAAGAATAAAACATTATCAACACCTAGTATTCGTCTTACTTAGTTCCGTCGTATTCAGCTTAAGTTCAAACATTCAAACAGTACCCGATTAGAGAAGTAACCGATGAAAACCACACACTCTATCAGTTCATCTAAACAACAAGCCTAATGTTTCAACATGTTGCTACGTTTGGTGTTACTATATATAGAGTGTGAGCATACGCTAGTATTTGATATATGAAATACCCGCGGGCAAAACGGCCAAATTACCCCCGCGGACATTATTGGAAAACGGCCAACAAAAAAGTCCAACAGAATGCCTAAAACACGAGAGTCTAACAGTTACTTCACAGAAGTAACAATAACAAAACGAAGAATATATTATTACGGAATTCGATCACGTATGTTCTACGCGCTAGGTATCGCTAACAACTTACAAATTACAAGTTAAACTTTCACTATTCAACTGTCAACAACCTCACATGTAGCTATAACTGCGAGTGCCGTTGTCACCTTTCAACTTTCCACATACTGAACCCGCCTTGAGCAAATACAACAGGCGACACGTCTAGCGAGCGCAATTTGCCAAAATACTGTGAACAGCCAAACACTGTGTTAAGCTTAAGTTCTTCCCATTTGTTCAGCCAGTAAAAGAAATGGAAATACAGCACTTCAGAAATGAAAGAGTGAAGAACAGGATTGGACGGGCCTGAATGTCTTCCTTCCTGAAGGCGGTATTTAGGTATTCAGCAAGCAAAGCGGAAAGTGGGCTCCAAGTCAACGGTTTTTAACCGTCTTTCAAGTGAACTAAAACATTGAGGAAGAGCGTCTCTACTACTATGTATACATCCTATGTGTTAAGAACTGAACTAAGATACCACTCTAACATCTGACTGTTCAATTTGTTGCATTCTATTGCCGAAATACACACACTACTGTAACAAAAACGTAGCCTCACCTGTGGTGTAACCAGTGACGACGACGAAAACAGGAACTTTGACAACTAGTTAAACAAGGTTAGTTTCGATGACTCATCCCCATATTCTTCCGCGCCCTTGGTCCAAAATAGTGCGTGGCAAAATGAGACAAAAAAATACATTTACCGAATCATCTTTGGGTTTTACAGTGCGCAAAGTGTGCAAAACTACCTGAAATTTCTATAAGTCTCAAAAGAGTGTTAAGAGGTTGTAGTCTTAATTTCTAGGTGCAGGTTGAGTTTGGGCCCAAACTTCACCTCTGACAGGTATCCTTGCGCTCTTAGCCGAGTTGTACGACTCTCCTGTCAGTAGAATGACGAGATTTTTCATGGGGACTTCCCCAATGACCCTGATGGTCAAGGGACTATTTTTGCACGTGCTCCATTAGTTGGATCATTCCAACTCTATGCTAGTGTGTTAAAGTAACTTATAGCTAGCATTATAGTGACGGTCAACTAGCTTTGAGCAAAAGCAAACTTATTGCAATAATGTAAGCCAAGGAGCCAGAAAACCAACACTTCAATCCTTCATGGACGCCATAATAACAGTAACAAAACTGTAAGAAGTCACACACGCCATATGCGAGCGGTTTCTTTCTAGCGTGCTTTCTCCTGTGTTAACATTGTTTTAGATAACTCTCAATGCCTGCATGGTGCCCACATCCTTAGCAGGCTCTACGAATCAGGCATTTTGTTGTCCCAAATCAGTTCATAAGCTACGCAAAACTAGTCTACTGAGCAGATTTCCGTAGCTCATTGTGCCGGGGTCCTTGGTTAGTTCCTTACCTCCTTTCTTCTACCATACTTCTACCGTATCTACATGAATTTCTTTGTAAGAGTGCTTACAAGATCGTATAGATATGTAGAATAATTCAATAATTAGTGCTATGTAACAAACTTATTGGCGAAGGTAATAATGAGTAGTCGGTGGCAAAAATAAAAGCATTTTCAACACCGCTCCAGCATTCGTTTTGCTTGAGTTACGTGGTATCAAAATTTTCCTATCATCTCCGATTAGACAAGATAAGGCATAGACAGCGAGCGTATATGATCCCTCTCCAATAAACAATGATCACTGAGTGACCTTTGTGCAACCAAAATTGGATTTGTGTGACCCTAACCCAACCGAGGGCGACGTCCTTGGTGCTGATACATGGGTCTCCAAAATCCACGCGGCCTGGGTATAAAACATACCGAACATTACACGTACATGTAGACTCCTCATAATTGTTCTTCCATATCTTCTTTGAATTCGAAATTGACTGGCATTATACGACATTTAGTATCTGTTTTCCAATGTTTTTTTGTTTTTTTAAATTTTAAATACCGGCATATTTCTCATTTTACAGCAGTTTTGTATGAATTACAGATTTTTTCAAATCTTTTTTTAAACAGATAAAAAATGATAATTATTTGCGTTTGAGGAACTAACTTCGTTACCGTGACGAATTAGCAAATAATTGAGTTTCTGCAGTAACGCAGGTGTATCACAGGTGTGGGATCACGCACACAGGGCGTGATTCACAGGTGTATGGCAAGTACTTATAGTGCTACAGGAGTAGTCTGTTCATTCGACGCTTGGCACGACACCCAGGAAGCAACAAGGATTTTCTACTTCTCGCATCAAGATGGAGGCACAGGTGGTCAACCAGGCCATTGAAGTTTACAACCGCTCTTTTCTGTTCGCCATGTCTAAACTGAACTGACGAAAGAACACAAAGAGACAGTCCTGGACCCCTACAATGAAGGTGAGGAATTTCGTTCCGATAGAAAGGTTTTCTAATGGCTGATAGGTCAGACGCCGGCTGGCTAACCGTTTTAGAATACTGAATAGTTTCGGAAGGAGGTAGCGGATAACATTGCAATCAAAAGCGTATGTTCAACAATTGTACTTGCATTGAAGCTAAGAGAGGCAAGAAATACTGAATGAAAGGATAAGGAAGCCGCTAACCAGGCAATTGATTTTTCCAGCTATTTCTTTTCAGGTACTTGGTATCGCTCTTCTTCAAGCAACAAGAATCCCGGATTATGAATTGCTTACAGAGGAGAAAAATTGAGGATTACTTCCCACAAAATAAGTGCCTACAGAAGCGTGTGCATCTATTGCATTCAAGCAAGAGAGTTTGATTTGATTTGTTTCGAATTCCACAGGCTGGGGCTTCGGAATGCATCCAGGTTTGCATGATAATGCAAGTGCTGTCAATAACCGTGTTTTTGTTTCCACTGCAGTTAAGAAGTTTCAAAGTGTCCTTATGTATGCAATCCCTTTTCTATAGCTACGCATCCATCAGGTAAATAGGACTTTTTCTTGTTTTATGGTACGCACATTAATTTGTGCTCAAACGTATGTCCCAGTGTCTGGACTTGAGCAGCAAATGAATTTGGAAAAACGTCAGCAGGACACGTTTAATCAGGTAATTTCGAAATTGATTCTTATCCAGGTAAATGTGTCTGGGAACCATTACTATATTATGTTGACCAAGAGCAATGGTCAGTTGGTAAGGGTTTAAGTTGTTGGCACCGATACAATGTGAACATGTTGTATTCTGTTTTAGTAGATTTGTTTTAGCTGTAGAAAGAGACGTACACAATGCTTGTTATACACGTGGCTATTATCGAAGATCAGGTAGGTTTGAATACCTGGTTGGTTTTAGGATTATGATGAGATAGATGTATTCTGTGATGAAATCACGTTAATTATGGTACTGTAAAGTGCTAGACTACATGGCTATGAGAAAAAAAAAAAAATTTCTTTATGAGCATTTTATGTTCAATGAACTGTTTTCCAGTTTCGGAAGATGTGCGTTTGGTGTATTCATATGTGACTTCGGAATGTCATGGTGGTGATTTTGTGATTTAGGTAGTTATGTTCAATGTACTTGGAGTGACACAGATTGTACAGAGTGCTACTGGGAGAGAACTAAAGGAGATATTTTGTGTTCAGTGGTTTGATAAAAGGAAATGATAATGTGTAATTTGGCATTGTGGATATAATGCCGCTGCGAGAATTGTGATGACTGACAGTGTGAAGAGACACACGAATTTGCTTTGAGTTTTTTCAAGGATAATAACATTTGTTCTTGATTGGACTTGGGTACCAAGGTCAGTGAGGGAAAAGCAGTTCCTTGGAGCAATTTTGATGATGAGGATGATCATGAAATCGATCTACCTGAATTGATATTTTGGATAGAAAGTTAAGTCTTCACCAAGTTGTCAGATTTGCTTTTGACTTGAACAGAAAGGGGAAAATTGGGTTAACTCCAGAGTTTTTTCTCATTGTTTACGAGGAGAAGATTCATCGTATTTAGACTTGGCTGGACAAAATTATGACTGAATTCTGATGGTCAGATTGATTTCAAGTTATTAAGTGTTTGGGAAAGTTGTAAGTACAGGATGACGCTATTACTGTGCCGATGTGAATGTAAACGTTATTTAATGTTAATGTACAAGTGACATTTTTGCACATGTGTTGATTTAAGAATATCGTTGAACCTATTTAGAAACGGCACAATTTGGTGATAGAATGATTGCCTTTACGCATTTCTTCTGATAAGTTTAACTGAGAGATAATGTTGTTTTTTTTTAAATGCTTTCCAGTGACAATTCACGGTGATGGGTGACGTAAGTGAACACAAGTTGGTTGCAGTGTTCTTCAGTGAGAAGAATCGGACATACGTTGGTGGAACAGTTCTTCAGTGAAAAGACTGGTGTTTGTGTGATGTAATAATGTCATGATGGAACACGAAAGCAGGGCAGGCCGTTGAATGGCCCAGCTATGTTAATGCTGTCTCTTGATGCCCAGTGCAGGCCGTTGATTGGCCCAGCTATGGTTATGCTGTCTGTCATTTGATGCCCAGTGAGAGTGATGAAAATGCACTCAAGTTGATTGAATATTTCTTCAGTGAGAAGACATTGTGGTGTTTGTGTGATGCAATAGTGTCATGAGTGGACACTAAGGCAGGGCAGGCCGTTGAATGGCCCAGCTATGTTAATGCTGGCTCTTGATGCCCAGGGCAGGCCGTGGATTGGCCCAGCTATGTGAATGCTGTGATTTGCCCAGTGACTGTTGTGTTGGCTTTTTACTGTAGCGCCCACGGTAACGATTTGTCTTAATCAGGATTAGTATAGGAGTAATTAGTATTCAGCATACTTATTTTTGTGTTGAAGATAATTAACATTTGTTTTTATTATTTCTCTTCCTACATATTCCCGTCTGAGCTGACTTGTACAAGCTCGGTATCTGAGAAGACGCTGCAGAGCTGATGGATGCACATCTGAGGGAGCTGGCAGGGAAATTACCCAGTTTCTGTAGCTTCGAGAGCATCTAAAACTGTGGCGCAATAAAGGGTTGCGTTCAACAAGTGGCGTGAGTTTGCCAGTATATTACCGAAAGTGGTAGTTTCAAAATACTTCCTCTTTATGTAGCATTGTGTTTATGGGAACTTGTGATTCAACATTTTTCATCTGTTTCTTCCATAGAGAAGGCTGCATTCGCCAACAGACGAGCTCATATGCCCAATAACTCCCGATATGTTGGTCATGCTGGTACAGGAACACACTTGGGGTCATGTTTGCACAGGATCATAACACAATTTATTCAAACTTGGTTCTATAAGGACGTTTACTTTTGTCTCGACTTCTTATGCAGGTTTGCTGAGGAGCATCGAATTTTAAAACGGTTATCATGTAATTTTTCTCTATCTGAGAAGTGTTTGTTTGTTTTAGGATCAAGGAAGACTGATCAGTATAGAGATGGCAGCTCGACACCTATTGCACGCACAGGAAAGGTCAACTGCCCAGTCAACATGTTGCAGAAGTATTGTACATTGGCTTGTATAGATCTCTCATCTGACAGATTCCTTTTCAGAAGTATCACAAGAACAAAATCAGGCTCCAAGTTAAGCACTTCTGGGCGTCCTAGTTATGATACAGCTGGAGAGTTGGACCTCGACATGCAAAAGACTGTTGTTAATGATGTTTCTTGTTTGTGGCTACATTCCCTTTTATCAGGTTTTCCAGACAGACTGTATAACAGATACGGAAGGTGGATCATTGAAGGAGAGCTAGGTCGGCTGTTTATATGGCGATAGACTTTTAATCTTGCATGAAACTTTCCCGTGATTTGTTCGTTCGACACGATGCGGTGCGGTGTCCACGCACTCGCGCCCATCCTAACACTTGTGTTGGTGTTTTTCTGTGTGTGTGAAGAGTATGAATGCATCGTGAGGGAGAACTGTGTAGGGGGTGATGCAGAAACCGTGCTCCCTGCCACATTACTGTATCTGTATATTGAAGGTGCCATAATTTTTCTAAGGCTGTTTTTGTTAGTGATATCTCAAACCCAGATGCTAGAATGGTACTTCATTCCCAACTTCATAACTGAAGAGAGAAAAAAAAAATCAAGAACTTAACAATGTCAGTAATTATTACTTCATATGACGGATGAATCATAACTATTCAGATATAACAAATATTTCAACAAACAATTTAATTTTCTGACTCATAATTAATGTCCCTGACAGAGTATCATTCCAGTTCTACAACAGAACACATCAGACAAAAAGCATAAACACATTCAAAAACTCGAGCAGTGCACTTAAAATTCATATCATATACGGTACTAGTATCTTCATCAATGTCATGAACAATGTTGTATTTCTGCATATCTTTGAATTCAATCTTGAAGATTCTGAAGAAACTAAACCATAAACTCGTATACATCTCTCTGGCCATGCAATGTAGGGCTGACAAAAACTTCAGGTCAAATATTAAGAAACCAACAACATTATAATTGTGATGCTATCATAATATTGACCTGATAGGGTCCTACTTTGACATACTGTATGGCCACATCGATTTGATCATATGGATTCATCTTGGAACCTAAAAGTGATGTGAGATTGTAAATAAAGAGTTCGGCAAAAAAAAATGTTGCATTCATTATGAACAAAGTGACAAAACACACACAGCATAATATACTGAGCAAAATTTGTCCTTTCACACATTCTTCCACGTGTACCTTAGGAATAACCCCGAATTGACTTAAGCATTTTACAAAAGAAGTATCCATTTTAAGATATTTTTTTTTCAATTTATGGCAGCGAGTTTGTATGATTTACAGTATGAAAAAATTTTTATGCTAACAGATGAAAACATCAAATTGACATTGTCTAATATGTACAAATTTAGTAATATAAATTTATTATAATGTACGCATTGTAATTGCAAAGTCTTCTTGCAAGTCCTTTGTTGCAATGAAGTAACATACCTAAGAAGCTAATGAATTCTTTATGATACCTGAATCTATCAATATACAAGGAACAAGTCCTATCCTTTGTCAGAATCATCTTTGAGTTGCTTTTCCTCATGTTGCACATTATTTACAGCTTCTATGCCATCATACTGTGTTTCTGTGCTATCTACATTTCCCCCATTTACAAACTCCCAGTCTAGTTGTGATTGTAATTCTGGATTGTCATCACTTGCCAAATGACAAGAAGCATATAATTCTTCTCCATCCTGTGAAACCTCCTGGGGTTCCTTGGCAATATCTTGCTTTACCCTATCTACATGTGCATTTTCTACTTCATTATCTACAACTGTTGGTAGTTTTGGAAGATCTGATGAAACATCTAGTCTTTCATTGGAGTGTTTCCTGTCTGTATCTGTTTCTTCTAACTCACACTGTGCAACATCAGGGTTTAATATGGTTTCAGTGTTTGAGTCTTGTTCGTCAGACGGTGTGGTTTCATTTGTATCATTGTTTGCTCTAGCAACTTCTGTGCCATTGTTGTCCACATTTACATTTTCACCCTCTCTTTCCAATGGAGGATCCTCTGTTTCGTTGTTCCTAAGTTCTCCCTCATTGTCCTCATTTTCAGCATTGTGTTGTCTCTCGTTGTTTTGATTTTCTTGTGGTGGCAAGTCTTGCTGGGTGTCGCTCTCGAATTTGATCTCCGTGTGGCACATGGGACACTTCTCCTGTACGTACAGCCACTTCCGTAGGCACGCTCCATGAAAGTAGTGGCTGCATGGGGTCACCCTAGCAGAGTTCAACTCCTGGAAGCATATGGCACAAACGTCGTCCAACCGTGCTAGTTCTTCTTCCGCAGCCTGCCGTAGGGACTGTATGTTGCTGACCGCTTTCCTACGCAGCAAGAAGCTCTTCCAACCTTGCTGCGCGCGCTGCCACACATTAAAGTAGCAGTGAACAATGATAACGGACGCACCAATCCAAGTCCACTCTCCGAAAAGCGCTTCCTTTGCGCCGTAGTATACGACACACAGCGCCACGATGAATTCCAACGTCTTGCACGTCGCCTTTATGGCGTATACAATGTCGTCCAGGTTTTCCCACGGTTCGTTGCGATAGCCGTCGATCATAAAGAGCGCGTACATAAACATGGATGCCACAGCGTGTAGAGAGGTAAGAATACAACTCGATATGATGATCAACAGCCACAGATCAACATCAAAGAAGCTACTTATGAGGAAAGTCATGTACAAAGGGAAGGTGAGTAGGAAAAGGCACATGGTGATAGAACGGAGGTGCTTCCAGAAGCTTTTATTCTGCGATGCACCGAGAGCCAAAAGTATAGGCTCAGTGATTTCATGCATAGACTGGATTGTAGATGCTAACACGATGAATAACACAATACTGAGGAGAAAGGTTCTCTGTACACTCTTCAGTTCCAGAAGACCTGTCTGTAGTGCGAGCAGTAGGAGTGTCAGCCCCTCAGTGACTCCTCTGTGCATGATGTTGTCATGCATAAAGGCTTCGAACCCCTGAAGGTACAGCTTGGTCAGGGTGAGGATGAGCTGGGCTACGTACGACACGGTGAAGCACAGTCCGAGGAGCGCGTACGGGCTTCCGCAGCACTCCGCCATACTGGCGAGGAGCAGTATAACCGTCCCCTCTTCAAGTACGGGATGGTTGATGCTCCCGAGGAACAGATACAGCTGCACGGCGAATATGAAACACCAGTACGCCAGAAACAGAGACGGGACAGCCAGCTTGTTCCAGAGATACAGTAAGTAAGGAAACAAGCCAACCACAGCAGTGGCCGCCCTTACGGACTTCTGTGCTGACAACACTAGGCTGTATGGCACGAACAAGTTCCTGGCAATGAAGTACAGCACTTCCATGGAAGTGAACAAAGCAGCAAATGTGTGGAATAGTTTTAAACTTCCAAGCGGCATCATGCAGAGTTTCGCTATAAGAGGAATCAGGGATGCGGAATACGGCCACAATCTTCGGTCCCCGACGAGGTAGGAACACGCCAACGCCGCCAGGCTTTGCCCCACGAGGTGAACGACGAATCGGTGGAAGCTGTCATCGTCGTAGAACACCAGCCCCTCATATCCTTGCTCCAACTCAGCTGCAATGTAGGTCCCAGCTGCTAGGTGGCCCAGGAGAAGTATGACTGCTGCCAGGATGTGTGTGTAGAGCTGGATGAGCTTCTTCAGAGGAAGGAAGAAGATTGTCAGGGCAAGGATGTAACCTGCAAAGAAAGTAGAGAAGTCCATTAGTAGTGTTAATACTACATATTATATAACATATCATAACTATTTCTATTTTCATGGATGCTCATCTGTGTGGGGTAGTTGATAGTTCAATATCTTAATGATTAACTTTCTTCCAACACTTGTACACAAATCAAATGACAAAACTGCTATCGCCTTCTTCGGGATCAATAAGAACCAATCGCTTCAGAACATGATACATGATGTCAGAGATTTGTCAAACATGCCAGGAAGTTTATAACGCCCCCCGCCCCAGTTCACTGTCATATGAAGTCAACACATCAAAATTTAATCACAAAAGTCAGAATACTGGACACTGAACAGAACTACTTTGTATGAGGTATAAAGCTGCCACACAATAGTCTTGTTGCCATTAATTTGCATATTGTGCAGATTGCCCAAGAATGACAGAGTGATATCATCCAGATTCTTAAAGAACACACCTCAGAGGTATAGAAACAGCAAGAAAAAGCTTTGTATGGACCGTATTGAAAGGTTATGAATAAAGGGGGTATGGCAACCAGACTATCAACTCACCCACCAAAAACTGTGAAAAATGAATAATACTAATAGTGTCCAAAATGGAATTCAAAATGTCCAAAACAATATTTTCTACCCATGACAGGCACATACTCTGCAGTATTTAAAGTTAGAGGGACAAATTTACCACTGAAGATGGCCTACCTATAATATAGCATAATGCAACGGAGACTGCTAAGCCTCGTTTTGGTGCAACGACCCCGGAGGACCCGGGGAAATCCAACATGGCCGCCATATCTGGCAACAAAACTATTCTATCCAGCACCTATTTAACTCACCTAGTATATAAACATTCCAGGACAGGTACAGGAAGCTGAAGTTTTGCTGATGTACCCCCCTGTAGGGCAGGTATAACTTACCCAGTATATAAACATTCCATGACAGGTACTGAAAGCTGAAGTTCTGAGGTTGTACCCCCCTGTAGGACAGGTATAACTTACCCAGTATATAAACATTCCATGACAGGTACTGGAAGCTGAAGTTCTGTTTGTGTACCCCCCTGTAGGGCAGGTATAACTTACCCAGTATATAAACATTCCATGACAGGTACTGGAAGCTGAAGTTCTGTGGTTGTACCCCCCTGTAGGGCAGGTATAACTTACCCAGTATATAAACATTCCATGACAGGTACTGGAAGCTGAAGTTGTGCTGGTGTACCCCCCTGTAGGGCAGGTATAACTTACCTAGTATATAAACATTCCATGACAGGTACTGGAAGCTGAAGTTCTGAGGTTGTACCCCCCTGTAGGGCAGGTATAACTTACCCAGTATATAAACATTCCATGACAGGTACTGGAAGCTGAAGTTGTGCTGATGTACCCCCCTGTAGGGCAGGTATAACTTACCCAGTATATAAACATTCCATGACAGGTACTGGAAGCTGAAGTTCTGAGGTTTTACCCCCCTGTAGGGCAGGTATAACTTACCCAGTATATAAACATTCCATGACAGGTACTGGAAGCTGAAGTTCTGAGGTTTTACCCCCCTGTAGGGCAGGTATAACTTACCCAGTATATAAACATTCCATGACAGGTACTGGAAGCTGAAGTTCTGAGGTTGTACCCCCCTGTAGGGCAGGTATAACTTACCCAGTATATAAACATTCCATGACAGGTACTGGAAGCTGAAGTTGTGCTGGTGTACCCCCCTGTAGGGCAGGTATAACTTACCCAGTATATAAACATTCCATGACAGGTACTGGAAGCTGAAGTTGTGCTGGTGTACCCCCCTATAGGGCAGGTATAACTTACCCAGTATATAAGCATTCCATGACAGGTACTGGAAGCTGAAGTTGTGCTGGTGTACCCCCCTGTAGGGCAGGTATAACTTACCCAGTATATAAACATTCCATGACAGGTACTGGAAGCTGAAGTTGTGCTGGTGTACCCCCCTGTAGGGCAGGTATAACTTACCCAGTATATAAACATTCCATGACAGGTACTGGAAGCTGAAGTTCTGTTTGTGTACCCCCCTGTAGGGCAGGTATAACTTACCCAGTATATAAACATTCCATGACAGGTACTGGAAGCTGAAGTTCTGTTTGTGTACCCCCCTGTAGGGCAGGTACTTGCCGACACTCTCCTCCCACAGGTACAGCACCTCCAGTAGCAGCAGGGAGGGGACTCTCAGGACCACACCCACCCCTCTCTCCACCCATCCTGACACATGCTCTCTCAGAGGCATCCTTGTGCTGTGTGTGAACAAAAAACAATACTAGTCAGACTTTTAGCCAGGCACGCTTCATGGGGTCATCTGGATGTGCTTTTCTTAAAATAACAAAAAATTTGATGCTCAGGATGCCCTTACACTGGGGAGCAGATCCTCTGACAAGCATGAAATTCTGATTGACCAGAAATGCCACCACTGCCACCAGGTCATCTGTGGTATTGTTGTTCCTTAGGATACCTTATTTAGAATGCACCATTTTAACTCAAACCATCCAAAAATCTGGAGCATGGAAGATGGATGCCCTTGGCTCGGAACCCCCTACAATATTATATAGTCACTTATCGCAACTCACCAATAATTTAGACTCCTGAATCCCAATAATAAAATCCTAGCTAATAGTCTTATACTACTAGTCTACTTATTTATATATATTCATCTCAAAATGGGTGGGTAACCCCTACAACTTTTCCAAGGGTTCCCACCATACATGCAAAACAAAACAAAACGTGTTAGCAGTGAACAATATACAGTAGTGTAGATCACAAGGAAACTGAGGCATCATAAACAACACTGTGGCTATTGACACACTCAGTGTGCCAATAGCCAAACAGGCTATTGACACGCCGAGATGCCAGTCAGCCAATCAGAGCTTGTAACATGCCTTTCCGGCAACATTTTACACAAGCAATAAAGAGGCTCCACAATAAGTTTGGAATTCCACTTTTCCCATTTTGAAATGTGCTAATATTTTCAATATAAAAGCACTTGGGGAAAAGTCTTTACATATGATTGACAAGTATGATGTACAGTTGTGAAATATGATAATAACTTTCATGAATATTCATTTTGAAAATTTTCTTCCTGCAGGAATTCCTGCAGGAATTCCTGCAGGAAGCGTTTTTCCTGCAGGACTACCTGCAGGAAAAACTTTTTCCTGCAGGAATTCCTGCAGAAATTTCCTGCAGGACAAAGGTAAATCCCTGCAGGAAGATTGTTTTCTGCAGGAATTTCTGCAGGAATTCCTGCAGAAATGACCTTATAATTCATATCTAAAGCAATGACAGTAAGAGTTTTGTATGCATTTGATTTTGTTTTGAAACTGTTAAACTGTGCCAATTTCATTAGCTGTTTTAGCCTTGACTTTCAATGTCTAAAATAGATATATATTGAAGGCATTGTTTATTGTTTCATTTTCCTTGTTTTATTGATTATGTTGCCGGAGATGCCTGAGGCATTAGAAAAAAAAAACTGCCCTATGAATTAACTTGTCTCTAACAAAATGCCTGTCCTGCAATGGTTACTCATATTTTTTCAGAGGTACTCATATTTTTCAGAGGTACGGAAGCTGTGGCAATTACTATTAGTTACCTTCTATTTTTTCTTTAACCTCAATACTGACGTTTTATGAGTATCTAAGCCAATTTGAGTGCCCAAGAACTATCCATTTAGCATCCATAAGCTAAGTAAAAACATTTAAAGGATCAGAAGTCAGCAAAGAAATGGATCTACATTATTTTTTGTAGTACCTCCATTAGCACCTGTACTATGCATAAGATAGAGTTTAAGCAATTGTTACCGCAGCAAGAGGATGATGGTTTCTACATGTTTTTGGGTAATATTCGGTGAGGCAGCGATCGCCCTCTACCCACAGTTCCTATAATACTGATCGCAAAATTGGTACCTTATTCTCAGTTTGACGCAGAACCGGACGGACAAACCGCCCTGGCATGGAACGTTGTGACGATAGCATCGGTCACTAATAGGACTTGCCTTACTTAGAACAAGATTTCCCTTTAGAAAACTGAAAGGCATCTTCTCTGATTGGCTGACAGATGGTTTGTGGCGAAGCCCAAAGTAACCGAAAAGCTAACGTAAGCAAGCAGAGGGACCAGACATGTAATGGGAGTTGTTCCCTCTGCATAGGAGTATGTGGTGTTGAAAATGATGAAAATATGCAGGGAGTTGCGGGGGGGGGGGGGAGGTGTACTTGCTCCCTGAGCAACTTTAAACTATGACAGTGTAATTTTGATGGAAATGTCATTAACTTATCTTAGTTAAAATGCAAGAAATAGCATTTCAGAGGGTCAAGATTTTCAGGCCTCTGGTGCGATGCGTTGTGCCTTCGGCGCTCCACGTGCTGAAAATTTTGTCAGCAAAAGTTCACTTCTACCCCCACCCCAAAATGGATTTACTGCTGCCCGCGTAACCTCTGTAGTGGGAACTCTGCCCAAGCTAAGCAATGTCATGGAGGCAGCTGACATTTTCTGTCATTCCTCCGGGTTCTGGACATCTTTTTCTTCTCACATTGTCATTAGCTAGTCAGCTTTTTGTACAACAATCGTAGCCTTGTACGAAAGGATTGCGTGTTATGCGTGTTATGCGTGTTATGCTTTGCAACTCCTCCTGAATTTACCGTTAAGCATTACCAGCCCTCCTGAATTTATCGTTAAGCGTTACTCCGCCTTCTGAATTCACCATTAAGCATTACCAAGACAACCCCCTCTCTTGCAGACCCTCATGTAAGGGTGCCCACATTAATAAGAAAACTTGAACTTCTCAGAATGCTACTGACCGTATACACTTTTTATACATGAAAGGATTTGAACTCCTATCCTATGGTCTACCAACCTGATGAAATTATTTTGGGGACTTCCAGTAACTATTTACTGAATTCTAAACTATAGTAAAAAATTTTGCTCATCTTCTGGACATCAAGTAAATCATGAACCACTTTGTTAGCCATGCTGATCGCTGGTATCTTTGGGTTATAGAAATCAACCAGGCTTTATATAATAAAGCCCTCAGGGTGCAACATTGATCATCTATTATCATATATGTGGCATTGACCTGTCATGCAATGCCATAATACATAGAAGTGTCCCGATCCGGGTACGTGGACACCTAGAAATTCATTCACTGGTGTTTAATGAATCTCTATTTAAACAGCTGTTTTTAATGCATTTCTAGGTGTCTAATTGAAATGATATATCACCCATCACCAGATCCGATCAGTTAAAAGAACAATTTGACCAGTAACACCAAGGAGCTTTTAACACCCTTTCCTCAGCTGTAACTCTTTTCATGCTTTAAAGTTATTGAGATTGTGACCTGGATTGTGACAAAGGCCTTTTTATGACAAGAGTGTGATAATCACTTTCCCCTCCCCTTTCTCACCCATCTTTAGAGAAGCCATTCTCTAATCTCCTTTGCACCTACATGTAGGTGTTTAAAATCCAGCAACAACAATGCATGCACTAATTTATAATGACAGGTAATTAGAGAAATGAATGGTAGTTTACCCAAGGAGGTTTAACCTTGCATATCACAAAGGAGTTTTAAAGCTCTGAGCTCACTGACCTAACCTAGATTTTCCAACAGCAACCTGGAAATTCAATAGATTTTTAGTCTTTACTATTTGCCTTTGGTAATCTTTACTCTTGGCTACCCCAGGCCTAGGTCTCTTGTGATTTTATTGATAAAAGCTCCTTGGTTTAAGACAAAAAATTTTCCTGATCATTTAGATGGTGATAGGTTTGAAGGCTGATATCAGATACTGATAACCAGAATAAAGCTACCAAACCAGAATGGCTGTCACATCAAAATATATGCCACAGGCCTTCTACTACTTAGAATTAATAAGAATAATTTGCCACTGCAGTCCGCATAGGGTATTGATAGGTGAAATTTGGGGTCCTGGCCTATGGACTATCTTGCAGGTGCTAGCATGTGCTATAGAAAGGTGTTGAAAAGCTGAAAGGCCGACAAAGTAACAACAAACTTTTTGATAACCAAACTTAATGATAACCTGGGTTTTGATCTGGTACAAAGTACCGTTATCTTTCGGACCATTAACAATTTAACATGAAGCCATGAATGCCATGAAGCTGTTACCGGTGATTCATATGAATAGAAACATCAGGCAAAAGTTTGTTCCAGAGATTATTTGTAGTTTAGGTTCCAAATCCTACTACATGGGCAGGCTGTATATAAGGCGCTTACCTTCCTCTTTTTGGTAATTATGCACATTGTTATGCGAGTTGAAAGGAGGTCAGTTATTGTCAAGGCATGCTCCCCAATTAGCAAGTTATTAGCAAGTCCCACAGGGACCTTCCCAAAACACTGAGAAATTTCTATACACAACTGCTTTATAGAGCCTGGTGGGCAGTCAGGCCAAGCAAGGAGGTTGAAATGATTTTTTTTAACCTCCTTGGGCCAAGGAAGTTTCATATTATATTAAACGTCCTTGGTCAGGCAAAGAAAATTTCAGATTAGAACGTTATAGTTGAAGAAACCTAAAAATTCACTTCTGGGATGGATTACAGGATTCAAGTCAGATCAAGAAGCTTTCATCAATAAAAGTTCCTTGATCCTCCATGATCTCACCAACTTGATCGGGCTCAACACTTTTGGACTACCTACTACTGTAATGGCAACCTTAGAATTTGGAAAAATGGGAAATTAGGCAGTGCTGTGCACAGCTCTATAGCCAGACAACTTCTCACTTTATTATATACCAATGAAGCTTGGATCCAGGTTACATCCAGGTGCGTGGGGTCATACTTTGTGGCGTCACTGAGGAAAGTGAACATTTTCAGATATGAATCTGATATTTCAGCCACGTTTCTGAATCATAAAATCTTTTTTTTTCTGGCAGCCAAGTCTTGATATATATTTGGGATGATCAGGGGATCCGGAGGAAACTTAGTGGCAATATTAAGAAACATGATGTGTTTGAAGGCATTTGAAAGTCCATGAAGGAATGCAGCTTCAGTAAGACAAAGGTTCATAATCTCCTAGCAGATCTTGCGGTAGCATATTATAAGATAGTATTATAAGCTGGGGAAGGAGTTAAGCCAGCAGAGGAGTTTTCTGCCGGCTAAACTCCTTCCCTATCCTTATGACACCGCAAGATCTGCTTGGAGATTTAGAGGTTAAGTGCTGATCACAGACAAAGAATCACTGTGCAAGAGTGGGGTTCAAAAGGCTCCAGTCTAACATGGTCTGGTTTGTCACCTTTTAGCCTGAGTGGTTAGTGTGTTAGGTTCACTGAGCTGGTGGGCCCGGGTTAAAATCCTGGGAGCCAGGAGACTACTACTAAATGCCTCTTGTGTTTCAAAAGTGCAAGATTGTGAAGGACCTTGCACTTCTGTGTCAGTGGGAAAGATGGCCTCAAGCCGACTTCTTCCAAGCCAGTCCTCACAATGTGGTTCAGCATGTGAGAAGGCCTGTTAACCTTTACTGCCTCCTCAAGACATTTAAGATTCATTTCCTATCCTTGTTTGACATTGCCTGGGCCAGACCCTATAGAAGAATATCATACATCCAACATCTGCCGAAACTCTTCACCCAGCAGACGTGCTTTAGGCGTTTTTGTCGAACTTCCTATTTTGCACTTTTTTTTGCACAAATGGACAGGAGGAACACAGTATAAATTAAAAGCCAAACAAAAAGTTGAAAAATGCCTAAACTGTAGCCCAACCTCTGCTTGGAGAGTAACCAGCATGACACAGAGATTCTATCTTTCATACTCTCCAAGCAGAGGTTCAGCTCCTGCTGTTTTTGATGTGTTAAAGGCCTTGGCCAGCAGACATGAAGGAAACGGTACAATATTAAAATAGAAAACTTGACAAAAATTCCTAAAAGCATGTTAAAAACAGCCAGAGCCAAACCTCTGCTTGGAGAGCAATCTTTCCATGTGCCACTTTTTGTTGGCTCTATGCAAATCAAGACAATTCATGCCTTGTTCATAATTATCCACAAAGTCGAGTCTGGTACCATGAATGCTGACCGAAGGGGGTCTGATAGACACCAACTGACCAAGCAGTTGTTAATCTGTGCTGGTTGAAAAGACACAGCTTAAACTTTAAAGGGCTTGTTGGCAAGTGACAGATGGATATTGCTGGTGTTTCCACTATGGCTTACAACCATGCCTTTTTTTGGCTTGTTGACCCTCCTTTTAGGTGATTTTGTCAGGCCAGATAGGAAAATCCTCAAGTAATTATTGTTATGCAGGTTCAAACAAGGTCAGCTTTTGTCCTTAATACAATTGCAAAGGATACATGTGCAATTATCAAAAATCCCACAGGGACTGTCCAAGAACCCCAGGTAGTGACTTTCTTCCTAACACGTGTCTTGCTCAGAGATAAGTCCTGGGCTTCAGTCAGCACAACGAGGGTTTATCTACTCTCCAAGCAGAGGTTAGGCTCCGGCTGTTTTTTTACGTTTCACTTTAGTCGTTTTTATTGAGCTTTCTATTTTGTCATGTTTCTTTTAGTACGCCAGCCAAACAATACAAGATACAAGACAAAATAGAAAGCCCAATAAAAATGACTAAAAAAAAAACGTTAAAAAAACAGCCGGAGCCAAACCTCTGCTTGTACTAAGTTGTAGAGTGGCTTTATCATGACAGCCTTCCTTACTTAAGCTTTGGTCAGTGGTATTTCAGAATGACAAAAACCTGAAAATTTACTTTGGGGATGGATTACCTTGCTCTGATGAGTCCCATTGTTATAAATCTTCTTGAAAACTACATGTAGAATATTAAAAAAGAGACATTTTGATTTACGATAATCATCTAAGTCTGGCACGCCCTCCCAAACCAATCAATGTTCAAACCAAACTGGCCGGCCCAGCGTTAGGCAGAAAACAGTAACTGTATGTAATAATGATTAGCTTGTTGTAGAGCACTCAGAGCACTGTTCTTTTCAACACATCCCTACAAGTAATCTCCATGCACGCGTGGCCAATTTACCCCTCTGCCGGCTAAACTCCTTCCCCAGCTTATGTGCTGTCTTATGCCATGCAGGATCTGCTTGGAGATTACCCTACATGTAGAGCCTCCTCCAGGGCAGGGCCTAGGGTGACAACCCTTCCATGGCAAACTCACTTGAGTCACTTCCCTGGCATTTACAAAGTAATAGGGAGTTTGGCAACTTTGAAACTAGCATAGCAGCCCCACAACTAGAAGGGCCAGCTTTTATTTTCGAGCGCTCGGGTCTGATTTTATCATGGTCATTACTGACAGAAGGGGGTCTGATAGCCAGCAGCAGTTGTTTACTTTTAACACAGCTTGAAGGGCAAACTGGCAGCAAGGCACAGCTCCAGGATTGGAAAGGCACAGAGGTGCCGACTTCATTCCCATGCCTTAATATCAAACCTCCTTGGTTTGAGCAGTCTATTAGCTAAAGTGGACATATTTTTAAGCTCTTTAAAAGGACCATCAAATTTTCACAAAACTTTAAGAAACATTGTTCATAGTTTAGCCCTAAATTGAAGACAACCTTGATTTACCCTACTGGTTTAACCATTTTAAATTCAAATATAAGTGTTAAAGTGAACTTAGGTTTCTGAAATTCTGTAATTCTTCTGAAATTTCTTCTATTAATAATGGACCTCTGAGTCCCAGGGTTCGAATCTCTTTGAAAATTGAAGGCCTTTTATCCTCAGCACTACAAGTTACAGGTAGCCAGGATCTTTGGACCTGGATTCATGCTAATTGTTAATTGGACACCAGCATCATTTGCATATCTTTAGAACAATAGCTGACCTTACTTTGAACCTGCATTACAATGGCGCATACTTACTTGATTTTCAACTAGAGGACGCAAGCTCCTGGCTAATGTTACAAGGCCCAATTCTAGATTATGAAATATTCTCTGGAACAAACTTGCCAATGGAGCATAACAACTTCATGGCATTCCATCCCATTTATACTCAAGTGTTAATATCTTATGATGATCAAAAGATGACCAACCAAACAAATCTCAGGTTGCTGACCAAGGACCTTTCATCCTTGGCCACGTTGGTACTGTATTTCAATGCATGCATGGAAGGAGCATTCGAACAAAGGAGTTCATTTGATGAAAACGACACAGCCGTGTAAGCACAACATAGGCTGTTAAACATGTCATGGCCAACTGACTCATACTTTGTACACATGTAACTTTAATTTGTGAGTTATCTATACGAAGATGAATCAATTATTTTGTTTTGTTGGTCTTTTGCAACCTTCTGTATAATTTCTACCCCTTGAGCTGCCTCTATATAATTCACACTTCCGCACCTCCTACCCTCCTAATAGGTAGTCCTATAAATAACTGGCATTTGCAACAGGCCAAGAATAAATGCAGGACTATCAAATAGTAGCACATTGACTATGATTGAGAAGGAAAGTTTCTGATGAGAGAATTTTACTTACCAGAGTTACAGAACAGTTTTTCCTATGTAATGTAATGTACCAACTCAGATAAACTTTTATGCTAAATAAAAGCTTAATCTATCCTGAGGTTTCTGCAATATTAAGATCAGGTCAGTCAATTCCTTATAACATCCTTGCTCAGAACTTGTTTAAAAACTCCCATGTAGTCTGGAAGGCATATACTAGTATGAGATCATTAACTATACTTCTCACCCAATTGAGACTGTCTTTCACTTCTCTAATGACCTGAATTACAAATTAGTACATGCATTGTACTTGCTAGTTTACACCAGTAGATAATCATAGCTTCTTTAGAGATGGCAGGAAAGGACAGAAGAGGTTATTATGACACCTATACTTGAGCCTTTTGATGAATCTTACAGCATTTACCTCAGGAGTTATGGATGAGGAAAGGGCCTTCAACTGAAGAATGTTTATATATTGAAAGCAGTCTACATGTAATTATGGGGAGGGCATTCTAACATGCCAGGCTTTTTCATGCCCTTGAAGTCTAGTCGCCAGAGAGTTGTCAAGTTCAGAATGCGATTCAATGAATTCTTAACACATTCATCCATGGAACATACTTGGATTAAAAAATGTATTTATCTTGTTCATGCACTGCAGATACAAGGCCCTCTATTATATAATATTTCACTATATATTCACAGTCAGGTCTGATAAACAACTAATGCAATAGGCACAGTTTAACAGTTTCAAAACAAATAAAAAAATCAAATTGATAAGAACTCCTTAGTGTTATTGCTTTAGATATGAATTATAAGGTCATTTCTGCAGGAATTCCTGCAGAAATTCCTGCAGAAAACAATCTTCCTGCAGGAATTTACCTTTGTCCTGCAGGAAATTTCTGCAGGAATTCCTGCAGGAAAAAGTTTTTCCTGCAGGAATTCCTGCAGGAAAAATGCTTCCTGCAGGAATTCCTGCAGGTCTTCCTGCAGGAAGAAAAGTTTCAAAATGAATATTCATGAAAGTTATTATCATATTTCACAACTGTACATCATACTTGTCAATCATATGTAAAGACTTTTCACCAAGTGCTTTTATAATTGAAAATATAAGCCCATTTCAAAATGGGAAAAGTGGAATTCCAAACTTATTGTGGAGCCTCTTAATAGTTGATTAGACATTGTTCGGAAGATTAGACATTGGAATCTTTGAATCTTGGAATGAACGGACGTATTCAAGTTATGCCCTACATTTGGATACCTGTTAATACAACTGTCATCGTGTATGTTTGGCATAGTGTAGTGGATAGAGCGTTGGACCTGGGAATTCGTGACAGCAGCTTCCACCCGGTTCGAGTCCGCGCCGAAGTTTTTTTAATTTTTATTTTTTTATTTTTTCTTGTCCCCTTTTAAACATCCATTTGATATAAGAATATTTTATATATAAACAACTTTTAAAGTTTCTGTTAACATCATAAACCAAAAATAACACTGACCACAAAACATGTCATAATTTTCGGCTGTGTGATTCCAGCGACTCGGAAGAATACTTCTTTCACATTAAAAATAATGGAGGTAAAACAACAACTATAACTTCACTTCCTTAGTGATATAACTTTTGAGGCCGCAAATTCTCCAATACGGCAGGAATTCGTCGGTAAACACAGCTGAAAACGTGTTCCTAACCGATCCAACATGGCTGCCATGATCACATGCGGTGACAGTAAAACTAGCACCCTATATGATAGCAGATTCCGATGTTTAAAATTGTGCCGTAAACACGTGAAAAAGATCGTATTTTGGGTTGATAATGGACACAGAATGCCATTTGTATTTTTCAGAGTGTTGATTGTCAAATATAATCGTTAGATTTCCTCATTTTAGTGGTTTCTAGCACTGGGTGTGTCAATAGCCTAAACAGGCTATCGCCACACTGAGTGTGCCAATAGCCTAAACAGGCTATCGACACACTCAGTGTGTCAATAGCCTGTTTAGGCTATCGACACACTGGGTGTGTCAATAGCCTCGCTCCATAAACAAAATCAGTCTCCATTTCACCAAGGAGATTTCATCAGGTAAAACCTCCCTAATTTCAGTCGTTTATGTTCAAAGGTCAAACAAGAAAACGTCAAATATCGATTAGGATGTTAATAAGCAACTGCAACCCATACAAAGTTGCTAGGGGGTCAAATTCCAATTTTTCCATCTTTTTCTGTTTTACAACAACAAAATGTACTATTAAGTTAGACACTAGAAATTACAACAATCCATCTAGTAGTTCAGCTTCTGAAGTAACATTGCTGGCAGTTTAGGTAAGTCTAATTTTTGGTATGGGTTAATTTCTGCCTCCCTCTTTGCTTCAAATTTCTACCAATCTTTAACCGAAGATCAGATCAGATCACTAGTTGCAGTTGGCGACTACTTGACTTTCAGAAGGCATTAATTTACAAAATCTAAATTCCTCGCCATACTCAAACATAGCTGCAAGGTACCCATAACCAAAATTTCTCTACATAACCCTATCTTATACTCACCGCGAGCGAAAATCTGATCATGAACTTTGTGATCACTGAACTTCCGCATGATCGGCGGCCATGTTGGAATCGGTGACCTTATGACCTTAGGCAGTTCTGTGGAAAACTTTCCAAATTTCCGTTTCTCATCCTTGAATATCCAACGAATACTCGTGATGGACAATACGGGCTATTTTAGGTACGAAAACGTTCAATAACACGCTTTTTTTTTCTCATCCAAAAATCAAAACAGTTGATGATTTCTGTTTTTCCCAGCATTCGTCTGACAAAATGGCTGCCGCCGAAGTCGTTTTCGAATTTTTACTTCCGCTTTCGATCAGAAAATCGCGATTTTAGGTCCATACATCAAATTCATTCTTGAAGAAAAAGAGATCTAGATATTCAAAACATAGATTATTAAACGTCTGTGTTATTTTACTGTTCATGAACTTCTAGGAAAGTTACTGACAACGTTTTTCCCGTTCAGGAAAAAATACCGGTAAGTTCTTTTGGCTAAAATATTCTCTGGGTTTGAAGCATATGTTTTGGTTTTTAACAAGATCTCGAATAGTACCTATGCTAGTTGTAACCACTAACATCTGGTAGTAGTTATAACAACAGAAGTATAGGTATACACAGCACAAAGTGCTACAATGGCTTACATAATTTGTATGTATATATCAGCTGCTGTTGTAGGAACTAAGCCCCCCACCCGCAGCTTTTCTGTTTAACAGTGGGGTTCAAGGACTGCTACTAGTAAACTGAAGACGCCAAATGGCTTGAGCCTTTCGGCCGAACGTTTTGCACATTGAATTTGTGATTTGCTGGCCCAGGTTCGATCCGGGACGTGTCGACATGTTGTATTAGACTTTCTACTCCCCGATAGTTTCATCTGTTCAAGATTTGTATTATTTGTCTGCAAAGTTGTTTTTGTTTGTGCACATTTTTCACGTGCAGCTAGAAATAAGTAGTACATGTACGACCTGATTTGGTTTGGGCTGTCCCTCGGATAGGTTGATGTAAAATTGGGGTCCTGTACATGTGTTTGAGGAGAGCCATTGAGTAAAGAAATTAAACATGCACCAGGGGCAATCTCTGTCGTCCGACTTGAGGTTGTTAACCCATTGAGGACGGGCTAAATTCAGGGTTGTTCCAGGATATGTGGGTAAACTGTAGATATTAGCACCAGGCTTTTACTTTTTTTAGCCAGGCATGCGTCAATGCGTCAACTGGATGCACTTTTCTTAGAATAACAAGAAATTTGATGCTCTGGACGCCCTTAAACTGGGCAGAAAATCCTCTGACAAGCATGAAATTCTGATTGACCAGGGATGCTACCAGGTCATCTGTGGTCTCAGTCTTCTACTGTGACCTCTGTAACAGTATTTTTTGCCTCTTAGGATACCTTAGAATGCACTATTTTAACTTAAAATCATCAAAAACTCTGCACCATGGAAGGTGGAGGCCCCCGGACCCCCTACAATAGTCACTTACCGCGACTCACCAATAATTTTGGACTGTCTATAATAAAATCCTAGCTAAAAGCCTGATATCATCACACAACGACCTCCGTACTGTTTTGGGACTTGTACTTCTAAGCAGCTGTACAAAAGCGCTAGATAGGTAAATCGATACATTTTTGAAAAGCTTAGATCATATAAAATACAAATAAATCAAAGACAAGATTATTCCAGGTCTAATATATGAATTTCTAGCAATGATACTAGTGCATGGAAATGCTCAGTCCAGAAAGTCAACACAATGTATCGATCATCTGACAAGACCAAATCACATCAAATATTTTTCTTCAAAGAAAACTTGTACAGACCTGCCCCCATAATAATCCTCATCTTGCATCTTTTATTTCTTTATCACAGGGATTCCTGCCAACAATGTCTGATGGGCAAGAAGTGAGCTGGCAGTCCCGTGTTAGAGCCATATTTGACGTGGTGTTTCGGGTTCCCTCCATCTATGTGATGGACTGTGTCATGAAAGACCAGCTCCCCATCCCATGGGACACAGAGGCACACACTGTATGGAGGATCACAGGTTGGTGGAAAACTTTGGTATGGATTAGCCTGGGTACCATCCGGGTACTACAGTAGTAGATTGCTCCTATATATGTTCTCTTCTGCTACTCGTCTGGAGAACTGCAGCTGCACATTCAAAACCTTTTGGTGGTGATGTCAGTTAATCAGCAAAGTAAGGATTGGGTTCTACACAGGCTTTTAGCTAAGGTTTTATAATAGGGAGTCCAAACTTATTGGTCAGTTGCAGTAAGTGACTATGGGGGGTTTGGGGGCATCCACCTTCCATGGTGCAGAGTTTTTGATGATTTTAAGTTAAAACAACTTGCATTCTAAGGTATCCTAAGAGGCAAAAATACCTTTACAAATGTCACAGTAGAAGACTGTGACCACAGATGACCTGGTAGCATCCCTGGTCAATCAGAATTTCATGCTTGTCAGAGGATTTTCTCCCCAGTATAGGGCGTCCAGAGGCATAAAATTTCTTGTTATTCTAAGAAAAGTGCGTCCAGATGACGCGTTGACGCATGCCTGGCTAAAAGCCTGGTTCTACATGTACTAGTAGAGCTCTTGTTCGATGACAACAGGCCCTGCCACATGTGGAGCGCTTGTTCAAAGAGTGCCTGAATTCGAACCCATTCCTAAATTCACTCGTGTGGGGAACAATCAGCGTCCTCATCCAAAATTTTGACGATTCCAGGCATTAGAGATGTCAAGTTTCCCAGAAGGAACAGTAGAGAAGCATCTGTACATGTACACATGTATATAGTGCAAAATAAAAGTTGGAGCGAGAAGCGACTGTATATACTGTACAGCAAACGTCAGGGCAAGCTACTATCCGTATGGTACCCTGGCTAGGTGTTGATTGTTGCAAAATTACTGTGAACTAGATATGACGGACAGGGTTATGATGTCATACTCTTTACACAGGGCTCGAAGTTAACTATGTCCCGATGTCCCGGGGCCACTAAAATTTAGGCCGGGACAACTGAAAAATCTTTTTGGGACACTTTTGGGACAATAGGAAAATAATCAACGAATCAACATCAGAATGTCCGATCTCCCCGCGGCCCGCGGTTGTCAGGCGTGCGTACTCTGACTGAAAATAGGGTTGGGACAGTCCATCCTCACTTCGGGACAGTTGAAATTTATTTTTGGGACAATGCTGGGACAGTAGGGAAAAAAGTTAATTTTGAGACCTGCTTTTCAGGTACAGACTAGATAGAGATATTTTACCAGTGGTCTACTACTGAGTAATAGTACACACAATTGCCATCAGTGGCTTGGTGGTTAGGAATTAGGGCAGTTCACTCAGAATCTTGAGATTTTGGCTTTGAATCCCAAACAGGCCCGATTTTAGCGCTTTTAAGTTTAAATAGGAATGGCATCCCCTAGTTTTAGTCAGTAACATGTAAAAATGAGTACCTGAAGACAATGGCAGTCAGAAACATCCTCCGGGATACAATGTTTTATTGATTACATCATAATTCATATGGTGATTAATGCAGTAATCAAAGGCTCACTTTCCATGTACTGAAAAGAAAACAGAGGAAAAGTTTTCAACTGTTATATTTTGGTAAAAATATTTCAACAGACATATGCAATACATCATGCCAGCTAATTTTATATCATATTTATCTTAAATTTTAGAGACCTACAGATGAAACATTCAAATCTTCAGAAACTAGGCTTGGAAAGCAAATTTTTTATTAATCATTTGTTCAACGCAGGTAGAAATTTCAAAGGAGTGTAAAAAGTTGCTACTTTCATTTTCTTTCAAGTTCAGTAATAAGTCATCAAAGGAATACAGCTTCTCATCCATGGCAACGTTAACTGCTTCTATATCTTTTCTTCCCAGGGTTTCTTGTTGCAGTCTGCATCTTTGTGCTGACCCCAGATGTGCTGTTCAGAGTCTACTCTTTCATAGGAGGAGCGTTGATCGTTCTGATTGTCTATTGGTGGAACCGCTTCTACATCGCCCACTACCTCCAACAGACATCCTCAGAAGATGCTCAGACTAGTATAAGTGTCTTTGAAGACCGTATGTTTGTCTATGGGATTGTCTTCATAGGTATAATGACTGTGTTGTATACATTTATGCGGGGATATGCCCATACATTGATAGGAAACTACGTCCTTGTCTCCTTTATAATACCCCAACTTGCTGTGTTGACAATGCCAAGGTGGGTAATTGAAATCTCTCTACAGGCATCCCTCGTCCTATCGCACGGAGAGCTTGTAACCTGTGCTGTAATAAATGCGGTGTACGTACTGTATCTATCCAGGTTTCTAGTCCCCGTCGTGTTCCAGCTTATACGGACGTACGGGATCCAAGCGTTTGTGGAGAGCACTTGGATACGGCTTCATATACCAGATGTGTTGAGAGTGTTCTGGTTAACAAGATTAGCTGCGCAAGCCGTTGCCTTAGTGTACTTTGTAACAATAGAAGAGAACGACAATAGATTTGTTTGGTTCGTTCCCGACAGCGCAGAATTGTGGGAGATTCTAAAAGACTTGCTGGTTACGGGATGCGACTCGACGTTAACGATATCAGGAATGAGCGCGGTCATAGCTATCGTGATGCACAACGTAGGGCTGCTATTGCAACGTTTTCTCGACGCAGAAGACACAGAGGAAAAGAGGATAGGAACAGTATCGGCAGTCCTGTTCTTCATCTTAGCGGTACAAACAGGACTGACGGGGTTGGATCAGAAGAAGCGGCTGGTACGCTTGGGTCGGAACATGGGACTCCTGACGACCGCCATATTCCACTTCATCCACAACATGGTTCACCCGAGGCTGATGACGCTCAGCGCGCAGCACACCATCGACATGAGAAGACACTACCCTCCTCTCACCGTCAGTGCCTTCATCTTCTTTGTCCCCTTCTACCTGATCTACCTTTTGTGGAGTAACAGTAACTTCAGCACGTGGCTGCTTGCTGTGACCGTGTTCACCGTCGAACTCCTGGTGAAAGTTCTCGCGACATGGTTCCAGTACGCTCTCCTAATGATTGACGCCAGGCGGGAACAGTACTGGGAAAAGCTCGACGACTACCTCTACTACATCAAGTCCACGGCAAACAGTATAGAGTTCGTGTTCGGGATATTCCTCTTCCTGAACGGTAGCTACGTCTTCTTTTTCGAGTCGGGCGGGACGATACGCGCCGTCATGATGTGCATGCACGCGTACTTCAACATTTGGGTCCAGGGTAAGGAAGGGTGGAAGACCTTCATGATGAGAAGAACTGCGGTGAAGAAAATCAACGCGCTACCGGAAGCGACGGCTGCAGACCTCATGCGACTAAACGACGTGTGCGCGATATGCTACCAGGAGCTCACAAGCGCTCGGATAACCCCCTGCAAGCATTACTTCCACGCGATGTGTCTGAGGAAATGGTTGTACGTACAGGACCACTGCCCGATGTGCCATAGAAAGTTGTACCAAACGGACGAGCCCCAGTCTTCATCTGAAGAAGAGGAAAATCCAGATGTGTTAGATTTTGATATGGGGCATGGTGACTAGGTGAAGGGTTATCAATATTTTGTATGCTGTAATGGAATGGTGACAAAAATTGTGAACATATTTGTAGTAATGTCACAGAGCTATTTTCAAAAAAATTGTTTTATTTCATTGGTCCCAAATGTGCATACATTTTCTCTCATCCGTAGATGAAGGTTAGACATCCAGGTAATAAGATATGCCAAAAAGCAGTTAGTCAAGCAACTGGATATGATCTGGGAAACAGTCATACGTTTCAACTAGCATCCACTAGTTCTTTATAAAGCACTACGATAAAAGCAAAAGGGACTTCTGAATAACAAGATACTTTGTAAACAACCAAGACTTCTATTGAAACAATGTTTTGTTGACAGTTTGTCACCTCCCTCAGTACAATTCTTATTGGTTCACATATGTAGCATTTCAGCATAGGTCTCCCTGCTTACAGATGTGTTTCCAAATATCAAGTATTTTGGCCAGGTATACTCTAGCCTGGTATCCAGCCACATTATAGCTCCTGAGTCTCTTCTGTCCTCTACGGTATTCGCAGAGAGGACAGAAGAGACTCGGAAGCTATGATATGGCTGGATACTAGGCTAGCTATACTCCGTGGCCAGCTTTGATACTATCTTATAATGCCGTCAGTAAATCTGCTCGGAGATTATGATGTAAATACTTTCTGTTTGGGACCATATCTGTGAGTAGCAACGCCTATTTAGCTGCTGTGCAATGTAATTTGAGTCAAACCTGTCGGAATTACAAAGAGGCAGGTGACAGACAGTCACCAAACGTCTTGAACAAAACACTAGGTTCTGTAAAAGAATCTTGTTCTTATTCAGTGACTTACAAGCCAGATAGATGGAAAAAAAATCCTTGATACAAGACACTTCTGCATCACAAATATGCAAAATATGATGCGATCTTATATATTTGATCAAACCCTTGACCAGAATGGCTGTCTGATCTAAACACAGAAAAATATTTATAGATTTACAATGTGTAAATAAAGATGCATATTATATGAAATCGCGACAATGGAACAATTTGTTGCAATAAGTCATTCAGTAGATTTGCTGTTATTACACAAGCCAAAGAATTACAAATTGAAAACTAAGAAGTTTCTCACATGTATTCTTAATCAAGAGCAATTTTTGTGTGTGTGTGTGAATTGAACTGTTGACAATAGAGCTGTTGAGTGATTTGAACAGTAAAGTGCAAAATGTCAATGTCATATAGTATGAAGCTATGTGACAATAAAAATGATACATGTAAGTTAACTTTTCAAATGTTTGTTTGGATGCATGTAGTATTCTTTGGTGGGGAAAGCATGTCACCTTGCAAAGTTGTCCACCAGATAGTTATGTACATGTTTATCAGTTACTGATCTGTAGAAGCTTTAATCTTTCTTTACTTTAGTTGCATCACTAGTTAAGTTAGTTGCTACAATTAATGCCCTATTAGGTATACAATGAAGATAATCTGTTTCAGGACCACCTGGTCTGATTTATCAATTCCTATTCTTAAGAATGAAGAAAGAATATTGAAGAATAGTCTACTCAACTTTTCCATGCTGCTGCTGACCATCAGAGGAAAAAGCCCTTATTCTTAGAATTTCATATTTAACTGTAAGGGAAGTTTACCAGAACTTTTTGTGAATGAGTTATTTTGAATTATGTTGACATAGTGGTTTGTGTCACTGGACAAGCATGTGCATGTATAGTACAGTATACCTTCACGTGTTTGTGATCCATATACAAAAAATGGTTACCACTTACTGTAATTCAAGCATTATTGATACATTTATATTACATTATTTCAGTGCTGTCTGGTAAAAAGAACACTCCATTTTGTTCTGGGGGTAAACGGATTGCTGATATAAAAGATATCAGTAAGACCCACTTTAACGAATCTTGAAGAAAAGTGTGACAATCGTTATGGATTGATTAATTATTTTCTAAGATAATGAATGTAACATAATGTTTATGTGTGGGGTGACAGTATTCTGTGCAATATTTAGTGTATTTTTTTCAGTCATTCGGTAAATAATCTAGTCACTCAGTTCATGATGTAGTAGATGTATGTTCCTTTTGGCTCAAATACACTTCACCGAGAGAAATACGTAACGTTCCTAGTTGCCAAGTCATTCTTTGAATGGAAGGTTAGACGTATACTCTGCCCCTGAGGCGTCGCAAAAAATCGTCTTTTCAATAAACACGTAGTCTACACGTGCGCACTTTGGGTAATTTGTTTGGGCCACTCAAAACCGCACGACCTTCTATGCATAGCCTGACTACAATCGCGCCCCTAGCGGCCGGCCCTACAATTGCCACCGCTCGAGGAGGGGTCATTAACCCCAGCCAGCGAGAGATTGTGTAAACACAGGATATTCTATACATGTACCTGTACATTTAGAAGCCAAATGCACAATTTACGACCAGTATGTAGGTGGGTCAAAAAATAATGCAAGTGATTTTATAATATTAATAGGCTCATTTTTAATCGAATCATTCAAATGAGTAGACTTGCAAAATTGCCTAAGGATAGAATCTAGCATTCAATAACAATATTCTATGTACACAAGTACTTGCATAAAAGAAGTTGTATAGAAATGCTTTGAAATAGCGTCTACAATGGTATCTACAGTATATGCAAGGGGCACTTGGACCGTCCTAAGAGTTAGCCGTTATATATATCAACACGTTTTTTAAACATATGTATGTACGCACAAGCAAAACATTTTTTTGTAGATTAAAGAAAATAACAAACTGCGGCAAAGCTATTTCAAATTCAGTAAGTTAACCACTTGTGTAACGGTTCTGATCAAGCCATGCATATTAATTAGAGTAAACTATTGCGGTTAACAGTGCCACCTGTATCCGGGGGCTTTCCGCTACGTCATAAAGTTCCCCCAGGTCAGGTCACGTGACCGAAACTACAGGTACACTGTACATAGTCTTAAGTGTTCGTGTACATTATTGGTCCGGAATAATCTGAATATTGATGCCATTGGATAAGACGTTGTGTGGGTCATAGGTAAAGCCAATAGAAACAAGTGTGACATCAACCTCGGCGGGGAATTTTATCACTTTCATTATATATGCTACAAAAGCGAAGTTCTTACCCGTAGGCTGCCTTTCCAACTTAGCGGGGCCACAACTACAAGACCGCCGGCGGCACCTGTTGCAAACCCACCGCTACAAGCATGGAGGAAGACACGAGCAAGTGTGTGGTTGTCCGTGGGTTCCCTATCGTAGACGGGGAACAGTTGGAAAACCTCCATGACAAACTACAGATCTACTTTCAGGGCACAAAGGACTCCGGAGGTGGCGACGTGGGCCACCTGGAGTTGGTAGAACCCGGGCTGATGAAAATACAGTTTGTAGAAGAAGAAGGTGAGTAACTTTTTGTATATTTGGGTAATTTGTGTACGTGTGCAACCGGAATTTGTCATGACTGAGTGGAAGTTTGCGCGCGAAGCCAGCCATTGTTTGATAGTGGTTTCACTTCCTCATTTGATGTTTCGCATCCCCATTTGTTGTTTATCTTTCACTTTCTCATTTTACAGAACATTTTATATCTATTTCTCGTGAGCACTTTGTTACCATTCCCATATTCTCACAGGCTAAAATTCTATATGATGTTTTTTTAATCCTGTATAGGTAATAAACTTACGTACTAAACCCGTCTGTACGTACACTATTAGTACGCACATGAACCTATTTTCCTATGCAGAATTTTAAAAGTGAAAGCGTGTTTTTTCCATCGTTTCGTTGTCATGTTTCAAACAGACTAGCCTTGTAATAAGACTTCAGTGAAGATCATATATTATTAACGACTTCTTTGTCGGTGTCAGGGGGGGTGGTGAAATTTTTGGAAGGTGAGCAACCGTTGGGACACCGGCTTACGTTGTATGTCGTCCTAAACAACAATGGAGGCATTAGAAATTATCTGCCTTTTATTAATCACCATTATCACTTCGTTCACTCGGTGGTTTTACTTGGTGGTTATAGCAAAGGACCAGGCGTTATCACACCATATACACCTCGGGGTGGGTTCAACCCTATGTTTTGGCCTGTCCCGTAGAGACATTGTGATATTGGAAAAACGTAGTAGTAGCCTCAAGTGTTTAATATATATTTATCCCCCCCCCCCCAATCTTGATTGTGTGGTACAGCCCATTAAATCAGCCGCCTTTACTAGTAGCCTGGCTGTTATTCAAACCGGGACTAGTTAGTGACCCTGTCCAAGCAGAGGTTAGGCTCCGTCTTGCTACACGTCCCTTGAGTCCAGAGTACAACTGCCTGGACATAAATTGAACTAAAGAGGGACCACATTAGTTCATGGTCACCACAAACACCATACTCACTTCACAAAGGTTTGTGTCCTTCGGACTCTTGTTAAGCCTCTTTTTAGATCCCTCCCCCCTCCCAAGTAGCCCCTATGAAGCCTGCCTGTGAGGCTATTATTGAAGCGGAACTGTAAACAAGTCCATTCGACGGTCGATACTGTTTGTTTTGCAATTCAGCTTTAGACGCGGTGATTTACGAACAATACTCTTACTTTAAACTCAGTGGCAGCTAGAAGGAAAATGAACCGTCACCAGTAGGGGTGGGTACCAGTACAAAACCACTGTTTTTTCTTGTTGGATCGGACCAGAAAACCGACCCTGAAAACAAATGTCAGTGACCGTATGTTCGACCGATTCGAAAACGAACAGGTTATACTGGTAGGCGTTCACGTGTTTTAGGGCTTACGTATCCAAGAAAATAACAAGAGCGAATTAGAGGAGAGTTGATGGTCATTTTTACCAAGCTTCTACAGTCAAACTTGGTCTAAAACAGAGCCATTGCTGTTAACATGACGTCGGATATCCCACAAAACATGTTCCTATCGAGCAAAATAGACCATTGTTTTGAGTATTCCCCATCCGCATGTTTTCACAAATACTTAGGAACCTCTCTGGACCTTGACTGTACGTGTTTTTGACTTTTTTTTTGTACCGGTACACAATCTGTGTCTCCACTTTACCGGCGGCTCATATATTACATTCATACCTCCATTATAAATGTGGGTATTGTTTTAAGTTTGCGAGGGCCGCAAGTAATGCAAAATCACACACACATGTATATGGAGAGAAATGAGGTGTTGGAAAGGGTTATTATTATACATGCAAGCGAGCGTACACACACACGCGCGCGCACGCACACACACACGCACGCACGCACACACACACACGCACGCACGCACGCACACACACGCAAGCAAGCACGCACACACACACGCACGCACACACACGCGCACACGTGCACGAGCACGCATCTTTCTTTTACACAAGTGATGGGGAAAGTTGGTGTCAAAATATATTCTATTCTATACATCGCATTTCATGAATCGCACAGATGTTTCAAAGCCATACGTAGTGTGGTTTATTTTTATGACACTGAAATTCTCTTATACATATATAGAATATATATACAGAACAAAATTTTCTTTTAACATACAGAATAGAAATTCTCCATCGCATACAGAACATAAAGTCTCTTCCACATACAGAATAGATACCCTCATCCTCATGAAGTACAAAGATTCTCTCCCACACAAAGCACAGGAATGTTCTCCACATATAGAGTATAAATTCTTTTCTACGTACATACAGAGCAGAAAGTCTGTTCCACAAACAGAAAATATATTCTCTCCCACATAAAGTAAAAAAATATTCTCCCACATACAGAGCAGAAATTCTCTTCCACTTATAAGACAGGGCTTCTCTCCCACATACATGTCTGCAGAGCAAAACCATATATACGGAATAGAAAAACTTTTTTAAACATATATATCTTACCTCCAACAAACAAAGCAGTAATTTTCACCAACCTACACAACACTGAAAATACTCTCTCGCATATATAGCGCAAAAAAACAGTAATTCTCTCCCACAAAGCATAGATTCCCCCATATAGAACAGATATTCTCTCTTATATACAGAACAGATATTCTCTCCAACATAAATTAGAATATTCTCCCCCACATACAGGGTGGGAATTCTCTCCACATATGGAGCATAAAGTATGTAAAATCAGCCTTATTACTAAAAAAAATAGGGTACTTACTGGCTGCAAATAATACACCACACATAATTATTATAAATTCTCTTCCACATACAGAAAAAAACCCTCTTTCAAATACATAGCAGAAAGTTTAAAATCTTTCAGACACTGAACAGATATTCTCTTCCACATAAAGTAAAAACATTTCTCCTACATACAGAGCAGATTTTCCCCCTACAGAAATTTAAAAAATATTCTCCCACATACTTAACGTTAACTGATATTCTCTCTCATATACAGAGCAGGAAATCTCTTACACTTATAGGACATATTCTCTCCCACATACAAGACAGAAATCCTCTCCCAAATATAGAGCAGAAATTCTCTCCCACATACCAAGGAGCTTTTATCAGTAAAAAATAAAAGCTGATGAAAGCTCCTTGCAAATACAGAACAGCAGAAATTCTCTCCCACATACAGAACGGCAGAAATTCTTTCCCACATACATCTATAGCTATACTGCCGCACAGACATAGCAATCGCAAGTTACATTCGGAAGAAATTGTTTCAACTACCATACCGATCCTTCCTGTACAAAATTAATGTCAGTGTCTGTTGGTAGAACACGTTGTTTTCAACACTTTTACATGTTAATAATTTTGATCGAACAATCTAAAATGAGTAAAAAACCTCCGATATATCTTGTGTTTCAATAGAACAACGGGTCTATCATAATCTATACCCATACTTCTCTCAACTGATTCAAAGAGCAAATAAATCCGATTGCATATAAACATGTGACAATATATAAACATTCCTAAACGTAAGAAAGTCTTTTGTATGTTAGTCTGGTTGTGTGACAGAATTCGAATATGCCGTACGTTGCACACTAGTGTACAACTGTTATGCAATGAAGTTTATGATTATTATCATGACTGGTATTACATGTATTGTCACAAATATCAGCATCATGTATTTGTCAGAAGAATGGCCGATGACTGTATTGGCTAAACAATAGCAGTTGTAGTTCCTAGGCGTTTAACTGACAATGACATTGTAATTTCTGTCCACGTGACATACATAATATTTAAGAAAAGTATTGCGCGAAACAATATCCTCTCACACTGGTGACAGTTACATCAAGTTACCCTGTACTGGAATATCTGTTACTTTTAAGAGTTCATTGGTATATGAATTTTAGCACATTTTCTCTGTATATTGTCTTTACAGGGTCAATATTATAAAAGAATAATGAGAACAACAATGCTAGTTCCAAAGTGTTGCGAAAGCAAAATCCTCTCACCCTGGTGACAGTTATATCAGAGCCACTTACCTCAAATTACACTGTACTGCTATATCTGTTACATTTAAGAGTTCATTGGTATACAAATTTCAGTACATTGTCTCTGTATAAGGTCCTCTACAAGATCTGATGCTATAAATGAATGATGAGAACAACTATGCTAGTTCTGAGTGTGCAACAGCGAAACGTTGATTATCATATAGCCAGTCAGATGGCCCCATTCCGTTTTGGTTATGACGCCATAACAGTAGATTCAAATCCGAATAAATCCACCGATGTGAGCGAAGCGAACGAGGTGGTTTTATGAGGACCAGGCATTATGACACCATATACACCTCCGGGCGGGGGGTCATTGACCCTTAATTCCCCGATACCATCTGGGGTGGATAAATAATAACAGTGTCGTCACAACTATTCACCACTAAATGTCCATTTGGTCCCAAAGCAATACCTTCCGGATATACAGCCCTGACGACAGTGCGGACAAATTTCCCACGGCTTGTAAACATGTCAACCCGCCCCTCTCCCTTGTTCGCTACTAGTATGTTACCAGAGCTGTCCACACAAATACCTCGGGGATCACGCAGTCGACCGTTGCCTTGGTCTCCAAATTTGAATAAAAACGTACCAGAGTGACTGTACACATTGACACCGCCGTAACCGTAACCTTTGTGAACATCATGAGTAAGAAGGATGTTTCCTTCTTTGTCCAATGTGACGTATGATCTAAACCTTCCTCGTATTTTTGGAAATGTTTCGTGAAACTGGCCATTTAGTCGATACGTGAATACTGTGTCCACGTCTACCACGATGATTATGTCCCTGGTTGTGTCTACTGTAATGGTTGGCACCCAAGGGACATAACGGTATGGTATGTCGAACTTGATACCTGCACGGCCGTCTCCACTATACTTCACCACATATACAGCAAGACGCATATGTCTCTGACTCATATACATAACTTTCCCCACTACCCACAAGTTAGCTTTTCCGTCAATTGCAATATCGTAAGGCAGCATGACAATTCCATCTTCACCAGGCACCACGGTTGAAAACTTGCCGAGATAAGTCCCATCCATTCTAAAATATTGGACTCGTTCGTTGTGAAGGTCTGTCACAAATATCTCATTGTTCGCAGATACGACCACGCCCATGTTAACATTAAACTCTCCCGGGCCTGATCCCTTCCTGCCAAAAAAGATCGGCTCTCCACCGGAACTTTCTGTAATATGTTATTGACATATGCATTAAATTCACCATCTACATGTTTAACGGCAAATACACATCCATGCTTAAAACACGACACCTCTCTTTCCATTAGCAATAGGGTTTGGATATTTGATGGCAAAAACAAATTAGAGCTTTTTTGCCTTAGATCTAATAGTTGTAATTTTGAGTCTTATCAGTGGTCCAAATTAGTCTCATTCGTTTTGTCATCAATGATGGTGCAGTTCATCTTCCTTCATGAAATATGTCAATGACTTCAGTTACTTCCAAATTTTCTTCAAGCAATGACTGTTAACGTTTGAAAAGGTACATACCTCCAAATTTTCGGCGACTGACAGTCCATGTTGTTCACGGAGAGTGACCTAGTTTCGATCTCGCGAGAGAGCACGAGACTAGGTCTGGCTTGCGTAGGTCATCTGACCCCGCTACACAAGCCAGACCTAGTCTCGTGCTCTCTCGCGAGATCGAAACTAGGTCACTCTCCGTGAACAACATGGACTGTCAGCCGTCGAAAATTTAAAGGTATGTACGTTATCTTTAAGAACGGTCATTGCATGAAGAAAGTTGGAGTAACTGTATCCATGTTGTGACTTATGAACTCTTCAACGCCAATTACTTCCCTTTGATGAATTGAAATAGTCCTTGAAACATTGAAGTTAGAACATTTTAAGGACACATTACTTATCTCTATGAATAAAATATTCTCGTGGGCCTTTAAACCTAAAAGGAAAAATTATGTGACTGTATGTTACTGGACTCTTGTGTACCCATCTACTTAAGGTTTCGTGATTTACCTCGTGTACTGCTGAAGGCTGGCAAACCTGTAGTCTGTGTCTGTAATTTAAAAAAAAAATAAATGATATCTTTGTGTACACGGCTGAAATCAATAATAGGATTCTTCAGTTAAGAGGTGACGACGTGAACAGGACTAGAAGAAATTCCAAGCTAACCCTTTTCTACGAGCTAAGGAGTCAGTCATTCTAGTCTGTATCTGTATCAATACAGGCGGTATAACCGGCGCGGCAGCAGCTGGTAATATTACGCTGAAAGACTCGTCACACCTAACTTTTGTCTGCACATCTATCTGTAAGCGTTCTTTAAAACCAACCACAGAAGATGTCCCTACTGTGCTATGTGATATTAAATTCCACTCTACGTTATTCTGGGAAAATACGAATTTTTTATTACATCAATCCTAGGTTGGTAACTCTGGTAGTTCAAGGAATGGCTTTTTCTTGTTCTTTTCTGAGCTTGTATTAGATGCTTATCAGTGGGTACGTCCGCCAGCAGTTACTAGTATTTGTCATTTTGTACATCATGCAAAGTCGGGACATTTGACATCCACTGCAGTTCTGTTTTCATTCTGGTAACACTAGCATTCCTGTTGTAGTTGTTTGCACGGAATCGGGCAGCTTGGTTCTGTACCCTTTCCAGTTTGTCTTTGGCTTTCTTTGTATACGAATGTCATACTGCTGCAGCATATTCAAGGTTAGGTCTTACCAGTGACGTGTATGCCATGGTCGTCCTGGTACTGTATGGTCCAGTGGTAACGGTCGTATCCACAGATAGTGTCGACTGTAGAATAGAAGATGTCTCATTGATCGGGTGGGAAGATTAAAAGTTGTATTTGTATGCTTGGTTAGTTGTTGAATACAAGAACAGAAATCATGAAAGCTGTGACTTAAGTAGTCACTACAGTTAAAACGCTTTTCATGCCCTTACCATAGTCGTAGAATCAGCCGGTGCAGTTGTCTCGGTAGTGCAGCTGAAAGGTGAATCAGTGGTACCGATCGTATCCTCAGATGGAGTCAGCTGTATACGTAGAAAATAAGATATTTCATCAATTAGTTAAAAAAAATAACCGTTATCTCTGTATGTTTCCTCAGCTGTTGAAAACAGGAACAGGAATGTTTAACTTAAAGGATGGAATGGCGTCAACAGAAGTATTATATTAGCATGGAAGTTCATCTGTGTTGTAGAATGCTAAAAAAACTATAGGGACTTACCTTCTAAATTTTCGGTCAAACTCCGTCGACCTTAAGGCCTTGCTCACAGCTACAGAATGGCCCTGGGGTGTTCATGACGTCATTGCTGGGATAGAATGGTCATTCTGTGAACAAGGTCGACGGAGCTTGACCGAAATTTTAGATATGTAAGTCCATATAGTTTAATTCAGTGTTGGGAGTAAATTGTTAGCGTTTTTCTATAGAAATAGCCATTGCAAACCCTTTCTCGCACGCTCACCGTGTAAATGTACGAGTGGCCGGCCATTGCAGAAGTCTCGGTACTGCAGCAGAAATGTGGAGTAGTTGTACCGATCATATTCTCAGTTGGTGTCGGCTGGATAGATAACAGAATATATTAGTTGATGCACTTTCAGATAAGTTTCATTTCAGATTTCAGTAAATTACATCACATGCAACTGCAGATACAGAACACAGTGATAATAATGATGATGATATCACATCGCCGAAAGAAAGGAAACGAAATAGATTACCGCTGGCAATAAACTTACATCTTTGGCATCCTTTCCGGCAATACCAAAGAGCATTCCAACAACCCCGCCGATAATGAGCACCGTGATGATGATAGTTGCTGTTACAGAAATGTTTACCCGGCGAGACCTACACCCTGAACACATTAAGTTAAAAAAAAGAATTTATAGTAATGGATTATTTATTGAAAGAAAAAAAATAGAGAATGACCTTTTCTGATCACCTCCGTGTTTCGTATCGACATATTTTCATTCATTTATCTCATATCATTCATTTATCTACTCAGGAACTACAAAACTCTTCTTTTTTTTCAAAAGAAAATGTGGGTGAACATTATAAAACTTACTATATACAAAATGTATATTACGTGGGAGAGTAAAAAATAATGTGCTTTCTTCACAGAGTTGAAATTTGGCACACAGGTAGAGGCATATGTCCTCTTGAGATTGAAACCACTTGTATTATTTTTTGACTCACCCTCGTTAGATAACAAAACATAAGACAAAAGGTGCAAAGCAAATTAATGGTTTAAATATAACGAGATAACACCAACATGGAATGGCATAGATGAAACAAACAAAACAAATATGATAAACAATAATGAAAAACAGATATCAATGTTGTCTGATGATTAAATAATGTGATTAATATATGGTGAGATATTCCTGGTAAAAAGTATTCAAGTTCTTCAACTATATATAGTGAGATTATACAGATATCTAGGAAGAGAGTGAATTACATGAACGTAGACAAATATTACCTGCTTGTTTTTGTACATGTGGCACGTATGTCGGATTGGGCTGGAGCGCGTTTCGCGCCGGCACGTACACAGGATTTGGGTTTAGGACATTCGGGTGGCGTTGAAAATCATGCGTAGTGCTGTTGTCCCCCGGTCGAGCAATGTCTGAAGTATCAGCTTTATGTGTAGATGGGTTACATCCTGCCGAGTTGGGAGAGGCATTTTGTCTGTTTTTTGTGTCCTTGCTTGTCTGTGCGTTTCGCGCCGGCAGATACACAGGATTTGGAAGTAGGTCATTCGGGTGTCGGTGAAGATAATGTGTAGCCGTTGTGCTGTTATCCCCGACCATATCTGAAGTATTATCTTCATGTGTGGATGGGTTGCATCCTGCCAAGTAGGTAGAGGCATTCTGTGTGATGTTTGTGGCCTTCCTTGTCTCTGCATTTCGTGCCGACATGTACACAGGGTTTGGAAGGAGGTCATTCTGGTGGCGTTGATGATAATGCGTAGTGCTGTTATCCCCGACAATATCTGAAGTATTAGCGTCATGTGTTGGAGTGTTACATCCTGACAAGTTGGAAGGGACATTCTGTTTGATGTTTGTGGCCACGCTTGTCTGTGATGCTTCCGAACTTGTGGTGGATTCTTTTTTATCTTTGGTCGCTTTTCGTGCCGACATGTACACAGGATTTGGAAGGAGGTCATTCGGGTGGCGTTGGAGATTATGCGTAGTGCTGTTATCCCCGACAATATCTGAAGTATCAGCTTCATGTGTGGATGCTGCCAAGTTGGGAGAGACATTCTGTTTGATGCTGGTGGCCTTGCTTGTAGTGGATGCTACTTGATCTTTGACCGAATATGCAACAGCATATGGCTCAATATGGGTATAGTCAGAAGTCGTGTCGACTGTCTCTCTGTTCTCATCTACAGCATCACTTTTCACAGAATTTTCATCATCATCATCCTGACAACAGTCGTTACCGTTGTCCTCTTTCACATATTCAAGAGCAAAGACCGCCATGCCATTATTGTCAGCTTGCAAAGAAGACCATTTTCTAACTTCGGTTTCCAGACCTGGTTGCGACAATCTATCTTTCGTGATGACACCTGGTGCAGTCTCGGGCGGAAAGTTTTAAGTCATGCTGATGACGACAGTGTTCCTCCATTGTCCGTTTCCAGATTCATGTTTGGGATTACCATTACTGCTCTCTGTCCTGCAGGCAGATTCTGGAGTAGATGTTTTTGATTGATTGATTTTATTTTGCACTTTAAAAAATGATAACATGCAGAAAATTATAGAAAACAACAGAACGTGCAAGGGGGGGGGGGGGGGGGGGGGGTAGCAGAAAAAAAGCCATGTGGCTTATACAAACTCTTCCCCCGTCACAATTTACAAATCATAATACAATTAAATGGACGTGAGGATTATATATAAAAAATAATAAACAAGTGAAAATAATATAACCCAGTGATCATCATAACGTTGCAATTGATCTTAACATCAAAAACTGAAATTAGACAAAACTAAACATGATCAACAGATCATAAAGAAAATAGTCAAAATCATACAATTAATCTGCTAGCAAAACCAAATGAAAGCAAATACAGAAAACCAAAGCAAGGGTGCAAACAAACAGGTTAAAGTAGCACCAAATACACGGTATAATACTAAGTAATAATTGGTTAGTAGTAATATGTGAGTCGGAGCGGTCGCATAATCCTGGTGGCTCCGCTGGCGCCGCCCTCATTACCATGATATGTGTATGATTGACAGGTCACATAATGAAGATATCCCCTAATCTTGTTTATGATGTATGCGTATGATATCATATGCATATGTATACTGTTATATCTCTCAGAATTCCAATCTCTCTGGGGGGGAAGCTGGAATTCTCCTAGGAGAGATTGGAATTCATATCTTCCCTAGGGGAGATCAGAATTCTACCAGCCAATCTTTGATTCTTCCAGGAAAAATTCAGCCACCAGCACTGGGGTAGGAAAAAGCTTCAACTCTATAACACTAGCAACAAATACATTGTACCTGACGATTTTTATATCGCCGATACGTAGATCCCGTTTGCATCAATCCATTCAAAAGCATGTTTCCATCATACATAATTCCGCCTACACGCATTCTGCATCAAGCTCGATTATGAAGGAGACCAATTAAGTATCGAGAAGCTCAATACAGTAACCTTTGCGTAATATCATATTACAAGTACGTCATGTCTGTCTTGTCAACGTTACGTTCGATAATCTAGTCCATTTTTCATTTGTTTCTTTCCTTTTTTACTTACAATTTAAGAAAAATGGAACGATTAAACGCCTCAGACCATTTTGACGACAGTTGACGTAAAAATAAATGGCCTGACAGTGTACAATATAGAAACAGCTCCAAGATGAATGATATGCTGACTTTTAAACCAGAACCCTACATTTTACGCTCTGGGAATGATGGTTAATAGTTATCAGCACCATGGGCTACAAGCAATAATGGAATATCTCTACATGTGACTAAACAATTAGCGTATACTGATTAGTCTGGAGGCAACCTAGCATATTGAAAAGAAATGGTTTCAATCTTAGAGAGATATGGGGAAGTACAATTTATCAGAAATATATGAAAATAAAGAATCAAGACACTTGGTACTCACGGAGAGACCTCTATGCAGGTTCTTCTCAGAATCAGTTTCCACTACACAAACAAGGAACTTAGCGGGTGAGAAGATACGACTGTCGCTTAAGGTTGAACGTATTTATCAACAGCTTATTCTATACCTTATTGCGTAATGGTCGATGGCGATTTATGAAGACTAATAGCCCATCCTCTAAGACGAACCATTCCATTTTGGGGAGTGAAAATTGAATAAATTGCATTTCATTTTTATAGTTATGTTGATCTATAAAATCACGATCACAACAGATCACAGTTGTTGACAAAACTTTTAAGATATATCAGTATAGACTAAAAGTATTGATTACTGGGGATTAGAATTCAAGTACACACTCTTAAAAGTTAGACTTAAGTAAACGTTTACGTGACAAAGGAATATCGAACAAACCAATGAGTCTTTGTAAAGGACAACACACTCTGATGAAATACTACATTTCACGATTTCATAGACAAAGCGTTTCTCTCTTTCCCCGTCGAACTGCTTAGAATGGACACGGCCAAGTTGATGTTTTTTCCTCAGTAGACAAATTAGACGTTTAAGGTGAGGTTGCTAACTGTAGATGCATCAGTTGAATATTTACATCAAATCCCTCATTTCCAACCTTAAGCTTTTTAAAAAGAGATAAGCTCTTTATTTTGTGTACGGATATAAAGTCTTAAATATTGTATCATTAAGACAAGTATTCTTCTTAGTTGTGTCTTTGTTTGTAGTAGACATGGTAAGATTAACAAGCCAGACTGCAAGCAACCAGGAAATATCACTGTGTCTATGTGTTACTAAACACGTAGAATAACATATTGATTAGTCTGAAGGCAACTTAAAAAACAAAATTTCAAGAAATGGTTCCAATCTCAGAGAGACACAAGTAACTCTATGTTATAGAAAAGCAAGAACCGAAACACAATGTACTCACGGCACGATTTCTAAACAGGCGTGTCCTTCTCAGAGTCAGCTTCACAAACAGAGAAGATGGGCGGATGAGAAGATACGGCTCACGCTTCACGTATTCAGCAACAGCTTACATAATAAAGAACGGTTGATGACGTTTTATGAAGATTAATAACTCAGTGCCTGGGACGAACCATTTCATTTTGGGGAGTGACAACGTTGAATAAATCATTTTTTTTTCTTTTCTATGTTAATGTATGAAATCACGATCACGACAGACCACCTTTGATGACAAAATAATATCAGTTTAGACTAGAAATATCGATTGTTGGGGATAAAAATGCAAGTACACGGTCTTAGAAATCAGACTTTAGTAAACATTTACATGACAAATGAATACTGAAAAAAGTACGAGGGTGAGTCAGAAAGTAATGCAAGTGGTTTCATAAGAGACTCGTTTTTTGATCGAATGAGTTGAAATTTGGCACAAAGGTAGAGGCATATGTCCTCTTGATATTAAAATATCTAAATTTGTTGTTCATTATTTTATGAGTGACTGTGCTGATTTGAAGATGACCACACCCTTGGAATCCCGTCATAAGAAAAATGAGGTCCAATTAACGTACAATTAACAGTTTCTCTAAACCAATTTTTGCTACAGTAGGAGACTGAGCTTGCACATGTAATGAGCTGCATTTCTCTATAAGCCACATGTTTGTTTTCAACTTTAAAATGCGATCATTTTTTCTTTTTTCGTTGCTGGTGTAGAGTGAGGTATAAGCGGTTGTCAAGGTCATGCGATTTTACGGTGTGTTTATTAAAAGTTTCTGTAGCCTACTTTTCCATTAATGAGGAAGAATAAAACTTAACACACTTCTTGAAGTTTAAACAATTAATGACTGTTGTAAGTTTCGTTTCTTTCGGTTAATGGAATAGTAGCCTTTTAACCAACAACTCACGAATTGTGTATAAATCAAACTTGCTCTATATTACAACTTACTCCATCCTAGCAGCTGTAAATGTGGAACCATTGAGAGTTCAGACATGAAAATTTGCATACAACCTATAGAGACATTTGTTATCATACATGTATTATTTCAACCTCTTACAGTAATTTTCAATGGGTCAGATTTAGAGGAACTGATCGTCTGACAAGCATATAATGGTAAGGTGAACTTGAAATCAACTCATTTGCTCATAAAATGATCAAGACCAAATTTACAAATTTCAATGTCGAGAAGACATATGCCTCTACTTTTGTGCCAGATTTCAACCAAATCGATTGAAAAATGAATCTGTTATTAAACCACTTGCATTACTTTCTGACTCACCCTCGTATGTATGCAGATGCAGGAAAACACACAAAGGTATGTAACAGTGTGTCTTCTAATGAAATGCTACATTTCAGGATTTCATAGACAAAGCGTTTCTCTCTTTTCCCCGTCGAACTGCATGGAATGAAGTTTTCATCATTAGACAAATTAGATTTTAAGGCGGGGTTGCTAACTGTATATGCGTCAGTTCAGTATTTCACATCAAATCCCTCTTTTTCAACAGACCATTTTTTCAAATATAATGTAATCCTAATTATAGCGTTATTTGGATAAGGAATGAGACAAATGAAATTTACAACAGGAGTAAATATTCTATGGGGATATAAGGTCTTCGAACTCTTGTTGGTCTCTACGAATATGTCCTTTAATTATATAACACAACTGCATTTGTCCCTCCCACTTTGTCTTTGTCATACTGTCCTACGTTGTATATGCTAACTGACGAAATTTTTCACACTTTTGTTCAGCTGCAAAAAACGTCCTGTCCAGAAGTCACCATCAGATCAACGTGTTCGACAAAGACTATCAGCTAGATGTGCAGCCTTATTCACCGTCACCAACCCAGCCGTCCCAACCTCATGGTGCAGGACAACCTGGGTCTACAGTGGGGGCAATTGTGAGCATATATCGCTATTCTGTTATACCTGTCAGACCCCCTTATGAACTGTTTGGAGGACCTAGAGCGACCGAAATTGGATTTGTATGACCTTTATCATTGAAATACGGTCCATGATGTTAAAGTGCGATTTGGGAGCCAACATGAAACTCCCTTGAACTACTAAGACAATTTTGATTGCTCAACGGTCGCAACCTCAATGCTAAAAGGGTGTGTTCACATGTACGTATACTTTTAAGTGGGTATGAGGTCCGGATGGATTTGTCATGCAGAGCCGTACGCCCAGCATTTGGAATTTTTGCGCTGCCCGATCGCAGAACGAACGGTACTAAATCGTGCAACATGTCGGCATCGTGCGTTGCCTTTCCGCTGCCTCCCAGAGCTCGTACCGCGAGATTAGCGTATCATCGCGTATGAATTGATAGCGAACTCGCGCCGCACTCGACCGACGTAAGACCAACGCACTGCGAATCTCTAGTGTATGAGATGCGTAACAGCGTACGAACGACAATCAGGCACGTATTGTGCGTATAACTGCGTATAACAGAAATTGGCAAAAACATCAATAAGGAACTCATGCGGACGTGCGAATTCCTGACATTTGAGTTTTTGGTCGTGATGAGAGCGAGCTGGGGTCACTAGAGATATTCCACTCATTTAACAAGTAACATTTTCTGGCGGCGAGAGCGCGGTGAGACTGAGAGCGCCGTCAAGTGAAATGGGGGTATAAGGGGTCATTATATTTCAGCCATACCATAGGTATGGTGAAATATATTGTATTCGTAATGTTTCTTTCTTTCTTTCTTTCTTTCTTTCTTTCTTCTTTCTCCTGTCAAATCTTCAAATCGAATCAACTCCGCCGTTTCTAAACCGATTGCCTTGAAATTTGGCACAAGGGTAGAGTAAGCCAATACCCTTAGGCGTTTTTTTTTTCATTTTTTTTCATATCTGCCTTTAAAATGATTTTATTGAGGTTTTTGTAATTTTTTATGTATATTTCGGGCTCCTGTACCCTGGTATTACAGCCGAATGACATGAAATTTGGTACAGAGGTGCCTTGATCATATGCTCACCTAGATTCAATAACAGTTTTGGCATACGGTAAAACGATTTTTTGCCATTTTTTTTACCAAAAAAGAACATTTTTGGCTCCTGTAGCCTCGTTTTACAACCAAATGACCTGAAATTTGGTATGAAAGTGCCCTTCAATTATGTACACATCAATTCAATAAAAGTTGTCCCATACGGAACAACAAAATGCTTAATTTTGCGATTTTATGGCCATTTTTGGACAAAAATTGGACATTTTTGGCTCCTGTTCCCTCGATTTACAACCTAATGACCCGTAAATTGGTAAAGGGGTGCTCTAGATATTTATTCAAATGACCCATGTATAATTTTTGGCATGGACCACTTTGAAATGATATATTTGGGATGTTTTTGGTCATTTTCCAATGGCCAAAGGGGTCAACGACCTCAAGGCCTATTGTTGCATGAGGGAGATGGCTGAAATATGCTGTATTTGCTCTCAAGCAAATGTCGGCCTTTCTAGTTAGATATTGTTCTAGCAGAGCGCCTATAATGCTTTGATGTCTGGAAAGTAATCTTGAATAAAAATAGTCTTAGAATATCTTAGAATATATATGTATATCTATGTTTAGGAATCTACCACAGAAATAAAAGGTGACGCAATTAAAATGGACATATTCTTGAGCGTCTTAAGTTGAAATCTAGGACTTTGGACATGTTCGTGAGATGGACAAAATGGCTTTCAAAACATTTAACCTAGTAATATTTTAACTTCGCGCACACATTCACGTGCACGCGGTCCTATCTTTCGCCCGCAGACTGTTGGCAAATAAACCTTACAGGCGCGCCAATCTGTCAACAAAATGAGTGAACAGCTAGAGCAAACAAGCTGTCAGAAAACTTAGCAAACAAGAGTTCCACGACCCCATACCTTCGCCAAATCAATTTTTACGACTGATGAACGAGTATTTTCTGAATTTCTTATTAGTTATGCAAATAAAGTCCTCTTTTGCATAAATTATATTAGTTTATCACCGCGTCCACATGTATTGGTTTCAGAATGACAGAATTTCTAGCTCTAAGGTCTCTAAGGTGTCAAACATTATTCTGTTTCCTGACGTCAGATTCAGGAATTCCCTTTTGTAGGAATACATACTTTATTGGATACATGTGACATGAATAAAGCATGTTTGGCATAACATTACAGGATATAAATTATGCGAATGAGTTCCCCATTGGCATAATACAGAAAACTGTAGTTCATTGGAAAGTGACATCATTCCTTAGTAGTGATTTGTGGGACATCATACTTGTGGCATAGGTGATTTGATTAAATTTAATCATACATAGATGACATAAATCTGGACGTCAGATGATTATTAAAGAGAAATGATCATCGACAAACTCACAGAAAAACAAGAAAATCTTTTTATTCCGGTTTCCTCATATAACTCATTCTTAACCGAAACGTCTGAAGAGCATGAATGTCACGTATATATACTGATTCTTTTTTCAATTTATTTCTACCTCTGTGGAATTCAGCTACAATATGATATTTTCCCCCTTTATCAAAATTTTCCACAATTTTTACCGTTCAACCTTAGAAAACTTACTCATTATTTAGAATTTTTTTACTGTAAGTAGCTTTGATCTGAAGTTCAGCTAATCTATACACACACAGAAGAGCCAGGAGGAGCGTCCCGGTAACCAACCAGCTGGTGAGCAATCCACTGAAGATCAGCGTGTACCTCATCAGACAGCAGAAGCACACATCGCCCCTACATCCACCTACCAACCGTATGGCTCTATGCCCTCCACATATGCCCATCCAGGATACGGTCCTCCGACCTATCCTTCACCCCATGCCAATCAGCCGATTCCACCAGGGTATCCAAGTATGGGTATCCAAGAGGCTGACTTACGGCATCCTCCACATGGTCCCCCTCCGTACGAGACAGGAGGTATGGGACCGGCAAAAGAGATGCAACCTTCTGGCACAGATAGTGAGGGCCATCCTCAGACAACAGAGGATTCTCAATCCTCTGTAGCTTCTCCAGGAGGAGTCTCCAACCCACATCTTCATCCTCAAAATCCCTACCCAGTTCAGGATCCTCGAGGACCACATGGAGAAATCCATCCACAAGCACTTCAAGGCCAAACTCTCCAACCAGCAGATGGTCAGTACCCAAACCCTGCCTTTCAAGGGTCGCTTCCTCACCCACAAGCTCCAGCACCTGGACAGCCACCCACCTATCCAGGAGACATGACCCAGTCGAAAGAGATGCAACCTGCCTCAGATGGTGAGGGACATCCTCATCCACATAAGATACCATTGGTATCGGCACCTCCAAAAGGAGTTCCCTACCCAAACTACTCCCCACAAAATCCCCACCATGTTCCGGGTTCCCAGGGATCACATGGAGAAAGCCAACCAACGACACATCACCAAGGTCAAAATCAACCACCAATAGGCGTTCCCTATCCAAACCCAATCTTCCAAGGGCCTTATCCTCAGGCACAAACTCCAGGACCTCAACAGGCGACCACCTATCCGGAAGGCACAACCCCGCCAAAAGTGGTGCAGACTTCCGGACAAGATAGTAAGGGTCATCCTCATCCACAAGAGGATTCATTATCCTCTCCACAAGACGTCTCCTATTCACAGTACTCCCTTCAAAACCCCTACCGGGTTCAGTTCCCTCAAGGACAACGTCCTCAAGGCCAGTATCATCCTCCAGCTGGACTTCCGTATCCCAGCGCTCCATGGCAAGGTCCTTACTACTCACCACAAGCCCCGGGACATCAACATCCTCCCGGCTTTGGTCCCAGACACCCGTACAGCTTCCAGTATCCTCCTGGTTACCCTTACCATCCTGGATATCCTCACATCTCTGCGCCGCCACCACACCAATGGCCGCATCCACACCAGTGGACAAGTCAAGAGCAATATCCTCAACAACATATGCCCGCAACCGAGCCATCTCAAGGGGGTCAAGAGCCTACTGAGCCACAGATGAGTCAACCAGAAGACAACTGGACTGACAAAAGCGCCTCTAAACAAGACGACGCTGTGAAGACGTGCCCCGGTGCTAAGATGCAGGATGGAGCAGTCCGTCACCAAGAAAGTCCAATACCGGTCCATCCAACTGCAAAGCCGAATGAAGCGGACCAGCCAAGTGTGTCACAGGGATGCGAAGAAGAAAGGACAAGTGATCAAGGTAAAACAGTCATGTGCACTACACACTTATACCTATTACATGTAAAAAGAAGTACAATGTAAAGTTGTGTAATACTCAGAGTTATCAAAATTGAAATTGCAGTCACAAATGTATAACAAACAAGACAGGAAGAGACTGATAAATACGTCACAATTCCAAACTTTCTTCTCACCATCCAACAGAAAACGAGGAAGATAAGATGGCGATTGAAGTGACGGGGCTACCAAGAGACGAATTGGAGAAGAGGCGAGACGTCCTGCACTACTACTTTGAGAACACAAAACGATCAGGTGGTGGAGACATCTCCCAGTTCGACATTGACTCCGAGAAGGATCGTGTTCTCATCATTTTCAAGGATAAGGATGGTACTTTTGTCAAACTTATTATTAGTATGTAGACATATTGTGCAAACAATAAAGATAGATCATAGTTTATTGCAGTATTCATAAAATAGCCTTCATGAATAGTGTCATCAAGCTGGTAATTAATGGATCTTATTACACAACCAAGACATACTTACTTGTCTTTTTTAAGAGTTATCTATGAACCGTAAGGGGCGTCCCATCGATTAACTTTCGTTACTTAGTAAAATTGCGGAAGGGTGACCGAAACATTGGGAGGTGTTCATTTGGTCGTGTGAAAAGAATTTTGTTAACTCTCAAAGAGTGATATTTCAATACATGCAAGAGTTGCCAAAATAAAACAATCCTTTCAAGTACTTACAATATCTTTTTGTTTACATTTACTTCAAGCCCCTGCACGAGTAATGCAAAAGTCAGCACATGAGGTTGCAAAAAAGAAGCTAACAGTCCGGTTGGTCAAGCCTCGCCGAAAGCAACCGGTAGATCCGACTCGGATCCTCCTGAAAGGCGTCGCTGACCACGTCGATGAAGAGAGCTTGTTTCTGTACCTTGAGTCAATGAGCAAGGGCGAGGATGAACCGTCTGAGTGTTTCTATGGCAAAGAAGCTGGGACCATCATGGTAGTTTTTAAGGAGCCAATCTCGGGTAAGCCGCCCTAGCCCTCTTCCTCCCCTTTCTCTCAGTATATACTATCTATGTAACTATGTAATATGCATCTCTCTCTCTCTCTCCCTCCCCCATTTTTCTCTTTATATATATGTATGCAGAGAATACTTTAAACTGCTATATGGACAAATAATCCTCACAGTTCTTACAGAAGCAACTGGAATTCCAAGCAACTAGCAATATGTTTGGTTTTGTTAATTATTTTCAGATCTTGACACACTCTTGTCCAGATGTCAGGAAAACGAGTTAGAAGGACAGAAGATATCTGCCGAGAAAGTGCACAACACGGACTGCATCCAGGTGACGGGGATCCCCTCGACAGCTTCTAGAGACAACCTGTTTTACTACTTCGAGAGCACCAAACGAAGTGGCGGAGGTCCAGTGGTCGAAGTCCAGCTGGACAAAGACCATGGCACGGCTTTGGTATTCTTCGATGAACATACAGGTGAGGATAACAAATCACTGCCTCTACTTTTGTTAATTGCCGTAGGTTCAGGGCAATGACCACTTATCCACACAGTCACAGAAGGTCAAGTCTGAGTCAGCATTTAGCCTATTCTAGACTTGTTTTATATTTGCGCCTGTGCAGACTCCTAGTTTGATGTGGTCAGTGCCTAAATTGACGTCGACAAAGATGGCGGCATTTTTTTTTAGAATGGCAATAGCTTCCGCCAGTCAGGATTTTTGTTGAATCAGACTTTTGGGACACTTGACTTGACTTGAGCGGGGTAGTGCGTGGGGTTAGGTTTTTTCGATTTGGAATACTGTAAATGTATTTAAGGTCGCGGGGATTTAATTTCGCGGTAGCGGGAAAAAGGACTTTTCGCGGTGGTTTGAAGTTCGAGGTATCACTATGCACTGTAGTCTCTTACTGCCATGGAAAAATAGTCGCGGTGCTTTTAAGTAAGCGGTGAAGCGGCCACCGCGAAAGCCGCGAACATTAAACTACTGCGAAAGTGTCTGAATTTACAGTATTCAGGGATGACATTTCCCTGTTTCTACTTTATCGCCTATAGAGATTGCTATTAACGTCCTGTGCCATTTTTCAGTGATTGAACGTGTCTTGACTCAGAGCCACACCATACAGAAGACGACAGTGACTGTGGATCCATTTTACACCTGTCTGGGTGTAACAGTTGCCGAAGCGAAAACACCCCCTCAGCTGGTGCCCCTGCCAATCACCGAGAATGTTACTCCTCCCATAGCTTCATTCGTGATGAACCACGAGCGGTTCAAGAAAGCTCTGGACGATGCAATGGAAGAGGCCAACGCATCCATCTCTTGGCCAGTTGGAAGCGATCAGGCCAGTGTGGAGATCAACCCAACACTGACAAAGGAAACACCAAACCTAGCAAGCATCTCCGAGAACTGGGCTCCCAACGCAAGTGAAGGGCTGAAGAGTTTCCTGGCACGGTTTGATACCAAGGAGATTGCTGATGTCTTGCAGGCATCGTGGCCACATGTCTGCAAACTCATTGATGGTGACAACTTCAAGGACGATGATACCATCAGCGTACACAGTACCAGCGACAGAAAGATCATCTTCACCGGTCTCAAAGATAGCGTGGCCAAGCATTACAAAAGTGTCATGGAAGGGAAAGAAGAAATAGAAGAGGACATCAAAAGGAAGCAGTCAGAAGTAGATGAGGCCGTTGACACACTCAAGCCCTACCAATTCAGGCTCTTAGCCATGTCCGACTTCAAAGACAGGATGACCAGCAAGTTCCCCAAGCTACAGATGTCATTTGACACGAATGGAAACAAGGTCAATTTTCATGGTCTGCTGGATGAAATCCGGCAAACAAAAATGCAGATGTTCGAAAGAATGCAAGGAGTAACCTCATACCCTGTCAAGCTGTCCCCTACCCTGATATCCTTCTTGACAAGTGCGAAGGAACCGAAACAGCACCTTGTCGGTGAGTACAAAGAAAACAGAGTTGTAGCCGTGACCACGACAACTACAGGTACAGGTGAGATTGACGTCTGCGGCCTAACCGAGGATGACGTGAGGAGGGCAGTTTCAATCCTGAAGGAGACATTCCAAGAACAACGCCTTTATATCTCCGACCAGTCTATCTCGGTACTAGATACCGAGGAATGGAAGGAGACAACGGCAGCGCTCGAACAAAGCGCCCAGGGGTTGTTGAAGATATCAGTTGAGAGAAGTGCAGACTCAAGAAAGACCCAAATCCTATTCACTGGTGAATCTGCATCTGTCAAAGACATGATGGGGCGAATTGACGCGTACCTTAAGGTCAAGACGGTTTATGAGAAGCAGGTAAAAGCCGACAACGGTGTAATCCGTTTCATGAAAGACCATCAGATGGCCAATCTTAAACTCCAGCTGGAGAAATCCAAAGTATCCGTCTGGTTTAAGGAAAGTGAGGAAAGTCCAATTATGTTCATCAAAGGAAACACCGATGGTATTCATCAAGCTGACAAGATCTTGAGAGATTACATCGACAGTGTAAAAAGCGATCAGATGTCAATCAAGAAGCCCGGGATGTCCAAGCACTTCAGAGAGCAGACAGGCAAGTCAACACTGCAGCACGTGGAGAGGCAGTGTAGGTGCGTCATCAACATCCAGGATGCCACCAACAAAACCCCAGCACCAGATCCAGACACTTTTGCCAAACAGTTCATGCCAAAGTCCCCCATCATAGTACCCCAAGAGAGAGCAGAAGTCAATCTGGACGACGGAAAGAAACTTGTCGTTTGGAGGGATGACATCACTAGACACAAGGCGGACGCCATCGTCAATGCCGCAAATGCAAAGCTGGAACATGTTGGAGGGCTGGCAAAGGCAATAGTTGACGCAGGTGGTGACGTCATTCAAACGTTTTGCGACGACTACACTCAAGCTCACGGTGCACTGATTCCCGGACAAGTGGTCGCTTCACCACCAGGGCGTATGAACACTTGTCAAACGATTCTGCACGCAGTTGGGCCTAAATGGAAAGACGGTAGTAGTGGAGAGGAAGACGAACTATCCGATGCTGTATATGGGAGCCTCGAAGAAGCAGCTAAAAACAACTTTCGATCAATCGCTATTCCTGCTATTAGCTCTGGAGTCTATGGATATCCCCTCAACAGGTGTGCTGAAACAATTGTGGCGACGACGATCGAATACCTGGACGATAATCAAGACACAAGTCTAGATGTAGTTGAGTTCGTCAACATGAATGACCAGACAGCGGACGCCTTCGTGGACGCATTGGTATTAGCGTTTGGCGAGGACAGAGTTGAAAAGAGTGACGACAAAGTTGATCAAGGAGCCACCGCCCGTCCTAAGGCAACTCGGTCAAATAGAAAACGCTCCGAGCGTAGACCACGACCGGCAAGTCCTCCTTTTATACCGCCTCCACAGCCTAGAGATCCCGTAGCTGAGGTCGGATTTCGTACGACAGAGGGAAAGGCCATCACTGCCATTCAAGCTAACATTGCTAGTCAGAATGTAAGTAGAAAAAATACATATGTATATATCTATATATTTCTTTGTTTCACTGACTCAATTTTCTGCTAATGATTTAAAGTAATCCTTTACATCATTCCTGTTTCTCTAGGTCGACGTTTTGGTGAACACTACCGCTGGCACCCTGGATCTAGACACCGGTGCGGTGTCTAAAGCCATCCTTCAGCTCGCCGGCAGTGACCTTCAAAAGCTCGTCGACAAAGCCAAACAGTCAGCGGGGATATCGTCTCTTCCTGATGGTCAGATCCTCGTCACTGATTCTGCAGACCTGCCGTGTACGCAGGTGATCCACTGTGTCTTATGCAGCTGGGACGGCGGACAAGGGAACTCTGAAAAGGTCAGTAGCCAGACCTATCAGACAGTGATTTTTTTGTTTGCAACATAATTTTACTTGCTTTGATTACTTGCTGATTAACCGACTCAGAACCTGTAACTTCGTTTTCCAGGTTCTTCGGAAAATTGTCCAGCAATGTCTGCAACAAGCTGAGAAGGGTAACCATACGTCCATCGCGATTCCAGCGATGGGCACCGGAGGACTACACTTCCCGCATGACGTGGTGGCGGAGGCCATGTTTAACGAGGCTGTGGAACACTGCAGGACGCATCCCGCTGGTTCTCTTCGTGAAATTCGCTTCATTGTGTGGGAGGGTGACCCGAAATCTATTCCGGTATGTTAATTCCTTCATATCTGATTTAATCGTTCCCCTACCCTAACGTTATAATGTGTGAGAGATAGAGAAAATAAATGTATACAAGGCTGATTGAAGTCATCTGTAAATAAGTAGATTTGCTCAAATTCGTTAGAAATTGTTATCATCCCTATCACCTTGCACCTACGTTCCCTACGTTTAAGTACATAAAAAGTCAAGATTTAAAAAAAAAAGTGGATGTATATTTTTGGTGTGTCTGTGTTTCCGAATATCTGTGGTCAACATAACTTTAGAACCTCTGGATGGATTGTAATGACATTTGGTACGTGGGTAGGCCTTTGGAAGACTAGGGTCATCGTCAAATTTGGGATCCCTTGTGTGTGGCCTTGGTACTGCAGCATAACTTCCGTTTTTTGTATCTTTTGACCTGGATATCACATGGTCTAGAATTTTTGGTTGCAGATAGCTTATGATATAAGGAAGACGTAGTTTGAGCTTCTGGTGACTCGCTGTAGCACTACAATGAGGGTTTTTTTTTAAAAGAAGAATAATGATAAAAACACATGAAGACAAAATGCAACGATATTCGATATGCACACAATTTAAACAAAGGTATACACAATGACGTGCGGATTGTGCAAATTATGCTGTACGAAACTATGACACTAGTATGTTATATTTTGCGTTTCACAGGCCTTCGATGAAGTTATGACAAAGTACAAGGCTCTGCACACTGACGATGCACCACAAACAGCTCCGACGCCGGAGGCTATTCCACAAGGTGAGGCAACATCTCCATCTCCAGTCACGGGACGCGGTCAACGAAGTCGCCGGGAGCGTGGAAATAAAACAGGAGGTGGCCGCAAGAACAAACCAAAGAGAGACGTTAATCCAGACGATACGGCTTTTGCAAGTAAGATACAGCATTATCAAGGTATAAGTCTGAGGATTCTGAGCCCCCAGAATCAAATAATTACCAACATTCATTTCCAATCACAATGCGTATACGCAACGTGTGTGTTTGTGTGTGTATGTGTGTGATTGTTTTTGTTTTTGTTTGTGTGTGGCCAGCCACCCACCACTCCCCACCCCTTGTGCGTGTGTTTTAGGGGAAATGGATAATATAATGTGATGTGAAAAAAAACGTGTTCCAGCTTTGCATTTTTTTTAATATCTGGTATTCCAACTGCAAAATTCAAATAGAATTGAATCGACTGGAATCCTATATATATTCTCTTCAGCATCGTCGTTGTTTTCCGAAGTATCTACTCCGGTAGGCGGAGAACTGCAAATGTTCATCGGAGACCTAACACTGAACGTCCGCAAGGGAGATCTCACCAAGGAGACCACTGACTGCATTGTCAACAGCTCAAATGAGCAACTGGACCTGACCCGAGGTTTGGAACAATTTTGCTAAATATCTGTCTTATAGCTTTGTAGTTTTACTTATTTAAACATAGTTAATATAAGGCAATTCGAATCTGATGTATTGTCTTCATGTTCACTCAGGTGCTGTTTCCATTGCAATATGCAAAGCTGGTGGGCCTGACATTGAACGGGAATGTAAAAATATAGGTAGGTTAATTCAAGAGTAAAATGTTATTGAATATTTTATCTTATGAACTAGGGATATACTCTGACTTGTTTTGATACTTCGTTAGGCTGGACAGAACGAAATTATCACCAAGGCTTATCAATCACATTTGAGTGTAGAGAGAGCATTATGCGAGCGCACCTTGTTCCTCTTATACATAAGTTGTGTTTAGGGTTAAGCGCATATTAATATAATCTTGGTAGCATTCTATATGTTTATAGTGGCAATTGAGGAGGCCTTGTGGCCAATAAGAAAAAAATTCATGCTGTGTTCCAAGCGGTGTATATCCTTCTTTAAAGCCGCTAGTGGTGGTATGAGAGACGGCATCGCAGTCACGGGATCTGGTCAGCTTAAATGTGAGAAGATCATCCATGCAGCTGCGCCACTACCAGGCAAGGGTGCAGACTGGAGGAAGGTGATCATCAGCTGCCTACAGACTGCAGACAAGCTCGGACTTAGGTCCATTGCATTTCCAGCTCTGGGAACAGGTAAGACATCATTACGACGTCATATTTGCGTAAGGTCGCGTTTGCTAAGTTACAATGATAGTACTTTTTTTACCCGATAAAGGTTGTAGATTAGATAGACCATAGATTCTTTGTTACAACTTTCTTGTACGGATGTGTTGCATTCAGTGTATCTGTGTGTTTGTATAAGAGTCCCAGGCATTGAGGTATTGATTATATAGTTACAGCGCAAGGAAGAATAGGGGAACAACAGTGTAACCGCAGACTAATAGAATGTCAAACATGAATATGAGATGAAAATTCCCCCCACAGGCTGGTTCTAACAACGTTTGCACGCCGAAAACACTGACAGGGAGTTAGGTCAAAGGTTGCAGAGTAGGTTATCTCATGTTCTGTCTGCAGTTTCCTGCTATATGTCGTGTTGCCATACACAGTCAGTGGGAACTACATCAGACAGAATATCATTAAGCCAGGAAATAACAGTAATCATTTAACTGTAAATCTAAAAAATTTTTTTTATGATTTTCTTCGTTTTGAGTCGAAACATCATTTCAATTGTTGTATATTTTATCAAACACAGGTACTTTGCAAGGAATTGCGGCAAGAACGGCAATCACTATGCTCGAGGCTCTGCAAGACTTTGTTCTCCAGTACAAGCCAACCAAACTCAACGAAGTTCGCATCACCATATTCCAACAAGAGATGATGCAAGCTTTCCACGAAGAAATGCGGAAGAAGGTTGGGAAGCCTCTACCCAGGCAGCCTCTACCCAAGAAAGCAGCAAAGTCGTCCGGAATCCTTGGTGTGTTTTCGTTTAAACATGACGTACCTGACTGTCTCTCCTTGTTACAAAACAAAACTCAGCGATACTGGTGATTCTGGGCATCATTATTGCTTGTTACCTCCAGGACATTTTCATGGAGTTTTCACTAGCGCCTGTGTGTCTGCCTGTGTGACTGTCAACAAGATAACTGAAGAACGGCTGGGTGGATTGGTTTTATACTTATTGTGTTGGTAGGGTGTGATAAAAGCTGGAAATGATTAGTCGTTGGTCCCTCTAGCGGCTTCCATTAGTACTGCAGGGTTTTCCGATCTCTTGTTCTGAACAAGCTACGGTCTTTGAGTGTTAGATAGCTCTTCTGCTCAGAAAGAATGTATACGTTGGGCCCTCTAATGGCCAATTTTTCGGATTTTTGTCAAAAAGTTTTGAAGAGAACAACTCAAGAAAGGAACAAAGGATTTTTATAATTTTTGTATGTACGTACTTTCGACAATGTTGTACAAAATAACATACTAATCATGAAAAATAGGAGTACATTTGTATAATTGATGAAAATATTCTATCTTACCAGTTTTTTGCAATGTATCCATAGTCCCTGAAAGGGTATGGTATTGACATTGAAGTGGTAGATGAATTTTACCGTCATAACAAATTGGGGTAAGTTTCAGCCTCCTAACATTTTGTTTTGCGCATTTAGGGGTGTTTTTGTCAAGACATTCCAAAGAGGATAACTGCAGAAAGAAACGACGGATTGTCAATATTCAAGGCATGCAGGAAGCTTAGACAAAGATGCAAATATGATATACATCTTATGAAAATAAAGAATTAATTTGCATAATCAACAAGCAGATTGCATAACTATATTGTTTCCACATCTGGACTTCAATAAATGTAGCACAAGTAATTTATGATATGTGGAACATAAGCAGATACCAAATATTCAAATGAGGAACTGATTCGCTAAATTGCAAAACCGCTTAATAACAAATGAAGGGAATTTAATATTTTTGGCATGTGTACGTTAGTCAATATTGAATGTCATCATGCATAAATCATATTAATGTGTAAGTCACTTGCACAATATCTACAAAAGCTCTAGTTACATTTTGTCTGAGGATGCTGCTTGGGCTATTATGTTATTTGTTATGTAAAGTTAGGGTATTCAGAGATGTAGGACGTTTCCGATAAACCAATCCAAATTTAAGAATTTCAATAATATTTGATCAATTGACAATGCAACTTGCGTTACATCAGGCACCATCGGGAGAGCTGCTGCTGCAGGATGGAGCTTATTAACTGGAGGTCAGTCAAGTAACACCGACAACCAACCCATCCCGTCAGCCGATGATGTCGTCGTCCTCGTCATCTACGCCGATCGCACTGAAAATCTCCTTGGAGCAAAGCATATGATCAACAAGATGATGGATGACGCGTCTGGAGATGAGAAGATCCCCGCCAGGATCAAATTGACGAAAGAGCAGAAGGAGCGTATCGCGGGCATTGCACATCGTCACGATTGTTCTGCTAACATTACGAGAAGCAACATCCGCTTGCAAGGTCAAAAGTTTGACGTCATGGCGGCGTCTCGAGAGATCGATGACTTTCAACGTGATGTCGAAATGAAGACCAATGAAGAGAAGCATCTCATAGACAAGGCGGAGCTCCTTCTGAAGACCGTGCAGTGGTACTACATTGATGAGAACGACGAGAGGCAACCATATGAGTCCAAGGTCAACTACATGATAGAGACTGCCCACTCTGCCAATGAACCTGGCGTTGATTTTGAATTCGAGGGTGAAAATCTACACATCGACTTCAAGACGATGAAAGAAACCGTGGTTGAAGACATCGCAGCAGGTGCAGCTGATGTGTTTCGACATGAACTCGAGATAGAAGGTAATTTCTCAAAGTTGTTCGCTAGATTAGTGTTTGCAAATTCCTGCCAAGTCTGGCTGCCTTCATCACACCACCGGAGCTACTAATCCGTAAATTGCAAATATTGCATCAAGTGTAAATGTATGTCAGGAGCGTGATCACATGAAATGATGTGAAATCATCCTTGGTATCACCCACATATCTTGTGAACAGGTTCTATTAAAAGATTTCTCTGTCAATGAGAACTAGAGACGAAGGACAAAATACACTTATCATGCACAACATATTTGTCCTAATTTTAATAGTTTTTAGTTAGGTGTTTTGGAATTATTGATATCTTTGTATTGTCTGTTCAATCAGGTACGATGAAGGTTCCAGAAACCTGGACCGATATGGCGGACAACGAGCCATACAAAGAAGTCGAGCTGCAGCCAACATCAGATGAGTACAAGAAGGTCCAGGACGAGTTCATGAAGAGTATAGCCACAGGAGCACCGACTGCCGGGTATTATGCCATAACAACAGCAAATGTGCTAAAGGTGGGCAAAGCAGAGGTTCTTAGGGCTACGTATTATTCTTTGGAAGTGGAAATTGTTCACAGTTTGTTTTCCTGAACTTCACCATCTGATCTGGCTGTGAGCCTTATATGGTTGCCTTATCTCGCACTTATTCACCTCTGTTCAGATACAACGCATACAAAACGCCACCTTGTGGAAGCAGTACATGGTAAGAAAGGAGAAGATGGAACTGGACAACGCTAAGAGTACACAGCCCGTCGAGCGGATCCTGTACCATGGCACTCCTTCAGGTCCCATACCGAGCATCAACCTCACAGGGTTCAACCGTAGCTACAGCGGAACAAATGTTGGTAGGTGTGAACATATCATCAACGCCATGGTTTTGTTGTCAAAGCTGGACGTTTTAACCCTCAAACCACCGTATGGGGTCAAACTGACCCAAGGCGTATATCAATATGTGCCATTATGGCATTTATGGTCGAAAACCAATTTCCTCCCATGAGATTGTTTGTATATAATATTATGTTTTATAACTAATCTGATACGTTTTTACCGGGATTGACTTTGTTGAAGATCAGAAGTCATAAAACATATATCCTCATGGGAGGAAATTGGTTTTCGACCATAGATGCCATAATGACACATATTGATATACACCTTGGGTCAGTTTTGACCCCATACGGTGGTTTGAGGGTTAAATCACCCAGCTTTGACAACAAAACCATGGTAAAAAGTGCTGGGGTCAGTTTTGACCCCACTGGACCATGCATAAACTAAGCTGTCCTGAAAAGTTCATGCATGGTCCAGTGGGGTCAAAACTGACCCCAGCATTTTTCAAACAAACTTTTGAGACACACACCTAAACTTTTTATCGAATGACCACCAAATTTCCAGACAATGATGTACACGTAAAACAAAATTATGGCAACAATTTTTGTGTCGTTATCATGTTATATAACGACATTATGACGTCATCTAGCTAATGTTGGTCACAATCTTGGATTTGACTGATGACGTCATCAAGTTAGCATAAATTATAAATATTAAATCATAAAATTTACGTTCAATTTTATAACATGTCATAAACATAAACTGGTGTGTTACGCCGAACGGCGGTTATACCGGCTATATAGATACAGATACAGATACAGAAACAAGTGTGGTTTGCCTAGAAAACCTAAACTTGAATGTTTAAGCTAAAACTGGAAAATTTCGTGATAAATATGCCTGTCAGAATTTCACTGCCATAGCAACATAAAAAATGATGAACTTACTTTATTAACTTAAAATGTTTACTATCAACATTTTCTGAAAAGATGGTGGTCTTAGCATAGGCCATTCAGGGGCTTAGCGACATTGAAGTTGGTACGGGCATCAAAAACCCCCTACCCAGTCTGAATATGGCTAGTGCAAAATGTGGTCCTTACGATTTTTTGCATGAATTATGGTAATGTGCTAGAATTATTCATAATAATGTCAAACTATCCCACATAGATTAATAAACCTATGCATATATACAAATTACGAAAAGAGTCACAAAAAACTGCATTTGTACAAAACGTTATGGGGTCAGTTTTGACCCCATACGGTACGATTAGTCGTAAAAAAGCTACGGTGGTTTGAGGGTTAAAAGGCATAGAACTGAAATACAAACCGAGATGTTAACGCACCATTTACCGAGGCGTTCCACAAACCTCTGAAGCAACGTTCATTATTGAGTTCCACAAACTTGTTGTATACCACCATTTTGCAGGTGCAGCTTATGGAAATGGCGTGTACTTTGCAGTGACAGCAAGTCTCCCCGGAGCTGACCAGTACGCAAGACCAGATCCAAACGGTCACAGGTACATGTACATGGCACGTGTACTGTCAGGGGACATGTGCCAGGGCCAGAAAGGCATCATCGTTCCCCCAGCAAAAGACCCTAACAAGCCGCACATCACGTATGACAGTGTTTGTGACAATCTTGCAAATCCACAAATCATTGTCATATTCTATGACACACAGGCTTATCCTGAGTATCTCATAACCTTCACTAAATAAGAAGGGTTTAATCTGGCACGGCACGGCACGGCACGGCACGATGTGACATTGAACTGGCCAGTACCCAAATCCTAGAGCCTGCACAAAGTTACTAGGAAGCATCTGCTACAAAACCTGTTCAAATCCGTAAGTTCCTAAATCAAGCGCCATGGTAACCTGTTGTAGAGAGCCATAGCAAACTTCCATTGCTTGCTGCTGTAGGTTTATTGTTACAGTAGTTGAGATGTGGTGCACCTTTAGTTGAATGTCAGATAGATTACAACCTTATACAATTTTGATTTATCTGTCTTTCATGTTTCAGTTGTACTTATATGTTCCGACGTGTATGTCTACTTTTCTCTCTGTAAGTTGTTTTTATTTCCATGTATGTATATGTGAAGCTGGGCCCTATCGAAAACCAGTGAATTGGCACTGAATAGGCTACCCAGGTGTTTCAAAATAAACAAACAAACAAACAAACAAACACTACTGCATTCGCCAAGTTACTATATCATGTCAAACACGTTCACCGTTATAAGTATCAACATTGTTGATTGCAAAATACTGACTGAAGTCACATTATCATTTAGAAATGGCAAAGGTACTAAGAAAATTTTGTTGGAAACTTGAATTTGATTAATGATGTTAACTTAATCGACTGTATGATATTGTGCATCCCTGAAAAAAATTTAGTCAGTACCTTGAACAATATTACCTGATTTGTCATAATCCTACATACATACTTTGATGTATTTGGCGTGAGCAAGAAAATTTCGATCCTGCGTTGGGGCGACATACTACGAGGTCATTCATTGAATAAATTGCACAATTAAGCGTGATAATGACAAAGGAAATATAAAAAGATAGCCTTTGAATGGAAAAAAAGGCACTTTCTTCACAGAAACGAAAGACATATTTTAAAGTCTTACACAAGAATTAAGTTTGAAAGATTGGATTATGCTGTTTTGGACGATTCCTAATCCATTCACAAACTGTAGCTGTAGCCTTTATTTTAGTTTCCTGGTATATTTGTGGTGCCTTCTAATCATGTTTCACAAACTGGAAATATGTCAAAGTGCCAATTTTGCAATGATATTCATAACAAGTGGCTTTGGCCATGACTATGGCATTGTCATTTAACACTAACTTCTCAATTGACTATGCAAAGAGATTAATGTTTTTGCATAAAGCTAGGTCAACATTTGAATAATTTTTAGGCAGCATACCTAGAATCATGAATGCCCTTTCAGTGCTTCAGATAGTTATATTGTTTTACAAAACCAAATGTACCAAGAGTAAAACATGTTTTTGACTTAAATAGAGATATATTCCTAAATTCTCACGGCAGATATATAACATCATAATTAGCCCAAATAAAATCTTCCATCATGCACTTTAACGTAGTGAAAATAAAGATAAAGTCAAAATACAAGAATTATGAAATTTATAAAGATGAAACTAAATTTGACAATTTTCTGAACTCATTATGAAATAAGAAATATCCTATCAGATCATGATGATAGTAATAACATGAAAACTGTAATGATTTGCAAATCTACTTAATTTTATAATTCATTTTCCCTAGTATGATTTGCATGTACATGTGATCTTTAACTAAGTGGTAGTACATGAAGTATCTAAACTTAGATGTTAAATACAGTTTAGCACCGATAAAGCTGAATTTCTAAATGCAATGTTTAGTTGCCTTATATTCTAAACAGTCCATTGATTCGTAAACCAAGGTCGGAGTACCATAATTTTTATTTCATAAAACACAAAGACATTTGTGATGCACTATTCCAATCTTTGTCATTGGACATTGCAGTGTTAATCGCACATAACCCCTCTGGTGTTTTTGCCTTTTCGTTTGCCTTTTTGCCTATCGAAATTTATAACTTTTTGTTTACTTTTAAATTTTTCCTACTTTATTCTAATAATTTGGAAAAGTTTTCAATGGTGAACCAATTATTATTATTATCTTGAAATTTCTTAACGCTTCTAACATAGAATTCACCATTTAGGCCTGAGACAAAAGCAGTTCACTTATCCCTGCAAAGAACTAAGAATTGTTCGTACATGTGACATTGATAGACGGCTCACCACATAAAAGCCACCAGTGACTTGGAATTGAAAGTCAAAATACAAGAATTATAAAATGATATTATCTTACCCTCCAATCGTAATTATATTGATCAAGACGTCACGTCTTAAAGCACTAGATGAACGTTTTCATCACATGGCACCATTTGATATTTGATCGGAATGCTGACAAACCATGATCTCAAAGCGTTTTTAAACGACTAAAAGAAAACAAAATTAAGACACATTATTTACCCTTGAAAATCTAAAAACCCATTTTACTTATGTTTGAATAACTTTTTTTTCAAATTACTAACGTTTTGGAGACAAAATAGCTAAGAAGTTTAAGGTACCATAGGTGCTTTCTGTAGAACTCATACAATTAATTGTGTGTATGTTCAAACATACATATTGTAGGGAGTAATTTTTGGAACATAACATATGATTAACTTATGATATATGAACCTCACTTTAATAAGTCCACTGAAAAGATTGCTCTAAATCTGTACTTCATCACCAATAGTTGTGTGTTCTATACTCTAAAACTGTTGAATTTGATTATTTTTTTTTAGAAATGAATCTTACCTTGAGTGTGGAACTAATACTTCCTATAGTGATCTTTCGCTTCAATATATGTTTAGAAGATCTGCTTATGTTATTTTGGAACATATGTTTAGCGAACTCTAAGATAAGGCATAGAAAGTCATTCCTTAGTGAATTAATGTGACATTTTGTGCTCGTATCATCATTATAATTAGTTGGATTATATAAAGTAGTACTCTGAGGTGAAATGATATCGATCTATATCTATTTTGACTATGAATGTATAACGTAGAGTGGTTTGGTGTGACTTGCATTCATTGGTGACAATCCATGTCATTGGTTTTTTAGTTTCGATCAACAATCGATGTTAAATTGTACCCTATAAAGAATATGAATAAATTTTAAGATCTACCACAGACACTAACGAAATCTAAAACTATGTATCATTCCATTGCTACTTATAGTTTAACTGTAAACAAACTAATGATGGGTATGGTTGCAGCACACAGTATTAATCCGCGACCCCCTGAGTCTGTGCTATATGGTACAAAAACTAGTATGACGGAAATCTTGCACCGTTTGTAGATGAAAGCGAAAGAGTCCTCGATTTTTATTTAAAAAACTGTACTACATGATAGTAAAATAGGTCGGCTTTTAGGTCGTTTGATGATCGCAAAGTTTGACCAATCGGCGTCTAAATGTACATGACCTTTATAGCAGATGGTCCGTGTGAGTCGGCTGCAGTATGACCCCGAAATGACCCATTTAAAAGAGGTCGTCAAAATGTCAACAAAACACAAATTTTATTTCGTTTGTTTTGTGCCATCTACTTTAAACAATATATTCGTTTGTATTGAATCTCTAGACCACCCTATGATGATTTTGTCAGCGTCGAAGTCAGTCACACTGTGGCCCTAACTATAGAAATCTCCATAAACGAAATACTGTGTTCTGCCACCATATCTACGAAGTTGGGAACAAGGCGGCAAACATTCTCAAAAATTACACTCCATGCATAGGGTGCCTACCGCGCCATGGTCATGGTAAATTGTTATCAATGAAAGATTGTGAAAAAAATTCTATCGCGTTGTAGGAAATTTATATTAAGCTTTAACATTCCTTCTTCATGTGTGTGTGTGTGTGTGTGTGTGAATAAAACAAATGGATGAAAATACCGTGGCTGTGCTTTCATATTTTTTCGTGTATGTTTGTTTTCATGTGTGTTCTTTTTAAATGCGCGCGCACGCGTTAGTATGTTTATGTATGTGTGTGTGTGTTTGCGTGCTTGTTTTCATGTGTGTGTGTGTATTTGTATGTGTGTGTGTGTGTGTATGTATGTATGTGTCTCTTGGATGTGTGACTACTGATGTGTATATGGTGGACGTACTTTTGACTGACATAAGTAGTTTTCAATCAAGAGTGTCTGTGTTCCATCGACAACTATCTCGACGCTGTGTCTGAATGATTATCAATGATAGGTATATCTAAAACATGAGTTTGTCCCCCCCCCCCAATTTTACTTATCAATTACCTCAAATGAATCCTGTATTTTAAAGGCACTTTTAATTTGCATCCTGAATGTTTTTGATATGACTATTTAAAGAATTAGACATCCCTTTTCAAGCGGGGATAAGATGATAGCATGTTGCATGTTGTTTACCTTGGTTTGGCATTGCGTAGTGACAATATGTGTATATGGGCCATCGTACTTTTTCTAGCCACGCCTACTTCCGGGTAGGGCGACCCCACATGGAAGACCGGCGGCGGGGTGGCTTTCTATTGCCAGCCATCGTGCCTGCTCTAGTAATCTAGTTTTAGCAACTGTCAAACTCTATCGGTCATAAAAAAGACACAGATGGAATGACCCACTTTACTTTCTTTATGTCAGTGGTTGGGAGTTGAAAGGGCCTAGGGATCCATGCACGTAATATGGTGACATGAAAAATGACCTGTTTGTAACATATGGTTTGTGCCATGTAACATTATGGATTTAGAAAACCATACTTAAGTTTGTAGTTTTGTTATGTCGCTAAAGGTTGTTATATCAAAGCTACATACATTTCTATTATCAAGTTTCGCGTGAGAAGAACCATACGCCATGCTCGAATGCACCTGTTCTTACCTGGGGCTTTCCACTACGTCACAAGGTCACTCAGGTAAGATCACGTGACCGAAACTACAGGAACAATGTACAAAGGGCGCGACCTGCTGCTGCCATTGGCTAAGAACTTCTGTGGGTCAAAGGTCAACCGTACCAACCAATAGGAGCATGGGTGACATCACTCTTAGGGGAATTTTCGGTTGATTTACTATCAATACAGGTAAAAGCAAGGTTCACACCTGTTGGCTGTCTTTCCAACGCCAGCAAGATCACTTGCAACACCTGTCGCGAAAGATCGGCAAAGAAACATGGAGGAAGACACGAGCAAGTGTGTGGTTGTCCGTGGGTTCCCTGTCGTTGACGGGGAACAGTTAGAAAACCTCAAAGACAAACTACAGATCTACTTCCAGAGCTTCAAGGCTTCGGGAGGTGGGGACGTGGGCTACTTGGAGTTGGTAGAACCCGGAGTGATGGAAATTCAGTTTACGGAAGAAGAAGGTACGAGTTGAATACGATTTATGTATTTTGGGGAATCAGGAAGTAAGTTTGTACGTGTGGGGCTGAACCTTGGTTTTACTGATCGAAATGTTGTACGTGGATTTTTATCTAAAATGATATGCATGTGTATTGTAGCGCAACTTGTACTGCCCTTGTTTCTCTAGTCGCCCATTCTAAGCTAAATTGTGCCCTCTGTCAGCCATACATTCTAGATATTAGAATGTTATAGTTTTTAGAGTAATTAAAAAGTCGGTCCATTACTAGGTTATATGTATTACTGCACAACACCCGAAACCATTTGGTGTTATGCAGAGAGCATTACGAGGGGGAATCCGATGCGTGTTTTTTCACGGTTTCGTTGCCACGTGTATTTGAACGCTACCGTTCTGATACTAAGTCTTGAATGGGTAATACTGTGCATACTATGAAAGTCTTGGTTACCTATTGTCAACTTTGCATGCAGTCTGTGGATCAGACGAACATGTATTTGACTAGTCACGGGTTACTGCCCACCGAAACCTCAGACATGGCAGCGAAACTATAAACAGGTCCATTCGGTCGATAATAGTGTTTGTTTAGTATTTAGACTCTGACTGAACCTTGAAAGAAAGTCAATGTTTTGGTCATTTATCTTTATCAAAAAAATGAATCAAGGTATGAAGCCTTGAGTTCTCAGGAATTTATAGGCTACCGAAACTTCAGAGGAGCCTGTATGTCTCTATATGAGTGAGTAACTTCAGTAAGTGTGTGTTTGTGTGTTTGCGTGTGTGTGTGTGTTTGTTTGTTTGTGTGTGTCTGTGTCACTTATATGTTACGTTTGCGTGTCCGTCACGATGTGTCACATGTGTGTGTGTCACGCGTGTATATATGTGCGCGCGCGCGCGCGCGTGTGTGTGTGTGTGAGGGTGTGTGTGTGTGTGTGTGTGTGTGTGTGTGTGTGCACGCGCGCGCGTGTGTGCGTATGTGATGTTGTATTAGTCTAAATCGCATAACTCCAGAATTTGATCCCAGGAAACGAATGTCAAGTTTGATAATGAGTTTGATATTGTTGACATGTCATATCTGAAAGGAATTTATTCATGATTTGTACAGCTGGGAAAAGTGTCTTAGCGAGAGGCCACCATCAGATCAGCGTGTTTGGCAAAGACTACCCCCTGGAAGTACTGCCTTATTCACCGGCACCAACCCAGCTGACCCAACCTCATGATGCAGGACAACCTGGGTCTACAGTGGGGGCAAACGTGAGCTCAATTTCTTTTACTGCAATTAAGGTCTCAGTACACAGTTTTTGGCCTATGGGGGTTTACATGGTTAAGGACCCCAAAGCTAGGAGGTTCGACGTCTCAAAATTTATAAAGGTTCAAAAAATTTAAAAGAATTTGATATGTTAAAGTGCAGCCCACAAAATATCTGAAAATGAGCATAGATTTGCCGGCTCGTTTTTCTATAAAAGACACTTTGATTTGATCCCCAGCGTAGGTCATGTAACTTCAGGCGACGCCCAGGCAGGCCCGGTAGCATTATCAAGGCGCACTACTTTAAACTCGAACTACTATTGAACGTGGGTCGCGTATTAATACTGTGTACTGACACCTTTACACTAGTTCATCTTTATCCGCGGGTTATATTCGTTGTATCAAAAAAACGGTATTCATTGATCCAGATATCAAGTTGACGGAGGGTGGTTTCAAAACAATGTTTTGGAAAATATTGCAATGGGACCACCGCCCGTCGAGTTTATATCGCCAAATACCATGTTTTAAATACATGTGCAACGTACATAGCGGAAATAGGTTTACCTCACGAATAATGGTGAACTGGCGTTATGTTATTCCCTTACCTTGTATTATTATTCACTATTCTATTGTATGCATAATGTCATGGTAGCGCGCTGCGTTTTCTTTATTCTGACTGCCTGTGTATATATTCACAAAACGCACCTGGAATTTGGAAAAAAAAATTAGAAGCGGATTAGCTAGTAATAGCGTGCATAAGGTTTCCACACTTGATAAATTGACAACTTCTATTAACTATGTTTTCCATGTGCATGATGATCAAAGCTACAAAATCACCTTCGCACATCTTGATATCTACTAAGTATTCTAATAACTGCAGACAATTACAAGATATCATAATGTGAGTTTGTAGATTTGATCATTATGCACATGGAAAGCATAGTTTCATTGCAGTCGTATGTACCAAAGTGCTGTATTTTCTCATAGAAGAAAAATATTAAGGGCAATAAAACTCATTGCCGACATCCATATGGTCCAAAAATCTTATTTAGAATTCTTTCATGGCCATCTTTCAATATTTGTCATGACTCCATTCTGTCTTAATTCATAAACGGGAAAACAATGGAAGGTCAAAATGCCAACTTAGCCGGAAGAAACAAAAGGTTAGATAATAGTGGATCAAATTATAATTAACTCAAAACAACCAGTGATAATCCTGAATTCAAATCTAGGACTTTCAAGTTCCAACATGGTGTATAATTTTTATATTCTTTGAATGTTGAATTTTGATGTCATGTTGTTGGTTATAAGTCACCCCTCCACCCCTGACCCTCTGATCCCATATCTCGCCTGCTTTGTTGACTCGGACAAATAAAGGCGCGACAAAGTGGCAGCACAGTGAGGCAAGAGAGCAAACAAGCAGTCAGGAAATTGATACAAATCATACTTAAGGTCACATGCTTGCTCTGTAAAGTGGTATAGCAGTGAGCTGCTCCTATTAGCTACTGTAGGCCAATTGCATTTGCCAGCTGGGCGCAAATTAGCCGGGATTCGGCGCAAACGAACGCCAAGTCATCGCCTAAAATGGCCATTTTTTTGTGAAGTAAAAAAACGGATCCCGGAAGTGGCAAAATGCCGCGAATGGCCGCGAAGTAGACGCTAAATTGGGACCCAATAGGCACCACTGGGCGCGAAGCAGACGCGAACGAGACGCAATTCTGCAGAAAGTGATATGCTTGTTATGATAAGTATAAACATGTATTATCACAAATTCATGGTACAAAATGTAGAAATTATAGTTTACAACTATAATTTAAGTGATCATGTAAACGTACATTTTTACACTTTGACATTTACTAAGTTATCACAGAAAATTTGCAGGTACAACATCATCTTCCGACAAGACAATATACATGAAAATTTATTGTACATGAAAATTTATGAAATTATGTTTCTGTGGAGCATATACAAATAGGCATGAGCAAACCTAACATCACTTCTTACAGCGTAATAACAGCTACGTACCAAAGTCACTACGGATCAAGGTCATTGACCCCCGGGCCCCGAGTGACGTCAGATTTTATTGCCCGATTGAGTCGTGACGAAATTGAGTACTGTGTGGCCAGTTCTGCAAAATTTCGATTTTCTTACAGATTTCTGAGTATTTAAAGTGTAATTAAGATAATTCTACACTTGATCTTTAGCCCCAATTAAGCCCCGGTCACAGACATCATGCAATGTACATACGATAGCTGATATCCCGTAAATCGCACGATGATCGCGGTAAATCGCAGGCACATCGTAGGTAAATTGTAGGTAAAATCAGCCATCGTGGAGCGTCCTGCTAAGTTCAAATATGTCCAGCGTCGTGTGATTTTTCACTTGTAAATAGCCACCTGAACGTTTATTGCTTCTTGAATCGATCAAATGTAGACCTAATTGTTGAATACCAGGCTGAAATGTCCTCCTAGCTACTAGACAATATCGAAGAACGTATTTCGGGGAGCCATCTGTAGACTGCCCACTTGGCAAACTGACTATAGTTAGGGCTGAGATATGATCATGAACCCACTATTGTGTACCTACGACTCACCACGTGTGTATAGTCATCAAACAATACCTGCGCGTAATGCTTGATCTGCCATGCTGAAAAATTTAGCTTTGAACGCAGGATCTTCTACGGGCGCGCTGTTCTTCCGTTGCTACTGTTATCTAAGGGCTCCGACCTTCAACAACATCATAAAGAAGAACTTTATTGCACGACAATTGTACAGGGTACAATGTATGGCAACGACATTTACACAAAGTACAAAATAGGTGTATAGAATAAGACTTAATATCCTGCTCAATATACCAAGAAGGGCTAATACAAGTCTTTGATATAGTGTTACAATCGAGTTCGGCTAATCATGAGTTTCAGTATTCTTTCTAATAGCGAAGCAGTCTTTGATATATTTGCCTCTCTTTGCATTATGGGAGTTGTAGCATCTAAAGATATATACAAATCTGTCTGTAGCATCGAGTCTCTTGAATTCTGCTGTACTTGATTCGAGAAATGTGAATAGCTCATTACGTAAAATAGCGTATCTAGAACCGACATTATCAAGCTGAAACCAACAGAACACGTATGAAGGAATCTTTCATGTCATCAGTAGGAAAAAATGGCCGTGTGGAAGTCTGCTATGGGGGCAACAAAAATCGTACGACGATGGAGAAATTTTGAGCATGTTAATTAAATCAATTCTAACTCTATTTTTAATCATAGGGCATTCTCCGGAGGCCAATTTTACCCACGTTTTAACTACGATTTGCCGCGATTGGCGTAGGTAAGCTCGTAAACCCTAACCGTTCGTTGGCCTACGACGTTCATACAGCTGTCACATGAAGCGAAAATCGATCGGACGACGAGTCTGCGAGCTCTATATGACATTTTCGACAGTAAGACGTCCGGTATTCTCTCGATCATCTTGCAATTTTGGGGATCGCCGGCGATTTTCAGGGGTCGTACGATGGTCGCGGTGCAGCGAAACATGTTCTTAATTTAACATAAGCAACAAGTCGCCGGTGATCTCTGAGTTCGCAGAGCTCGTTACCGAGTCCGTATCTCGGGCTCGCCTGGGTATCGGTCGACATTCGATTGATAGTCGGGCGTCCAACTATTGAAGACCGATTTCACCTCCAAAAATAAGACGATGCTCGCTAAAACTGAGACGGCTCCGCAGGAGTATCGCACAAAACTCTGACCCTACCTCCACATCTCGCTCGACTTGTGCAAAGTCAGTGGAGTCGGGCGTGCTTCCTACGAGCATCTTGCTTGTGTCGGGGTAATGTTCTACGAGCCTGTGTCGAGCTCCTGTCTGTCAATTAGTCCTGTCATTGATTTTGCACCTGACTGAAACATGTCCCATGCTTTCTGAATTACGTCTTTGGGAATCTTTCCATGAGGACCTTCTTCTTTTCCCTGTTCTTATAATCAGGGTGGCCCTTGTGGTAGAACAGAGGGTTCGCCTCAACGACATCTGCTATGGCGTCTTCCACTTTTTATGCTGGTCCGTCATGTTTTTTCTCCTCTTTCTCCTCACCATCATCATCTTCCCGGGCTTCTTTGTCTCCGGAGCCGCTCTCTTCTGACACCTTTAAAGCTTTGTCTTGGTAACCTTTTTGACCTTCTTCCTCGGCGCCATATTTCACTCTTTGCGCACATATAGGGGCTATAGGGGTGTGGTATTCAGGGCATCTGCCCAAGTGCAACTATGCTCCATCATTGCCTAGGTGATAGGCGAGCACTGACCTACTTATTGATCATCGACCGCAAATCGAATGGCAAACGCCCGTCAGTCGGGCGACGTTCGCCCGACTTCCATTTGTTTGCAAATATTGATTTTCCCGAAACTTCAGGGTGATTCTGACATTGTGGCCCCTGTGGTAGTATGAAGGCTGGCTTTGTGACACAATTTCTTTTCTTTCATCATTTCTGTTATGCCAGCGCATTTCATTAATTGTTTAAAAAGATTCCGACAGCAAAAAAAATCAACAATTATTGATCTCTTGCCTTTTTGTGAGAAACATTTTGTGTTTCCTTGTCCGCGTGCAAGAGGTCATGGGAGGTTCATTAACATAGATTTATTCACAAGCGATCGAAAGAGCCTCGCTTATATGTGACAGGGACAGTTTTGGGGCGAAAAAGACGCACGACCATCTAAAGATCTTAAAATCCGACCTTCCAGTGATGGCGAAGTACGTCCGAAGATCGTACGTCATGTGACAGGGGTATGATGACGTCGACCACGACTTCGTATACTTTAACCTTTGCGCCCGACTTTCCCATTACGTGCGATGTACGGCGTTAATACCGCATTCTTACCTCGTATGAAATTTCCATAGCGGTAAATCGTACGATGTATGTGACCGGGCTAAGCAGGTAACACTATAATTCTGGACAAACAGGCTCATTCCAGAAAATCGTAATTTTTTGGTGGCACACTTTCCGTGTCAAGGAAGACACGGTGACGACTTTATCGGTGTCAATAAAGGTGTTTCAGAGGGCCAAATTTATAGAATTCTGCCATTAAGTTTCCAAAAAGTCTGGAATGATTTGATAACTTTCACCAAACCTCTTGCAGAACTGCTCATATTTTCTTGAAATGGACTGTTCGGAAGTTTAATGTCCCCTGTTAAACAAAGAAAATTCAATTATCATACGCAAATATCCTACGTTAACCCTATTCAGACCGGGGGGGGGGGCTTTTGAGGCCCGCGCTAACTTCGATGTCCTATAACGCCAGAACGGCTTACGCTAGAGCCACCAAATTTGGTGAGTTTTCCTAAAATATTGTTAGCAACAATTTTACGAAGTTTGACAAATTTTTCATTTTTCTTGTTGCCATGGCAACCGTTTGTTGACAGGCAGTTTTGCCAAAAATCACTATTTTTGGTTCTAACTATGTATTTTTCACATTTATTTGCTATATTACTGCGATTTTGTTACATAAATAAAATCTTATATTATTCAGCATATCTTTCATAATTATATATACATAAATTATGCTAATTTTATGACGTCATCAGCCCAAAATCCAAGATGGCGGACCGAATGGCCAGATCAAGAATAACAACCTAATATTCCCTTAAAATTTGTAACTACCTGGTATTTTTTCATCAAAAACCATCTAAATGTATGAATTTAGTCTATTTCCATTGCTCTTTGTGATTATTTGTTGCAAAAAAAGTATTTAAAAAAATTCAAGGTGGTGGATATAAGGCGGAGCCCAACTCGTATCTTAGATGTGCATGACGTCATTTTATGACGTCATATTGACATCATTGATGTTGCTATTGGCAACGCAAGTCGTAATAAACATTATTATTCTGTTATATGCACTTGTTGTTAGATTTTTGTAGCATAACTTGAAGTTTTTTGAAAATACCCTATTTTCATGGGTTTGACCAATGTAATCAAATTGATGACGTCATAATTACGTCATCTTACGTTAAGGTAACGTCAGACGCCACATACTTGTCAGATATTATGTCGACATCATGTCCTGAAAATTTGGTGGCCTTACAACACGTCGTTTTAGAGTTATAGGACTTAGAAGTGGATGGCCTCAAACCCCCCACACCCCCACACCCCCGTCCAGGGATGACCAAAAAAGCCCGGTCTGAATAGGGTTAAGGAACTCTGAAGTTCGAATTTATTATTCTTTACACAGATTGACCAAGACGAGCATTCTGATAACGAAACAGCTGGCCACCAATCCACTGATGATCATCCCATGTCATATCCCCGCCAGACAACAGAAGTACCCACCTTTCCTAACCCATATCCTCCTTATGGGTCCATGACCCCCACATATCCCCAGAACTACCCAGGATACCAACCCAATCAGCCAATTCCAGGGCCACCAAGTACGGGCATCCAAGAGGCTGACTTACAGCATCCTTCGTACGAGACAGTTTGTCCTGGAGGCATGGCGGCTCCATCGAATGAGATACAACCTTCTGGTACAGAAAGTGAGAAACGTCCTCAAACACCAGAGGATTCACAAGCCTTTGCAGCATCTCCAGAAGGAGTCTCCAACTCACATCTTCATCCTCAAAATCCTTACCCTCGGGGGCTCGACCCTCCCGACCCTCGAGGGCCATTTGGAGAACTTCATCCACAAGCACGTCCTCAAGGCCAGATTATACACCCAGCAAAATTTCACTACCCAAACATTGCATTTCGAGGACCTTTTCCTCTTCCACAGAATCCAGGACCTCGACAGCCGCCAATATATCCGGAAGACATGACCCCGACGAAAGAGATGGAAGCTTCTGGCACAGATAGCGAATGCCGTCCTCAATCACAAGAGGATTCATCAACCTCTGCAGCACCTCCAGAAGGAGATCCCAACCCAAACTATCCCCATCAAAACCCCTACCAATTTCCAGGCCCTGAAGGGCCACACGGCGAAACACATTCATACCCACAAACACACCCCCAAGGCCATAGTCAACAACTAGGAGTTCAGTATCCTTTTCCTCATCCACATGTCCCTGGACCTCGACAGTCGCCCACCTATCCAGGAGACACGACCGAGTCAAAAGAGATGGGAACATCTGCCACAGATAGTGAGGGCCATCATCAAAAAGCGGAGGATTCTTCAGCCTCAGCAACACCCCCAGAAGGGGATTCCAACCCAACCCAACCCTCTCAAAACCTCTACCAATTTCCAGGTCCTCAAGGTCATAGTAGTCAGCCAACAGGGGTTCAGTACCCAAACCCTGCCTTTCGAGGGCCTTTTCCTCATCCACATGTCCCTGGATCTTCACTGCCTCCCACCTATCCGGTAGACATGAACAAGTCGCAAGAGATGGGAACATCTGCCACAGATAGTGAGGGCCATTCTTACCCGCAAGATAATCCATCAGCTTCTACAACATCCTCAAAAGGAGCTCCCGTTACCGCTCCAAACTACCCCGGGCCTCACCCCTACCCATTTCAAGTCCCTCAAGGAGCACATGGGAAATTCCACCCCCAGCTGCAGGCACATCTTCAAGGTCAGAATCTACCACCAACGGGCGTTATCTATCCGAACCCAGGCTTTCAGGGGTCTTTTCCACCGCCAGGATTTCCGGGACATCGGCAACCGCCCGGCTTTCGTCCTGGACATCCATACGGCTACCCACATGCCCCTGGTTACCCCTACCCATACCCTTACCCTTACCCTTACATGCCTCCACCACCACCAAGCCAATGGCTAGGTCATAGACAATATCTCCAACAACACACTCCAACAACCGAACCACCTGAAGGGCGAGAAGAGTCTACCCTTCCTGAGACGAGTCAACCAGAAGACACCGACGACACCTTTTCGGAAGACGGCTCCACAGTGACGCAGGAGCAAGAGCATGACCTTGATCATGACCTTGAGAGTCTTATTTCAGCCACCCCAACAGAAGAAGATCGGATTTCTATGAAACGTGTTGAGAAGGACCATCCTGACACGCCACAGGAAAGCGAAGAAGATAAGCCAGATGAGCCAGGTACGACGTTTATTCCGTAACCGTAACTATAGGAATGAGTTGAATGAGAACTTTATTGCACGACAAATGTAAAGAATACAATGTGTGGCAACTTGTTCATACACAACTGTACATTTGAAATACATGTGTTGCTCATATCTAACAATTCTAAAGGACGTATCTGATCTAAACTATGAACATTAGCATAAACAATCAAGCTCTCATATATAAGAGTGATTAATGTTGCTTATTTTACTTATTCCTATTAGGAAATGACACATAGAGTTACCCAACGTATAGCGTAAAACATAACTTTGCATTCAGAAAATACGTTACATTTCAAACTTTCCTCCTATCAGCAGAGGAAAAGGACAAGACAGCGGCGATCGAAGTGACGGGCTTAACAGGAGACGAATTCAAAGAGAGGCAAGAGGTCATTCGTCTCTACTTCGAGAACACCAAGCGATCGGGTGGTGGAGAAATCACCCAGTTCGACATTGACTCCGAGAAGGGTCGTGTTCTCATCACTTTCAAGGGCAAGGAAGGTACGTTTCTCTTTCAATAATCAAACATTACAGTAGAAGCCAGTTAATTGCACAACAGATAATTACGCACTTCTGTTGATTGTACCAAACTGGTGCGGTCCAGCTGGATAACTTCGCATTATTGCACCACCCGGATAATTGCACGAACTCATGCTGATAATTGGGGTGTGCAATAAAACGGCTTCTACTGTATGGTCTTCTCAGTTAAGAGAAAATTTTACATTGAAATTTGTAGTTTTATTTGATACGTTAAAAGAAAATAACTATTCAAATACATTGTAGGTAAGCTTTAAAATAAAACATTAATATGATATGAAATATCTATTTCATTTCAAGCCCCTGGACGAGTCATGAAGAAGTCAACACATCAGATTGGAAAGAGGAAGCTGGACGTCAGAATGGTCAAGTCTCGTCCAGAACTACCAGTGGATCACACCCGGATCCTTCTGAAAGGCGTCGCTGACAGCGTCAATAAAGAAACATTGTTTCTTTACCTTGAATCAGTGAGTGGGTTCGAGGATGAACCGTCTGAGGTTTTCTATGGCAAAGATGCTGGGACTGTCATGGTAGCTTTTGCGGAGCCCATTTCAGGTGAGTCGATATGATACAGTGCATTACATGTATATTTTGAATCACACATCTTGAATCACACATACATTGGAGACACTTTTACAATTATACATTACATAGAGCCCATTCCATGTCATAGCAAATGTTTCTAAACAATATCTATAATAAGTTTGAATTATTTCAAATAAAGCATGTGTACGCCCAAATAGTTCTAAAGTTTTCCAAAAAATTGGAAACTATTGAATATACTATTCCTAATCATACACATTTCCAAAGTATTACACAACTGGAGAAATTCCCTAGAAAGTCGAAATGACGTTCAAATATTTCCAAAGTACCAAATCTCTTAGACATATGATTACAAAGAATTGAAAACATTCCATGACAATGACTACCCTTGCAAGAACTTGAAATGGACTCTATTGAGTACTGTTCTCGCAGAATTGGTTCAATAGAAATCAGTAACATTTAATTTATAATTTCTTATAGATCTTGACTCACTCTTGGGGACATGCAAGGGAAGAAAGCTAGAACAACAGAAGATATCTGCTGAGAAAGTGCACGACACGGATTGCATCCAGGTGACGGGAATCCCACCGACAGCTTCTAGAGACAACCTGTTTTACTACTTCGAGAGTACCAAGCGGAGTGGTGGAGGTTCTGTGGCCGAAGTTCAACTGGACAAAGACCAAGGAAGCGCCCTGATATTCTTCGATGAACAAACCGGTGAGTACAAACCAACAAAAATTATTTCAACACCTTAGCCTTCTTTGCATTTTCTAGCAGGGCTGTCTTTTATTTCATTGTTTCAGGGGGGAGGGGGGTAGCCGCTGGTTTGTGATTTTCAATGTTGGCTAAGGTTCTCTAATGCCGGGGAAAAGAGTTTGTCTTGGAAGTTCTTGACCCACTGGAATAGTTATTTCACAGCGGGTCAATAACCTCCTTTCACAGCAAGCTAGAACTCCTTTTCCCGTTCGTTCCCGGATTATCATTGAAAATCGCCAACCAGCGCCTCCCCTCGCTAAAAGTCTGCAAAGGAAGCTTCCAACGTCCTGTCTCTATTTTGTTAACCACATAGTCATGATTTATTGATATCTCGTAAGATATATAATCAGATGATGTAAAATGACTGAGGCATTATTGGTTTCAATGATACAATCTATTGCAACGAGTTTTATTTCTCTTTCAGTGATTGAGCGTGTGTTGAACAAGAGTCACACTATACAGAAGAAGACAGTGATCGCTGAGCCATTTTACATATCTCTGGGTGCGACAATACCCATACCCTCATACGTGACGGCTCGCGAGCAGAGCAAGAAAGCCCGTGAGAGTCCAGTCTCGGCACGGCCCAAAGAAAGGCAGCCTCCAAAGAAAACCGAAGGTACGAAACTTTTTTTTTTTTTTCGGTTGGGTACAGATCACCTTGTGACTGCTCGGGCTTGTACCTCTGGTGACACGGAAACATTATCATTATCCATAGTTACTTGTGTAGCTAGCATCTGAACAATACAATACAAGTTGTCTTTTATATCTATCAACAGATGAAGAAGACAAGACAGTGGCGATCGAAGTGACAGGCTTAACAGGAGAAGAACTTGGGGAGAGGAGCGATATCCTTCGTTTCTACTTTGAGAACACAAAACGATCGGGTGGTGGGGACATCTCCAAGTTCGACATTGACTCCGAGAAGGATCGTGTTCTGATTGTTTTCGAGGACAAGGAAGGTACTTCAAACTATGTCATATGGATAATGATTTTAATGTTCAGGCATGATTTCTAATATACATAATTATATACACATATCAATATATCATATATGCTATCATACTGATGTTCATGTAATTTCATTTCAAGCCCCAGGACGGGTAATGCAGAAAACTCATGAGGTTGCGAAAAAGAACCTGACAGTCCGAACGGTCAAGCCCCGTCCAGAATTGCCAGTAGATCAGACCCGGATCCTTCTGAAAGGCGTCGCTGAAAGCGTCACGGAAGAAACCTTGTTTCTCTTCCTTGAAGCAATGTGCAGGGGGCAACACGAACCGACTGAAATCTTCTATGGCAAAGAAGTAGGGACGGTCATGATAGCTTTCGAGGATCCAATTTCAGGTGAGTTGCATACTTATCTATTTTCAATTGAGTAAAACCAAACATGGGCAACGTGGCACTGCACTCATTGTATATGTAACAGTGCTACATACAAAAAAATTACATGTACAGGCAAACTTTATCCCATAACCTTTTGAGGCTGTAATGGCTCTGGTATGGCATAGGAATGCATGCTTGTGGAAGATCTATATCTACAATTGTATCACCCATTTGTAAAAACGAGATGCCTTTTAGCTGTGTAGATTAAACCAGTAATATGTTTGTGTTCGTTTCTTTTAGATCTTGACTCACTCTTGACGAGATGCACGGGAAGAGAACTGGAAAAACAGACGATGTCCGCTGAGAAAGTACACGACACGGACTGCATCCAGGTGACAGGAATCCCCTCAACAGCTTCTAGAGACAACCTGTATTACTACTTCGAGAATACCAAACGGAGTGGTGGAGGTCCTGTGGCGGAAGTCCAGCTAGACAAAGACCAGGGCACAGCGTTGGTACACTTCGATGACCACACAGGTGAGCACACATCAACAATGTTTCTTTTCAACTTAGCTTCAGAATTAACGCTGGAAACATCAGCATTTAGAAGTATTGTAGTGTTTGTACCATTTCTGGTACAAATAGCATCTAAGAGCAAGTTAAGGCAAGACAGTACAGACATTACATACTAGATACATATGTATGTCATTAAATTGTTGATGTAGATTGCAAATGTATATTAATTGTATGTTTTTATTAGTCCATAAATACTAGCGACATTTAAAAGGAGTATCCAAAGAACCAGTGCCATGTTTTTGGATAACCTAGGAGCTAAATCGTCGAAGGTGCAATATTCTGCCATTGCATTTGTTCGCAGCTTACGTTCATTGTGCTTCATTCTCTTTCAGTGATTACACGTGTCCTAAAACAACGCCACACGATACAGAACACGACAGTGACAGTGGAACCATTTTACACCTGTCTGGGCGCAACAGTTGCCGAAGCAAAAACACCACCACAACTTGTGCCCCTACCAATCACCGAGAACGTTACTCCTCCCATAGCTTCATTCGTGATGAACCACCCGTCGTTCAAGCAAGCTCTGGATACCATGATGACTAAGGCCCACGCATACATCTCTTGGCCAGTTGGAGGCGATCAAGCCACCATGGAGATCACCACAACACTGACGAAGAAGACTCCAGATCTAGCAAACATCGCCGAGAACTGGGCACCCAACGCAAGGAAAGGACTAAAGAGTTTTCTGGCACGGTTTGATACCAAGGAGATTGCTGATGTCATGCAGGCATCGTGGCCAGAAGTCTGCAAACTCGCTGATGATGACACCCTCAAGGACGATGAAACCATCAGTGTACGCAGTACCAGCGACAGAAAGATCATCTTTACCGGTCTCAAAAAGAGCGTGGTCAAGCATTACCAACGTGTATTAGAAGGGGTAAAGAAAATAGAAGAGGAAATTAAAAGGAAACAGTCAGAAGTAGACGAGACCGTTGGCCAATTGAAGCCCGAACAAGTAAGGCTCTTAGCCATGTCAAATTTCAGAGATAGAATGACAAGCAAGTTCCCCAAGCTGCAGATGTCATTTGACACAAAAGGAAACGAGATCAAGTTTCATGGTCTGCTGGACGAAATCCAGCAAACAAAAGTGACCATGTACGAAACCGTTCACGGAGTGACCTCACAGTCTGTCAAGTTGTCCCCTACTCTGATTTCCTTCATAGCAAATGCGAAGGAACCCGAGCAACACCTTCTCAGTGAGTACAAACAAGGAAATGTTGTAGCCGTGATCACGACCACCACAGGTGAGTTGGAAGTCTTCGGCCTAAGCGATGGTGACTTGAAGAAGGCAGTCTCTATCCTGAAGAAGACATTCCAAGAACAACGCCTTGATGTCTGTGACCAGTCTATCTCAGTACTAGCTACTGAGGAATGGAAGACGACCAAGAAGGCTCTGGAACAAACCGCTCAAGGCTTGTTGAAGATATCAGTAGAGAGCAGTGCAGACTCTGGAGCAACTAAAATCTTATTCACCGGTGAATCTGGATGTGTTAAAGACATGCTACAGAGAGTGAAGAACTACCTGAGAGTAAAGACGATCCACGAGCAGCGAGTAGAAGCCGACGACGGGGTTATTCGCTTCATAAAAGAGTACCAGTTGTCCACCCTTCAAATCCAGCTGGAGACGCATCAAGTCTCCGTCTGTTGTAACGGAAGTGAAGAAAGTCCAACAATGACCGTAAAAGGAAACATCGATGGCATACAAAAAGCTGGCCCCATACTTCAAACTTTCATCGACAGTATGAAAAGCGATCAGATGTCTATCAAGAAGCCCGGGATGTCTAAGCACTTCAGGGAACAGGCTGGAAGGTCAACGCTGCAGCACGTGGAGAGGCAGTGTAAGTGTGTCATCAACATCCAGGATGCCACGAAGAAAGCACCAGCACCAGACCCAGACACGTTTGCCAAACAGTTCATGCCGACGACTCAACCTACGGTAGCCCAGGAGAAGGCAGTAGTCAATCTGGACAGTGGAAAGAAACTTGTCGTCTGGAGGGACGACATCACAAAACACCAGGCGGACGTCATCGTCAATGCCGCAAATGCAAGGCTGGAACATACAGGAGGGCTGGCGAAGGCAATCGTTGACGCGGGCGGTGACGTCATTCAAAAGTTTTGCAACGACTACATTCAAGCTAACGGTCCACTGATACCCGGACAAGTGATGGCTTCACTACCTGGGCGTATCAACACTTGTCAACGGATTCTGCATGCAGTTGGCCCAATATGGCAAGGTGGTAGTGTTGGCGAAGAAGATCGCCTTGGTGATGCTGTGTACGGTTGCCTCGAACAAGCAGCTCAAAACAACTTTCGATCGATCGCCATTCCTGCGATCAGCTCTGGAATCTACGGATATCCCCTCAAAAAGTGTGCTGAAACAATCGTGACGACGACGGTCGAATACCTGGACGACAATCCAGACACAAGTCTAGATGTAGTTGAGTTCGTCAATATCAACGACCAAACAGGGGACGCCTTTGTTGATGCGTTGGTATCAGAGTTTGGCGAGGACAGAGTTGAGAAGAGTTTCGGACAAGTTGGCCAACCAACTACTACCACAAGACCTCAGTCCCGAAGAGGTCGACGTCGTGGTCGTGGGGGTGGATCTCAGCCGAGTGGCCCCTCTACAGCAACGCCGTACACACCTACAAGGCAGCCCAGGGATCCTGTAGCAGATGTCGGCTTCCGTACGACAGAAGGGAAGGCCATCATTGCCATCCAAGCCAACATTGCAAGTCAAAATGTAAGTACCAAATGCGTCTTTACTAACTATGCGTTTTTATTCACTTCTGTGATTCAATGTTAAGTCCATTGTGAATGGAGACTCTTTTTACACCGCCACAGCTTTGCCACGTTTTGGTGACCGTCTGTCACCTTCCTCAGGCCAATTCTGGCGCTGCTTAATTTTACAGTTGCGGTAACAAACGCAGAGTACAGTTTTTGTAAATCCTATGCGTTTGTGACCGAATCAGTAAGCAGCGACACCTATAGCTGCAGTGCAATGTAAACCAGTCAGAATTGCCGTGAGGAATGTTACAGAAGGTCATCAAAAAGTTGTTGAAAATAAAGCTGTGGTTGTGTAAAAGGAGTCTGTTTATTCAACGCTTTGCTTACGTTTTTTTTGTAGATTTAAATTCATTTCTTTTTTGTGTTATTCATGTTTTTCTAGGTGGACGTTTTGGTGAACACTACCGCTGGCAACCTGAATTTGAATAGTGGCGCAGTGTCCAAAGCCATCCTTCAGCTGGCGGGCAACGATCTGCAAACTCTGGTGAACAGAGCCAAGCAGAGAGCGGGGATCACCTCTCTGCCTGATGGCCAGATCCTCGTCACTGATTCTGCAGACCTGTCGTGCAAGCAGGTGATCCATTGTGTCCTATGCAGCTGGGATGGCGGACAAGGGAACTCAGAAAAGGTACATTGGTTCTCATTTTTAATTAGAAATCAGCCAACGTTTTGGTGAAAATCTTCAAATCAGACAATCTTATACATATAGTATTCAGCATCTATAATTTCGTTAATGAGCGGCCTCTGATGACTCAACTCACAAGCTAACCTGAAATACGTATTTTCCAGGTTCTTCGCAAGCTTGTCCGGAAGTGTCTGCAACAAGCTGAAAAGGATAACTACACGTCCATCGCTATTCCAGCGATGGGCACCGGAGGACTCCGCTTCCCGCATGACGTGGTGGCAGAGGCCATGTTCAACGAGGCTGTAGAACACTGCAGGACGAATCCCTCTGGTTCTCTCCGTGAAATTCGGTTCATTGTGTGGGAGGGAGACCCGAAATCTATTCCGGTATGTCATTCATATTGCTTGCATTCGATCCCTTTCTATGTATTCGCTTTTTGTCTACAACCATAGTACAAAGCGTACATTCTGAACAAAGCTGCTGACACATTTGTGTTCTGAACATGTGCATTCTTTTTCTTTACTTTTATCTAAGTTTACATACAATTTCGTTGAATACGTAGCTTGAAGTAAGATTGTCAAATGGTACTTATAACGCCAGTTTGGAAATGTTGTTCTAGTTTACTTGTTACTTGTTCTAGTTTACGCCCTCTAAGTCTGTCGTGCAGGTTTTCTGACACTGTTTTTTGTTTGTATATCACAGGCATTCAACGAGGTCATGACGAAGTACAAAGCTATGCACACTTCAGGTCCACCCCCACCAACATCTAGGTCTGATGTAGGGGCATCGTCTGGAGGGGCGCGGCGTGGACGAAGTCGACGTGGGGGTAGGAGCGGCGGAGCGGGGCAAGGGGCTGGCCGTACCGACACGCCTGACTATCGACCCCAGGGCGCTAGCTCCGCAGGTAAACTTCAGAGAATTTTTTCTTTCCTCGATTTGGTCCAACCTTTCCCTACCCAGCCCCCCTTTCCCTAGCTCCCTCCCTACAAAGCTTCCTCCCACCATTCCCCAGTTCCCTTTCCCTTTCCCTTGCTACACACTCCATATGTCCTTCCCTAGCTTCCTTCTACCCTAGCCCCCCCCCCCCCCCCCCCCTCCCTCAGGGAAGCTTTTTTAAAAGGCAGGTAGCTAGGGAGGAAGGGAGCTATGGGGGAGGGCGCTAGCACCGCAGATAAACTTCAGTGTATTATTTTTCTTTCCTCGATCTGGCGAGATGGTCCAATCTCTCCTTACCTAGCTCCGTATTTCCATAGCTCTCTCCCTCCATAGTTCCCTCCTCCATAACACACTTCCTCCATAGCTCCATTTCTCTTCTTCTCCCTCCATATGTCCATCCCTAGCTCTCTCCCTCCCTAGCTCCATTCTCTCATAGATCCATTCCTCCCTCCCCCTCTCTCTTTTCAACATTCTCAAGCACACATATATGACAATTTGTATCTTTCAGCGCCCTCCTTGTTCTCTGACGTGACCAACCCCGTGCGTGGAGCACTGCAAATGTTAATCGGCGACCTGACGCTGAACGTCCGCAAGGGAGATCTCACCAAGGAGACCACGGACTGCATTGTCAACAGCTCAAATGAGCAACTGGACTTGACCCGAGGTACGCATTATTGTCGAAATGTTTAGTCTATCTTTTCGTCTGATAAAAGCAAACTAAAAACCGTATATACCGCTTAAGTAATGTTGTTGCTATACTACGATGCTAAAATTTTCTTCCAATACTAACTAACGACATACACGGATCAAATTTTCAACGACTACTGACGTCTTCTTCGGGACTTACAGTGAAGACGTATAGATAGTGGCTTAATTGGTCCCGAAGAAGGCGGCAGTTGTTGTTGAAAATATGATCAGTGTGTTGCAATTTGAAGAAAGTTTGGCATTGTCCTATGACTTCCAATACAGATGAGCTTCTGTGATAATGTTGTTGTTTTTCAATACCTAATCTAATCTATATATATATATATATATATATATATATATATATATATATATATAGTGAAGGTTCAACCATACTGCCATTTGTATTGCCAACCCAATGTCCAAAAGCCACATGATAACAGTACTTCTTGTTACAGGTGCTGTTTCCAATGCAATATGCAAAGCTGGTGGACCTGATATTGCACGTGAATGCGCCAGTATCGGTAAGTCTATACACGTTTCAGATAATGTTACGCATCGAAAAATAGTATGAGAAATATCAAATGCCATCCAGTCGTATCCAGGTGAAATCATTTGTCGTTCTAAAACCAGCACTTGACGTGAACGCCAATAGAGCTACAGTGTGTACCAAAAGTTGTTGATTTCATTGATGTTGGTGACTATGATATAGCCTTGCCGGTATACATTGGCAAATCTATTTTTTGATTTTTTATTAGCTGCTCGTGGAGATATGAGAGACGGCATCGCAGTCACAGGAGCAGGGAAGCTGAAATGTAAGAAGATCATCCACGCAGCTGCACCGGCTACAGACTGGAAGAAGGTGATCATCAACTGTCTCCAGACTGCAGACACACATGGGTTCAATTCCATTGCGTTTCCCGCTTTGGGAACAGGTAAGGAATTAACATAACTGCAAACTAGAAAGGCCGACATTTGCTTAAGAGCAAATACAGCATATTTCAGCCATACCTCTTCCCACGCAACATTGGACTGTTCCAAATCACCCCTGCGCAAAAATGGAACATCCTCTTAACAGTACATTATCCCCCAAAGTGGACTGGTATTGTGAATTGATTCCAGGTAAAAACAGAGCTTGCTTCTATTTTTCAGAAAATGACAATAATCACACCTTCCATTCAGAAAATTTTCATCATGACTGAAAATTGTTGAATGACTTCATGTAATGTCATTAACAATTTTCAGTACGATAACTAGGTGTAAGTTTAAAAAAGTATAAGCTCCTTGTGATGTGGGTACATTTATAATTGCAGTGAACTTTTTTTATTCAAGTAGGGCATACGATTTAATAATTATCAAGCAGGTGCAGGTACTGTAGGAGCGTTTGTTTTCTTCAAGCTGTAAAACTGTTAAACTGTTTTACTTTGTATGCAATCAGCCATCGAGCCTATTCTTATTTTAGTTTAACAACTTCCTGCCAGACCCGGAAGATACGATTGAACCTTGTTCGAGGATTTATTTTCGTCTGTCTGGTCAGTCTGTTCATACCCTGGCGCTGAGAGTGTTTTATTGGGCTGAAACTCTGGCAGTTTAAAGTTACTTACAATTTAAATGTTCAAAGTTTATGTCAAACAACAACAGCACTAGGAAATGTGGCCTCTATAGACAGGTGGTCACTATAGAGAAAATGCTGATCTATTGACTAGGAGCCATACGTTACACATGATTTCAGTACACTGATCATTAATCATATAAACATTGCACAGGTAAGCCAATTGTTTAGATGTACAATTAAGTTCAAATAATTCTGAAGAGAAATATTGATGAGAAAATAATAATTCTCGCCACTGTCTAACTTATAATTACGTATCAAAACTAAACGCAGATTTTCTAACTAACGCACCTTTCGCCGACTTCATCAAAGGACCGCCGGCTATCAATCAAACACGGCTGTTGATTAGACTTAGAGTTTCAAACAGTCATGTGCTGTGTGCCAGTTGACAGCGAACTTCATGCTACGTGATGTTTTACATTGCTTGGACCTTCTTTCCTACAGCGGTGCTTCTACAAAATATTTAGACTGTAACACTGAGTCCCACATGTTTTATAGAATAGAATTTGACGCAGAACAGCGTTTTTGCTGGGTATTTTTCTTGAAAAATGTCCGTGGGAATATCAGCGAGGCGGCGACGTAGGGATATCAGACCGTCAACAAAAGTCGCACGGCGGCTAACGGCGCAGCGAAGATACTAGCGCTATAAATAAGCGCTTCAACTAAAGATGGCAACCCGTACAATATTTTTGTATACTGTTGAGCTAAGTAAAGTTTGTTGTTTATGAGGTTTTAGTTGTCTTTGAAGCTTTGACCCGAAATATTCTAAAGTCAAACTGCTGAAGAGAAGTAAGTGACTGCTACGATTATCGTAGATATGGCCCTAAAAAAACTGATAAAAGAAGCCTTCTCAATAGTCTAAAATGCAAGAGCTTCCGGGGGGGCTTCGCCCACCTGGGTCCCCCCCCACAGTGGCCCTGCCCCTGGACCCCGCCAGGGACATTCGGCGGCCCCCGGACCCCTGTCCGACGCTTTGAAAAAATCCTGGCGAGAAGTCTGTACGGCCTGAGTCTTCAAGTTAACGTATTGTGTGGTCCCGCTTATGAATATTAATTAGCCTTCGCTTTCCTCTTCGCTGATTGGCTGAACCATTAATTGAATTAACTCTTCCTGCCGGCTAGACGCAGGTGCAGATGTCGGCTCTGTGGGGTGAACGTCCGAAAGGTCATGGCATGGAGAACGAAAGAAAACCAATTTCCCCTAAAAAAAGTGCTGTAATTAAGCCTTTTACAGTACTTTATGCCAAAAATTTTACTTGGATCATTTTACCAACTATCTTATGCCTATCTATACCAAATGTTACTCATACCAGGGTACAGGGGTGCAAAATATACCGTTATAAGACCGTCAACAACAGTCGCACGGAGCTAACAGCGCAGCGAAAATACCATCGCTAGCGTTTCAACTTCGGATAACAAGTTATAAGTACTGTTGAACTCAGTAACGTTAAAGTTTGTTTTTAGTTGCCTTTGACGGTTTGACCTGAAATAGTGTTACGCTAAACTCCTGAAGAGAAGTTAAGTGACTGCTGCGATTATCATAGATATGCCCCTAAGAACTGATACAATATAAAGCCTTCTGAATAGTCTAAAATGCGAGAGCCTTAGGCGGGCTTCGCTCCCACTGGCGGGAACACTGCTATATACGGGATCATGAGGCCCCGCTTATGAATATTAATTAGCCTTTGGCCTCCTCTTCGCTGATTGGCTAGGTCTTTGATTCAATTAACTCTCCGGCTGACGCGCACAGGTGTGGCTCTGTGCGGGGTCACGGAAGGTCACGTCAGGAGGCCAAAAGAAAACAAATTTCCCCTCAGAAAAGTGCCAAAATTAATCATTTTAAAGTTGTTTATGTCAAAAATTTTACTTGAATCTTGTTACCAAGTATCTAATGCCTATCTATACCAAATTTCAGGTCATTTAATTGTAATACCAGGGTACAGGAGCCAAAAGTGTCCTTTTTTGGTCAAAAATTGGCCAAAAATCGCAAAAATAAGCATTTTGTTGCACTGTACACCAAAGTGTTATTGAATTTATATGAAGGGAATATCAAGGCACATCTGTGTCAAATTTCAGCTCATTCGGTTGCAATACCAAGGTACAGGAGCCAAAAGTGTCCTTTTTTGGTCAAAATTGGTCAAAAAATCGCAAAAATAAGCATTTTGTTGTACTGTACACCAAAAGTGTTATTGAATTTATATGAAGAGATTATCAAGGCACATCTCTGTCAAATTTCAGCTCATTTGGTTGTAATACCAGGGTACAGGGGCCAAAAGTGTCCTTTTTTGGTCAAAAATTGGTAAAAAAATCGCAAAAATAAGCATTTTGTTGTACTGTACACCAAAAGTGTTATCGAATTTACATGGGGGCATTATTAAGGCACATCTCTGTCAAATTTCAGCTCATTTGATTGTAATACCAGGGTACAGGGGCCAAAATATACAGTTTTGGTCTAAAATTGACCAAAAAATCTCAATAAAATCATTTTAGAGGCAGATATGAAAAAACTGAGAAAAAAGCATCAAGGTATTGGCCCATTCTACCCCTGTGCCAAATTTCAGGTCATTCGGTCCAGGAACGGCGGAGATGAATCACTTTGAAGATCTGACAGGAGAAAGAAGAAAGAAACATTACGAATACAATATATTTCACCATACTATGTATGGCTGAAATATAATTACGAATACAATACATTTCACCATACTATGTATGGCTGAAATATAAAAATAGCAAAATGAAAGAAAATCGGTTCCTGTTCAACAAAGCCACTAGGGCAACAACACATACCTTCATCAAAGAGCTAAAAGAGCTATATACTTTCCATTAGACATGACCATAGCATAACCAGAACAAAAGAACAAAGCCGCTAGGACTTGATCATCGTTTCCCCACCCCTACCCACATACCAAATATGATTCGGATCCATCCACAGCTTCTAGAGCTATGCACAGACACACGCAAACAGATAAAGCACAAACAGCAGCCAAAACATAACCATCTTGTGGAAGGTAATTGTTCTATGTGTGCTTTGTCCATCATTAACACGTATACATTCATAATATTTCCCCCTTTCTTTCAAAGGCGTTTTGCAGGAAAGTGTGGCACGTACGGCAACCACTATGCTCGACGCTCTGCAAGATTTTGTCCTCCAGTACAAGCCAACCAAACTCAACGAGGTTCGCATTACCATATTCCAACAAAATATGGTGCGTGCTTTCCACGAAGAAATGCGGAAAAGGGTTGGGCAACCTATTCCTCAGATGACAGCAAAATCGTCCGGACTCTTGGGTACGTTCAAGAACATAACATACCTCACTTGACGTTCTCTTCTTAACCCTATCCAGACTGGGGTTTTTTGGCATTCCCTGGACTGGGGAGGGGGGGGGGGGGTTGCTCACCCCCCCTTCGTATTTTCAAAACGGCTTACTGTACGATTACCAAATTTGCAGGGGATAATATGCTTGTCAAGTTTTATGATTCCTGAAATGTTTATATCATTATGACGTAATATGACGTAATTATGACGTCATTCATAAAACTCCTACGATGAACTTGGTGATAAACATTTTACTCGTTGGCACCACAGGTACATTGGGCAGAATGGCAGCGGCTGGATGGAGCTATGTCACCGGAAGCCAGGCTAGCAAAGACGACGACCAACCCATCCCGTCACCAGATAACGTTGTCGTCTTCCTCATCTACTCCGATAATGCCGACAGCCTCTTCAGAGCCAAGGAGATGATCAACAAGACGATAGACGAAACGTCCAAAGACGAGACAATCCCCTCAAAGTTCAAGTTGACAGAAGAGCAAAAGCAGCACGTCAGGTCCCTGGCACTACGTCACGATTGTCTCGCGACCTTTACCAGAAGCAACATCCGCATCCAAGGTAGAACCATCGACGTCGTGATGGCCTCTCATGACATCAAGGACTTTCAACGGGATGTCGAGATGAAGACCAATGAAGAGAAGCATCTCAGAGAGAAGGCAGAGCTTCTCCTAAAAACCGTGCAGTGGTTCTACATTGACGACAACGAAGAGAAGCATCCTTACGATGCCAGGGTAAACTGCATGATAGAGGAGGCCTACGTGGCTAATAAGCAAGGAAGCGTTGATTTTGGATTCGAAGGAGAAAGTCTACACATCGACTTTCTAAGAATGAAGGAAACGGTTGTCGGAGACACGGCAGCAGCTGCGGTGGACGTCATTCGACATGAGCTGGAGAAGGAAGGTAAAGTCCGATCCCAATGACTTGAACTCATCTCATTAAAATGTAACGAGCACCTTTGGAAATCATCATAATAGCCATGCGTACTATGTCTAGTTGTTGTAATAATTTACTTCACATTGTAAGATCAATGGTATTCAGAGATGCTACTGCTTATGAGTAACTCTGTAATGTTGATTTAATGAATAAAAGATTGAAATAGATAACTTCACACTTTTTCATACCACGAAATGAAAAACTGCTTTCGTCACATAGGTCATATTCGTGACGCAGCCACCAAACTGCTAGCGTCACATACGGCATATCCTTGACGCAAGCAGTTTGATCTGCGAAAGTATAAACTCTATCTTCAGATAAATAAATTCAAGGAAACCAAAGGCGTAGTCTGCAACTATCGTCATATTATGAGCTCCCGTCTAATGATTTCTTGTTTCATATCGTCATTTTTCTCCTTAATTAGGAAATATCAAGCTACCAAAGACCTGGACCGGTATGTCAGACGACGTCCAGTACAAAGAAGTCGAGCTACAACCTACATCAGACGAGTACAAGAAGGTCCACGACCAGTTTATGCAGAGCGTCGCCTCAGGCACGGGGGGTTATTATGCTGTACCAACAGCCCAGGTACTAAAGGTGGGTATTTCTTTTATTATATTTTCTTTTTGAAAGGCAAAAACTCTGTAAAAGGCCGAACTCTGTAAAAGCATGCGCAGCCCTTCTGCAAAAAAATCAGCTTTATTCACACATGCCACTGGTCATCATCTGCATGGATAAAGATCAATTTGAGTTTTTTTTAATGATATCGATTTCCATATGATTAATTTTTCATTGATTTGAAACACTTTTTTTCAGATAAAACGCATACAGAATGCCACTGTGTGGAAACAGTACATTGTCAGAAAGAAGAAGATGGAACTGGACAACGCTAAGAGTTCACAGCCTGTCGAGCAGATCCTGTACCACGGTACTCCTGCTGATCCCATACCGAGCATCAACCACACAGGGTTCAACCGCAGCTACAGCGGTCGTAATGTCGGTATGTTCAAAATGTCATCAAATCAACCTCTTTATACCACCTTCGGAAAGTCTATATTTGCGCTTGTATATTTGTCTGTAAACAGCATATCTCGGGAAGCTGAGGGCACACTACATGATGTGAGTTTGACGGAGATGAAGACATTGTTTGTTTATTGAACCACTGATGGCATGACACTGCAACAGGACTTCATATTTTGTTATATGGACGTGCTTTAGTCAGCGGTTTTCATAAGTAGATTCAATACAGCTCTTGGCTCCCAGTTTTGGGCCCTGAATTGATTTCTTCGGAAATACAGGGACATATTTGTGACATTGAAAGAGAACAATTCAAGAAGAGATCACATTGACACAACTAAATGCTAATTATACAAATCAGAAGCTAATGTGCATTAAAATGAATATGCCATTTGCATAAAGAAAATAATCATTTAGATAAGGAAAACTCTATAATACCATAATGGCCAATGATACATGCGACGTTTGAAAGTTAAAGGACATTGAACATACATCAAGCAAACGAGGGCCTCACTTGACAGATAAATGTAAAATGCCACAATAGCCTTCTTCGGTAATATTTTATACTTGTACCTTCATACAAAGTTATTCAAATTAAAACCTTATTTGCAATTGCTTTTGCATTTATACCATCATACAAATTTATTCAAATCAAATTTGCTATTGCATCATTGAGAATCCATTAGCTGCAAAGGTTAGCATAATTCCCTGCAGGTATGAGCTTCATCACAATGCCACTACGTTTTTCGATTTGGAATTTTCAAAAGAAAAAATAAACGCATAGATTGTTTTAGTTTATCTACCCCAAAACCTACTGAAAAACGAAAATTTTAATCATTGTTTTCATTCCAGATGTATCACATGTGTATTTGATATCATTTGCAGGTTCACTCATTGGCAATGGCGTGTACTTTGCTGTGTCAGCAAGTCTATCTGCAGCCGACCAGTACGCAAGACCAGACGTAAACGGCCACAGGTACATTTACATGGCACGTGTTCTGTCAGGGGATATGTGTCAGGGGCAAAGGAGCATCATCGTCCCCCCATCAAAAGACCCGAACAAGCCACACATTACTTACGACAGTGTGTGTGATGACCCAACAAATCCACAGGTCATCGTCATATTCTATGACACGCAGGCGTATCCTGAATATCTCATTACATTCACTAAGTAAGAAGTGCCTGATGTAATAAGATCTCAGTTTGTGACATGGACCAAATATTTACTTGCGAAGCACTTATAATTTACACTGCTTGTCTTTCTTAAAAGCAAATATAGAGAACAATTCACAATTAAACACCCAAAACGACATGTCAAACAAATTCGTTTCAAACCTTCCAAGCCTATGGTTTTGAGAATTTGGGCGTAATCTATCTAAGACGTCAGTTTGCTTGTTTGTTTGAACCCTTGTTTATTCATGAAAGCTCAAATCGGCCTGCAGGCAAATGCTGGCCAAACTTTTCATTCATTTCTGGATGTATCAGGATTGAAAAAAAATAATACAACTCAATGAACAGATTTGTTCTTCAAAAGCTTTAGATATCATATATTGGCATGTTGATTTTGCATGCTTATACAGTTTTTAATCATTTTATCATCAGACATGAAATGAAATCTTAAATGAATCGCTAAATGAAATAGAAGCTTTGGATAACCTTTGGGGCATCCCCCTAGAAATAGTGCCTTGCTGCTTCAATACATGTTTATATTGAGCTAGTGTCTTTTTCGAGCAATCTGTGCGATTATAGTACATGTATCAGGAAAATAATTCATTGATGTGACGAGTTTAGTAAAATAATACTAATGTAGTATCTACTGTAGTTCAGTTAAAAAAACAATATTGATCGCATGATTAGTGCTATCATTACCAATATATTCTTTGGTAACAATCTGCTTCAAGGAAAAAGATGTGGTTATCACTTAAACTTTAACAAGTACTAATCTAAAACTGCTTTTAGTTAGAATTGGCCAAACTTTGAATTGTACATCTGGACCACAGTTGTGAAGTGATTTGATATATTTGACAGTCCTTTCTTAACCTCTTAAAACCCACTATGTGACATTTTGGCCCAAAAATTGAAAGTATTCTCGAGAACAAAACCTTCATATGCATATGAATAACATATGCAGCAACTTTCATAGCATATCTACATTATTGATTTGCGCTGTTTGTTAACTGAAAAAACAAAAGGTTCACCAGAAATCTCAAAATAAATCTTTCATGTTTGTAAACATCGACATGCTGAAACTGTCAAGAAGCACCTCACTTACTGGGCAGTCATGCTGATGACAAGCAGACAAACCAGTGATCAGCCATATTTGGCAATGCATTGGTTGCAGGAATACATATTTTAGAACATGTCTGTATGTTGCAACATACTATGTAAAGAAACGGCGTGAATGCATAATTTCTGTATTGTCATAATGTCACATACTGGGCCTTTACGACTTTTATTGTATCTTCGTTACACAGAGGGTGTTATAAAACTTATACTATGACAATGTAACATCATTTGACCAAACTAACTTTTATGATCGTTATAACCTTTGACCTTTGTGATGTTTATGAGTTTGGTTTGCTAGATTTAAATTGCCTAATATGAGATATGATATCCTGGGATTATTGCTTACAGTAAAATCTACTACATACTACTACCTAGAATGTTTACAACGCATCATCTGGTTGCCATGGTTTACTGTAAACAAGCCACAGTTGCACTTGGAAACGAGCATGGGAACGAGACGGCAGCCATTTGCAAAATTACCCATCATGCAAATGGCACTAAATCCACGACTGTTGAGCATTGTTATCTCAATAATGCATGGTAAAACATTCATATTGTGTTGTAGGAATTTTATGTCTGGCTTTTGCATGGATTTCTTTGTTTGCTGTGTGATTAAAACGCATGAATCAGAATACTGAGTTGGTACTTCATTTTTGTCGTGACATTGCTGATGTGATATAATGCTAGTTCACGTTTATCCGTGGGGTAACCTTTATCCGTTGTCTTTAAAAACAGGATTATTAAGTCTGCGGACAGTGGTTTCAAATTTGCAGTAATTTCAAAATGTTCCAATTTGAAACCACCGTCTGTCGACTTCATATCCCTAAATACGTTTTTTTTTCTTACAAACAACGAATATAGGTTACTCTCGGATAAAGGTGAGCCAGCGTTACATGTTTTTTTAACTGTGGTCTGTATTACATCACAATTTATACGTGGTTAGAATTGCTGACTGAAGATTCTTATCTTTTTGCTTAATAATTTAACAATGGGCATAGCGTTCTTGATACAAAATACGACATTTCTAAGACACAGAGAATACGTTACAAATAAACTTTGGAATATCCACTTTGGTAGATCATATTTCCGTAGTTTGTGCTTCAATTTCAATGTATTGTATATCAATACAAAGCGTACGTACTTTCCTTCCTAATGTTATCAAACTCACCATCATTGTAAACTCATGAAAACAGGCATGCTTACGTGAGTTGGTCAAACAAAAAATTGCCCAAATTCCCCACGAATTGTGGTATACAAACCCTAATTTGCATAATCTACAAACCTTTAAGTTTGTCTTCGTCAATTACCAACTGGTAAAAATTCATGAACATTCATTCATCCTTCTTTGACTCATATTGTTTCAGAGTCTACAACTGTCACCGTCCCTTCCCTTCACATACACACACCCTCTCAGCTCAACAGCATATAAATATTTTCTAAAATCTTTCTGTTTCTACACTCAATTCAGAACTTTTATAAATAATACCACCAATTTTACATCGCCAATTTTGTAAAATGACACTGAACTCATGACTTACATGCTAGATTGTATAACATGGGGACTTAAAACAGGATATGCATTTGCATTTATGCAAAGATCGGAGTATTACAGTACTAGTCTTGCCTATATAGTAATAAACGGAGTTACCCCAGTAGAAACTGGTGTTCAAAATGTCGTCAGTTCAATTATAGTTTTGTATTTTATGTGTTAATAGTAGAATTAAGATAACAAAACTATCGTTATTGTGTTAATTCTCATGCATATATCCTTGTTACATATGAGCCTAATCTACATTTCTTAATCATAAATACCTTTGAAGTAATCTTCATTTATGATACGTTTGTCTCTCTATGATGACTTAGATGTATTTTATTACTGTGAAACGATAATCAGCGTTTTTAAACGAACAATACGAAAGCTGAAAAATGATAAAACGTTGAATGGTCGTCAACAATCGTCCTCCAAATACATTTAACCTTTATGCTCTGAATCACGTTAAGGAAACTAAATGTATATCTTAGTACGGGTAACTTGAACTATTTATTTTACCCATTTCGTGATCATAACAAAGTGCTTGTAAGACTTCATTCTGATCTGTACATATGTATATGAATCATTGCTCGTAAAAAAAAGCCCCAAGTATTATATAAAAAGACAGGTGTGTTCTGGACGGAAGGGTGGTGACCATTGTCCACTCACATGTCCAGTGAGTGACCACGCAAGGTTGCTGGTTGGGGAAGTCCCCACGATCATTCAAAATTACGTCGACGTCATAACGGTTATAACGGAAGCACAATCAATCGATCTGTCACATAATCTCCAGTATCATAGTTCATCCTTTTTCTGGACTTTTTGAGCAGCGACTGTATCAACAACAAAGTATAAAACAGATCTAAAAGTGACACCTGTGGATATGGGCGTGACATGCACGTGCAGGATTCACCAAGGGGAAGTCGGACCATTTTTTCAAGGAAGAGGCGTGCACCATATATCATTGGATAAGCTTACCTTCTCATACTCGTGACTTATTGGGTACTTTATAGTTCATGACAAAGTCTTTTCTCCACTACTGGTATCTTTTCTCTGAGGTGGTTCATAAAGTTCCTTTGTGGTGTGACAATAAATGTCTGTGGTATAAACTGACTGTTAAAATACCGTTTATAACATAAGGTATAAGAATGATCGTATGGATGATAATTTTTGATTGTGTAAGAAGAAGGAAAAATATTGAAGTATTTCAGGTCATAAAAATGCCAAGTTGATGACGTAAAGATATTGTCCTGGAAGTCCCAGCGACCACACCATGCACGAAACAAGGAAAATGCAAATGTTATTTTACTGTGGAATCTGTATGACGTAAACAAAACACTCCCTTTTGGCTTATTTTGTCATTTTCAAGTAGTTTTGTTCAAATTTTATTGAAGCCCATTACTCAAGATTTTTTTATAAATATCATGACTACATCGCTATTCTATTGTATAGAATTGTATAAAAACGGCACGACCATATGAAGAAGCAAACTTTTTTTTACATCCTCCAGTTCGTTCCAGTTGTACAACCACCAACGGGTAAGTGCTATCAATTTATACCTAGTATAGAGATAAAACATCGACTTTCTTAATTCCGTAGGGTGCACTGAAGCCTTCACATCAAAACGGTGTTGGAGCGTTGTAGATCTGAAGTGTGCATAGCTCGGCGATTGCTGAATAGATAGATATTTGAAATTAAGGTTTTTCTTTAAAATGGCAAATATGGTACAATGCTTACTTGAATCAACGTTATGTTTTGTTTTAGTGAACGGCTAAATTTTACTGTTTTCATTTTGGAATGGATCGTTGCTATGTATTTTGACAGGAAAACAAGTCATATCAGTTTATTTTTTGTTAGGTTGATAGTTTAAGCCAGAAAAGAGAAAGAATTAAAACAAACCAAAAAACTTTTTCCTCTCGAGACTGAACAATAATATGTATATAGATAATAAGGAACAAAACAATCATTGTATTTACTTTAGAAAATGGCCTCCCTCCGAACATATCTGCTCTGTGTTGTTCTTCTTGCCATCGGAGGTTCGTCGTCAGAGCTCGGGCGTTTCCGGCACCGGTTACGTCATCTTCGGGCGGCTTCGTTGGTCCTGAGGGACACTGCGGACGACACGTTGGACCGTGCGAAGGAGGACTATGTAAGAGCACGTATATATGTTTCAAACTTCAGATTTAAGTCGTCCAAAATATCTGACAACGTAATGAATTTTACTGAAGTATGTATCAAAAGTAACGAATTTTAGGAGAAAATTAAGCTAAAATTGGAAAGATTTTGTATGAGCGTACACAATTGTCGCAATATTGTACAGAATATTAGTTGTCGTTTTAACTTACTTTTAAAACGTCTAGCTTTATATGGCTTAGGAGAAAATTAGAGTGTAACGTTGTAATTGTTTCTTTCAGTTTTCCTAACTCTTTTTTATCATATATATGTATTACTAAGCAACCCCGACCATTGAAGGAATTCAGACAAACACATATCATATCACTTTCCGGAGTCTTCCACCTTTCTACGAAATACTTTCCCTTCTATGAATCTGAGGGGAACTAATACACACGTGTGTATCCATTCACGCCTCATTATGTAACAACAACTATGGCAAGTAACATTATCCTACTTGCTGCTATACTATACTACCGACTGACCTCAACACAAAAGAGTAAACCAGAACAATAAGAGGCGGCAACCTTAGAAGCTACGCGTATCGGCTTAGGTACGTAGCATAGGGCTAAGGGAAGGTAGCCTTGAATTCAGAATGTTTCCAGAGCATATGTAGGCAAGCTCTTCGGTGACAGAGCCATACACGCTCAAGAGAAAATCTTGCCTCAGACCCCCTTTGATAGTATGATTGTTGATTATTTCAAGCAGACAAAGAAACCGAGTTGCCTTTGTTGAATAAGCGGGGATAGACGCTTGTAGCACTGAGAACTTACAGCGTACAGTCACGGGGGAGACTGGTGATAGGGTGTTACAGTTTCTTATTAATTACAGTGTGCAGAGGAAGAGTGCCCAAGCGGCTTCTTGCAGGGGATTGGGAACCCACTGTGTCAACGGGACCGTGGATTCGTCAACGCTACGTCGTCCATTGAACAGGTAAAATACTGTAACAGTCCGCTCGAAATAGTTCTCTTCCTAGGACTACCGTATAGAGGAACTCAATGCCTTACCAAGTACGGTAGGAGTATCCTCATTAGATAGCTTTAAACCTGGAGTTAGTGTATTATGGAAGGAATCACAGGGGTTGATCAATAAGTTCTAGCTCTGTCTAGCTCTAACTCAGAAATCAGGTGCACAACTCTGATTTTGGGGCACAATGATATTGTATGAAGTCTTTTATCACTTACTAAATTTCAAATCACTGTGGCTTAGTGTTGAAGAGTAATCAAAATGTGCTTTGAGTCATTTATGCAGCGATAGTATGAATAGTTGATTGAATTGCCTTCGAATATAATGTATGATCTGTTGTCATAACTGCAGCAATGATTGAGTTTGTTGCTTCCTCAGATTGGTACAGAAATCGCGGAAACGGACCTTGCGCTGAAAATGTGGAACTGCGTTCTGGAGCCCGTGTTTGAGGAGATGGGGGATGAAGACGAATCCGGAGAGGTCGACTCTACAGCTAGTATCGCCTCACAGGTGGAGACCGTGCGAGCAATGGTCAGTATTCTGTGTGGTATGAAGGCCCACGACGACAAAATATGCGTCGGAGGGCTTTTTGAATGGGTCGAAAGTTGCTGTTGTGTACTCTCCAAGCAGAGGCGTACGGAGGGAAAACTGGATATAATTAAAGGCCACAATCTTCCACAGTAACCTCTGCTTGGAGTGTATCTGTTGTAGTTGTTGTAGTCCGGGGTTGCTAGTAGTATTAGAAAGAACGCTCTTATTTATATTTAAAGAAAGCAACTGGTATGATATTGATAACGTAGTAGCATGTGTTGTACCTTGTTTGACGCTTGGGTGTCGTACACGGACCAAGTTCAGTAACAGATGTTAACTTAATGTTATTTACAAATTCCTCACAGTTCACATCTTTAGCACATTTTTTTTTTCTCTATGATAAGAAAATGTTCCGCCATTTTGTATTTCAGATGGAGAACATGGGTCTCCCACAGGCGTTCAGCGATGCTCCGTGCAACCTGGTACTCCTCCAGGCCTTCAAACGTCAGGCCGAGACCTTCTCTGATCAAGTGAAGGTCATGGCGAGAAGCACCAACCCGCATGTGCAGAAGTAGAACCGAAGCAGCCATCACATCATTGGATAGCTTTGGCTTAGATTAATTTTAGTTTTAGGTTTGTTTTAGTTTCAGACCTGTTATAGTTGTGAAAAGACCGTAAATATTCAAATATCATGATATAGAAGACTTAAGTGAGCCTAATAACAGTTACTCGCACAGCTGGATATGATTCTGGAAAACCACACTATTATGCGGCTTATTATATTACCCGGATGTCTAACTTTCATCGACGGATAGAAGACGTGGCATAATGGCAACGCAGTATAGTATATCTACCAAAAAAGCATAATGTCAACGCTTCACATATGTATCTTCTAGACCTACTATAGTACAGGGTAAGGGTGAAGATATTTCTTTGTCCTTTTGAGAGTAGCTATTTATTAGTCGTTTATTAACATTCAATGTTAAAAGATCTTCATAGGTTCTATGAACCATACAGTATCCATTTTTATCAGAAATGTGTGTTAGTCCCAATGGGGCATTTGATATATAATATTATTTGAGAATAAAGATCGTTATACTGACTGAAAACAGTCCATACAGTTTTTACAGTTCATTGCTTATTCTATAACAACTGAGCAATGGTATGAGGTTTAGTGTCCTAGAACAAGCCCCCATGTCAATGACAAATTGATATAGTTATTTTATCATTATGAAGACTGCAGAATTGTTTGATTACAATGCCTTCAGTATACGTAAAGTCTGAATAAAAGTGCTGGAATCAAATTCAGAAAGAAACTAGAGGTCCACGACCCCATACCATCGCTAAATTATCTTTACCTTTATGCCATACGCAAAAACGTTCGATACGGGTGTTCCGGACCGTGTGATAACTTTCCGTATTCGGCCTTCGACCGTCGGGCGATCTGACCCGCGGTCGGGCTGATACCTCGGGTGATACGGAATACACCGTGTTGTATTCTATATTTACCACTAGGCGATATTTCTATATCATGACCACAGCATGCGCATGTTCAGTACTCGAAATATAAACACAAGAAGTTCCGCTGCAGTACCTTAGCAAGCTGCTAGGAAGACCAAAAATAGATCGTTTTCAGGTCTTATCAAGACGTATTCACATACCGAAGTGTTCTCGAGTTATGCTGGTCGTCTGCAAACAAACAAGCACACACACACATACACACACACACACACACACACACACACACACACACACACACACACACACACACACAAACGTACACAATCTTATTGGCGAAGGTAATTAAACTTTCTGACTGCTCCGCCTCAGTATTGTCCAATACGGGCACCATGTAAATGATGGTCAGTTCAGCACCAAGGAAAGGTCCACCCGTATGTAACAGTAGAGGGTTATTCTAATCATTGTTCATTGTAGGTACCAAACTAACATTTATGTCTGAAATGGTGACAGTAACAATCCCCTTACACTGACATTGGACGGAATCTACTATTTTTGTCAGTACGTTCATCAAATTAAGTCTGGTTTCATTACATATAGCATACCGAAAGCTGCCTACTGTTACCCTTACTATCCATAATATGATTCTATAATACGAAAATATTATGTCACAGATGAGAGAGAATTATGACTGGTTTATTTCGAAATACAACAAATTGGCACTGACACGGTAGCCACGTGGCTGAACTGCGACAGATCATTACAACCCGTTATCGTTAAAGCGGTTAAAATCAAAATTATGAATTTTTGTATTGCAACAACACTATTGCAATAGAATCGTTGCATACAGACAAAGTAAGGCAGTTATGGGATAAAACATTTAAAATAGAATTTGTATATTACTGTACCGGAGAGTGAACAAATATTTAAAATGCACAATGCCTTACTATTTGATACCAAACACACAGGGGACAATTACTTGTTCAAAAGGCGGGCTAGGAAGGGTACAACGCTGTTACGATTGCGTTCAGTATGTGTTCCGTACAATTCTATGGGGATTTGCCACATCTGTGAAGACATCAGTAAGTGAATTGCCAGTAGACATGTTCATGCGTGGACAGTGTTTGTTCTATCGCGATTGGCTATTAGCGCCACCTATCGTCATGTGCAAAACTGCAGTCCTCTTGAAAAGCGAAGGTTGGGGCTCAAGAATCGTTTTTCCCTGATTAATTTGTTATTGTAAAAATAGAGTTTTCAATGAAAAGGGAAATTCAAAGACAATGGACGGACAATCCTAACGATAATAAGAAAGTCTGGTCATCACATGTAATTTCACGCCAAATGTCAGCAGTTCACTTTATTTCCGCTAGATGACTATCCTGACCTAAACCGCTTATGCAATATGGAGTAGACCTCCGGTTCGGTAGATGTTGCCCAAGGGCCCTTGATATTCGACGTCATTGTCTCATCTTCTGGGCTAATAAATTCTACAATTAACGCAAATGTATGAAATTGTACACAAATGGATATTCATTTTCTTCGATATGTTTGCGCGCGCGCGCGTGTGTGTGTGTGTTTGGATACGTTTGTGTGTGCGCGTGTATCGTGTATGTGTGTGTGCTTCTATGTGTGAGTTTGTGTGTATGTGTGAGTGCGTATGTGTGTGTTTGAGTGTGTGTGTGTTTGAGTGTGTGTGTGAGTGCTTGAGTGTGTCATGCGTGTGTTTGAGTGTGTGTGGTGTATGTGGGTGTGTTTGAGAGTGTGTGTGTCTTTGTATATGTGTTTGATTGTGTGTGACAGTGTTAGTATGTATGTGTGTGTATGTGCGCGTGAGTGTGTGGCTGAGTGTATATGTATGTGTGTTTGAGTGTTTATCGGTGTGTATGTGTGTGTGTTTGAGTGTATATATGTGTTTGAGTGTATGTGAGTGTACCTGTGTGTGTGTGTGTGTTTGAGTGTGTGCTTGTATGTATGTTTGCTTTTTGTGAGTGAATTTGTGCTTGAGGGTATGTGAGTGTACCTGTGTGTGTGTGTGTGTGTGCCTGTGTGTGTGTGTGTGTCCATGTTTGTGTGTGCGTGCGTGTGACCGTGTCTGTGTACAAGAGGTAGATTGAAAACTCAGCAATGGCCATGCATCCTTATCATAGAGTGTTAGATCGCCACGGGTAGTTTGGCGTCTGAAATCTTCACTAGTCTTCGTTTCCTTTATTACCAGCCGATTCCGAGCAAAACTTAACGATTTTCTCACGAAAACTCAACTCCTACACCATCCCAACCTCATCTAGTCTACTCAATTGCTCACATTTCAAGAATCTCAGATTTAAAATATCATAGCTCTAACCTCTAACATGTATATCTGAGGATCTCAGATATGCCGTAACTGGTATTTGTGGGCACGAAATCGGGTTTCGGCGATGGTATGTCCTCAGCTAACATCTATGAATGATATCTTATTCGTAGCTAAAGCATGATTTGTAGGCTATTGTTGGTTTGTTTATTTCTTTATACAGATAACACTACTCGTTGATGTGTCCGTTACTCTGAACTCTGACCGTCCTGCCATTGCGGATGTTTTCTAGCGCTGTCGGAGGCCGTTGCGTCCTGAATATGATGTCCCCTGCTATCATACAGACAGCAGATGGTCAGACAATGCCTCAACACCCTTAAGTCCACAGTGGTGCGATCTCCTCCATTTAGATTCACACCGCCACTTGTAAACGACTTCTCCGACGTAGATAAACGACATCACAAACACAGATGTCATGTCAACTATTCAAACAAAATCGGAGACGCTATAGGGAACACGTCAAAAATAAAGAAGAGCGATAGCTCACAAACTTTGTTTCTTTCATTGCCTATTCTCCGCACCAGTTTTATACCAGCCTCTAGGCAATCTTCAGTCACACTCCTCTCACGCGTTTCCACAAAAAAACTGACAAGACAAATACCGAGGTCGCACATGATCGATTGGCTCGGTCAGTCACAACTAGCGCGGAATTAAGATATTCGGAATCGCTTAAACAATTACAAGCGGCGAGGTGGCAGATGCCACGATGATGGTTTATTAAAGGTTTGGCGGGCGGTCGTCCCAGCGGTTATCGGTAGTGGAACAGAGACGGGCCGGTCACGGCTTCTAGCCGCCGGCGACGCCAGGACTTCGATTGATAAGAGAAGATTGAATCCTCGCTCCCTCGTCCCACGAGTTGCCGGTACCGTCTCCCTCGCGAGCGGCGTACACGCGGGGGCACGCACAATGGGAAGAGCGATATTAAACGCCAATGATACGTGTTAAGTGTGTATTAAGAGACTCCTATCTCGGGAGACTCTACACTATTAATTTCGACCGACGCGGTTTCGCCATTTTGCTCGGCCCCGAGGGCGGGCGTGTTCTCACTGATAATATGGTAACGAAATTGTTAAATCGATAGAGTGGCGGAAATGGAAGTGTCAAGTCCCTTCAATGCAACTCAATACGGACTTGTGTGAGTTATTGGTCAATAAGTCGAAGTTGAATGAGAGATGGTTGGCGATAGTGGGTTGCCACAGTACCCTAGGAGTTTGCACCAACCCTTTCTTTAGGGCGTCGATTTTCAATAATGTCTCGGTATGGTCATTACAGAGTTTTTGACACGGAATTGATACGTTGCTGTGCTCGTAATAGATGGTGAATGTCACGAGCACGATGGCTGTAGGGTTCGCTTGAGATCTTCATTTGATAAAGCGGTGGTGACCTTTTCGCTCGGGCGGCCGCCTCGTCAGGGATTGGTCACGGAGTGGCGCGTGAAAGGGTGGGAGAAGGGCGAGGGATGCGTTCACCTGGGCCCGTGTCAGTTGAGTTTGCATTGCCGTTTGTCAGGGGCATACACCTTTGGAAAAAGGTGGGCGTACTATGTAATATGCGTGTACACACACATCCGTATAGCCACCGCAAACAGAGACAAAATCGCTTGGATGCGCGTGTTGTTGTTGTCGCTGCTGTACGTAGTACGTAATTGTGGTGACGTAATTGAACGTAATATCAACCAAAATGAAAACAGATCTACAGTGGACATCACTTGAAGACAGAAGGAAAATGTCCAGACTTTGCATGATGTACAAAATGACCAATAAGCTGGTGGACGTACCGACTGATAAGTATCTAATACCAGCTCAAAAAAGAACAAGAAACAGCCATGACTTCAAGTACCAGAGTTTCCAAGCTAGGATTGACGTGTTCAAAAATTCGTATTTTCCCAGAACTATCGTAGATTGGAATTTGTTATCACCAAGTACAGTAGGGGCATCTTCTCTGGATAGTTTTAAAGAACGCTTGCAGTTAGATGTGCAAAAGTTAGGTGTGACGGATCGTTCAGTGTAATATAACCAGCTGCTGCCGCGCCGCGTGCCTGCGAAGCTGGTGTGTTACGCCGAATGGCGGTTATACCGGCTATATAGATACAGATACAGATACAGATATCTAGATAAAACTAGAGTTTTGGCTATGCACTTATTCGTTAAAAAATGCAATGATCGACAGTATCATTTATAGAACTTAGGAGCAAATGTAAGATGCTTGGGCATATTCGCCACATGTGCATATCCATCTGTTAATAAAAGTCCTCCTGAATTCCGAACATGGAAGTTATTTCTCGACCTGCGTCGTTCCTTTTCGTAACCAGACTTTGTCCTCTATACATATATGAATATACATTTTTGTACACTGTATGGAAGAAAATATTTTTTCACATCGGTTTCACAAATTATCCATGTCAATACCTCTCTTCAAAAGCAGTGTTTTTTTTATTCGTGTTTTTGCACATTGATGAATCTCGAGCGTTCATAAACTTTATAAGCATAGTGTGTCAAAGATCATATCGTTACTGGTAACATCATTTTTATCATTCATTGCTGCTATCATGAAGACGGTATGGTGATTTCTATGCGCCCTGCGCGGTTTTTATTGAAGTTTGATTCTGACTCATTCAACTCGAACATGACAGGAGATTACAAACGTCACACTTGAAGGTCTGCGGAGGTTCTGTAAAGATAAGACAGAACTTAGGATGTGACTTAACTCCAACGCTTCACGCTTCGTTCTGACGTCTGCACGTAATCCCATATTTCTCCTTCCACGTTCACGGTCGTCTGTTATTAATTGCCTTCATTACACCTCGATTTCATGGTACTTGTTAATTAATTGTCGGTTTATGAAATATTACACTATTACCGGGGTGTATTTAAGCATTCATCCCAGGCATGAAATCATCCTCGGGAGTGTATGATATTTTGGTTTGTAATAATGATATTTTGTATCCGTGGTTGCTCACAATGGTATCGCGAAAGCAGATGCGCTAGGCGGTATGCCCCCGCGGCATAAACTGTATAGGGGAAGAGGGCGTAGGAAAATTAAATTACTTCTGCACACGATCCAATTACTTTGAAACAAGTTTCGGGGATACACTCCTCCTCCCAGTAATATAGGATAACGTCTGTTGCCAGCCTAGCGCGGCGTGGCGCGCCCGACGGATCATTCCGTCTCAATTACCGCAGGCAATCGAACGTATCATGGCTTTTCGAAAAGCTTTTTCGCGGATGAACGGACGAAAGTGGGGTGCTCTCAAAGCGTGGTGAGAAGACATATTAATATTTCAACGGCGACTTTGGCAGCCCGACCTGTAATTAATAATATGGATATACCAATATCTATAATATGAAACGCAACCGGCGCCTAGCCTTATAATTAAGACCATGAAAGCCACCATTCTGCAAAACTCATGCTGTTTTGTAAGGTATACAGTTAAAAATGGATTCGCGTGGGCTATGGGTTTTAAAAATTGAATATGACACACGATATTATAAATGAATTTAAAGGCCACCAAAAGAAGAAAATTACCAATGGTATTTCTTGATTAATGTAATTTGCTCAAACAACGAGGGGGCTATAACTAGTATAAGCAATAAAAAAGGCATGTTCTAAAGTTTATTTATGTGGCATATATAAGCTTATAAATTCTACAACCCATTTCAAGTCGAATCTTTACTACGAAATGTATATCTTTATTTTTTTACCATGTCGAAAGAAAAAAAGAAATTATGTGAATCCAACCAAACCACATTAGCAATATGTGTGTATCATACTTTTTTCTTTGGAAAATATGGGGGGGGGGGGACTTAAGTTTATAATTTTCAGGAGTACCCTGATATATATGGCCTCCTTTATACCTCTAACAAAGTAGTCCTGTTCAGTGTCCACTTTGCGGGAAATTGTTGACTTTGGATGTAAAGGTTCGAATCACTAGCAGGACCCAGTTTTAGCTTGTATTTCCTAACTCTATTCAGGACGCGGTCATTTATGTCGTGCGGTCGTCGCAAGGTTACTAAATAAGGACATTAATTGGGACAACCATGCATGCATCTAGATTGATTAAATTTCGCTTATAGCAGCCCGCTCGACATCATGACAGCCTCCTCTGCAGAGAGGGGCCAGTTCCAGCCCTGGACAGCAGAGTTTGTGTTACACAGACTAGTAGCATGTGTCCTGCAAATTTAAAGTTCAGCCTTCTTGCTACGGCCCCCTTTTCACAACACGGCGATCGCGATGCGCTCTCGCCGCGATCTAGATAGGATATGTATGACCCTTGATTTCATACTGGGTATATCGGACAGCATGGAAAATTGTGACTGAGAGGACAACAAAACACACAAAGTGCAACAAAATTCGTTTCTTTTCTATACAATTCGTTGAGCATCTGTCAAATTTTAGGTCGCAAAGAGCACGCGGCGAGAGCGCCGTCCTAGTGTAAAGAAGGCATACACAAGAGATAGCCTGAATACTATCCTCCGTAGTAACCGCTGGCTCAATACTTTCGCTTGCTAAAGCTCAATACTTTCGCTTGCTAAAGCAAACGTATTGAGCCAGAGGTGTAGTGTGGTACTCAGGATTTAAATGAGGCTGTATGTCTTAGATCTTTGTCGTTGGTTGTCAAGGCACGCCCTCGCGGATCTTCCGCATCATAAAGAAAACCACACCTCCGGCATGTTAAACATTCAACCGCACTTTTTGAAGAAACAAAAAAAATTGTGTCCTTCCCGGTGTGAGTGGAACAATCCTTACAGTCTGGTCTTAGAAAGCTTACTGTAGTTACCCCTAATTTAAGGCAGTTTTCCTTTATGGCAAACAAGCAAACAAACAAACAAGCAAACCTATATGTCCTGTGTGTTGGTTTCATTCAGAGCACACACACGTGCCATGTGGCATGTCATTTCGTTCAAAATGTAACAGGACAAAAACATTTATCAACAGCACCTCATTCGTCATGCACCCTCCCATCGTCTATCACCACGTCAGTGTTCTAGCCTTAGGCCAGACGGATTTTATCATATTGATGACATTCTATGGGCACTGCATATTTCTTGCGACCGAGTGAAATAATGAAGAAAAAATGGGAATAATTGCCATCATTACGGTCAGGAAATTCTAGTGAAAGTTACGGAACTTAGATGGAGATCTTAATTTTAGTAAAAGTTAAGGAACTTAGAGATCTTAATAATATTTTTCTATCTTTCACATATTCGTATGAAGATTTTGGATAATTTCGCTAATGGCTCGAAATAAATTTCGTGCAAGTAAAATCAGATCGTTTCACGGTAGAAAAGAGGCATTTTGAATTTTTTTCAACGTTAAAATTGTGAAATTCATGACATATATTTGCTAATGTCTTTGAACTGATTTACTTTGTATGGCCGAAAACTTCTTTTGTTATGGACACCATCCATATGACGGAGGCAGTTCGGCCTTCCATGTGAAAACACGTTACATTGCCGTCTGACTGGACGAAATATTCCATATGTGTGACACCACACTGGTAATGTATTTCCCACAGAACGGCACATGTACTAAATGTATATTACACATGTAGATGTACATGTTAGAGCATTTTCAACGTGTTATACCCCCTTTAGTTAAGTGTGGTGGTAATTAACGTACACACAAACACAACACATGGATAGGTATTTTTGTGTAAATAAATGTAGAACTTACCTTGCATCTAGTCTTCGCGTCTTCGTCCACACAAGCAAAAAGCGGGAACCTAGGTTTGAAATGTTTCCATCTTCATTACCTCCATGAAAAATGGAGGTATTTGTGTGTGTGTGTCTGTCTGTATGTGTGTCTGTGTTTTTGTCTATTTGTGGTCAGCATAACCTAAGAACCTCTGGTTGGATCGTAATGATATTAGGTAGGTGGGTAGGTCTTGGAAAGCTTAAAAGTCAAGGTCGATTTTGTGACCTTGTTCCTGTATTCTTGTCTTATGTTCACTTCAGATCTTCTGTCATGTACCTGTTGTTTGTTGTTCATTGTGCTGTCTTCGTGTTGTTGATGACTTTGTTTCCTCAGCATCAGCACAGCATTCGATGTCACAAACAATCTTTTAATAACCTCATTATGTGTGAAAACAACATGAAGGGTTGGGCACTGAAATTCTGCAAAAAGTGCAAGGATAGAAAATGTGCAAAACAGGCATATAATTTTTATTTTATTTTTTATATAGGTTAACACTGAGAATAAGCCGGATACTTACAAGGTAGCCTAGATAACAGACCCCTTGAGCTCAATAATATCTATCGTACGTACAACACAGAGGCGCCAGTTGTGCGATTTCCGTGGGGGCATATAGGCGCGCTGGAGACCAGGAAATCTCTTGTGTTGGCCCTGCAAACAGTCTTGCATCCAGGCTACTTTATACATAGTTACATCTGCTGGGAGAGTATTTGTTATTCAAGTCTCACTATCACATACCGTTGGTCTGTTAGCCTCGATGACAGGGCCTGTACAGCCCAACTCCTCGGCTCTAGGGCCAACATGCCCCCAATGAAGTTCTACAGCAGGCCCCTGAGTTCGACAGTCTGGAGTCTGGTATCCAGGCTATCCGTCTGTAGGAACATAGTTCTTACATTTTCTATCTTCTCTGACCGAAGACGTCGACTGTTTTTGACCTTGCACCTTAGAAATCATTTACTGTTTTTGACCCATCCTTTGTCGAGAACTTGCTCTTAAACATGTCAACAGACAGTTATATCGTCATTCTTGACGATTTTCAGTGGCGTTTATTGAATCTCATTAAGCCAGTGATTTATATAGCAAACACCGTGCCACACATCTGCAACGGGAGGGGGACCAGTAGCTTAGCCCCGAGCTTACCCCGTGTGCGACCTTTCGCGAGAGGTGAGCACTGGTCAAACGGTCTTATAAACGGATCCAGATGTGTTGGAAACTCGATAGTTTTGGAAGGAGGGCAGCGCTTGACGATTAGGGGAAACGCAGAAGAAAATTGGTAGCGGCTGTAGTACTGACAAAATCCGTATGGTGGCAGGCGTCTGGGAAAGCTGGGAAACTAAACTACGGGTGGTGCTATATAACGTGTTGAATCTTCAAAGATTCCAATAAAGTCGCTAGATTTCAACGATGTCATAACAATAGGTCAGAAGAGCATGGTATGTGTCTCATGATAGAATAATTGTGTGAGTTGAAGGTAAGATAACGTTCACATTGCCTTCTTCAGTCAATATCGACCAAACAAAAACAACTTGAGCATAGATTTTTTTTCTCTCCACACGACTAGTAGTTGACTGCTTCCCATCTGACATTTCATAACATACAACTTTCGATATTTTGATATAAGGATACCCCAGTAGTACGGAGGTTAGTTTTCTACCTCAAGTACAAGGATAAAACATAAAGCTACCAATTACACACAAAAAAATACTCAACTGAATTAGTTGTTTTTAGATAGCATCCAACGACCAACGACCTGGAGGTCAAGGGACTAGGTAGGTAGTAGGTAGATAGCATCCACAACTTTTCATAAGTGACAGGAAATAATATTAAGTCCATATGATTGGTGTACAGTATTAGTATTACCAGAATGTTTAGCATACACATATAAATAGGGATACACACATAAAGACAGACAACCACACAGATAGAGAGAGAAAGAGAGGCAAACACACACATATAAACACACACACACACACACACACACACACACACACACACACACACACACTCATGCACACACGTAGACACACACACACACACACACGTAGACACACACACACACACACAAAGAACACACACAAAAGCACACAACTATATCTTATGTTACTATCCAGACACATAAACTACGCAAATACAACAATTCACAAACCAACCCATGAATATTTTTTTATGAAATCTCCATGAAGATTCACTAGACGACTTCAGCGTCTACTCCTATAGTCTGTTAATACTTTGTCGTTTTGTCCTCTTGTCTAGATACAACTTGCCACTTATTAGCGCAGTTCAAGCTGCCCCATATTTCATGTCTAGTTAATGACCCATCCGTCATACAGTTAAATAAGTGTGTAAATTCTACACAAAGGATTCTCCACGTACAACAGAGACCTACGGCTGGACTTCTCCCTCATTACCTCATTTGATTGATAAGTATAATTATCCTTAATAGTGGTAACGCCCGTTATTGTACGTGCGTTAAGTAATCGAGGAGTGTTTCTTGATGTTTTGTTGCGGTGGTGTTTTTACAAAACGTTTGATAAACGCTGTTGTATGGCTTAAGTAGAGGGTGGTATCTTGGAAAAGGCATAGTTTGAAGGGCTGCTGGTGCGATTATGGTGTAGTATGTACCGCCGCTTGGGGTGAGGCAAAGTTCGTCAATTAGCGAGGCCGTCAAATTTGTCAACTGTGGTGCCGAGGGAGGGGCACAGGAAAAGGCCGATTACCTCAAGACTAGGGGCCTGGGTTTCGTCTCCTGAGTTCTCTCATGCGTTTGGATGTGTACATATGCGTGTAGAAACTGATGGTTCGTGATCGCAGCCCTGAAAATGATCCGTCCTGACAGGTCGTATTTACCGCTGCCCCCCACCCCACCCCAAAAAATAAGGTTCAACATCTGAATGCGAGTGACGGATATGATTCTGGAAGACTATTGACATTTCGGAGAAAATGTCAGATCGTCTGTCGATAGCGCATTTAGAGACCAGACTGGCCGGTAACATAGAAGGATGGGTATCTTGGTGGTTTAACAGTTCTGTCTGCAAGCGCTCGGACAGACTGTAGTCTACGGGGAGTGTTCTCCAACCGGGCCAGTGTTTATCTATGTGAATCGAGGGGGTTGTCTCTCTGTGATAGTCCGTGTTAAGTGACGATATCCAGCAAAACATGACCCACTCCAATTCTCGGACAAGGTATTGGCGTCTACCGACCCTGAGATCAGCGATTCACCCAAACAAATAAATCACGGAAAAAATTTGTAGCGCTGACATGTAAGGAAAGGTGATCTGATGCAGCAAGGTTTCGCGGTAGGGGCAGCGGCGACCTGTTTTACTTTTGTTCCAGACAAGGGGCGCCAAATGTCTTCAGGGCAGGACTTTTCCTCCGTTGTTGGGCCAAGTTTTAATAGGGTGCCGTTTAACCTGCGCAGAATAAATCACGTACGTCCTGTCAGTCTAGCGGACAAGGGAGGGAAGGGGAAACAAGAAGAGCTGTGTCTCTCACAGAAAAGGTGGGCGCCGGTGGACCCTCGGGCCACAAGCACCCTCCAAATCTTCTGTCATTAGTATCCTCATAATTTTCCCGCCTGGGGGAAATGACGAGACAGCTGAATGACCATTAATACGTTTCTCTCTCCTTGTCTGCCCAGGCGTATGATTATCAATTGATGTCGAGAGCTCGCGACTAGGCACTCAAATCGCCGGGCAAACCCCACACCATATGTGTGGCAAAAATAGAAGACAAATAGCTTAGAAAGAATATAGAGACACAAGGACACAACAGGTGTGGACATAAACACAGAAACGCACAACTTGTCGGAGTAAGGTTTTGGGGAAACGGTTGGGAATGAACAAGAAGAAAGGGGACACCGCTTACAGACACCTGCTCAATCGTTCGCTTCACTAACTCGGAAAACTAATTTAGAGTCGGACAAACACGAGAGGCATGTGTGCAAGGACTTTAGCAAGGCGACCCCCACTATAGCTATAGCTTCAATCAAAGCTAAGCATATCTTGTGCCCATGGGTTGAAACCGTTTCTATTACACACTAAAGTGCCCACAAGAATTTCAAACAGGTATGCCCCCCACCCCCCTAAGGCTTTTTCGTAGTTAACAATCACTAGTTCGGAAGTGTTCGGGATTTTTGTACAGAGACAGAGGTTGACACTTAAACCACGTTACCTGTACAACAACAACAAGGACAAGATAAACATCTTAAGGATTAAAACGCCGTCTTAAGGTGCATTATTAAAACATGACTAATATGCCACCACACCAATAGATAAGATCGCATCACTGAAGGTCCTTGCACACACGACAACAACAAACACTAGCACCGTTTTAAGTTACACTTAACACCCTTTTTTTGTGGACAGGTGTTGCGGTGTCTCTCTCCCAACAAATTGCTGTTACGTTTTCCTGCGCTCTGGTGCGACCCACTGAATATCAAGTGACCGAGTCAACTGCTGTTTTTTGGTCTTCTCTTGTTGTTGGTGTATTTACATCGTATTCAATCCCTGGGTGTTTAAAGACATAAACGCCCATGAAAAGTTACAAATGGCCATATTATCGCATGTATTCAAGTTTAAATGATGAGGTAATTAGGTGTGATCTGTGATGTGAGTGCGGGTGAGTGCACTAAATAGAGGTTGGTTCTTACATTGTATATATTTTGTCCATACATATTAGAGTCGTACAAGAGGTTTTATCCGTTCGTTTCAACTGCAAATACCCGCACAAAAGTGCCATGGTGTCTTGTTTGTGTAGAACTTAACAATTATCTAATATTTCTGACGAAAACTACATGTGAAAATTGGCAGGTTACAATATAAAATGTATGGCATGCTGACATTGTTGAACTATCGTTTGAAATTCAGTTTGCCCTCTTGAACAGAACTCCATACTCAAACGTTTTGGTCAACTCGCAAACGTACCTACGACAGTTGGCAGTGTCAGATCATTTCTGATTTGAGTGACCCACCCTATAATAGGTTTAAGTCATCAGCAAAACGCCCAATCTTGTTCGCATTACTTACCTCCGACTTCTCGTCGTCAATTTGAGTTGACAAAGTCTTTGATCTCCCGCCCAGAGTAATTAGAATGTAATTTACACGGCTAAGCGTGAGTCACTCACATGCTCTGTGAACTGAAGAAACTAGACTTCTTTTTCTTCTCTACACTTAAGTTTAGTAGCCACCAACATTTGTGGGTTCCAAGAGGGTTTGCTGTGTGTTGTGGGAGAAGGTTACCCCCAGTGCCCCCCTGTTTTCAAACAAAACCTCTTTTATCAGGTAATTTGCCTGCTAATGTGCACTGCAGGCGGTATACCCGAGGCCAGGCCAGACCGGGGGACACGCTGCAAGAAGCTCTCTCTCACACACACCACTATCTCACACAGAGATCTCCGAACGCGGTGCCAATTTGCCCCCCAGCAAAACCCTGCTCAATTATCAGCAATTAAGCATTCTGCGTCGAAATTGCTGCTTTTCAAAAGTGGAACGGGATGGCTGACCGAATGTCAAAACGTGGGGGAGAGGAGATCTTATCTCTAGTCTGTGTCTCAAAACTCCCTTTTTAAAGCCCAGCATTCACGGAGTCTTTCTAGTCTTGAAGTGGGACAAACTATTAAGGGGCGCTATCGCCGGGGTGTATGGTGTTGAGCTTCCACAGAAGCCTCGCCGGCCAATTATATTTCATTATTCAATCAAAATCCAGTTAACCCATTCGTCGGATCATAATAGTTCTTCAGAGTACCCCTGCCAGAGTGAGGAACACCAGTCTGAAAAGAGCTCGCAGCCGATTCGCAGAATGTACATCTCAGATGGATTCAATTAGACGTTGGGCTAACAGAGAGCAGGTCCCGGCTGGATCGAATGCCGGGGTGGCGCCAAGACTCGGGCGGCGAGAGTCGCCAAGCCGCCCCAAAGTTATGACTTGCGGCCGGGCCTGCTGGTGAATCTGGCTTTCTCAAAGGGAGGGGCCTAAAAGATGTCTAAACTGTTAACTGTGTACTGTCTCCTAAGATCACGTCACAGATGATCATTATACCGGAAAGGGTAGTGAGTAACTAACAACACAGTGAGACAGTCTGCTGGGTTTTTAATGTCAACAATGCAGTCCTTGTGACTTGCTGAAAATCCGAACTAAACCTGTACTACGATATTGAATAGAGTTATGTGCATTGTACCTAGTAGTAGTAGTACAGAGAAGTTTGTTCTTTAACGGCAATACAATTGTCTTCTCAAATTATCACAGAAGTTCATCTGTGTTGGTAGTAATCATAGTACAATGCCAAACCCGAACATTTGCTTTGTGTATACTTTTGTGTTGGAAGAAAGTTTAGCATTGTACTATAATTGTGTTCCTATCTCTAGATAAATGAGTCCTGCAAAAAGGCCACAGACCTCAGATACAGTCTATAAATATTCTAAGATCATGTAGATAAACATTTATATTTATGTAATACAAGTATATGTGTGTGTATGTGTACATGTATATATGGATTTCTGAAGCACATCTATAATAATAATATCGGGTGTATTTGCAGCCAGTAGGTACCCAATGTACAGTAGAGTAATGAGGCTGACTAACATATATACAACATATGGTACATAATATATATCTCTCATAGCATGTTACTAAACTCTGTAGACACTATACATTGAGTGTGTAAAGCCCAGTCTTGTCTCGTTGAATTCTACAGACCTTTTTCAAACACAAAGACACTGGCATCATCCCTAACCTTGAAGTTGAAGCCAGACGGTTCCCGGGGCCTGCACAGGTCAGTTCCTCGGCTCCAGGGCCAACATGCCGCCGAGGAGATAATTCTCCAACACTGGGGACGAGGAACTGGCCTGTACGGACCCTGAAATGGCTGAAAACAGTTTGGCTTCCTGGTTACATCTAGCCTGGATACCAGACCCAGACTTTTTAATTTTCTGTCAAAATTCCTGTCAAAAATATCTATCCTATATTTTTGAGATCGGGCTGGTGGTCTAGTATCCAGGCTAGATTGCATCATTCTTAAAAACATACATACTTCATACCGAAACCACTACATTAATACATACACACACGGGCATTCACGCTATTAATATTATTTCATCAAACCCTGTTACACGCTTGGTCGGCCTCACGTCTTCCAGGAACAATCCCGGCGTCTTATCTGATGATCTCCTTATGATCCTCCATATTTCTGAGTCATCTTCGTGTGTCATGCCTGGTTTGTTTCTACAAGACGAGCTCGTGACTGCTCAGGATAAGATGACACGATCGTGCGGTAACAGGAAATTACTAGTGATCTGTTCATCTGGGATACATAATGTGTGCTAAGCGTCATATCTGTACATGGCTATTAGGGGATGTTAGTGTTGTTTATGCTGGTATTTCTGTGTGGTTTTTGATATGGAACGTTAACGTTATAACGTGAAAAGATGCATTGTTGGTTGGTTGGTTGGTTGGTTGGTTGGTTTGTTGGTTGGTTGGTTGGTTGGTTTTGTTGGTTGGTTGGTTGGTTGGTTGGTTGGTTGGTTGGTTGGCTGGCTGGCTGGCTGGCTGGTTGGTTGGTTGGTTGGTTGGTTGGTGGGTTGGTTGGTTGGTCGGTTGGTAGGTTGGTCCATCGCTTAGTTGGGTTGGGTTACTTGGTTGCTTGGTTAGTTGTCTGGTTTTCTAGCACGTTATGCTCGCTTGACTAGTTTGCATTTTACCTGTAGTTGACTTAGACCCTGTGATGTTATTTCTCTGTAACAATTTGAATTGGCATAACCCTTTGTTAACCTACGTACACTCTCTTCAACATTTTTGCACTTTTACAGTTCACTAACACATGTGTCATCACAGCTACTAAGTTTGTTTGTATCCTGCGGCAGGTGTTAGAAGCAAGAAGTTTTAAAGTAGAACAATTATCCACCAGTTCTCTCCCCGGTATCGCTGTACATGTAGTTGTGCCAACATGTCGGTTCACGTACGGTTGGTTGGCCAGGTCGAAAAGTGGTTTACACAAAGCGTAAGACAATATCACGAAGGCCGCTTACTTTTTCTCAGTCAACCACGTGCAAAATCCTTTGTCTCAAAAGATTTTAGATGACAACTAGTACAAAGATATAGAATTTTGGAATCACATGTATGTAAATATATATAATTTCTGTAGGAAGTCGTTTTCTAGACTAGACAAAAGCGTTGGAAACAAAGGACGCATCGCTCAACTACTCTAAGCGCTCATTATTGACCTTACGTGACCTTTCCAGTGGCCACACGTAGCTCGGCATATACACGTATACACAACGGACTTAAAGCAGCTGAAAGATACGTATACACATCCAAATATACGGGCATACACTAGTTCTTAATCTGTTACTGAGTGCACTTGCTGTTTGGGTTGTAAGATAATTTTGATCGCATCTTGCTTTCGCGTATTATGTTTTCTATGGAAAAAGAGGAAAAGGGTGAGAGCGAGACACAGTGTAGGTTAGATTTAAGACAGGAAGTAGTCGTGTACGGTTGGTTGAAGGTTGTATATGTGTCGGAAACGGTGTGCCGACTTGGTTTATACCTGGGGAAAACTATCCGGTATTGCCACCCCGCAAGATCACACCATCCCCGCCGCTAGTAAATAAATAAAACAAGCGATGTAGACTCCAAACAGTACTTAGGATTCGGGGGAACATTTAGGCGAAACAGTCTAGAGCATTCAAGTATTTTCATGACTTCAAGTGAACTTATGTTCGCGATGTGCCTTGGCGAAAACGTGTCAAAATATTCATTTAATACCCATGTATCAATCTATAAGGTATTTGATTACTGTATAGGAGTGAAACACGTGCATACAGGTGTTTAATTCGCAGGTGTTGAGTCAAAAGGTGAGATCGTTTACTCCACGGTCGGACACACTTGAGAAACCGTCCCTTGCCATGAACAAATGTTCCTAGTTAACATGTATAAAATCGTAGCACATATACAGTTTGGTACATTTAAAAATAAAAATGGTATACACAAAAGAAAGCTACTCCTCAAGTTATTGTCTTTTGTTAAAGCGGGGATTTGGTGTGTATGTTTGTGTATATTTGCTTCGGTAGGAACAAACGTATAGCGTGCAGAAAAAAAATATTTACCGGCACCGAGTGACCAAATAAACGGTGAATTTCAAATCACCTGCCGCCGATGCCTTTGAATCTACCACGGTGCATCAGCTCTCAGGATACACCGCAAATATGCCGCCTAAAGGCTTTGAACTGGTGGTTTGTATACATCAAGAACGCACAATACACGCGGTGCCGGTGAGTCCGCGTGTCTGCGCTAGGAAGACGAATTATATGCGATACGGTGGCATATACACAAACAATTTATTGTACGCACCCTCTCCAACGCTTAGCGACCAGGTCAGTTCAAAGCTTACGGTGTTAGGTAAATTCCGTTTCCATCATCTCCTTCGAAATTAACACCAATAGCCCGGTTCTACTCTCCTACTGAATTGTATATAGATAGAACTCCAACAAACACACACACATCTTTTAACGGTAAACGGTTTAGAAGCGGCGGTGAAAATATACATCCAAGCTATAGCTGTAATAATAGAACCTACTGCAATTGCACTACAAAAAATGAACCTCAGTGTACAATCGGTTCTTATTGCATTGATTTTAATAGCTCGTACACACACAGAGACAGACACACACACACACATGCGCGCACACACACACACACACACACATGCGCGCACACATACCCCGATGATGTATTGGGAAACATGCGGTAATTTCCGTAATGTGGAGTAAGCGCATTTTAATCGCTCAATCCCCCATAGCCTTGTTCACATGACCAATTCATCAAAAGGCGTAATGACTTGGATCGGTTCAGCTCCGCTTTGGAATAACTAAAACCCACTGCAGTGTGCTCAGAGATTATACTAATTCGTTCTTAAAACCACTTTTTTTTTCAGAGAATATTTGATATTTTGAGTGTGTAACATACCAAAAAGAGTAACATACAAAAAATATATTTTTATAGTCAAATCTTATACGTATTTTGACAGTCAAATGATCCTATATTCTATTGGCTCTAACAAAGAACTAGATTTGAGTATATGACCGAAAAAAAGGGGGGGGGGGATATAACAGTAGTATAATGTTTTAAAAAACACCTTTGATGGTCCCAAATTCAAGTAACACGAAACAGGTACCAACATAATCATATATGAGCTATGCTGGTATTTGTACGTTGCCAATTCAATAAGTTGCGAGGAATTTTGAAATCTTTACAGGGAATGATTATATGAAATTCATCTTTGACTTATTTTTCTTCTGGTGTATATAAAAGAATTTCGCTACACAAAGAAGCCAATATGTCGTATAGGTCCCATGGTTGTAGGAAACAAGTTGACCATATGGCGCTCTCTCGCACTGGGGGGAAAATTCGATAGAAGGCTCGACTGGCTTCAACCAAATTTATTTCTCTGGTTCAGAGTTCAAAATTGATGACAAATTCATGACAAGGCATATAATTCGTGCATGCAAAATGAATGAGGCTCTCGCGACCCCTGTATAAGAAATTGCCACAAAAAGAACCACTCTACAAGACAATGCCGAGTGACATACAAAACGTTGTCAGTAAAAAAAGGCCCGGCGCTCACCGAAGCTTGTAACGCGTGGTGTTCACATTTTTGTCGGGAGAATGTGGTAGCGTGGAGGGAGAGGAAAAAAAGTAACAGCCGGTACGTTCTGCTCTGACGGGACCATTCAAACCAGTAGTCCGGAAAATGACGAGGGGAACAACAATCGAAATGTGTGCTGCGATCGTGGGAAAATGAAGTGGCGAGGTTAATGCGAGGGTAGCATTTATTTACCCCGATGTTTGCCGCACGCTGTACCTGTCTTTGTCTGGCGGGCGCAGAGCCATTTGTACCGCCTGGTGGTCGACTGCGTGCTCCTTTCTTCGTCATGTTGTCGAGAAAACATATAAATATGGACAAAACAGGGTTGAAGGGTGACCATTTCTCCTCTCCTATGGACACAGGGGGATCGTGTGAGAGGAAGAGAAAGAAAGTGGTGACCACCGCTACACCTAAGGAATGCACAGCCTCCATACAACATGGCATGTGGTGCGGAACCTGCTTAATCGACACGAAATTTCTTCATTGAATTTGAATTGCCACTTTTCCTAGTGGTCAGCCTTTTTCTCTTTACGGGTGACCTCGCCCGCGAGCGGTCAAACTTTCCCCACATTTTGAACATAAACACAAATAGAAACTTTCATATCTCAATTTGATATCTGTATACTATGACTGAGCAATTTGTAAACATATGACGCTATCTTCTCCGTATTTTCTATTATTTTGTGTCAAACCTATAGCCGTATCAAACCTACGTCTCAAATACTGGAACCGCAAGACGAAAATTTCTAAGACGAAAATTTCTAAGAATTTTGAACGATCACCGAGCTGTATAAAACTATCAATCAGTCTTTTATCTCCGAGACGATTCAACAGGACTGTTATACAGAGAAGCCCGAGGGTTCGGGAAAGACGACCAAAACACATGTCGGCCAAAAAGTTAGCCACCGCCCGCCGAAAGGCAAAAGTGGCTAACCAGTACGGTATATACACATCTCTAACATATCCACCCCCCTCCCCACACATGCTAGACTCGTCTACTACATAAAACCACTGTAAAATTCAAAGCAACAGTTGCTTGGACATCTCTCAAATCGACAAGTTTGTAGCCAGCTAACTTTCCCATCTGTACGGTTCTCCAAACGCCATACGACCATTAGGGCACCCTTAATAGACCCATCAGAACCCTATTCATATGCGGCCGTCGACAGCTCAATGACCCAATGATTGCTTGTTAATAAGGTATAGAGAAAACTTTTGCGGTGGGGGATAATGTGTACTTTACAGCAGGGACCATTGTTTGTCGAGTGTGGGAACCTGAGGTTATGGGAGACCCAGACTGCCGTGTTGAAAGGGGAACAAATGTTGATAGGGAGTTTAGTGGCTGGGGGCCCGTACACGGAAGGAACAGGAGTTTATGGTATACATTACAAAGCAAACAGCGAGCGCGCGTCTAGAAACCACCTCTGAATTACCCCGCGAACACACACAAGACCAGACGGATCAAACCTATGATATAGCCATTCCCTCTTCTGTCAATCCTGGCAAATTTAGACACTGGAAACACATACAATATTCTTCGAGCCATAAAAAAATTCTGATTTGGTCGTGGACTACTGAGAAAAAGAATCCCAAGGGCTTTTTCTAAATTTAGTAAGTCGTTTGAAGATTTGAAGTGGTGAGGACAACTGTTGAAGGTAGGGTGAAGATCTCTAGAAGCAGGTGCCGTTTTGAGGGACCATATCTTTACGAAACAGAATCCTAGCTACCAAACACACTTTATAACGATTCAAATATCCTCACAAAAAAGACCAGAGAAAATGTCAATATTGAAAGTCACTTTTCTTCAAAGTAACGGAACAAACTATTAGAAAAGAACCATCTCAAATATCACCGAGTTCGAATACAAAGTCTACAAATGTTACCTTTTTACAACAAAGAAATACGAATCGTTTTATATATCCATCTGGTTTTTAATGAGAAGGTACTTCAGAACTTCGCCCAATAGTTCCAAAACGGTGGTAGAGTGCGTTTATTCCACCACGACTTGATATTATGTTTCCCGAACATTTGACCTTTCAAATGCTTGATATTAAAATCAATATTGCCACAATATTTAGTCCCATGTTTTCATACGATCCCATTGTATGGATTACATTCTATAAACTTTCTGTCCGAAACAGCTCTATAAAATCAATTATTTCCTTGTTTGATTTCTTCTCTTTTAAAATTTTTGTAAGTTTATATATTCATTTCGAAATTATATGATACATTTTTGAATGATAAATATACAAATATACTTCGTAAAAACGAACCTGCTTGTTATCTTTTAATAAGCGTATCCGCGACGTAATTTATTTCCCCGTGCACAGAACTCTTCCTGTTTCAAGTTCGTAGCAATTTCTTTTTTTTCCTGGTGTATTTTGAAGATTAGTACGGATTTTTGAGGCCTGAAAACGGCTCTTATGACAACCCTTCCCCACCCCAAAGCAGTCGGGTACCCGCTATCTCCCCAAATCCTACAGGCGAAGCGAGCAGTAATTATTGCACAGTTCGACTGAAAACGATATTAACCCCATAGCCAAGAGACCGTTTACCTCCGTTATCGTAGCCGTGCACGAATTTTCAGACCCGGGCGAAATTAAAATAATAACTACATATCGCTGCGAGCAAAATTTGATGGGGACCATATATTGTGTCAATGGGTAAAGTCAATTATTGCACGCTTAGCGACCCACAATGATGAAAATATATCTATCACCATCACCTGCCAAACAGTGTAATTAAAGTTGTGTAGTCATTCCAAACCACTATAATGGGCCCGATATTGTATTACACTCTATCGTTATTGAATTGTAAAGAACGTTTAAATGACAATGATATCACATGGGACTCGGCGATTGAGCTGCGCTAATGGTGTGTTACATTTGATATGCTCCGAACTATTAATTTTTAGGGGAAATTATTTCCCCCAACGAGGGTGTGGGATTCGCAGGGAGCTCAATTGAGGGGTACGCTCCAGAAATAATATATTGTTAATGAAAGGCAATTGAAGAGGGTCCCATAGGATAGAGGGCCAGTGGTGCGGTGGTTTGAAACCGCAACTGAAAGGTTTTATGAACAAAGGGGGTTATCACACCTATTCTCAACCCACCTACGTATTAAAAGGAAAACTTTACTGCTACCAGGAACTGTGCGACACTTTCTTTACTGTCTTGCTTCACATCAAGGCGATGGCTCAGTTTAAGATTTCGCTTTCTTGGAGACCTTTACAGAGCGCGTGTGTATTGGGACAACACGGCATGTGCGTATGCACACACAAGTCGAACGCCTGGCTATGTGTTTACACAATGTTTGTATGGGCAATTATGTCACAAAACGTAATCAACGTAACTAATGATGTAGAATTGTGCGATGGAGGCTTTTGGAACAACACGCCACCGAGTAATCGCGAGAAAAGATACGGGGATGGGGACATTGTATACGGGTAGCTACGTCCCGACTTTGCCGCATATATACCAGTGGTTCCGATGTATACAATATATGAAGCTGTTTGGGAATAAATAGCACTCCAACAGTACCAACAAATAACAGTTCAAAAGCACCAACAACATCCGACAGGAAAATGGCCAACAATTCACCGAGAAAAACACAGGTTTCAAAAGCAAAGAGCACGGTCACATGCATTCGGACAATAGACAGAGAGCATAGAGCAAGAGTCACCGGCCTACAGTCTTTGCAATGTTTCGATGAAAGCTCCTTGGTCTATGTATCATTCACCGGGGGTTCAAAATATACCAACTCGCCATATAACACGCAAAATGTTTATCTAACGTTGCATACGAAGAAAGGGAAGTTAGCGTTGTTTCCACAATATCCGGATTTAAATTTTTGTATTACAGCACAATATTTTTTTACGTACCTCAATAGAGCTTTCAGTGTGCGTACCTACGATACATCAAAATTAACACACAACCCGTTAAGGGACCGGTATACCTCTTTTTGGACAATTTCTATATCAGTCCTTTGTCTGATATTAGAGAAATTTTTGCTTAATTTTTCTTGTATTCACTGATAAGTCGTTTACCATTTAGTAATACTGATACGCGGGCATCGAGTGACTCTGCGTTACGGTGGGTACTTGCTCTCTTGCACGCCGAGAAAGAAAGCCAAGGCGTGCGCTTCTCCAAACCACTGCTATACCCCGGGATGTCACTTCTCCAACTTGTTTCCTAGAGTTACCATTTCAAATTTTACGTTTAACGTTTACAGAAAATGTCCTAGGTAAGATATGTATTTCTCATTGGGTTTACGCAAAAATTTTTTTTAAGCAAATGTACTACGATCTTATTAGCTTTCCTGTCGAAGTACGTAACACATTGAGAAACGTATAATTCTGTAACTATTTTGGTTAAACGGTTGTTGTGCATTTGGCAGAATGATACTTGGAAGAATATTGTTCCCGTTCTGGTTCTAGAAACTGGTTGGTCATGCTGACTTGTCCACTGGGACTGAGAGAAGCCACACAACAAATGTGATAAACACATGCACCCTCACACCACATCCCTGGAGAACATCATCACACCACACCGACCAAATCAACTCCGCCGACAAAACAAAAGGGCGGGAAAATCACGACAAAGAACAATTCTCTCATTATCGGCTTTACGGTATAAATTGTCTAAACAACCGCGGGTGTCAACCACTCGTCTTTTCTTCACGCCTCTTCTGAAGAGGTGTAAATGACTTAGACAAACGTTTGTTTCTTGTTGTCGTGCCATTTACCTAAGAATCGTAATCGGATTTTAACAGGTCGACTGCTGGTGGTATACTGTCTTCAGGAAAAACAATCGTAACTTTAAAACGTTTTTGAACCGTTGTTCTTATGTAAAACTTGTAGAGGATATTGTCATATGATACACGTTGGACCCAAATCTAGAGCCGAAAAGCTTGTAATTAAAACAATGCTTTAGTACCCATAAGGGACCGGCAATAGCTTCCAGTGGGGGTGTTATATGGGGTTGGGGTATGACGGGTATAATATGCTATCAATAACAAACTCGACAGGGTGAAATATTATACATTGACATATTGGAGGCTCAAAGTGATTATTCAAAAGCCGGCGTGTATTCGAGCTCCTACATTTTAGGAAGCATTTTAATGACCAAGGATTATGTTATACATTTATATACCGCATTTTAGTCCTGTTTTACACGGTGGTACATAAACGGAGGGTTGAGTGACATTTTGGTGGTGGCATGCGAGCCAAAGCAAATATTCTGACACCGGCCGAAACAGTATCGGCCGTGCAAGGTCCTTTTCCTATAACGGGACAGCGAGACTATAGAGAACACAGGCTGTGTCGGTAGAAGAGAACACTACAAAAACGAGCATTGCACACTTTTGAGGAGCGTTTGCACATTTATATAGCATGAATTCTGTCAACAAGATCTTTTTACAGAGAATTTCAAGGAAATTTCTGGACGCTTTGTGTCAGAGATCGTTGTCCTTGGATTGATGGGGTCTTTATACGGTGTTGCTTTCACGACACAGCGGGTGTTGGAAGCTTTTTGACGGGTGACCCCTTAGCTGGAAACCCGGGGGCATCCTCGAGGTTTCAGCTGTCGGACCCCGCCACACTATTCTTATAAACGTCCACACGATTTCCCAAAAATAAATATAACATCTCATCATATAACAAGTCTAGTACATAATGTTCATATATATTCGCGAAAGCTTTTCGTAATTTCGTGAATTTTTACGGCAACAATGAAGCTGCTATGTCGTCGGAACAAAAGCATTTTCAACATAATATACAATTGAAAAATACAGGGCACATTTACAATAATACATAGTATATCTTCCATCCATTCAAAGCACATACTTGCAAGGATGTCGGCGAGTCTTCAGTGCCCAGTTTGGACATATTTTGTCCCTTTATAATACGGTTGCGTGTCCGTGTGCTAGGCTACAAGCCTCTTTGTCCATTCAAGTTATATGACATAACTTACGCACAAGTAGGTATAAACTTTCCACTTACACAGTTCATGTACAATGTTTTTTCTCTCTCTCTCACTCCGACGTTTTATGAAGAGTGGATGAAGCCAGCGTAGGTATGTGAGGGGTAGTAGGTGTACGGGCCGATCTGGCAAGCTTGTACGGGCAGTCCTGGTCTATGGAAGGGCGAAGCGGCCGCGTAAAACGGTGAAGGGAAGGTCATACCAAGAGCCGGGGGTAGCATGGGTTTGGCCGCCATCTTGAGTTTCTCCAGTTCGGCTTCTTGCAGACGTTTCGCCTTGGCTCGCCGGTTCTGGAACCAAATTTTCACCTGCGTTTCCGTGAGATTTAGAGAGGCGGAGAACTCGGCCCGCTCGGCTATGGACAGGTACTGCTTTTGGCGAAACTTTCTCTCCAGCGCGAGCAACTGTTGTGTGGTGAACGGCGTTCTTGGCTTCCTATTTGTCTTGTGTTTCCTTAGGGTGCACTTATTCGGTGTCGGGAGTCTATCTCCTGGAACAAAGCAAAACAAAACTAAAGTCAACCATCCTAGAACATGTAATGTTACCTACAAATACGAGTTCTAACGTTGGCGCTACAAATTCATACGTGTTTGTGTGTGTGTGTCACCATTCAACATGTTTTGAAAAAGAAACCATATTTTTCGCAACGCTACACTTCCCCGCTGTTAAAATTGTCCAGATTTCTAACAAACAGCATTGTTTCATAAACTTCGCCTTTCTATGCCGCTAATTGTCATTTGTTTTGTGCGACAAACGCAGGAATGCGTCCCGAACACCGCTTATCTCAAATGAACTACGGAACACTGACTGCACCGCGCGTACACTCTGTGTCAGTGGTGAAACTTGTTACAAGAAGCCGGCACAACAATGACGTATTATGTTTCCAAGACTTTCGTGCACAATATGTATTATGTGTCCGGAGTAATAACAGACGAGAGGAATTTGGTGCTGAAAAGTTGACGTTTGCAAACGATCAAGTTTTCAAGTTTTACGACAGTTATACACTGTCAAATGTTTTTGACGTATCAACAAAAATTTTGGACGACGTAATCCATTTACACGTTGCGCTATGCTTAGGCTATCTGGGCTTCTGCTCTCTTACAATATAGGTTTTCAGAAGAGTATATTCTATCTAACACTATAATTGACTACACTCGTGCTAGCTAGGTGTTGCGTAGGTATTCCGTATAGTATAAATCACTTCAGTTGGTACCATATGTGTTCGTAGGCACACCGTAAAAAGGACACTTACTGGGCGGGGGTGAGTAGCGTGAAGACTGAAGCCACGGGAACCTTGCTGCGGCGAATCCTGTCGGGTCATGTCCCTTCTCAGCCGCCGCTGTTTCTGAAGAACACGGTTTGCTAAGGATCCCTTCGACGCTGAAGTCCGACGGACGGGAGGGAGGTTGTGCCGGGGCGGTTGGTACCGTAGCCGGCGGGGAGGCAGGCGACTGGGGCCCGCCGGGAGACTGGAGAGGTGGCGGCCCGCTGTCGGACTGGTTCTGCTCCGTTTCCTTCGGCTTATCAGCCATCAGGGAGGCGACACTGAAGGGCAGCTTCTCGGTGCTGGTCGGACTACTCGCCGAGGACGGGGCCGAAGTTGTCGGCTTACTGAAGGCCGAGTTGCTGCTCGTCGGTAGCGTGGATTGAGCCATTACGACAATTACAACCTCCGCGCGTACCCCGTGTTTTGTGTTTGCTGGGGTGAAAAATAGGAGTGTAGTTCGCAACAGAAGGCTACAATTTTGGAGAGCCCAGAAGTAACGCCTTCAAGTTTTACCCGCAAACCTCATGTCAATCCCGCAGCCCAATCATCTGATCATCGCGCGGTGACGTAGGCGACACGAGCCAGCTAATTGGTCGAGGGATGGGGTTGGTCATAAATAATAAATTTGTCTGCGGTAATCTGGCCTCTCGCTGTGGCATTTATTGCCAAGAGTGGGGCTAATCTTGTAAACAATTCCGGCGATTGGCCAATCCACAAAACGCAATTATGCGCGACACCAACGATGCGCAGACACAAACTAACTTTTCTGTGAACTCTCTTTCAGTGTTCGCCTACAATCATATTGTAAAGAAACTACCAGAAGGATTCCATTACAAGTTTCACAACTTTCACATGATATCTGCAAAAACTCATCTCGAGTCCTTCATGTTTTTATCAAAAAGACATCGTTTGGAGAATGTCTTTCTTTCTTTCTTTTTTTCCCAGAAGAGTGATCAATTACCTTGTGACCTAGCCAGTACTAATTGTGAGGATAAACAATCTTGCCTGATTTGTCAGATATTTCAATGCGCAGACAAGTTGTGTTGTTTCTCGGCGCCATGAACGGCGGGATCAAAGGGACCACAATCACTCGGAATATGTAACACTTACCCCTAGGAGGAATTCAGCGCCCACCCTATCACCTCCGGACACCAAACGTCCGAATAAGAAAGGAGTGCAGAAAATATCCGGACGTACGTGTTTCTCTCAATCTCTGACTCAACTTCTGACAGAAATTTCTCAGTCGTCGTGTTGTTGTCGGGAGTCAGTCGTAAGACTTTGCAGTTTAACACACGACAAGAAGTGGGAACGACAATTGTACGAGTCCGTGTAATAATGGCCTGTTAGGATAATTATTGGTCCGCACAATGGGTTGTTCTCTACAGGCATTTCCACATCAATCAGACAAATGATTCCGAAATGAGGCGATAATAGATGGGGGGACATCAATATTTGTCGACTCGCTTTGTCTTTTTGTGTGAACGACACTCAACCGAATCAACTCAGGAGTGAGAAAAAAAGGTTCATAATACGGGTTCATTCAGGTGATAAGTGTTTTATGGCCGCGTTGGGGGTCAGTTGTAAGGTTTCACACCGAACACAGGAGTCCCATCTGCTAGGACTGTTGTAGCTTCTTCCTGACACACGCATTCTTGACAAATTTTCACTTCCGCTGACTTTTTAATCTCGTCGTAATTTTGCATTTCCTTTTCCTCTGTCTTTCCACATGATGTGATATCTTCTTACCGCGTGTGATCGTAACCTGTGATATATCCTATTTCCTACAATATGCAAAATCGGTGTATGGTTGTGTTTTTTTTTTACATGTGTGTAGGGGAGGGTAGTGCCAGTAGAAATGGGACACTGTCACGGTCCCGTCCACACGTTTCTCTGTCACGGAACCAGTCTAGCGTCCCGCTGCGAACTTCCGCAAAATTCGCCCCCAAAGAAAGTCGTACAATTTCTCGCTAGATTTACTCCAGACGCCAATGTTGACCGAGTATAAATTACTACACATGTCGTTTCTAGTACACGCTCAAAAAAAAAGGTTCCCGTGTCTACAAGTTTCTTGGCTACGTTAATTAGGAAATAATCACTCTAAAAGGATTTGAGAAGTCATGAATGAACGAATGAATTACAATGTATTGATACACTTAATCTGCAAACTTCAAAAGTGCCGCGAACATTGTGCCACGAAAATATCGCATTTAGATCAGCAATCAAAAAAGAATCATCAAGTCATTATCGACAGCGCTTCTAAACAACAGGGGGCGAGGCGGCATGGAACAACACAAGTGGTCAATTACACTTGTATTTGTTTGTTTACAATTGGCGTGGATAAAACCACGGGGCGTTTACGTATCAGAGAGAGAAAAGTGGCTTCGGCGGTTGCTTGTTCACTTCGCCGGCCACTTATTCCGTCTGTGTCTCGAGGGAGAAGTCTTTGGTCTCCCGGAGAATATCACTTGTTGAAGGATGGCTGTGTGACCGACATAAATACAGACCATATGTCACTCGGCGCAGACAGCAAAGGCAACCCAAGGATCAAGAAAACCAATTATAGAAAGCCAGCAAAATAATTCCCGACGAATTCTTGAGCTCCATGATAACGGAAAAAGCCCCCTTGCCCTCCCTAGAACCGGGGTGATCGAGAGAGAAGGCACGCCGCTGGAAGTAGAGCCCATACTTCCCGCCAAAAATTCGTGACAGAAAAGAAAAAGCGTGTATTTATTTAGCGCCGCGAATTCGTCCCAGAAGGAATGGCAATTTGCTGACTGTCATTCATAGGATCATTAAGAGCAGATGACAAAAAATATGACCCTTTCCTCGCCCCAGAGTTTATCTCTGCCCTCCCTTCTGTGTCGTGTTAGAGCTAGTTCCCCTGGCCCGATGAAAGAAGCCAGTAGTACGCCGACACCGACAATTAAATCGGTACATACTTCGGGTCAAACCCGGAGATAACTCTGACGCTTGGTACGGGATTAATAACATTACTCACCCAAATATGGTCAACCCAGAATCTTACATATACCTGTAATTTGTCAGGAAACGACCGTAGGGACTTCTACAAGAGTTTGGCGTTTCGTGTTACAGACGTATAGGCTCAGCAAAATGTAATATTATATTTCTATTTCATGTTTCTTTCAACATGTTAACCACGCGGTACAGGAAGTTGAAAATATGCCCGGCATCTGTACATAGTGCACGTGTATTGTAGTTGGCAGGGTATCCTTGTTGGACAGGAAAAGACTAGTTTGGTGTACTCGAAAAGGAAGAATTACTGCCCCCAAAGCAGCCAACTGTATCCTACGCATGCTAGAGGAACACTTTCTCTACTGTATTAAAGTCTCTTTAGAAAGACGTTTTGCTGATAGCTGTTGTCTTCTTTTTTCGAATCACTGAGTCATTACCCAACAATTACTTTGTTTATTATCTCCCAACCCGTAACGCAACCCTGATTCGATTGATGTCTTTTCACCCTTTCTCTTTCTGGTAAACTCTTTAACCCCTTGTTTCATCCACCGTTGCAAAGATTGGTTTGGAGAAGACTTTAGTGAGTGTATACGTAACTGGCTGGCGGAAACCTTTCAAAAGGCTCGGTATATCCTAACCCAAATTCGTTTTCATTGAGGTTGAAAATGGTCGGAATGCTGGCATGCACAAAGTCACAAAGGGATGAGACGACACTATACAAACTGCAAAGTTTTTTTGTTGTTGTATAGACGGACTGTTCTTATGATATCATTAGAATAGCAGAGGACTATTCACATAGAAAAGATATGGTCTTCAATTTGGAAAGGATATGCAGAACAAGTGATATTCTGGGCTAGTAGCCCAGAAAATAAGATAATTGTCTAGCTTCCTTTAGACTCCTTCCTCTTTCAGTTAATTTTATCTATTACGAAAGGAACCTAACCCTCACCCTTGACAGTTGGAATATCTATTTCCCTTCTTTGAATCCATCTTACTCTCAAAATCCTTGCTGAAAGGAAAACAAATGCTTGAGTTGAGAAGTAAAAAAAATGCAGACATCTATTTATTTGTATGTCAATACATGATTAATTGTTGTCCTTCTGCTGTCAAAACTTAGGAAAAGATTGATTAGCAGGAATTAATGATTTACAACGCAGACCTGTGACAAGATGTTTTCTCTAGATTTTTATCTTTCTTCGCTCTCTTGACGGTCAATTCATTTTCGGGGGTCTGAATTTGTTGGCTTGTCGTTTACGACCACAAACTTGATACACGTGAAAAAATATAATCAGTCTATAACTTGAATGTGTTTTTAGATATTTTCAATACTATATTTGAGAAATGTGTATTTTTTTCTTATTTCTTTTCGAAATGGGAAAACAGATCGACCTTTTGACCGGGTAGCAGTGTCTCCACACCGGTTGTACGGTATGTGGCGTTTATGAAGTCCATACGGCCGGGGTAGGGTAGGGGGTTGGGGGTAGCGGGCACCAGGGTCTGGTGGGGAGGGGCACATGTCCACCACACCGGGAGGGGTGGGGTACCGGGCCCCAGGGTCCGGGGGGAGAGCACATGTCCACCACAACGGGAGGGGCAGAACTGATCACGTCCGGACCCACAAGGCTAAACCGAGAAATCACCAAATCGTCGGTGCGAATTGGGAAGATTCGTTCGACTCGCGTGTCAAATGGATCCTTTTCATTCCCATCCTTTGAAGTTTTCCTTCTTTTTTACAGAAAGAGAAAACGAGAGTGTGTTTTTCTCTTGTTAAGCTCGTTATGTGGCTCAGTTATCCAGTGATAATTGCACTAATGACATTATTAAGAAGGTATTTGGTGTAGTGTGCGGAGATAGCGGGGATGGGCAGATGGCGGTTCGCCCAGGCGCCACCTTTATCGGTCCGGCTAAGCCAGCCAGTCTCTACCCTGACCCGGAGTGCGCTGCTGTATAGTCTGTCACACTCTGACACTAAAAAGGTTAGCAGGCATCAAAGACTCCGAGATTCCGAAACTTTCCTTCCCTTTTCCTCGTTTTCTGCGTGTTTACAGCAGTTTTCTTGGGGAGGGGGATGAGAGTGGGTCTATAGCATCATGGGTCGCCTGGAGCGCGCTTGGCTAATCTATTTGGATATACAATTTCATGGATCATAAAAGAAGGAGAGGGAATTAGGGAAACTATGCATTTAATACTTTAATCAAGATCGCAGGGCACCCGCCGCCCTGTATAGTGATACCCCCAGTGTAACTTGAGGATCCCGTGGCCATTAACAGCAATTAAAACGCAATTACTCAACTTTGCAATTAATTTTAGCCCGGGCTGGGTCTGGGGGACGCCGAACACATGATCACCGCTGGGTTTCCTAGCGGGTTCTGGTGTTGTTGATTATTGGGATGCCTGGAGCCGACGATTCTAATTCAACTGGCGACGGAGATATCAGGGTTTGCCGGCTGTATTCGGGGCATGTGCGTTACGGTTCGGGCTCGGCGGGAGACAACAGATGTGGCTGTCAAATCGTCTTATCTGCTGTGGACTCCGCAGAACATGTCCATTAAAAGCGCGTACAGTGAAATACCTCGCATCTTAAACGACAGGAGAGTCGAGCCGCGCGCAGTGGGCCGCCCGTGGATCGGGTTTCGGAAAGCACCGTCGTCGGGAAGAGAGAGTTTTTAAACCGGGCGAGGGTTGTTGGTTAGCGGGGTAACATTACCGGACATCGCCGTCCACCTGTTGTGAGCAGTGAGACACTTAAACGCTTCAAAAGAAAAGCTGTCATCAACTTTACGAGCTGCAATTTACGACGACTCGTCGTATCAGGGGACCCTTAAAACTTCACTCCTTAACTTGTGCAAACATTCACACCCACATCCAAAACGCTTTAAACGGAAAGGATTAGCAATACTTCCGACTTCGTTTCACGGCTGCAAAGTTGGTCCTTCTCACGCGACGTTGGTACATCATGCGAAGTTTGAAGCCTGCGCGGCTCTATAGTATAGTGTGTGGTGTGTGTGTGTAGTTGTTCGTATGGAGAATTGCACATAGCGAACCTGATGTGTCGGCATTGCTAACATTTCCTGGCAGAACGATCTACACTGACCCCAACTCTCAGTTTCAAAGCCGGCGAGCTGACCCCACTGCCAGAAAATTTGTCCCGAACAAAGCACCCGGCTCGTAGGAATGAATATTTCGCAGATTTGTGGTATTAGGCTTACAAAATTTCTGATGCAAAAATAACCCACTTGCTGAAATACGGGCGGTTCGTTTTTCGTACCCCAGGGGTTCGTATGCTTGAGGAGTGTATCCAAATGGTCCACAAATGGCATATGTTAGCCGAACCCTTTCAGGGTTATTTTTCCAACCGTAAAAAAAGGGGGAGGGGGTGAGTTGTAACGCCCGCCGTGGAAATTACGTTGACATCCCCTCGGACCCCCGTAAGCGCCATTTTTCTTCTTCCCCTCTCGTAGATTAAGTTGTCTCGGGGTTCATATCACCCTCTTGTTGTATCTGATAGTTACGCATTGCGGCGTCCATAATTACCCAGACAGGATGTTATGGTTAAAGGGATCAGTCCGACGGGTACTGGGACACCTCATTTTCCTCAATTTCGCCCCGGATGGAACAACTGAGCAGTTTACGCAGCGGCTTCAGACGTAAATGTCGCCGTACTTTTATCCACAGGACTCGCCAGTTTTGTCATTCACGCTCATTTTTCCCCCAGAGGTCGACAGATGTTCGACCCAAAATGGTCGCCGTTAACTTATATAATAGTGGAATGGCCATTCTTTTTGCTGGGATGTTTAGAACTTTTCAAAAGCCTTTTTTCTTCTAAACGCTGGCCACAAACTTAAGATAGCGTTGTTGGTATAGTTGCTGGCCGTTTTTATGAGTGTTTAACAGCAGTTTCATATCTATTCTAGTATGATATGGTTTGCACGACACAATACAGAGATATCGGCTTACATATTGCCAGAAATCAAACAAGATCAAAAACGTTTTATATATGCCTGTTCATACAAACATTAAAACAGACTTCGTAACATCGGTGTCGGGGAAATGATATCAATATGACATATGGACAACTACTATTACATAGATATTGTTGAATATAAATATTGTTGAATAGAATAGAAGACGGCGTCATTTTAAAGGCTAGTACAAATTTTTGCTCCCTACCTTATCAATTCAAGTACTATAGGAAACAAATCATATCCCAAGTACTTACCGATATTTCCCTATGTCGCTTGCTCAACCTCCCATTAAAAAACATGTTATTTTTTTTATTTATAAGAAAACTAATAAGCGAGAATAAGTTAGATTTATTTGACGATAGCTTGTCTATCTTTGTATATGTATTTTTAACATTCAACATGCTCTAATGTAACCTGTTTTTTTGGCAAAAAAATGTGCAATTATGGTCTTCTTATATCAAATTAAATACATGTGTCAAACACCATTGGACTTACCGAAGATTTGACTTTTCCTGCAGTTGGCTCAATCTAAAGTTTAGCTTCATACTGTGTGTGGTATATAAGGGAAAGGTCTGAGGTATCATTGTAGTCATAATTCACATATATCATTTGTCATAAAAGATGAAAAAAGTCCCTTATCCATTTTGGTTTTATAATCATATCATGCCATATAATTATCACCAATGATAGACTATTGGGGTGTCGTTTTCTTCATTTTGCACACACTCAATCCAGCAAAATTGCAATATAATAAAACGATAATGATCTTGCCATGTGTTAGTTTCTCATGTTATGATATGTAATTTGTGTTTTTATCAAAATTGACATCTTTCTCGTACTGTACTGCGTGTTGCACTGTGGGAACTGTGGCAATAGCGTGAAAGTAGACTTCCCATAGACCATTGCAACAATTTTCCTATATTTTCACTTTATAAAAATAAGTTGTTTTTCTCTTCATTTAGGGACATATCCGATTTTACTTTTTACCATATTTAAAAAAAAAAATCAGCTTCAAAGCTTCAGTAACTAGATAAGGTTCTCAGTAAGATTGCATAGGGTTTTAATTCCAATTGGCGAACAACTCGAATTTTGTGACACCATTACATAAGAAGCTTTTTATCAATTTCCACTAGAATCAAATCATTGTGGTCACTAGCGTACTTTCCAGTCAACAATCCGTAGTGAAAAAATGATGCATTGATGGATGAGAATTCCCTTCGCATTTCTTCCGGCGAAAGAAGTTTGTACATGTTTATTTTCTTTCTCTCTCTCTCTCTCTCTCTCTCTCTCTCTCTCTCTCTCTCTCTCTCTCTCTCTCTCTCTCTCTCTCACTTGACGTTAGTGGGTGTCACCTAAAAAGCAATAATCACATTGATTTTAATTCCGTTGCACACTCATACAAAGCTTCATAGAAAGCTTTATAATTTTACACTTTTCTCCCATAGTTTGAACTGTGCACTTATTTCTGGTTGAGGCAGCGAACTTATTGTTCACCCAATCATTTACGCTGTACTTATCATGTATATCAATACAATAAAAATCATTATCATTTGATGATATATTATGTACATTTTTATTTGTTTTCAGCAACCGTGTAAAAGTTTTTCAAGAGTCGAAAGTTTGTATATAACATCAGCAAGTTAATTGGTCATTTGGACGGACTGTGCACATAGCGACTGCTGTGTCTTGTTTGATATCTCGTACATTCGACCGTAACGTTGTTTCTGTGTGCAAGTGTAATTAATCCCCCCTCCCCCTTCCCGTGAACGTTTAAAACCCACTACAGCCTATCCTATATATGTCAACGCTACATGTCAATTATCCGTCCCGCGTTAGCTACTTCCTCTAGAGACCCGGTGCACAAATGCTACAAATTACACTAATTTGGCTTTCACTTTTCTCATATAAAGCCGGAGAAAGTTCAGGCGCTCATCAATTGGTTACAACAATTTGGCCGCCTATTGTGTGGTGGCGGCGGTGTCGCCGTATCAGCGCTTGTCATGTGTGCACCGTGTCCCCCTTACCTGCACCCCGCCTCCTACAATATTCATGCCGCGGCTTTTACCACACCTTTTACCTCCCCGACGGGCAGAGAGGGCTCGAGCGGGACTTTAGGGGATCCCCGGTTTTTGTTGGGAGCGATTTTTATTTGTCGCTTCGTGGAGCAGTAATAGCAAGTCTTGATCGCCATAATGGGTAAATTATAGGACTTTAGAGGATGTAACAAGCGAGGGGCTGTCTTGGAGACATATATGCAGGGGACGTTTTGAATCGCGGGGCTAAAGCCTGGTCTTGCATGATTGGATACAAGGACTATAGGAGTTTTCCAAATTTGCTTGGAGCGTGTTGTCAACCAATTAAAGCAAAACTTGAAAAGGAACGCGCTTATTTTCACACCGTTCCGCCTAACAACGTTGGCAACACTATCTGTGATTTGAAAGAAGAAGTTAACCGAGGAAAGTTTTTTTTTTTTCTTTCTTTATATCTTGGCTTGCTATAAATCACAGTTCAACTGGGACAGGTTTAAATGGTTTTCAGTGTGTGTAAACTGTATTGTATGTACTGGCGTCGATGTAGATGGCTGCGTTTTTCATTTCCCCCTGAATACAACTGGCGGAAAGCTCGAGATCTTTATCTAAACGTGTGGCAATATTGGCAGGCACCATCGCTGTAGATAAGCGACCGTTTGGCCAACGAAAGAGCGTCATGATATAGCGATGGAGCCGGGGAAATCTGGATAACTACCCGGCAAAATGTGAGAGAAACCCGGCCCGAAATCCACCCCTAATACCCCGTAAGAACCTATATCACTTCCCCGCTAGGAATTACTAACATTTTCACTCACTTACCTTTTCAGGGGGAACAGAAAAATATGTAATTGCTTTGGCTGCGCACACGACACATTTGGCTTTCTCTTTCTGAAAGAGAGAGAGGGAGAAGGCCCTTTGAGATTTCGAGTCGCCTGAGGTAAAAAAGAGGTCTTTAGAATCGCCTTGTTAGGACCATTTACTGTGGAATTCTGATGTATATCCTTTTCCTCCGCGCTCCAACCCAAGAGACTTTCTCCCCCCAATGTTATAGTAAGAACGTAGCACCTAAGAGCCTGTGGGCTTACCGTTTAAAATGTCAATCTGAACTTTTCTGTAGGAATCATCACACTGAGTTTTAACGCTAGCGGGGTCGGTTAGTGCGACCTCATACTACCCCGGTCGAGCGAGTTCTCTAAAAAGTCCCTTTGTAAAGAGAGGACGTTTTGAACACCCCTTGAAACAAATTACCCGGTCTTAATGACTATGTTGATGGACTAACCTATCTCTTAATTATCGGCCACTTCGGGGAGTACCGAGATCGCGGTGGTGCGTAGATCCCGTGTCCGTGGAGGCTGGGCATGGAAGAGAGAGATAATACCGAAATTGGCACTTACGCAGAGGAAGATGTAGTAATAGTGGCAACTTTTGAGCTTCGATTGACCGCATAATTATGACTGTGAAAGAGGTGATTTAGAATGGCCCCCAGGCACGAACCTAATAGTCGCCGGGGTTTGTCAAGCAGAGATAATATTCAGATTGTTCACGCTCCAACCTATAATTTCTCCATGGCCCTGGAAAGTCGGGATTGTTAACTGTTTGGCTCCCGAAGTGCACCCGACAATTACGCCGTGCGTACTGACTGGAAGTTTTTTGTTGGTCGGGACGTAGACAGATGGCGCAATCATCGCGTACGAAAGGAGTCCCTTCAGCAATAACGCGATAAGGAAACTTAATTTTCGCCGTTTGCGTCGCCCCATTCGTCACATTAGAAGGGGTTGCGATACCGGCTTGTACTATGGAATATGAAGGAAGTGATAAAGAGAGCCTAGGAGTTGGCCGGCTCTGTGATTTTCTTTTTCTGCGGTTTGCTTATTCAGGATCGAAGATTATAGGCTCCCCCCGTAGCGGCGATAAAGGGGGAAAGAGAGCGTGAATAATACCCGATGACATTCATACGCCAACAATTCGCGAACAAATTAGGGATTCAGAGTTACTTATGAGAGCAGCTACGAAGTCATACCGAGTATGAGCAAAGAATATCAATATCACAGCGCGCGCGCCGCGCCAAACCGAACGCGTACGTAACATCGTCTATAATTGAAGGCGATATAAAGTTTTGCGCGGTCGTATCCGCCAGTCAGGAAGGGTTTTGTTTGACGCGGCGTGGTCCGGCTAGAGGCGAGATGATGGAGGTATTCTCCAAGAGGAGTTGACACCGCAGAAATTGGTCCGAGTCGACCGGCGATAACAGGGGTGCCACTGGAAATGGCTTGCGGTGAACACCCCCCATTCCGTTACCATTCAAACTTCATAATACAGTTGGACCAGGGTGCCATGGCGTTTTCACCCACGCGCAAAATAGGGTTACAGTGACCCGGGCGTTCTTTTTTTTTTCTTTTCGACTTTTCACAAAATCACAAAATGGCCTGCGCCAATGATTAGAATAAAGACGTCAAAAGGTAAATCGGGATTCCACGGACCACATGTCTTAATAATAGAGAGCCTTCATTTCTTGGTCCATTTCTTCCACACAGTTTACAATGAGCGCTGTCAAATAGCGAGGACTTGAGGAACATTTACCATGATGGCTCAGTTAGTTACGCCGCTAAAAAAAAATGTAGAGATTCCTTAGAGGGTTTTCTAAAGAAAAGTATAATTTTAGGTTGCGCTTATGATATAAGCCTTTTTGCAAACGTTGTTTACATAGTTTTACTTTTATATCTGGCAAATTCATGAAATTACTCAAATTAGAATTGACTGATTCCGCAAATTAGCACAATTTGTAGGAATTATAATTCAAGCTTAATCAAAATTAAAGATCAAAATCATGTCGATCTGTTAACCCCTTCTTGAGCAGATTAATTCTTTCTTAGTAATTAGCATATCATTATATGAATATTGACGTAAGCTATTGACATACCAAACATCATGACATACAAAACAGAATTGACCCCTGCAGTTCCAAAATAACTGCTAGGGGGGGCAAAAAATACAATCTTCCTCCAAAGAACTCTCTACCATTTTAGAGAATGGAAAAAAAAGCAAACGGAAAGTTACGGAGACAAGACTAGACTAATATTCCACACAGATAAATGGATTAGATCATAACTGCATGCACTCTGATCTCCAAGCAGATGTTTGGAAGGAACAACTGTCCCGAACATTCCTGACTCGTCAAGGTGAAACTAAATCTGCCTGAACCAATGGGCAACCGTTTTACATCACACATAGGTTCTCCATAGTGCAATCACTGCTGTGACGTCATATTGGTGGAATTTCACATTCAATAACTTATTGTCCAAACTTACGTTTCTTGGTCATAAGGCGCTCCGAGCGCACGTTAATTTTCGGCCGTTTAAAATAGGTTTTCGATTATACTGTTTAAATCGCAGCTACAAAATGTGGTTTTATGTCCCGTAAATTAATAACAATCGAAAAACAAATTCTGTTGTCATAGCATACCAAATACAATATTGCCGAGTCTAAAACTTATGTGTATCACGTCCATTATCAAAGGAACACAGCAAAATAAAGGTGGAATACGTTTTTTACGGGTGATGTCTTTTATCAACTGTTCAGAATTATAGAAATTCTACTTCTAGTGTGAGTGATCAATTTCCTCCTCGGTAACTTTCGGAAACTGGTATTGACCCCGAAATAATGCCCACGTGGAACCCAAATCAGTGATAATTTGAAAGATTTTGATGATTTGCATCGACCTATTAAAGATAGCTCTGTCAAAAGCAAACTTGCAAACTCTGCTCTGATTAAAACATGAATGACAGTCAGTTTCTTTTTTCTGATGCCACGCCGATTTAATTTAGCACACAGGGTATCTTTAACTAGATGTGCCCCCCCCCCCCCTCTCTAATGTTTGTCCACTCTCTCCATCCACTCATAACCTTGTTGTGACAGTTTGAACAATGCCCGCTATCACACAGTACACGTACCAATACAAATGTTTTGTAAACATAGCAACCGTTCCCGTATTGTGGGCGAGGGGTCGTCTCGACAAATGGCTTTTTGAGAGTTCTTTTCCTGATTTAGGGACGGCTAGTTGACGTCAGAGCACAAATATTTTTGTAAGGAGGACAAGCGATGTTGAATTGGTGGGTTGATATATTGTTCTGGTGGTCGTTGAGCTTACTTAGTACGGATTAGCTGGGATTAACATACAAAGATATCGAGGTGTATGTTTAATACAGTGTAACCCTTTTAACGTTCTTTGAGAGGATGCTAACAGAATTAACAAGATGATTTAAAAATTATCATAGTATTGGCGACATTTGGGAACGTATTGTAATATGTATGTTTAAGACTTTTTCTTTATGCAGTATTGTCATTTTATTTGTCAAGTTTAGATTTGGCTATTCCGTTCTATGTTCTACCAGTCGAAAAGTGTATTGTGTCCACACAGCGTAGGATCTTTCTTTTTATTCTTCTCTCGTGTCAAATGGTTTAAAACATCTCTTATTACAATTCATGGGTAACTCTAAGGTTTGAAAAACATTTGAAAATAATGAAGTGCTGGTGTGACGATTTGATTTTTCAGTCACACTGTCACATATGGTTACCATCCACAATGTAGGTGTGACATTCTGAAACACACAATTACACATGACACCCCCACCCCACAATACATTGTCAATATTTTCCCCACCCCCACCACACAAATCTCAATGAAACGTAGTAACCGACTTCCTCTCTTGACTGGAGAGTTTGCGTAAGTCCGGAAGGCAACTTGAATGGAGCACCTGTAAAAAAAAAGTACAACTACACTAGTGTACACACTGATCACCATGTGTATGTTTGGGCAAATTTGTTGCTAACGGAGATGCTGGGAAAACATCGGCGGGCTTGGTGTTATCTCGATCGGCGAGGCCACGCCAGGCGACATGTAAGGGTGTGTTGTCGGGCAGGTTAGTTCGTGATCACACAGTCGACCAGTACACTACAGCAACACACAGTGAGGTAAGTATTGCGCATGTTTTATGTTGCATTTATTGTGCATAACGTTACATAATCGGCAACGCCTTGTGGGATCTAAATATCACCTAGCATCATCTGCACTATACTAAGTTGCAAAAAAAATATATACTACCGTATGTAGAGAATATGGGATTCAAAATCACATATGTTCACTGCTAGCGCCATCAGAAGCGGACATGGTATTTGTATATTGCATCTAGTGATATGTTTTGTAGTCAGGTCTAAAATACATGTAGTGCGCAGATATTTTAGACCTCAAAATGTATAGGAATCAGCTTAGTACAATTTGATTTATCCACTTTTTTGAGAGTATATCTCGATGTAACAAGGCCCCTTACAACAATGTTTAAATGTCTTTCGAACAGACCTGTTCATGCTAGACCCAAAGCTGAGGACACATCCGGTGTAAAATGTTACATAGGCGTCGAAAAAAGATACTTGATTTGAAAAGATTCTGCAATGTGCGTATTAAAATCTGAAAGGCATGGTTCTAAAGCGATCCATTGTGCCACACACGTGTTTCTATACGGAGTCCTGTGGAACAACGTTTCAAGGGCACGGGTACATTTGTCACAATTAACCGGCTAATTATGGCCCCTATAATGGTAATGGTATGAGTGCTTGCCTTGGTTTCATTTACTTTCGTCGCAATCCGAAGTCCAACGAATTCGTCATTACCAGGTGATTATCACGAAAAACTACGTGCTTGCGCCCACACACACTTTGACTTATTACGAAAACCTTTTTAAACAAATCATCACGTAAAAATCACATTTTCAGGACGAAAGGGAGCTTATGTGAAATATCCGCCTCTTTTTTTTTCTGATGGAGTTTATGGAAGTATTATTTTCTGTTCAATCGAGACACCGCTAAGATTTATTTAGTATAATAGTACAGTAGTTGGACAGTTTTTGTTTCTTTGTTTGTATATTGCATACCTGGTAAACCGCCTCATGGCGTAACACACCATATCTAAGAGAGAACAAGCTGCATATCAAGACAGATTTATTTGATCCGATCATACCGGGAAGAAGCCCTGCTCTTATGGATAAGTTGTCATAAGTGTCTTGGGTTATTGAACGTGTTTGAGGTGTGGCACTCCTCAGACACAGGACCCCGAACCGACACCTAGGTACTCATTTACACCTGTGCAGGGTGAAGAAATTGGTTTGAAGTGCATTTCCCAAGGTCACAACATTGTACCCTGGGAGCCAGACAGGACCGGGTAGCTAGCGAGTTTTGTTCGGGGAGCCAAGGCAGTCAGCCCACCGATCTCACATAAGCACTCCGGGGAGATTAAGCCTGAGGCAGTTATCGCTACCCTTTTGAAAGGGCAGGTGGACCTCATCGGGCTTAAACTCCCTGGGGCGCTAATAGGAGATCGGGCGGGCCTGACTTTCTTGGGGCACCGAATAAACTGTCCTAGCTGCCCGATCCCGGCTGGCTTCCAGGGTACAACATTGGGACCTGTCAGAGATTCAAACTCAGTACTTCCAGGTTCTGAGCCAGTAACCCTAACCACTAGGCCATTGTTCCACCTCGATCGATGTTTCTATTTGTTGATATTTGACTGACGCAGATAGTTCGTCACTGACGAGAGGGAAAAAAAACAACAACTGTTGAACTATATTCTTGAAGATGACCTACAGCAAAACAGTTTTCTTATAAGGGGGTAAGAGTTGGGACAATTGAGCATAGAGAACAATAGAGGCACAAAGAACAAAATCCTAGTATACCTTGCATTAAGAGCTACATTGTATAACTTTGACATTGATAAATGTGTCTATCGAACATCATACGTCGATGGTTGCGTCATCAGTGACCTTCATCTAGCCAATAATAGAGATGAATATCAATCATTAATATTGACATAACACAATTTTACCCTTACAATCGGACACTAGGTGATCATGAACTTGTCTATACCATAATGATATTTACAATACCATAAAGATTACTGTAATAAAGGAAATCTAGAAATGAAATCCGTCATTCCACCCTGATGATGGTGTCTGACAGACACCGAAACGTCGGAAGTAAGTTATTTTCTGGTTGTGCTAAAAGAACCTTACTATATAGAAATGAAATCGCATCCATGTGCTCAAAAGATAAGCATCAAAATCATTTTTTCCATTTCAAAAACTGTTTTACAAAACTACTTTCAGTGTTCAATAGCATCATATGAAGCACACAGCATTAAGTTTGATAACCCTGAACTTTGTCAATCTCGTCGTTTGAAGACAGAAACAAAAGTGGAGACCGCTATTATCAAGTTCATTCCAAAGTCACCGATTGAAGAGGACAAGTATGGGGAGTGGCAGCTCGACACCTCGGCCGAAAGAGACCAAACCAAAAACCAAATCAAAGGTAAGATTTTCAACACCATTATCGTCACAGTTTGTCGGGTACTTTTTACAAATAAACTTCTAACGCTAGTTCACCTTTATCCGTTGAGTTACCTATATCCGTTGTTTTTAAAAACAGGGTATTTGGGGATATCACGTCGACGGACGTAAGTTTCAAATTGCAATATTTTCAGGATATTGCAGTTTAAAACTACCACCTGTCGACTTGATGGGATATGTGCCTACGTACCCTGCATTTAAAAGCAACGGAAATAGGTTACCCAACGAATAAAGGTGAATTTGTGTCAATACGTTTACATAGAAACTGTTGACGTAAACTGTAACTGTAGAGTAACAGGCGCTACCGTAGTTTACTAGAAGGCAAACAAAGACTGACTTTACAAAACATTGTAATCAAATTATCGCCAAGTTTCCAAATGAGTATAGTTCTCTGTGCACTTTCGAAACAGTTGTATAGATTTCTTGAACATGGAGGTTTAGAAAGTGTACGAAACATCAGAGATTGAGATAGACTTCTCTCATCCTTTATCCTTCTGTCACCAGTTTGTGTGTACTCGTCCGCTATTTGTGTGCACAAGAAGTGTTACCATGCCAAATGTTAGCATAGCTCTACCCAAACAGATAAGAAAGCCAAACAAACTACATATTGTACACCCGGCCACAACGAAGAAAAAGAAACCGTCATTCTCGACTCTAAAAGGAACAAATCTCAAATTGTACTTTCCAACCGAACTGTGTATCCAAACAAGCGACCAACTTTACTAACAATGAGTACGCATTGTGTTTGTTTGTGGACAAAACACCCGCGATTGAGGTCACGCTTACTACAGGAATATTAAGTGCCACAAGAGGAGGGTAAACAAAATAACACAGCTCTCGGCGCAATATGTGAAGAATGCTTTGATCGTTTGATTTGGTAACGATGCCTTGTTACCGTTGTAGTGGGTGTAGCTTGAGTCGTATGTTCAAGTGGTAATAAACCATGTGTAATAGATCACTGAGAATGCCTGGCATATTATCCGGGTTTGTAGACGGAAATACGGTGCTAGCTTTACAACTGGCGTAGCGCGAAGTTATGGTCAGGGCTGGTTAGGGTTGCAGGTTGGTGACGGAAGCCTTCAATATTGCAACCTTGTGTCCAGAAATTCTAGTATTGTGGGAAAACTTCGTCAACACACAAATATACGGGGAATCTAACTCTTTCCCATAGACATGGTGAAAACAAGGAATTCCAATTCAAATAGGAATAAAGAAGAGCGCATTTTCTTATTTTCTATTAGTCTTTGTGTTTATGCATGGAAACAGTTGCTTGACAAGTCGAAAGTAACACCGACCAAATTATGTCTTTTTATTGTCTTAACTTAAGTCACAAGTCGCTTTCGATTTTAAGGGTAATATTCCATGGCCCAGTGGCTTGTTAATTTAGTGCCGTTTTGACAATTGATAAGTTATACGTGACTATTTGTTTTTACACATTTTTCATTTACTATCTGTTACTTACGTATATTAGTCACATCAAATGTATCAGCTATAAACTTATCAATGTTTAAGTCATGCCAACAATTGTGTTTGATGCCATATCATATTACATATCAAATACCATAGTAAATATACAATCCCTCTCTGCCTCGAGTTTGCGAATACCGCTTTTCACGAGCTATAGTTTATGGCATCATTGCCAATATGGCGGCTGTGTCGTATATACGTGATGTCATACAGCGCAGGGAAATATATGATCGACACATTTCCTCATCAATTTTATCTCATATTTTTCCCAACAGCAATAACAGCACATAACCAATTACAGAAACTTAATTAGACCCGACTTACAGCTCGGAGGGGTTGCCGTAAGATTCCTTTCTGAAAATATGAAGATTAAACCTAATTCATTTATCATCCCACACTAATTACACTCGAGGAGGGAGACTCTAATATGGTACGTAATTAAGAGATTAAATAAGCACAAAATTGAATTCTAATCACCCAGTTGTATATTGCGACTATAATTCTCCTTAATGAGCATGATAGTGATCACATACACGTTGATTTGGAGAAGGTGACAGCTGCAAGAGATATGTCGACTCGAACAGTGTACATATATGCGTGTGTATACACGGATTTTATTTCATTTTCTTTATTTTGACTAGCACATGTTGAAATCAGCACACACAACATACATAAAACAATAATGACAGGTGTTGGCGAAGAAGAAAGAAATGATAGCTCGTTCTATTCTTTCCCATCTAGATTAACAAATGATTTATACAAAATTACCCAATCATAGCAAATGATAACCATTTATAACAATACAAGAACAAATCAGAGAGTGATAATGATAGCCAATTATGACAATTGCTGTCAAATGAAAAACACACATTAAATGATAACATACGTCAATGGATTGAAAACTATGTTGAAATGGTTTGAATAAGAGTTTTTGCTCGCGGTTTCCGTTATAGATATGTGACATTGACAGTTAACACACATACTTGGAAATAATGTATTTGTTTAGGTATTCTCGTTAACCAAACGGATATCGCTTATTAATAAAATTCTACTACAGTTACAAGCAGACTAAATCTGATGACGATATCAACGACAGAATAAGATATGAAATTTAAAGTCCATTGCTATCATATTCACGTTTGTTCTAAGATGAGCAGAAAACTATCCACCTAACTACTCCTCTATTGCCGCCCAGTAGCTATTAAAATGTGTTGAAACCACATCCAAACGTAACAAAAAAACTTTATTTAATGATTGACAAGCACTTATATTGACCCTTCTATTTTATGCAATTAGAGATTAGACAAATGTATTGATCCTTTGAATTATATATTTGTTGTTTCATATGTATACAGCATGTAGTTCTAACTGTGAATTGACATTTCAAGTGTCAAAATATCATAGCAATGTTGATTCAATAAAAAAAAAAAAAATGTTGATCGGATGCAAATCATTATAACTTGGTGCCAAGTCCTATGACCAGAACCAACAAACGCCCCCAAAGCCGCATGTCTTCTGTGGTGAAAAGGCGGAAACTTGGTTTGCAAACATTTTCTAATCAAACTGTATGATTGTAACATCTGTAACTTTACATCTGTCACATTGGTGTGTGATCTTGGTACTGCAGGGAAAAAAAGGTTCGTTTTCTGTATTTTATATGCTGAAGATGCTTTTGTCATAAATTTTGATGGCAGACAGCTTTTCCAAATTTCATGTTTGGAAGAAGCTTAAGTGGTGCATGTTTGGGTCCCCCAACAGCTTGCTGTGGATCTACCGTGTGAGCCTACATGGCAGAAACCTCAGGTCTACACACCAGATAACGCAATTCCACTGTAGAACTGCTAGGTACAGGAAGACTACACTGCCTTACCTTGTCGACTTGCTAAACAGTTCATAATGCTAGAGGTTTGGATGTACACACAGTTATTTTAAAAGTGATCATTGTTATGTTTTATAATGTTTGGAATTGTGCACCTCTATTGCTGTTCATTTTAATTGTAACATATGTAAAGCATACTGCAATTCAGCCGAAGAAATGAAGGCTGCCATTGTATGTTATTGGTTGTCGCTTGATGCGAAGAAAATAAAACCATTGGTTCAATGGATTTCCATGACATTCAGTCTGCAGGTCTAGCGTTGACGGAAATATACACAGTGAAGAATCAATCACGCAACTAATTTTCCATTATTAATTAGGGAATCGTTTAACCCTCAAACCACCGTATGGGGTCAAAACTGACCCCAGACGTATATCGATGTGTGTCATCATTGCATTTCTGGTCGAAAACAAATTTCCTCCCATGAGTTTGTTTGTATATATGTCCTATAACTTCTTATACGTTTTTGACGAGATTGGCTCATTATTGATTAAGTTATCTTAGAAAGTTAATGTATGGTCCAGTGGGGTCAAAACTGACCCCAGCATTTTTTTAAACAAACTTTTGCAACCCACACCTGAACTACTCATCGTAGTATCACGAAATTTTCAGAGAATGATGTACATGTAAGCCAAAATTATTGTAACAGCTTTTGTGCCAATATCATGTTATATGACGACATTATGACGTCATTTAGGTAATCTCGGCCGCCATCTTGGATTTTGCCTGATGATGTCATTAAATTAGCATAAATCATGAATATTGAGTTATGAAATTTACGTTAAATTTCATAAGATGTCATAAACAACTGATATCTGCTAAGAAAACCTTAAAATTTAAATGTTTAATACAAAATTAGAAAACTTAATAATAATAATAATTACTAATAGATATGTCTGTCAGAATTTCGTTGCCATGGCAACATGAAAGATGATGAACATACTTTGTTCACTGAAAATTTTTGCTTTGAACATTTTCTAAAAAGTTACCAAGTTTGGTGACCCTATCATGAGCCATTTAGGCGTTATACGGCATTGAAGTTGGCATCAAAAACCTCCTTCCCGGTCTGAATAGCATTGGTGCAAAATGTGGTCCTCATGATCTTTTGCATAAATTATGATAATGAACTAGAAATATTCTCACCTAATCACGTCAGACTGTTCCACATAGATTAATGAAACTAAACATATATACAAATCACAAAAAGAGTCACACACAAAACTGTATTTGTACAAAATGTTTTGGGGTCAGTTTTGACCCCATACGGTAATCTACGTCACAAAAAAGCTACGGTGGTTTGAGGGTTAACCTCATTTTCCCCCATACCATATCTTTAGTACATGTAACACATGGAATCAATGACAGCTGGAACATAACTAGGCATACCAACTAGGCAAACAAGGGCCTTCTTTGCATAATCCAAAAAAGAGTGCCATAATTCATCTTAATGATTGAAATTTCATACTCGATCAGTTTGTCATACAACCGTATGGTGCATTGATGATGATAGACTTCATTGTACCTTTTGGGCTAAGCACACGCATGCAAATACAGAAGTTGTAAAAACTACATTTGTGACGGAGTTCTAATACTAATCTAAAACACGGGTTCTGAGTTAAATTGTCCCTCTGAACCAGCTACAGGTCTAACGTATGCCCTAATGTGTTTTCCTTCATTTCCCGTTTCAACCCTTTTCAGAGGAACATTACGGGCCAAATGGACCTATTGGCAAACCCTTGGGTATTCACTCGCTGTGTTAACGAGTTCTGTAAACGAGATAAGTGTTAAAGAGTCCCATCTCACTCCGTCTAAAACCCGTCCTTCGTGCCCAGTCTCGCATTGTTTGCTATTGTGCATTATCGAAAAACATGCGTGCGCCTTATCACTTTGAATGGGCTATTTTGCTGAAATGACGCTGGAATGGCTATAGGAAACTGTTCATCAAACCCGCAGCCCCCACGGAATGACTCTACTGAGGGTAGATCACCGCGCAGTCAATTGAAGCTCCGAGCCTGAAAATTATGACCCAATATATTGAAGTCGAGTGGCAAAATGTAGATAAATTTGCCAGATAGCACATAATGCCGGCGGTCGATGTTTTCCCCATTTAGGCGGGTATCTCGGGCCGACAGAACCCTATCGAACGGCTTGCGCTTTTCCGCCAACGACATCTTGGGGGGAAAGATTAATTGTAGGTGAAAACTCTGCTGTCATTTCATTAAAACTCACTCAGATAGCACTCATTGCTTCTAAACGGGCTCTTCACCCCGCGCCGTCTATTTACTGCGCGCCCCTTTCAGCCGACTGATGGTTGTCTCTTGTAAGCCGGGTGCTTAACGTTTATCGGACTGTTTAGTCACTGCCAAGGTGCATAGGCATTTAGGCGGGGGAAAGACAACTCTCTTCACGGGAGAAATGTATTGCCGGGCTTATCAGACGGTGTCTCACGGCGAGTCAAAATTGGCACATTAATTTCCCTCGTCAGTGCTAATGGCATAGAATTGATGATGACGGGTACCAGTGTTGCATCCTTCCGACAAAGAGCTACGCCAGCTCGCGGTCGATCACGAGCGTGAGATATAGCGTGGATTTTCCACCCTGATATAGAAGGTAGCTGTGAGTGATGGAGCAGTGTAATCAGGTGCTAAGAAGACGCATTGCTAATAATTTTCAACATGAATGGGTGCGGATGGCTGCGTTCATCTTGCTGCCAAACGAGTTGGAAAGAGAGAGCTGCTCTCTTGCAATTATTTTTAACAACTTTTGCTGCGGCCTGAAATCTTACTTGTATCCCTGCGTGGGTTTGGGGAGATAACTTCTGTAGTGGTTGGAGAACTTTCTGTCGATATGTAGGATTTTCGTTGGCGATAACAAATCAAAGGTGTAGCAAGATAGCTAACTTCATGTCTGTATTTATGTACAAAGTAACTCATTTCTGAACCCTTGTAAATTGCATCAATAGACAAAAGGTACGCAGTGGTGGCTTTCTAAGTTACATTTAATTCCTTAGACTTCTGTGCATCTAAGTCCCTGAGTTTCTGTGCAAGAGTCACAATCCTTGTTTTAAGTTTTACACACACCGAATGTCACATATTAAATATCAACCCATTACGTATGTTTTTACACATTTAAAAAATTTAGAGCATACACATATGAAATAACACTTTCAAGTCTGGTTCGAGTGAGGGCTCGGCCAATGTTAAGTAGGTACATATGTAATCAGTGGATTAACAAATATAAGGTCATCAGAAAAATTAAAAATAATCGTCCTAAAATTAAATTCTGCAATATTTGATTGTTTCGTTTATTTACAGTCTTTGTCAATGAGCCGGTGGGTTTCAATGACTTATGTGAACTTTTCAATACAACGTTGACACAAAACAACATTATCTACTAACTAGTATAAGTTCTTGGATGATGTAGCCGTTTAGATGTCACTTCTGTGACCTCTGACCTCACCCAGCATGCTCTTCGGTGCCCTGTGGGTTTTGTAATTGGTATCACGAACACCTCTTAAACCAAAAGAAAGCAAACACGACACGATTTTCTCAAAGAAAACACGCCAGCCATACAAAACCCAAAGATAACACTCCGTTTCCGGTTCGTATCCTTGGGAGCTTGTCGCTACGATCAAAAAGTCGTCCGATTCAGAGGTCTGTCAAGGGTCGGCGCACGTTTGAAACACATCCTGAGTACCTATACAATTATGGTATTAACCGAGATGTATACGTTACAATGGGAGGATTGCGTTCCAATTAAGTGTTTAGCCACTTCAGGTGAATAAACAACGTGGGAGGATAAGTGTTTCCGCGAAACATACCAGATCAACTCTCAGTGTTCACATGCTAGAGGCGATAGAAATTCAGCTGAAGTTGTGAACTGTAAGATATTATAATGATCTTTTAAATCGTTTGCAAATTCTTGCCCATATGGGCTAAACACAGTAGTTACACGAAACGTTTCTGTAAAAAATCTTTCATTTACAGTGTCAGTGGGAGAAACAGAACAACTAAGGCTATGCTACACTATAAGTACATCTATCGTTTACAAAATAGTCAAATACGTATAAATGCAATGCTATTCTACAGTTAACGTGTCTCCTTGCTCTTCTTGAAATAAGTGTATATGAATTCACATAGTTTTTGCAGTGCAAAGATGCAGTGTTGTCAGATGATTTCATAATGTATACAAATAGCTCATCGTTTACTAACTGTTTAGCTCGTGTATCAAAATTGGTATAACAGTCATCAAAAAAAAAATCATGTGTCATTTATGTGCCATGTGATTTTTTTGCGACGCCTCATGGGCGTGGGTACGTACTTTTATTCTTAACATACTGTAAATGCATAAATGTTCGCGGTGGATTAATGTTCGCGGTTTTCGCGGTGACCACTTCACCGCGAACTTAAAACTACCGTGAACATTTTTCTATTATAGTATTAGACTGCAGTCTATGGTGTTAACGCGAACTTAAATCCACCGCGAAAAGTCCCTTTTCCGCTACCGCGAAATCAAATCCCCGCGAACTTATATACATATACAGAACTAAGGAAATCTGTTCTTATGTTAGTCTTTCAGGTTTCACTACTTCGATGTCAAGGGTCGGGGAGAAGTGGTGCGCCTCGCTTTCGTCCTGGCTGGGCTGGACTTTGATGACGTCAGACATACCCTGGAGGAATGGACCAACATGAAACAGAGTCAGTACACACACAAGATAATAAATAATAGACTGTCATCAAAATAAAGTAAGCATAATCATGCAAAAAAGTGATACAAAATAACAAAATGCCCCCCCCCTCAATGTGAAATATTCTATAGTACATTCTTAAAGTAAAGTTACGACTTAAAGCGTTTTATAGCGGTGATATAAGTTTGGATGACAGTCAAGAGTTTGGATTTGTGGAATATATAGTGGGCTTCCTCGACGTGAAAGTGAGATTTTGGCATTTTTAGAAAGTGCTAGAAAGTGAAAAAGTTAACAGTATGTTAACTCGGGTAGTTTGTCAAAGAGAGTAGATCTAGACTAGAATTGTTTGATGCAATTCCATTTGACCAAGTCTAGGCAATGAACTAAGTTGATTGGCGATGGAAACTATGATTAATACTAGGAGATAGCGATGGACACTGTAAAGGTTTGCTGAAGATTGTATACAGGAGGAAATCAGTTGGCATCGAAAGAGTTCTATAGTTTGTCAGTCCGAGGAAAGAAGCTTTTACTGTAAGAAGACTTTGAGACAGTTAAACAGTATAGCGACGTGAGAGATAGATGAAAACCTTGTGTTGCGCTGAAATGCTCAGTGTGAGATCATTGGAGAAATGACCATGGGTTGGCATCATTTCCTAGCACAGTTTGGCTCAGTCCACAAAGGTACCCAATGAAAAAGACAGCAATAATTTACAATGGAGTTCGTGGGGACTTAGTTTCTGGCGGTCTTCTGTCTCAGTCCAAAGAAAAAAAAACAATGAAAAAGACAGCAAAGATTTACAATGGAGTTCTTGTGGAGTTTAAAAGTCACTGGCGGTCTTCTGTCTCAGTCCAAAAAAGATACCCAATGAAAAAGACAGCAAAGATTTACTGTGGAGTTCTAGTGGAGTTAAGTCTCTTGCGGTTTTCTGTCTTCCCTGACTAGATAAGGGTCGCAAATTATTGGGCTATATCACGACATGGCCAACTGGCAGCAATTAGATTCCAATCGACCCCAGGCCCGGGTGTACAAACTAGCACGCGAAGCTTTGGAAACCAGGCCAAGGTACGGTGAGGTGACGGACAGTCACGGAAGTCAAAGGACGGCCTTCTGGAAATGTATGTACACATGTATAATGGGGCTGTCGCATTTTTGCGTATATCAAGTCCGTATGAGTTCCGTACTGACATTTTGTTTTTCTTAGGTCAAGTTTTTATGGCCAAAGAAGTACTTTTTTCAGGTCGATAACAACGTTACACAACAGTAGATCAAGTTGAAGAAAATAGCAGCCTATTAACCGCAAACTTTATCTAAAAACAATTCATCTACATTACCTAAAAACAATGTCAATACGGAACTCATACTCCTAGGGACCCTTTCGCACCTTGTATAGTCAAGTACGCATTTCTTGCGTATTGACATGCATGTTTGTCTTTAGTAAAGTTTGCGGGAAAGTTGTTTTTATCTGTCTTTGACCTATAGTCGTGTAGTCCGAAAAAAGACATACGACAAATTTTCCCGGGCCATTTTGAATGGATGTCATGTAGACAACGCACAGCGTGGTAAAATTGAATAATCTTATCTTCTAGCGACCCATTTAAAATCTTTTTCTTGCTTTTCGCTGTTCTCAGAAGTGCTTGAACCCGTCTAGACTTCTACGAGACGCTCTACTTAGTACCTAAGATGGCACAAGCTTTGTTCTGGACGTCCTTAACTAGTGCTAACAAGATACAGTGCGCTTTTAAACACTGAAATACTGCGGGGACATGTAGCGGCAGATGATAGAATGTTCCGGAGAGCCACAAATTTGTCTCTCTCTCCAACGTCCTATTTTGGTAGCAGTCTCGCACATTGCTCGTCGCCGCGGTGGCTTTGATCTCGTCCTACTCCGCTGCAATCGGAGACGGCAATGAAGTGTCTGTCCGTCGGGAACCGTCGGCCTCCCGTGGGGATGAAGTCACCGGTGTCATCCGTTCCCATTCCGGGCACACGACAACCGTTTTCAGAGTGATAGCCCTGTACAAATATGTGCGGGGCTATATCATCCACTTTTGTCAGCGTCTATCTGCGAAAGGAGAGGATATCACTTTTGTAATACTTTGATCCACGCCTTTCTACAGCTTTTACGATTGATCGAATACTGTTGTAAGTGGCCGACAAAAACGCACACATTATATGTGTTATATATATCTATGACAGGTTCTTATGATACCATAATTTTCCCAATAGCGCTTGCCACGAAATCACACAAATAATATCAAGTGAACCTGTTGATCGAATTTGTTGTCGTGATTCTGGAAACTACTTTTTACAAGAAAAAAAAGCAAAATTTATTGACAGGATTAAAAGCAGTCGTAAAGCTATAAAAAGTAAAACATGCATTGGCATCTGTGCTGACAACTTGAAGTAGCTATTGAGTGTTTCATCTCAAGTGAAACTTGACAATATAGGCATTCTTTGAAGTTCAAGTACAAAGAGGCTATCAATAATTCTCGTTCTTTTATAGCCATGAAAGTAAATTTGCGTGAAGAGGTTGTTTGTGAGAGAATTTTGGCTGACAGAGCGGACAGACGATATGACTTCAGGACCGCCCAGGGGGGAGGGGGGCACCATATATCCCATATTAGTTCTTTATTGGGAACTAATATGTATGTCAAAAGTGTAATCGTGCCTAAGCTATGTCGATGTCCAACTGTGACAAAGATACCATAGATCAAAAGATAGAAATGCAGACATGTGGCTGCACTTGTCTCGACTAGATCAGTGGACAAGACTAGGCAAGCCAGCAGTATACAACACGCGAAACACATCATACTCTTGACAGCCTCGGAAAATGAGAATTCTTTAAAGACATCGTACCCATTATATAGACACGTGAAATCACTACTTCATGTTAAACTATCCGTAAGACTATGCAAGACAATAATTTTACAAAACAAATGCAGTATAACACGCAAAAACACATCATACTGTTGACAGACAGACAGCCTAGACAAATGAGAAATCCTTGTACAGTGTAGCCATCCTATAGACACGTGAAAAGTCCTACTGCATGAAAAGCTATGTGTAAGAGTATGCAAAAAGAAAACAATAATAATTCTTTCACCAAAAAAATGCATTACAACACGCAAAACACATCATACTGCTGACAGACAGCCTAGACAAATGAGAAATCCTTGTACAGCGTAAACATCCTAAAGACACTTAAAAGTCTCTACTGCATGCACAACTATGTGTAAGAGTATGCAAAAAGACAACAATAATAAATCTTTCACAAAGAAATGCAGTACAACATGCAAAACTCATTACACTGTTGACTGACAGCCTCGGCAAATGAAAAATCCTTATAGACATCGTACCCATCCTATAGACACGTGAAAATCCCGACTTCATGTTGAACTATCCGTAAGACTATGCAACAAGACCATCATGATAATTATGTTTTCTAAATGCAGTACAACACGCAAAACACATCATACTGCTGACAGACATTGCGGCAAACGAGAAAAATGCTAGCACAGCGTAGCCATCATATAGCTATATAGATATTTGAATACTATGTGTAAGTGGATGCAACAAGACAACAGGGTGATAATTCTTTCAAAAGAGAGATGCTAGAAGGTATCTTTCCTATGAAATATAAGCACAGCCTGGTAAATTATCGTCTAGAGACAGGAGGGATTTTTTTTCAGAAGAAGTTAGCCCGGGGAGAAGCATTCTGTTTGATATCAAATTGTTTCTTCTTATTTCCTGTCCGTATCGGTTCTCCAGTAGGGTAGCCTGTTTGATCTGGAGCTCCCTCGTTGTGATGTTCCAAGTGTTTTAATTTCGTTTAACCCGGGGCACCGCTATCATCTCCCGCCCGGCTCTCCCATCCACGCGCTACCGTGCCCCGAAACTGTCAAACCCCGTTCAGTGATGGATGTGCCGGGCTTAAGTCTAAATAAATTGTCACTTGGCACTAAAGTCGGGGTCACTATCATCCGGGAAAAACCTGTCGCACATCCGGGACATCACGTGCAGGGTGCGCCCCATAAAAGTCCGCGCTACTAAAAGTATTTGTAATACCCCGGATGTGAGATGTCGCTGTAAGGTACAGTTTAGGGAGACTGAAGACGGGATATCGGCGGACGGTACTGCCGATAAATTGTCCGGCACAGCCGCATGCCAGATTGTGGGAGAACCATTAATTTTCCAGTAAAGTCTCCCTCGGTCGAGTAAGAGAGAGAGAGAGAGAGAGAGAGACAAAAATGAGGAATAGGGGAGGGAGGGAGGGAGGGAGAGATGGAGGAAAGGAAAGATAGATGACGATGAAGGGAGAGAGAGAGAGGCAGAGACAAGGGATGGAGAGATGGAGAAAATGAAAGATAGAGAAAGAGGAAGAACGAGAAAAAGAGGAGGGAGGAAGGGAGGGAGAGATGGAGTAAAGGAAAGATAGAGAAAGAGGAAGAGAGAGAGAGATAGACAAAGCCTAGAGAGGGAGAGAGAGATGGAGGGAAAGGAGTGATAGAGAAAGAGAGACAGACACACAAAGCTGAATAAAATAAAACACAGCGTTTTCAGATATTGTGTACCAATTATCAATGTGATGATACAAAACTAGAAAAAGATATTATAATTCTGACCATTGAACCTAACTTAGATCCTCTTTCTTCTTCTTGTTATTTCCGTGTAAAGCTGGCGAGTTTACTGGCCCCTTCAACCAGCTGCCGTGGCTGGAGTTGGACGACGGCACAACTATCTCTCAAACCAGAGCTATCCTCCGGCTAATAGCCCGAGAGGGGGGTGAGTTACATTTCTGTGTGTGTATCTCTGTTTAGGACATCAGTATTTCAGCATGTCATCCTGAAATCTTGAATGGGACATGTTCATGTAATGCAGCATGGCTGGATAAGTCCCCCAGCCATATTGTCAAGGGCAAGTGAAAGTGCTGTTCAAGCTGATTTTTCCATTGATTGAGTGCAATTTTGATATACAGTACTTGTTACTTTTTTCACAGTCATGACACCGAGCAATGGTCAATAGAGAGAATTCCATTGCTGGAACTAAAAATGGATATACCCGTAACAGTGACATTTGAATTTCGAAAATTTGAAAAATTGGTTTGGGCCAAGTAATTTTTTTTATGTGCTTGCCCGATAGGACAAGTGAATTTTAGGAAACTTGTCCAACCCTGAGTAGAGTAGGACCGTGCCTGGTATGAAGGCCTGGAAATGTCTCGTTCGCCGCCGTTTTACAACCCCCGTTATTACGGAGATGAAGAGATATCACGTTTATCGTGAGGAAACATGTGGCATCTCCGCCTTAACGTAAAACGTCGCCGTAAACCCCGCTACACCTCCGGGGGGCTAAGTGGGCATTTATGTACGCACGGCCATGTATGTAGACAGGTATGTACGTGCTTAGATGGGTACTAAGTACAGCAGATTTCAAGAGTTTCGATGCCACAGTAGACTTGCCACAAACAGATTTGATTATATCTTTAGATACTAGAATGGCAACTCTCACAATGCAAAAATAGGGGGCTAAGTGAGCATTTATGTACGCACGGTCATACATGTAGACAGGTACGTACGTGCTTAGATGGGTACTAAGTACAGCAGATTTCAAGAGTTTCGATGCCACAAGCAGATTTGATTATATCTTTAGATACTAGAATGGCAACTCTCACAATGCAAAAATAGGGGGCTAAGTGGGCATTGATGTACGCACGGCCATGTATGTAGACAGGTACGTACGTGCTTAGATGGGTACTAAGTACAGCAGATTTCAAGAAGTCCGATGCAATAAGCAGATTTGATAACATATTTAGATACTAGTATGGCAACTCTCACAATGCAAAAATAGGGGTGGGGGGTTAGTGAGCGTTTATGTACGCACGGTTATATATGTAGACGGGTACGTACATGTACGTGCTCATATGGGTACTAAGTAGGGCAGATTTCAAGAGTTTTTATGCCACAAGCAGATTTGATTATATCTCTTTAGAGTATGGCAACTCTCACGGTGCAAAAATAGTTTGATACAGTACATAAAAGATTGCTTTCTTATAAAAAAAAGACATTGAAAGCCCTACATGATTGTGACTTAGTATTAGTTACGGATGTAACATTACTCATGTGAATCTGTTATCATCTAATAGGTGGAATTTGAAGATTTGCTATTTTTGTTTATTTCTATTTTGTAGTTTCAAGTTGTGACACCAAAGTATTTTTTTATCCGTCAATGTTCACAATATTATTCTGAAAGGAGCAAATTATTCCTAGAAAACTACAAATTCTTCTTTCTAAACCATCTAACTCGTTTATGCATGAAAACGTTGGACATTCCATTTCCCATTCCATACAGAAAACAAGTCAAACATAGATGTTACTACATTTTGATTTATATTTACATTTAACTTTTGCTTCTTTGTTAAGGGTACAATTTGTCATGCCACTGTTTTACTCTGTTTGTAATTAGGTTTCGGACACGATATTGCAGAAAAGTTTAATCAATATCATTTATTGCGGAAATGATGCTTCTATGTGTGTTATATAATGCAATGTTGTTCGCAGGCTTTGATGGTGATACGAACGTGGAAGCGGCCAAAGCGGACGAGATAACGGATGCAGTTGAAGATATCAAAGACGACTTCTTCAAGACGATCTTTGAAAAGGACGACGAGAAGAAGGTGCGATGAAGACACTGACTCAGTCGTTCTTTCACTCTCTCTCTCTTTCTCTCTCTCTCTCTCTCTCTCTCTCTCTCTCTCTCTCACACACGCTCTCTCTCTCTCTCATTCAACCTCTCAGTCATACCTGTTTTACTACCTTCGTCCAAAGGTTCAATGATGTATTTGGTAGCGTTTGTTGTATGTTTGTGGATCCTATGGTCGTGATTTTTTTAGTAGTAGATAGCTCGGGCAGAGAGTGCGTTTGCTAGGTTTGGGCCCCATAGCGGCTTCCCTAAAATTGAGAGAATAACTCAAGAGATTTGACGGATCCTGATGCATGCGAACGATTGATTGATTGATTGTACTCTTCACCATATGAGACCAAAAATCATCCGTCAGATTCTTTTAATACTTCAACGTATACATCATTTATTATAGTCGATAACTTGGCACACCACAATACATGTGCAATGCGTTTTTGTGTCAAAAATGACTTCTCACCACCAAAACCTTCGCCTATCTCTACTTATGTATATAGACATTGTGAATACAGAAAAACATACCTTTTGACATTGGTGAAATGATGAAAAAAAAACGTAAGGTTTCTTTTACTTTTTAGAGCGACGTCATGCAAAAACGAGAACTATCTTCTATTTCTTAAAGTTGTGTCTGGCCTTTTTTAGTACCATCCTACTTGTGTATAAAAGAAGTTCAAGCGTGGAATTTAAAGCAGGCGGGCCGCTGGGTCGCCTGGCCTGTGCCTAATTGGTGAGGAATCCCTCGGATGCCCCTGGTCTTCTCCAGGCCGTGATTTTGATGGGAGTTAATTGCCTTCCGTGATGTTTCCAAAATACACAATCAGCGAGACAGCTGACCCCTGAACTTGGGAAATTGCTAACAGGAGAGCAGCGCTCCACGATATCGGTAACTACTACTGTAGCTTTCCTCCGACCAAACCCCAACTGTTCTAGCGAACTTGATGTTCTCAGTTGCCATTAAGCAAACGCCATGAAAGTGGCCAGCCAATTTTGCTAACAAGATCTCTCTACTGATGTCTGGGCACTAAATAAACCGTCTACAAGCCGAGTCGGAAGATGTAAAGACAGTCTAACCGCTTAAGGTGTTGTCCTAGACCGTTGGAGTAAGCAAAGAGGTGGAAGAGGCTAATAGTTATAAATTGGTTGGCTATCCGCGGTGTCCCTCCTAAGTGATTGTAATGCGGGATAATCACTTTCTTGAGTGAGTTCCTACCCCGACTCAGGCCTCCTAGGCGCGCGGGGAAGCCGGCGTGTCTGCCGGTGGAGTAGGGAGGGTTGACCCGGGCGGGGCGAACGTCGCGTCCCAGACAGCGGTGCGATTGATGCCCGAAGCCGTCTTTCGTCCCCCCGTCCTCCCCCGTGCGAGGCAACGGCGCCGGTGGATGCCCCACCAATTAGGCAAAGAGGTTGGCAAAGGTTCGCAGGTCGACGCCGAACTTTGGAGATAATTCAAGCGAAGCCTCTAAGAAATTGCCTTCGGGAGATGCCGGATTAGATCGCGATGGGAGGCATCTTCAAGTCTTTTGGATGTCTTATTGTCTCCACTCATGCGTATCTCCGCGACGTCTTCTCATTATTGATGAGACTACAAACTGGAACTGTATGTCGCCGGGGCTCCTTTCCAATAGACTTTCACAGCTGTATTTTGGAAACCGTACTTCCAAGAAAATAAACTATTGTAACAATAAAAGAGCCAAGTACAGCTATACTTGTAGCGTGATCCACATGTCTTTGCTTAGATTGAAAGGCATTTCATATATCTCGGATTGCGATCTTACAAATATGATTTAATGTTCATCGTACATCAAAATGCAACAAGCGATTTCAAACAGACAACTCTTTAATCGTCTATTCTTTCAATTTCTAACACAATGAAAAACAACAAATGAGTGTGATTTTGGGCATCAATAGTCAAAATTATTTGTATATGTTCTCCAGTTTTATTCACTCCCTGTGTATATACTTTTCCTATCATTTGCCTCAATTTCTACTGTTTTGAAATGATCTTTGCGATAGCATTTAAAAAATACCCCACAAAATCCTATATTTTTTAACGCATTTGTAAGGATGCGACTTTCTTATCATGAACGCAATTCTTTACGAACACTTAACGTTTGCTTGAAAAATAGATTTCTTTTAGTGAAACCACCTGTGTAGACATTTGTTATGAGGTGACCACTATTGTTATTAGATACGACGAAACGATTCCTTTATTTTGAAATTCCTCCAAAAGGTTGAGATCTAGACCCCAAGCTTTGCTACTAAAGCTAACGTTTGATACTTATTAGCCAAACTAGATATATCATATCTAATGCTACAGATCTCCATATGGGGTGGATGAAACGTATAGTCAAAGGTTTTTAGAAAAGAGTTCTTGATGCAGTACAGACTACATAACGACCAGAACAGCCACCGCTACAATTTTTTAGATTTTCCCTAAAAACTCAAATTAATGCTTTGAGCTGTTGTCATATTACTCAATAATAAGACATCTAAACATGGAATTAACTTTATGTAAGCGTTGCTCGTATGTTTTGGGTATATATTGGTAACTTAACTTGGTTTTAGCTTACATTTTTGCTTCCTTTCACCTTTTTCTCTTAGCAATAGACATTTTTCAATTGTGTCAACCATATTCTTCCTATTCAGAAGTACCTAAGCCGTGGACAATCTGATAAAGTCGGTGTATTATCAATGTCTTTACAAAGCGGTAAAAATACGAAAATCCGAACACTGTGTCAATGTCAACGTAATAGTTCTATAATTCGTACTTTCCTTGTCCTTTATACATGCACAAAGAGAACAAATCCTAAGAGACAGTTAGGGTATTACGTCGGACGTTTATTAATGTGTACATTGTGTGTTTTATTACAATATTCACCTGCACAATATAAATCAAGATAAATGGGATATTGCTTGAAAGCTGTCACAATAAGTGGACATTATTCTAGATTGGGTTTTTACTTAGTCCATGTTGATTTGATTAATATGTGGATGACATCCCAGTGCGCATCCATTTTTTAATCGTTGTCACAAAAAATATTAATCGTACAAAGCAGAATAGTATCGAAAAACGTATACTAATGTCACGTGATGTCGGCGTCAATGCCAAGGTCAAAAACGAAGTTGTGAAAGAACAGAAATGAGGAGTATTTTTATACCATAACAGACAGACATTTGCTGAAGCTTTCTGAACACAACTGATTGATGCGTTATCAATTTCATAACGAATGCAATTTTAGCCAAACATTTTTAATGACACGCATAGTCACATAGTCAAATCAACATGGTTTTATCCATATCCAGCTTTATACAGGTATAATATACTAAAACGTTTCGAGAAGAAATTAAAAAGGAAATTTGATTACGGTTATTTTTTTCAAATGTTTAAACTCCCGACAGGCCTCACTGGAAGCTGAATTCTGGGACAACAAACTGCCAACCAGACTGAGGCAGCTAGAGGTGCTTCTGGAAGCGAACAATGGCGGACAGGGTTACTTTGTTGGGAAGGCGGTATGTATTCTGCGAGAAATACATTAAGGATTCAATTCTATATACGTACTGTAATGTAATTCAGCACAACTAGAAAATACCACAAACTGCTACGTCAATGTGTATATCAAAAGGCAAGACAGAAAATAGCAAAAGAAATTCTCAAATTGTTGATTGTGCCTACATCTATGTAGATATCTTTCAAAAGACACCTAGTCTGTGGCTACTAGGTCCCTTTCGTCATTCTTTGAAAATAATACAGATGGAACATATAAAGCATGCCTTCATACGTGTATATTATATCATAGAAAGTGGCCCTAAAATTCACCATTCGGGTGCGAAAAGCACAAAAAAAGTTCTCCAAAGAAAAACGAAAGGAAACCGACTTAAGAAAATAATGAACACTTTTAGAAAAGTCTCTAGATTGCCTTTTCATGTTCATAACTAGCCTGCAGGCGAAGCAAAATTGAATATGAAAAGTAAAGAGATTTGGAACAGGTACGGTGAGATCACGCCAGCCCTACCGCTGTGTTCTCTAACGATAACAGAATTGCAGGGTTGGTTGTACCCGACAATGGCACGCACAGACACTTAGCGTCTTAACGTGGGGGAGGGGTTACGGGGATTGGGTCGGACAGAGGTGGTGACTTTTATAATGACTCTGGCGACATTAGACTAGACTGTTGACAACGGTGGCAGCGGTAAACAGTCTGGATGGTTGTCATGGTAACGCAGGTGCATGCCCGCTAGTGGGGAGGGGGGCAATTACCTTGGCCTTATTGTCTCACATTTTTTAATCAAAACACAAAGAAGCACACTGGTGTGACAGACATTACGTCGCAAATCGTTTACGCTCTTTCATTTATGAATTTTTGATATCCAGGAATGAATGTTGATGTTTCATTTAACTCTCATAATTCCACCAAGTGCCATAATATCGCCACATCAAAAAATAAATAAAAAACAGGCCTTCGCAAGAAGTGTATATAACTCAGAAATACTGATACTGCTTTTGTACATCTTTGTAATTCTCTTTAGATTCATGTTTTTTTTATTATATGGCATTATTATGGCATCCGTTGGAATTAATGTGAATGCAGAAACTTTCGCGGTGGTTTAATGTTCGCGGTTTTCGAGGTGGCCGCTTCTCCGCAAACCCAAAGCCACCGAAAACATTTTTTCCATGGCAGGAAGAGACAACATGGTGCTACCGCGAACTTAAAACCACCGCGAAACGTCATTTTGCCGCTACCGCGAAATCAAATCCCCGCGAACTTAAATGCATTTGCAGTCTGAGAGATGATGTTATTACCAGACGGACATTTTCTGTGAATTTTCCAAAAGTTATAGATAATGGATGAAATCTTTCTTTCGGCTTCAAACCCAATGAACATGAACCTGAACGTTCCCAACCAGATTTTATTACCCAACCCTACCCCACCATTCTAGACCCACTCTCTAACATTGTTACCATTCCTCTCATTTACCAACAATCACTTCAATTACCATTCTCAGTCGTCAGCATGTCATCGTCTGACTACAAGTTTTCCCGCGGCGTCGATCTTGGCTGAACTTAACGGTTTTGTTTACTGACCGTTGCCTATGACAACGCCATAGTTGTAGTCTCTGCGGTACACTTTTGTCCCGGGGTTCACCAATCTATCTGTGCAATCTAACTGTGATTAATGTTATTTGATCACTTCTTGTAACACGGGGAAATTAATGCACGTTAACAAGCTTGTTAAGAATGTCTCCCGAATGCTAGCTGTCGTTGGCATAAACAAACGTAAAAACGTGGTTTCAGCTTTTACTTTCAATTGAAATTACCCTCGCCTAGAGCTTGAATGTGCTTTCGGCAGTCAGTGTGTGTCTGTGTGCTCGTCTGTCTGTTTTTCTGTTAAAACAACAACGTGAGAAGGCTGGGAGGATGGTCTTGACACTTGGCATATATGGCTAGGTCTTCATAAGAGCTAGAAATGCTTAGATTTTGGGCACCATTGCGGCTTGTTGTGGTATTGCAGTGGAACCTCCGGTTTGGACATCTCGTGTTATGGACAATGATGCTTGGTGGTAGCTCTTGTGGTCGGAAAGAATTATCAAAAGTTTGGGCCCCCTAGCAGATTTCTATGGTCCTGTAGCGAAACGTTGGATAACACTTGTTCTGAACTTGACAAGCTATGAAGTCATTTCTTTTTATTGGTAGAAAGCTATTGTGGTTGGAGAGAAGGCACATAGAGTTTGGGCCCCCTAGTTGGGTTTAGTATATAGCATATACGACGATTATAGACGATTTAAAGGTAAACCGCAAGTTTTGCTGAGCTCATGAGGTCAATACCTTGAACTTGTGATAGAACCATTTATATTCTTTATGATTGATAATAAAGTCAAGGATACATCGTGAGATGGGTTAGGTTGCGGGGTTCGCTAGCTTGTGGGATAGGGGCGTTGTGGCATAATTGGTAAGTTATGGTATTGTCAAAACAGGGGTAGACGTGGTCAGAAGAGTCTTGGTTCGCCAAAACTTTGAAGTTGTAGGCTCTACAAATGTGTCTCTCTCCACGGCCATGTCCAAGTTGACACCCCCCCCCCGTGTCTCCGCCCACTCTTGAACTAGCTAATCCCAGCGCGCGCCCCCTCTGATGTCATTAACCCCATTAAGTGACAAGTGCTTACCGAGATCCTCGCTTCAGGACACGGCGCCTCCACGGATTCCCCCTGTCTTTCCAGGGGCAACTTGCTAACTAAAAGTTGTTACACCGAAAATTAGCCCTAACGACTACCCGTCTGGGGGTGTCTGGCACGGAAAATTGCCATAATTGACGAACAGAAATAAGGGCCTTATTATAATGCCAATTTTCTGTTTCCCGTGTACATTGATATAGATAGCAAAGCAAGGCAAATCGGTTGCTTGGAGTATCAATTACCATCAATATTCCTATTTGAACGCTTAACGCTCGGAAATTACAGCAAGATTATGTAGCTTGGGCTCATTTCAAACGGGAAAATTATTCTTATCAACCAGGTAACAACATAAGTGAATCGCCCTTCAAGTTTTTCATATGACAAGTTATGGCAATGTAATCCATGGCCATTTTGCTTGCAGTCGTATATCTCTGTTCATATAATGCTGATATACAATGTCGCCCACGTTTATTTGGGTTTGAGTTATATCTCTGTCAAAATGGAATCTACCCTCGCTCGCCTTCGTCGTGCGTAATTAATTCGCTTACTTGTATCCATGTATCAGTAGTTGTCGTGCCATCAAATATCTTGCCAAGGAGGGATATTTTACATAATAACAGGAAAATGAAAAACATGATAAAAAAAATGAATGTACATTTTTAAAAGCAATCTGATCTCAAATTTTCAAAGAAGGGTTTTAACAGGTAACAGCATAATAATACCGGTACTAACTTCAAATATACGTACAGAGTTTCCTGTCAGGAAAGCTTCTTGATAATTGTAAGAAACAGCAATCTTCTAATACATTGCGTTAAGTTTCAGATGCCTGTGCGAAATCGCATAAGTCTACAAAATGTTCAATGTTAAACACATATTGCCATGCATTGTGAGAGGGAGGGGCAAAACCTGGGTGTATTATTCTTTGTCCAGTTATGATTGTTTTTCTATTGTGTAATCTACAGGTTTCTTTCCTTTTTTTTTACGAAATCCCACAGATAACGCATGCTGATCTGGACATGTTTTCGCTGCTGGACATGTTGGAAAGTTCTTCCAAGGAACGGGACCTTCTGGGCATGTTGGGCGCCGTTCCGCTGGTCAAGGCGCACAAAGAACGAGTGGCTACCAACACGAAGATAGCGGAGTACCTCCAGACTAGGAAAGATACACCTTTATAACAAGATGGCGGCGTTGTACTACGGGAGACACGCAAAGAACTCTGGGAGATGAAGTTTGGAATGTTTTTGTAAAAACACAAATTTATTAGAATTCATGCACGTTTTACGTGTATTACAACACATACGCAACCCAAAATATCTCCGAATGACATGAAATAGTGCAGTCATCATATAAACTTTATTGCAAATATGTACATATCAGTTTATAAAAGACACACAAATTATTGGAATTTAATATGTAACTTCGATAGGAACATCAATGGATAAAAAAGGGCATAATTTGCATAGCTGAGAAAACTATACTGTGGCAAATAGTAGCATAGTCACACTAATGTAGGTTAGACAACGCTGAATATCATCAGACATAGATTATGTAGATTAGACAATCATTTGCATACTTACTGATGAAATGACACAATAGCTATCTGAAGAAAGATATTTGCACTTTTTGAATTGGAGAATAGGAGAAAATGAAATCATATGGATTATACTAATACGAGACTTCTTTGCATATTATTTGCATTGCAATAAGACAAAATATACTTAGTGAAGGTATACATGCGGTCTTGGAAGATTTGTACATCCTCTGCTTACAATTGCAAGAACGTGTGAGGTAGAAAAATGTTGTTTTTGATACACTGTAAACGCAGAAACCTGATGGGAATTCCATCATGTCATTCTAATACATGTACATTCATTCACTGATTCCTTTACAAATTGGGGCAAACTCCATATAAACGAAAGTAGTCAGCCCCATGTATGAAAGTTTTTAAGAAGATGAAACTACTACGGAGAAAGGAGTTACTTGTAGTGCTTTATGTCCGCCATTTTTGAGACGCCATAGTTCGATCCACCGACCCGGACGCTCCGGCTAAACTTTTCCTCTGACATTTGTGCGCTACCATGTGGCACTCCGGGAAATGAGAAAGCCGAAGATAAATTGCAAGTGAAACCTTTAATGGTCTGAAAGGTCTCGCCTGACTTTTTTTCCCTTTTACTATCGGCCAACCCCACCTCGGGGGTCGCCACTCCTAGCAAACGTGGCGGAACAAATAATCACAATTGGTACGCTTGGATCCTAGGGACCTTCAATTTTACCTTTCAACGGGATTTATTCCAAGCAGAAGATGGAGATTGGCCTTGCCACCCAAGGCGAGGCGGTTAGAGAGAGTTGGAGCTTTCATCTCGATCGTCCAACGGGAAAGCCGAAATTGTGGTGACGTTCGTGCAGCTGTGAGCGAACCACGCCGCTTAAAGGGTCGACTAACTCTGTTATTAAAACGCCCCAGCTGTAGATATGGGCTGCAGTCGTCTTCAAGGCTAATATACTTTCTTGAGATTGAACTGTCGTCTTCGATCTCATCATCACCTTATAAAGTGTGGCTGGGGTGACGATGAAGAATTGCCTGCGTTCAATGCAGGATGAAGCTCATAGAAATCTTCAAAAAACTTAATTAAGAAAGGAATCCTTAAGATGATGGTGAACCATTTGACATTACCATACGTTAGAGCATACGCCTAACGGTTAAGCTTGCGTTTGGGAAGAACTGTTACGTGGTATTGTAACTCTGAGAGAAATGTAAGACATAATGTGGGACTGAAAGAATTCGAAGCGAAACCGTTATTTAGTAGTATCTAAATACTCTTGAAAGATTACGGCGGCATTTATGACTTCTAGTTTTTTTGGCTAACTGTAAGTACATGTTTCTTTCACATCAATCTTACATTTGATTTCTTTGTACAGCTTTAATTTCTCTTCCTGTGATTCAAAGCACTTCCGTATGAGTTAAGCGCCAATAGCTCTCCGTAAGAAGAGAACATTTGTATGAACCACGATGTGACCTTCTAATAAGCCTACCCGCGGAGAGGTTACGACATTTTCGTGACGAATTACCGCACTTACAGCCCGGTTTACGACAGTTTTTGCCAATGATCGCTTGCTTCAGTCTACAAGGTCAATCTCAAAAGCTGGACGTAAATTCGTCCGGACGTTTCAAGTGACCCGTCGTCTCCCCGCAAAATTAAAGTAGAGGTCGGGTTTAATTCACCTTTAAGAATGATTATAGAAGCTGTAAATTACACATGAATTCGTCAACGCTATTTCTGGCGCTGCAATGGTAGGAATTTCAAACCAGTCCTCCCATTGGTGGTAAATTTAAATTTCTAACCAGTACTGCTGCAAAAAAACACAAAAGACTGTCAACAGGAGTGTAACATACATTCGCATAATTCCACCAGGTGCCATAATACCGCCACCTCAAAAAACGTTCTTATAGAGGTCTTCTCAAGATTGTCTTCAACACCTAAATATCTGAATTGTGTTACATTTATGATATTTACCATTCGGTGTTCAAGACAATATTGGGAACACCTCTATACTAACGTTGTTTTGAGCTGGCGGTATTATGGCACCTGGTGGAATTATGATAGTCGATGTTATCCCACAGACCATGTGAATGAAGTACAGGAATGTATTTAATTTCTATGTAATTCATGTTTCAATCCCCACTTTAAAAATCTACAAACCACGAGGTGCACAATGCATTAAAGAAGTGAAGAAAGAAATACCTGAATTTTCCAATCTACCAGGTTGTTGATTCAAAAGAAAACAATTGAAAACATATCACTACTACAATCTTAGAACATACGTAAAGTTTTAGTCATAATAGTTTGTAGTTTACGCGCTTAGATTCCAACAGGTGGTCGTTGTGACTATTCTCTACATACACATTATCAGTGACGGAAACTGGGATGAACAGAAGATGGCGACTTCGTGCGGTGATACACTGCGTAGCTCGCCCATTTTCTCATTCGTTACAAGAGGAGGAACAATATGCCCCAATATATCACTCCGCTGAGCACCACCTTGATCGATGGCGACGTGACGCAGGAGGTAGTTTTCTCGTCAGACGTGTAACGGCTGGAAGTGGCTCCGATTTCCGCCATTGTTGTCACCACGGCGGTCAATTGAAGCCAATCAAATACTGACAGCGTCCAACCCCAGCGAACAAAACCGCCACCCCGAGCCCATATCCGCGCCGTCGGTAATTTTTATTTTGCTGCCTATTCTAATGGTGATAGGTGTGACAGGGTTCAGCTTCATTTGACAAGAGTTATCCCCCATCGCCTCCAGCTGCAGAGGACGCCATTGTTCCCGCGCGACTTTCTGTCTCCGCCATTTTGTTTCTGAATGGCGACAATTTGCCCGCGCGGGTCGCTTTCAGCAAAGCGAATAATTATTTTGGTTCATGACAAATTGGAAATTGATATGCTGGCAAAGCTCTTAATAGCTGTATTCTTGCGTGAAGAATCGATCTGTGCAGCTTAACTAGTTCCTTTGAGAGGAGACCAGGAAGTGGGGACCCGAAATCAGCGACTTTTTAACCCCTGGCTAACAGGGCCATCCATTAGCAAGAGCTAAGTATGGCGTCGTTTGTTTGGACTTGAATATAGAGCATCAATTCTCATAAGTTCTGCGCTTTGGTTTCCTTTGTAGCATAAATGTTGGTCTGCTTGAGCCAAATCGAACTTACACGCAGTTCGAATTCGTTTTAATTGCCCCCCTCCCACAGCCACACTTGAATATAGAGCATCAATTCTCATAAGCTCTGAGCTTTTGTTTTCTTTTTGGCATAAATGTCGGTCCGCTTGAGCCAAATCGAACTTACACGCAGTTCGAATTCGTTTTAATTGCCCCCCTCCCACAGCCACACTTGAATATAGAGCATCAATTCTCATAAGTTCTGCGCTTTGGTTTTCTTTGTAGCATAAATGTTGGTCTGCTTGAGCCAAATCGAACTTATACGCAATTCGAATTTGTTTTAATTGCCCCCCTCTCACACAGCTACACAATTGATTGTTTTTAAAATGTCGTCCGTCTGTCATTTCAATCAGGAAGTTTTAGTCATAGTTGAACATACGCCAGATTGCAGATAAAATCTGTGCTGCTTTAGTAATTTCCACAGATTCTGAATCGTGAGTCTATTCAACCAGATGTTAACAAAGAGTATTGTCTGGTCGCCTTGGTCTTTAAAGTCTTGTCCCAAAAATAGATTTAAGACTGAAAGTAGTTTAGGGACAGTCAGTGCATACAAGATGTGAAAGAGTTTGGTGTTTTGGAATCTTGTCTTGTATTCTATATACATAAAACTAAAGCATGTGCATAGCTAGTGATATTCAAAATTTCTTTATTTGTTCTAACATGTTCAAAACGTGTAAAGTCGTGTACTCTTCTCTGTTTTATTCCCGTGGGCGTATTGAAGGTCTCTTTGGGGAACGTTCTTTTCCAGGACGGAACATGGGAATTCAGACAAGTCGCGGGTAAGCAGGCGTACAAAATCGACAAGGTCATAGGTCACAAGAAGGGGTCATTCATCCTATTTGACGTGACACAAGAGAGATGCTGACCCTATTTCTAAAGAGACTGTTGTGACAATTCGTCCTCTCGAAAGCCACATAAAGGACTTTGATTATCGGTCGTCTGTGACTTATAGAGGCACACAACAGAGAGCAAAGATGGCGAAGCCATTAGAGGTTCAAGTGGGCGTTTGACCCAAGGTCGCGTATTGACAATCCCTGCTTTCATGTCAAGTTGTTTTCCCGCTGGGATAACTTTTGACGTGGGAGGGAATTTGTAGTTAGGACTTTGTGTGTGTGGCTTTGAGATGGTACTAACTTACACCGAGACTCAGCAATCTTTAGTGGCTGAGATCCAACAACTTCAATGTCATGCAATGATATATACAGTATATAACGCTACGTCGATGTAGGTTAGACATCCAGGTAATAAGATACGCCAACAATAACGCTAAAGTATATAACGCTAGTTCACCTTTATCGGTTGTCTTTAAATCATCAGGGGTATTAAGTCTGCTGACTGTGGTTTCAAATGTGCATTATTTTCAAAATGTTCCGATTTGAAACCACCGTCCGTCGACTTCATATCCCTAAATACGTTTTTTTACAAACGACGAATATAGGTTACCCTCGGACAAAGGTGAAACATCGTTATATATATATGTAAATGGTCAACCGACTGGCACACACGCACATGACACATGATGAAAGGAACTCCTTTATCAGCCATTAAGTCTATACAGTTTAAAGTTTGCAACACAGAATTAAAGAAACTGGAAAGGCCACATTTTGAGAATTGAAAATGACGAATCTTTTCTTCGTAGACTTCTGTCATGCTACTAGGAGATAATACTCGCCCTATAGCAGTTTGGGCGAATGAAAAAAAAAAACTACATGTATACATCTACTTGGTTTTTGGACCAGGTCATTAACATAATCATATTATACCATTTACTTGCCATATGGTATTATGTGCGTGTAAAAGAAAGAAAAATGCTAATAAACGGCTGATATCCTAACTTAATTCTAAGCTATGATTTGCTCTTGACAGAAAAAGAAGAAAAGAACACACCAAAAGCAATGTGTTATTCCCTATGTTACCAAAAGGGTTAGTACTTTGCATTTATCATGGTTTGTGCGGTAAGCAAGGGCGAAGATTTTGTTTCATCCCATCATCGGCCTACCAAACCGTCGTTCTATACAGTTTATAAAGAGACAAATGAGGATATTTTATCTCTTCTTGTTGTACGTTACATAACGTTTCTGTCAACTCTCCTTCCTTTCAAAACAACCCTTGTCTCAAATAACTTCTTTATTTCTTCATTCAGCTCAATTAATGATTCAACATGTGACATATGTTGTTACTCTCGTAGAAACGACATCGGTTTCGCGCCAGGTGAAAAAAAAATTGATCACATACGTCCAAAATTTTTTTTTGAAGACTGTGGGATGCTGGGATCGCCCTCCCACCGAAGCTATTAGACCCAACAATACCAGTTTAATCTGTCAACAAGTCAGGAACGAACTCAACAGTTTTCACAGATCAAAAGATCAGTGCTGAAGAAAAGTGTTTTGATAGAACATTATCGCCGACCATTCCATTGTCACCTGTCTGCCCGGGGGTGTTTTTACCACTCTGAAAGCTTTTTATTCCACCGCCCAATTCAGCTGGCGATTTGTACGGTGTTACAATCAAAGCCTGGGTCCTGGGGCGACGGAAAGACTTTGACCAGTCAGGGGTTTGATCAGAGATTTTCCTCTTCATAGCACCGACTTAATCCTGAATATGTACGCTAATCTCTGCACTAACACGCCCTCAAGCACCGAATACAGTGGAGCAGCCCATGTGTGAAGTAAACCTTTTAAGATTACAACTCTTTGTACCGATGACCATGATAAGACAGAGGACAAACTACCTTGAAGTTCAACTAAAGTTCCTGGACACACAGATATGCACACACACAAATCCTAGATCCCATTTGATCTGTGCACTCTGATGAACATGTTAATAGACAAAGCCGGTCTAAAAGATTTTTGCTCCATGGACTACAAAAATAAGAACTATGGGACCATCTTCCTCTGATTCTGTCACATCCTCATATCTAAATGTTTGCTGATGCATCTGACATCTTCTTTTGAGGATTAATAATATTTTTACACTGGGCAAATTCTACTTTCGTGAGACATAGACATAGACATAGATGAAAAGGGTTAGCAAACTTTCTGAAACAAATTTGTTTTGAAGAATAATTGTATGTTGTTACATGAGCAATGTACCCAGTTTACCCAGCAAATGTTTGGTATCTATGCACAACTCATCATAATTTTACCTGATTTATTCTTTCAGTTTAAATACACCTAAGACCGGGAATGATTGATGGTTACTAGATTTAAGCATTAGTGTAGTCTCTTTATAGAGTCCACAATACACTTCACAAACCATTTTGACAGAACAACCCCTGAAGTTTCCACAAAGAGCACAGCCACCCACCGCTGTCTCCAACTCAATTTGAAACGCCTGACGGCCATTTTGGCGAGATAAAGTCATCACCCGGGCGGTGACAGTCCTTTGACACATTACTATCACTTCGGTGACCGCAGCCAAACCCCACGAACCATTGTTCGATAAGCTCCCCTCGTTATTTCTAAATTAATAGTAATCGAAAGACCATAGAATTGGATTAACTTCTCCTGATTGGACAAATCGTGTATCAATGGGTTAGTTTGTACAGGTGCAGTCAGGTATGCCGGGCTTTTGGAGTCTGCTCACAGGGAAGAAGTCGCCATCTTTAAAGTTTAATCAACTGCGGTGCATTCAAGAGGTGAAAGGTCATGTCTACTGAGAAGGGGCCACTTTGATGTCTTTTGTTATTTGTGAGAGCGTCTTGACAGGTGGTTTAAAATGAAGTCCCTCTAACGTTGACTTAGAGTACCTTTTCACATCCATGAAAACGGAGGTACCTAGGGATAGTTTTGGGTCATTTAAAAAAACTTTTTTTCATTTGCTTTAAGACAGATGGGCACAATGTGGCACTGCAATAAATTGTTACATTGGCAGTGCCGAATACAAAGGCCAGACAGAAGATAGAGGTAGCTACAAAGCCTTTTTCAGGCTGTAAAAGTAGTTGTTCATGAAATGATCAACTTCGTCTCGGAAATGGTATTGGAAGACGGAGCCAAGGCAACTCCTTTTATCTCCCCAAACAAAGGCAGGTACTGATTTTTACACCTGGGTGGAGTGAAAGTCGTGCGAAGTTTGTGTATTTACTTACTTGCGGTTCCGGTGAAATTTCTCGACAACTTTTCCTGCGACTGCGATGATTGTTGGCATGTGGATAGGTGTTGTGAACCTGTCATTTGCCTTTGTATTGTACAACCCCGGGCAAACTGTCTCATAGCAAACTAGGTTTGTACCGAACAATACTACCCGGACAGATTCAGTAATATTTGATCAACTCACATCGGAGAGGACTCCTACACTTTTCTATAAGTACGGTCGGTTCTTAAACGATAAGTGCGGTTGATTCTTAAACGTGCTCGTGTTGTGACTCTCCTCAAACACGGGACCTCCATTTAACGTTCTATTCGAGGGACCTGGCGGTCAAAGCCGATTTCGAGCCTTCTGTACGTGGCCGACCTCTGTCTTTTTTATATGCTTGGTCTGTGAATATGGTATGGCCTTAATTTTTGGGCAGAGATTTTTGGGTGGCAGATAGAAGTAGAGTGGCGTTTGTTTGGCTCCCCTAGTGGAATTTTTTTAATCACGAAAGGCTTGCGATTTCTGTCAGACGTCAGATAATGCTACGAAAAACACTCAATGGCAACAGTCCCTTTCGTTTGGACGTTATACAGCTACATACATGTATATCAATGGGGATAATGCGCATGTATTCAGTGTATTCCTTCTGTGTGTGTGTGTGTGTATGTGTGTGTGTGTGTGTGTGTGTGTGTGTGTGTGTGTGTGTGTGTGTGTGTGTTTGAGACCTTGCACACTTCAAAACTAGTGAATAACCGGGAGCTATAATACGACTGGATACCAGGCTATTAGGTATCTAGAACTGTTGACAAAATCATAGCTGTTTCATCTCGACGGACATCGATGTACAGGTGAATAAACAAGTATATTCACGTCTCTATCTCTCTATATAGATATATCCACACATGAATTGAAGATGTACCTCGATATCCTTTTATGATTGTATGTGATATGCCCCTCAAAGTTGCTCAGGTACCGGACAAAAACGCCATCTATCAACATTTTGTATACTGCACTAATATGCGTGAGAAAAGCATGGAGGGAAACCTTCTAGGTGCACCGTTGCGCTATTGAGAGGCTGGTTACCCTATTTCTTGAATTGAAGTTTCGTACTAACGTTAAGATAAAAAAAAGGCTATTTTAGGTAGCTATCTACTAGAAAATATGCATTCATATTCAAAATCTTCATCTAAGAAAAAACATATTTTCATCAAAATCAAAGCAAATTTTCATTTATTTCAAAACATTGATTGATTAATTTTTAGGCGATGTAAGATCATTTCATGTAACAAGGATCGAGATTGACGCTTTCAAGTGTACAGGAGCACACCATGAACTCAGACTAGTGGTGAATCTATCCACACCTCCGCGCTCAGCTCAAACTGCAGTACTATAATGAACCGCTACGGGTCGTTAATGGACGGGTTTCGTCCATAGCCGTTGCAGAGTACTTAACACAGCTACTGGTGTTTTGGCTGAAAACATTGGGCGAGAATACACAGTAATAGATCGTTTTCACAGAACGTTCGAAAACCGTTCGATCACGCGTGGGCGCCATGTTGGATGATAACCTGGATGACTAGAACACAGAACGGCACCAGCAAAGTTACTTGCGGGTTCAAGTGTGCTGTTTTGTCTCCATTCTGTGAATCATTAAGTGATGTAGCCAAGGTTAGATATCAGGACAAAGTTGCAATAATACGTCTTGATCTATATACTTTTAAAAATGGCACTTTTTTCAACGATCTAATGCTGGTGCCGATCGCGAGGATTTACTTTTGCGGTAGCGGGAAATGGAGTGTTCGCGGTGGTTTAGAGTTCGCGGTGAAGCGGCCTCGCAAAAACCGCGATCATTCACTGTACCTGACCTGCTACCCTGGGTGATATCCTTTCACTGACAGGCGGCGTGCAGAAGACTAGCTACCAATCCCCACCGCATGCGTGCACGAGCTGGCCCTCAATATCCACTTGCCCAACAAGGCTCCGTGAGGCAAGCGGATAGTGGGGGCCAGCGGGATAGTGGTATTAGATAAGTTCGTGCGCGCGTCTTTTTTCCGTATTTTGGCTTTGTCAACATGTGTATTAGAAAGGTCTGTTTACAAAAGTTTACAATTCAGTTGATCAACTAACGTTAAACATACGAATCAGGGCTGCTAGCGCTGACGTTATTGCGACAGACTGTAACGTTGCATTTAATACTGAAAATTCAAACTCTGAGAATGCTTAGCACATGTTTAGTCAGATGCCAAATTGCGTTTAGTGCCCGTCGCGGCATGGAGGTGACAGAACTCGACCAGACTTGTAGAAACTTCCCTCGCCACAAGCGCAAAGCTCACTGGAAGACACGCCACACTTTGTCGATTCAATACTAAAATCGTGCGAGATACGGAAGGGGCTGTCAAAGTTTTGTGTAAGGGTGCCATCACACGTGCGTATTTCTTTTATACATGTAGACCTTACGAAAGTCTCTGCACTTTTGTCGTGTCTCAATAAAGAATCTTTATCAAAGTTCATATGAGGTCCCTATGGAATATTTGTCTCTATCAGGCTTCACATATCTCACTGGGGAAAAAGCAGAAATTAAACAAATATAGACACTCAGATAACATGCTAAAGAAGTTAGTTGGCCGAGGGAGTATGGCCTGCGACCTAGCTAACTCCTCTGGCATGCTATATGTATATATTTGTCCAATTTTGTTTTCCCAGCGACCTGTGGAGCACGGTGGGGGCTAAAAATTTCATACGAACCTCATACGGACTTGAATGTATACGCATGTGTGACCGCATCCTTCAGGTGCAGTCACACGAGCGTATATATCAAGTCCATATGAGGTCCGTATTGACATTTTTCTTCATATTATCATACCAGTCGTATGCACAATGCACACCTCACCTCATACTTTTAGGTAAGCGTACTGGGCCGTGCTGAGCGTAAAACTGACACAACGATTGAGATGCGCGTGAGGGGTGTATTGTGCCCGTTAACACGTGTAAGTTCCGCATTGACATGTTTTGTCTTGCCTTAGGTAAAGTTTGCGACTGAAGAAATTTTGTTTTGTTCTACCAGCTACACAATCGTGGGTAAAAAAAGTTCGATTTTCGTTCCTCGTGAACAAGCCAAACATTTTTTAATCCTCGCTTGATTATCGACAGAACATCGGGGGGCAGTACTGGTGAAAATCATTCACAGCTCAGGACACGATGTGCCGTGTTTTATGAAGAAGAAATAGAACAAGCTTGCTGACATCATGTTCGTGTAACATGGTATACGTCCATGACATACCCTGTACCAGAAACCAACTTTCTACCAAAAAATAAAAATAAAAGATTCACAAACTCCGCGGCAGGGCTACTGTTGGTGGGCTGGTAGGAGAGTGGTTTAATCAAGTTATTGAAAAGAGGATGGACTGTAGGTAATGTCGTTGAATAGAAACGGCGAGTAGGCCGTATCCTGTGTTTATGGAACTCGCAGTTAGCACGGCAAACATCCCGTCCGTTTCTGAATAAAAAAGGCTTCTTTCCACGTACGAGTCCACCACGTGCAACACACTGCCGTGTGGAGATCGAGCCGCTTATCATCCAACATGGCCGTTCGAACGTTCGAACGCGACTGTGACGTCATTGTGAAAACGATCTATTGAAAGATCGAAGTGAAGTTTTGAGGGTGCTCCGAAAGAATCGATAAGAGGTTCCAAATTATTGGAGGTACAATCGGATGCCTTCATCGACAACACATGCGGATTGGTTTTATAAAATACTGAATACTGGACAATCTTCTTCTTCGCCGCATATCAGTTTTGGTTATATACTGAGGCGAGCCGTCATTCTGCATGTCTGAGAACGAAAAGAAAGACATACATGCCTCGGATAAAGTTCTGAGTACGTTTTCTTACCACCATTTATGACTGTGAAACTCATATGTTATGCAAACGATTTTCTTTCTACACCTTGGGTTCGTTCTAATGAGTGATGGGATACATCTTACCAACCAATCACCGAATAAGTCTCCATCCGGAATAATGATTCATAAAAAAAGACGGAGTTGGGCACAAACGCATTTTATTTAGCAATAAAACTGCATATACTTATTGTCAACAGGATTAACAAAAAGTTCCAATTCTATAACTGTTTTATAAAAAACAATCTATCGGTATCACTTCCACTACCACAAGAAATATAATTTATATACTAGTACTAGCATAACACTAGCTTTCATACGGTTACTTGATATAACAATTCTTTGCTATCTCTTTCCGTTTCTGTTTCTTTCTGTTTCATTAATTATAATATATTGATATCCCACGGGGATTACGTCCATATTTCCAACACGAAATAGTGCATACGACATTGTGTTTACAACCTAGATAAATCAACAAATGTTGTTTACCCAAATGCTTTTGACGTCTTTCTTGAGAAGATGCTTATTCGTTATTATCTTATTACCTTAGTTATGTCTCGATTTAGCGCTCCAAAATAAGACAACGTAACAGGTTGAATTGGTACATAAAAATATCAAAAGACCCGCCTTCGTTGATCATACTTTCTTCATTATCTACCTCATTGCTCAGAGCCAATCACTATGTCCTGTTTAAATAAATATCTCAATAAATATGAATAAATATACTGATCATGCAGCAGAATCAGATAGATATTAAAGTTAAAGATAATGAACTACTGGTAGTCAAGCAAAATACTCTCGACTGAAGCTAATTGCTGTGAGAGCTTTCAAGCAACAAGCAAACGATCATTTCAATATGAAGAACTTTAGCAATATGTCATTTTACAGTTCCAGCGCTGCAACGGATTGTGGGTAAGGTCAGGGGTTAAGGCGCCTCTGAAGTAAACATCCATGCAAAAACGTTACAAACAGGTTTAGATAAGTGAGGTTCCTTAACCTTTGACCTAGACCATAATTCATCACTGTGCATACGAAACTGGGGAATGAAATGACGTCATTACTGTTCCTTACTGCGCATGTGCCTGCATGCCGGTCCGCATGACCGTGAGACTATGGCGGACGGAGGACAGGTGACGTTTGAAGGTGCGCAGAAGGACCAGGTTGCAGGGGGTGGAGCGGACGTACTCAGCCTGGGGAATCCCAAGGGAACGGATCTATGGAAAAAAGAAAGAAAGAGACCTAATCAGCGTCAATATTTATATGTGTTTGAAACATAAAGCAAACATACTCAGCATTGCTCATATATCTGCAAAAGAATAGTTTATACAAAAATACTATTTAGCCCTTTAGTACACAGTGGTGGTTGTTCATCTGTGTAAAGAAAAAAATTATTTTCGTAGAGGTAAAGAATACAAACTAGGTTCAGATTCAACATCTAAGATCTGAAACTAGAATAGCGAAATGCCACACTTTGGTACATTATGTTCATTCTAGGCAATATTGCAATAGACATATAGCATTTATATTTCGCCCATTTTATTTTAGCAGTTTGGGGAAATTTGGGGTAAGTCCTAACTTATATGTAGTGTTGGTTAATGGTTGGTTAAAGTTTAGTTTATCCATTATGTTCCACCCACACTACAGTTATAGATGAAATATATTGTTATTATTATTTCTTCATCATTCTGTGGAAGAAGTATTTACCGTGCGCTGGACTTGACGAACGCCCTCCGGAATGTTGTCGAGCCCAGTGTCGTTCTCGTCCCCAAGATAGTCCGGCCCCAGGTCCTCCAGCACCGGCTCCAGGACACAGTTCCACAGCTTGAGGGACAGCTGACTGGTCACCAGGTCCGCCTCGATCTTTAAAATGAGTAAGCCTCATTAGTACATTCTTGCCTTCATGTTAAAAACGTCCTTTAAAGCCGACAGTTGAAACAAACTCGCCAAGCGAGGCTTTCATGGTGCTCTGTGTTTCAACTATGGCACTCTGATCATGATCTACACATAGTTTAAACTATGGTAAACTGATATACAAGCAACCGTGATACTTTGATGTAATTACATACCTACCAGCCTATTGTACACAATATTACAACTATGGTACTCAAATGTACACAGTTTCAACAGGCACTCTGATACACATAGAGACTATAGTATGGTACACAACTTCATTTCAACTACGGTATGTATGTATGCATAATTTCAATAATGAGTATACCTACTCTGGTACCCACACCGTTTCAACGATCACATTCCCATACATTTCAAACTATGGTACCCTCATAGAATTGCATACATCGTTTCAACTATGATAACGTTATATCAATGCACACAGAGTTTGAACATTTCTCAAAACAGTGTATGTTGAAAGATAGAGTTAACGTTATTTGTTACCTGGTGGATGGTCATGGTGTTGTTGGAGGGTCTCAGCCGAGACCTGCACAGTGGATTCCCCAATCCCTCCAAGAAACCAGCTGGACAGACGTCGTCGTCGCACTGTAAAAGTGAGAATTATGTCAGAATACGACGACAGACGACATAGAAAAATGGACGACGACTGACGACATAGCAAAATGGGATTTATTCCCCCAATATGATCAATGACCTTGATTGGAACATTAGGACGCTTGTTCAAACATTCTCTTGTAATAGATCAAATGCACACATGTGCTGATCTTCGGACAATTTTTACATGTAAGGCCCTGTCGCATCTGTCGTACAACCGCCACGAACGAACACAAGCTATGGGCACTCTTGGTATAGTCGTACATGTTGTTATGAACCCACTTTGAACTATGCCATCACTACCACTCAGACCCCCCCCCCCCACACACACACACACATTAGAAGTAGATTAGTCCTGTGACCTCACTCTGGTGCTAAGACTCCTGGAGGAAAGACAATGAAGTATGAAGCTCTTCCAAAAGTTCCATGTGCGGCCAGTTTGTTACAATTCATCAAACTAAACACACATGTCGTATAAGATTCCCGCCTTATTGCGGAAAAGGCTGGCTATGATCCCTGTCAATGCTTTAAGTCTGTCACAGCAAACAGATTTCATGACATCGTACGCCCCTGCGACAGATGTCATATAAGTCAGAAAAAAGACGAAAAATACCTTAAAGTATATGCCCTGCCAGCCTGCTACATAAAAACATGTCTATCACTCTAGTCTTGAGTGCCAAAATACTTGGAAAATGCAGCACACACTATTCATTCTTGCGGTACAAGATCTTAAGAAAGCATGCGCGTGATCATGTTTACAGTATTGTGTTACTGACTACTGTTCCTGTGGTTTACCATTTGCTGAGCTATTGTTGCTGGGGCTATCACGTGTCACTAATGGACATAGTATCGTTTTCTTCGCAGAAGCGCAACACAACGCCGTTTTGTGGACAATAATGGGACAGACAGATGTAATATGCACAGGAAGTATGAGGAAATGAATTACGAAGACTTCTACGTAAAATTCCTGGAATTTTCAATATTTCTGTTTTCCGGCTGGATACCAAACACCTGAATCACCACAGGGAAACCCCTTGCACGTGTTCTCCAAGCAGATGTTAAGCATTTTATATGTTAGTTGTGCTTTTTTGTCGTAAGCTACTAAAAAAAAAGCCCTTAAATGTCTCAAGAAACGCTTAACATATAGATTATGTTGGCTAAAACAAAAAAGCAGAAAGCAAAACGGACATGGCCTGTCAGCTGCCAAGACATAGCCTAAAACGTTATGTTCATCCAACGGTAGTTTGCCTTTATCCGCTAGGTAACCTATATTCGTTTTTATAAAGAAAAAGAGTTTTTAGCTATAGGTTAGATCTATTCGACGGCGGTGGTTTCACACTAAATCATGCAATTTATACATCCGTGGAATTGAAATAACTAAACAATGGATGTAGTTTATCCCGTGGATAAAGGTGATCTAGCTTTATATTTATAGCCTTGTTACATTTCCAATGGATAAAAACAATCTGTAATTTTGACTAACGTGGTTGTCCTTGGCTCCGTTGTAAGCGATGTCTACAGTTGTCTCCAACACCTCTACTGCATCCCGTAGGTTACCCAGACGGTCCCTCAGGCTAGGAGAGGATCGCGCCAGCCGGGGGTGTCCGACTGCTCCCGGGGTGCCGAGTAGGAAGCAACCCACGAGCAGGGCGATGATCTTGATGATGGCCATTTCTGCTTTAAAAATAAATGATAGAAATGGCCATGAATTCACTGGATGCAAAGACAGTATTCAAGGTGTATATATTAATTTGTTGGCATTCTGAAGGAAAAATGGAAAACGCATCTATAGAAAACTTTTTTCTCTCTCTTTTTTCTCTCCTTTTTCCTTTTTAAATACTCAGTCACAACTGGGAAAAAGAGGCTCCACCAAATAGTTCACAGGCAGTTTCTCCAAAAAACTGTTTGGCATTTCAAAAGAATACGCTAAAAATGACCATGGCAACAATTCATATCTTTTTTTTTTTTTTGGAGGCGGCACTTATACATTAATTACTCTCAATAGCGACTGAAACGATTATAACAATAGCATCACCATAGATTGAATATTAGTATAGTAAGGATGGAAACTGAAAAGAAAGTCAAGCTCACCTGAGTGTTATTCTCTTCACTTCCACACACTGTCTCGGAGAAGAGTGTTTCTTAGCAAAATGTCGTTTTGAGCCAATATTTATACCGGAAAATGAACAATTGGCTGAGTAGATGTTTCCATAATTAGAAAGAGTGATCTCAGGTATTTTACCCGACCGACGAAATAAAATTTTGCCCGTCGCCATGTGATGGAAAGATACAAGACGGAAATTGTGCGGAATCCAGGAAGTGGATTAACAGTGTTGAGCGTAATATCGTGACCAATCTGACTGTTCTGACTGTCACAAAAGCGATATAAAGGACACAAGAGCAATTTGGCTGTCAATTTTGTTCCTATTACGAAAGGAAAGCTGGCAATTCCTGAATATTTCTAATGATAGCACCTCCTTTGCCATACAAAATTGAGTTATACGTAGTTTGTTAGTATTTGGCTAATGCATTTAACGTTTACAATGCTTATACCTGGAATTATCAGGACGTCACGCGCTCGCTAATGTACACAAGTCTATATCTAGTTACAAGTGCCATTGTTTGGTTTTCAAAGCGTAACGGAATACACTGGTTAGTCTAATGAGTTCCACTAAGCTAGAGTTGTGGTCATTGTAAACGTTGCTCGATGAAGAGACCTAATGACACAAAACCAAAAAGATGATACGAAAGAAATATGTATTTACTTATTGTTTATTGCTATTGGTTATTGGGTATTGCTTAATGGGTTTTTTCTTCCAATTCTCTCTTCACGACAAGCGGCTGAAATGGGTAGAGTTTGACAATGGGTGGGGCTCTCTAACCACACACGTGTACAAATTCGTTCGTAACACAAGACGGTTTAAGACAGGGAGGAAATAATACTAGCAGGGAATGGTTCAGTGTTAAAAGGGCTATCCCCGCCGTGTTAAGAGTGACCGTACCGTCACGTGTGTCTTAAAATGGTGGGGTTACGAACGACCACACCTTCAAGACCACGTCACGAACTATAAGATCATGTTGTTGATGATGTAACCTTTTGGTTCTCAACGCAACGTTTACGTCACATCCTCAACACCACACCCTGTTCCTGTCTTCTTTTAAAACGTTGAATCACAAGGTGGCGTGATCGTAGGAATTTTGAGGTCGTTCCACCCACGTATAGTCTTCAACAACGTCATCGGCATCGACGTCAGTTTTAAGAACATTACGATATTTTACCTTTGGTGGTAGAAAAAGGGACGTCCCTACTGCTATCACTATGATGGTGAAATGCACAAAAAGACTATCTGCTGGTCAAACCGTGTAGCACGTTGTTCGTGATTATTTGCAGAAATCAAAAACAAGAAAAGCCTTGCTTGAATTCCGAAAGTCTCATCAGAAACCATGTCGTCCTTTTGGAGGGACGTCTCAGGCTTTAAAGTTACTCACATTATATAGTACTTGTAGCCGAACACACATTTTTTTTAGCCTATAGGGATTTACATGGTTAAAGACCCCAAAGTGAGAAGCTTCAATGCTTTAGACTAGAAGAGTTGGGCTCGTAGCTTGTTGCGACTACGGTCACTCGATGATCAATGACTCACGGCACGCTTATAGATAGTTCGACGCACACTCACTTTTATACGATAGGGAAATGAGAAACCTCGGTGAACAGACAAAAAGTGCAGGAGAGTGCAACCCTGTCTAGCCTCATGGCCCCGTTAGTTGTCTTAATCTTTTAAGAAACCTTCCCACATAAAATGGCGCATTGCGTGGTATCAGTTCTATATTTCTTGGGCATCACACAGTGGTGAAAGCACTATAGCAGGGGGCTAGTCCAATGGTAGTGGTGTATGTTCAACGACAATACTCATTCCTTTAAGTAAGTTGGGTGCTGAGCAGAAACGGTAGTATGTATGAACCAAGTCTTTCAGGAGGCGGTAACTGTTTCGAAGTCAGTTGGTATAACCTGGCATTTAGTCTATCGTCATAAAGTCTGGCTTTCATTGGCCAAGCTTTCTCCGTGGTAGTTGGAGCTCTCTACCGCTTTGGTTATTCTTTCTATGACTGGTCTGTACCCGGTGGTTGTTTCACACGGTAGCACCTACTACGTTAAACTCCTACCAGTTACGAAAGATTACCTAGGCGGTAGAAAGCGCCTTCTGCCCCGAAGAGGGACTGGGCAATCCACGGTAGGCTGGATGCTAGGACTGTCAGACACTTGTTTGATTCTGTTACTGTGGGGTGTGACGCCACAAGGGTCGACGTCGTATTTCTTGTACACATGACCTATGACCTTCTGTGTATCGTATCCAGGATGTGGCCGCACCCGCCTGTAGTTGGAAATCAGTGGGAAGCGAAGGTGGCGGTAAAATTTGGCAAAAATGTGACACGCCCAGTTCGTAGGTATGAGTCGACGTGAGTCACAGGGTATAAACAAAACAAAATAACACAAATAAAAATAAGACGACAAAGTGACGGCGGGCTAGCGCTCAAGTTGAGTGCAACTTTATTCTCGCCTCCACTTACACAAATAGAAATTTAATAAGGCACTGAGACTTATGAAAAGTAAATTAAGTGATTCCACTTCCAGGAAAAAAAAGAAAGCAGAAAAGACTTAGGACACACATATCTAAAACGTTATCATAATGTTTCTATAATGTAGCTTTTTTGTGGCTAGCATGATTTTACATTTGGCACAAGACGAGCAAAGCAAACTACCAAGTAGAATTGGATGTTTTAAGCGTTGTCAGAAAGTTGAAATTGATTGTGGGTCCAAGAATCTCAGAAATTATGTTTTCCGTTTTGCTATCATATGGTGGATAAAACTCGCCACGCTGTAGATAGATCTTTATCAAATTTGGTAGGCGGGTTCTTTACTATTAGACAAGATTAGTTCTTGTTCTTACAAAATGTTAGATGTTAGCAATTTTATAGTCCAACTGTCATGTATGTACCAGTTGCCATCCTTTGCCGTGCAATATAGTTCTTCTTACATCTAACTTACTAAACGTTATATTATTTAGATGTTCGAAGACAATTAATAAATTGCAAGAGTGCGTGTTCTTCAATCACACCCTTCAATCGGTGGAACATATCGGTTGGAATCAAAATACGCAGTGATTGATTGTAAACTATGTTCTGTTAGCATAACGCTCTTTATTCTCAAATGTAAACATACATATGACATGTCCCAATAGGACTAACATACATTTCTGGCAGAAATGGATACTGTATGGTTCATAGAACCTACGAAGATCTTTTAATATGTTAGACAACGTGTTGAATGTTAGTAAACGTCTTCTATATATAGCTACTCTCAAAGATATGGAAATATCTGCACCCTTACTCTATACTGCAGTAGGTATAGAAGATGCGTTAAAGCGTTGACATTATGCTTTTTGCTAGATATGATATAGCTTATTATCATCATATCACTTATTCTATCCGTCGATGAAAGTTAAACATCCGGGTAATAAGATAAGCCACATAATAGTGTGGTTTTCCGAAATCTTAACCAGTTGTGCGAGTAACTATCATTTCGATCACTTCTTCTATAGCCTGATTTTATGAAACTTTGATGGCCTTATCACAACTACGACAGATCTAAAACTAAAACTAACCTAAAAGTAAAATAAATCTTAGACAAAGCTATCCAATGACGTGCTGGCTGCTTCTGTTCTACTGCTGCGCATGCGGGTTGATGCTTGTCACCATGACTTTCACTTGATCAGAGAAGGTCTCGGCTTGACGTTTGAAGGCCTGAAGGAGTACCAGGCTGCACGGAGCATCGCTGAACGCCTGTGGGAGACCCATGTTCTCCATCTGAAATACAAGATGGCGGAACTTTGTTATCGTGCTTAAAATTTGACGAATCTGAACATAACGTCAAATAAGGAGCTGTTGAACTTGATCAATGTGAGGCACAAAACCATCAAAATGTATAGGTAAAACATATGGTACTACATGATCAATATCATACCAGTTGCTTTTGTCAGCATAATACTAGTATCCTCAGACTACAAAGGCGCACAACAGTTACTATCCAAGCCGAGGTAATTTGGGAAGATTGCAACATGCCATGATATGCCTCGTTTTCTGTCCGCACGCCTCTGCTTGGAGAGTATACCACAGCAACTTCCGTCTCTTACAAAACCCCCTTCAACCCCTATATGCAGACAATCTCGAATTGGTGCGCGTAGGCAGCGAACGTTGTCGCTGTGGGCCATCGTGCCAGAGTACAGAATACTGACCATTTCCCGCACGGTCTCCACCTGTGAGGCGATACTAGCTGTGGAGTCGACCTCTCGGGATTCGGATTCGTCCTCCATCTCCTCAAACACGGGCTCCAGAACACAGTTCCACACTTTCAGGGCAAGGTCCGTTTCAGCGATTTCTTCACCAATCTGCGAAAGCAACAATCCCAACCATTGTCAGTTCTAACAACAAATGGTACTAGCTTACATTCTAAGTAAACTCAGTTTAAAATCCATACTATCACTGTATAAATGACTCAAAGAATATATTCAAAATACTCTTCACGCACTTGACCACAGTGATTCAAAATCTGTTGGGTGATAAAAGGGTTTATACAATATAATGGGCCCCGAACTGAGAGTTGTGCACCTGATTTCTGAGTGAGGATGATGTAGAGGTTATTGATTATCACTCCTTGTATTCCTACCGTACTATTCTTGCACACTTAACTCCAGGTTTAAAGCTATCTAGATGAGGATGCTCCTACTGTACATGGTAGGAATAAGCTAGGTATGTCGAGTGGATTTTACCTGCTCAACGGACGGCGTAGCGTTGAAAAGCCCAGGGTCCCGGCGACACAGTGGGTTCCCAATCCCCTGCAAGAAACCTTTTGGACACTCTTCCTCTCCACACTGTAACAAAAAAAAGTACTATAACACCCTCTTATCAGTCTCCCTGTGGCAGTAGACTGAGGATTCTTGGTGCTGCGTACTTCTACTTCCACTTTTTCAACTAAAGCAAACCCGTTTGCCTGCTTGAAGCAATCTATTAACAGTCCTATTATCAGAGGGGTCTGAGGCAAGATTTTCTCGAGGCATGTTAGCTCTGTCAGCGAAAGGCTTGACCGCATAAGCCCTGGAAACAATCTGAATTTCAGACTACCCTTCCGTGGACTAGTTCTATGCTACTCAAGCCATTGTACGCGTAGCTTCTGGGGTTGCCGCCTCTTATTGTTCTGGTTGACTTTCTTTGTGTTAAGGTCAGTCGGTAGTGGGATAATGTTTCTTGCCATGGTTGTTGTTACATAATAAGGCATGAATTGCTGCACACGTGTGTATAGTGCATTAGTTCCTTAGATTCGTCGAAGGAAAGTATTTCGTAGAAGGGAGGAAGACTCCAGGAAGCAAGAGATTATATATATATATTTTTAATTCCTTCAATAGCATATTGGTTGCTTTTATTTGTTGTCAAGAGTTGGAAATTAGAAAACTAAACTAAAACTCTAAACCTTTTCTTTTCAATTTACTACCTAGCCACACACAGCCAAATGTGTGAAAAGTAAGCTAAAAGATACACACAAAGTCTGCACAATATACTAGCAAATATGGTTACAAATGATATTTGTCGAGTTTCAGCATGCTTTTCTCTTACAAATTCCTTACTTGATACATTTCTTTAGAAAATGACGAATACATCGTCATATATTTTTAAAGACTAAAATGTGGAGTTTTAGGAGTAACGTGTACTCACATAGTTCTCCTTCGCACGGTCTAACGTATCGTCCGCAGTATCCTTCAGGACCAACGACGCCGCCCGAAGATGACGTAATCGGTGCCGGAAACGCCCGAGCTCGGACGACGAAGCCCCGATGGCAAGAAGAACAACACAGAGCAGATATGTTCGGAGGAAGGCCATTTTCTAAAGAAAATATAATCACGATTTTATTTCCATACTATTTGCAAGTGCGATTTGTTGAACTTTGAGAAAAAAAAGTTACCATTTTTTTCCCTTTGTGGCATAAACTTATAATTCAAAGTTTTTTTTCTGTCCTAACACAAACTAGCTTTCTATTTTCATCATAAAGCAGTAAAATTATGTCGGCCAATAAAACACAACAGAACATAAATCTTCCATTTTGAAGAACAAAATGAGTCAGAGAAAGAACTATCCATGCAGCATAAAAGAGGTATGCACACTTCAGATATCGGGGTCAATATATTATTGACAAGGCCTCGATTACGTCGTTTTTACTGTGTTGAATTATGAGAAGTAATGTTTTATCTACATGCTAGGCCAGAGTAGATCACACTTACCAGTCGGTGGTTGTTAAACTGGACCAATGTAGAAGATGTCATAGACAGTATGCTTCTTCAGATCGGATTGTCATGCCCTTTTTATACAAATTTTATGAAAGGATGTAGTCATGATGTTCAAAAATATCTCATTGAATAACGGGGTTTAATAAAATCTTAACTAAACTAGTGGAAAATGACCAGAAAACTTAAAAAAGAAGTGTTTTGCTTACGTCATACAGTAACATTTATATTTTCCTTGTTTCGTACATTCATATCTTGGGTGTGGTCGTGGGACTTACCAGAAAAAGCGTCTTACGTCATAAGCTTAGAATTTGTGATGATTTGAAAGAATCTAAAAGTTTATTTTTTTTCAGATATTTCCTTCCTACAAAGAGAAAAAATTATCTGCCATACCATCATTCTTATCATAAAGTAGTAACAGTTTTTTTTTAAGTTTTTTTTTCAAAATAATCTCTGGTGCCACTGAAATTCATTTATTTTGTCATACTAAAAAAAGAACTCCTTGCAACACGTCAGAAAAAAGATACCCGTATTATCGTCGTATAGGAGAAAAAACTTTGTCTTTGGTCGTGTCGAATTGTATCTGATGGGTCTCGAGTATCAGATTTTGAACTGTAGGTCAGTTTATCTAATACAATATTTTTGCACGCCTTTTCCTAGAAAAATGCGCTGACTTCCTGTCAATACTGCACGTGCATGCCACGCCCATACCACGGATGTATATGATATGAAAGAAGTCAAAAGTCTTTTTTTCAGATATTTTCATTTCCAAAAAGACCAAGAATCATCTGCCATACCATCATTTTTATCATCAGGCAGTCTTTTTAACAAAACCTATTCTAAAGAACCACTAATACCGCTAAAATATACTGTTGAAAAAAGAACTTCTTCAAGCACCTGAGAAAACGGATACCGGTAGAGGAGAAAAGACTTTGTCTTTGGTCGTGTCATATTGTACCCAATAGGTCACGAGTATCAGATTTGAAAAAAAATAAGTCAGTTTATCAAATACTATTATAATGTTGTTGAACGACTTCGAAAAATGCGCTGACTTCCTGTCAATCTTGCACGTGCATTCCACGCCCATATCACGGACGTGTATGACTTGAAATAATTCAAAAATCTGTTTTTATCAGATATATTTCTTCCTACAAAGAGCAACAATCATCTACTGTACCAAATTTTTACCATAATGTAGTCGATAGTCTTTTAACAAGACTTTCTTACAAAAAGATCCACTAAAACCACTGAAATTGTCACACAGAAAAAAACGACATTCTTGAAACAGCTCAGATTTTTAAAAAATCTCGAAGAGGAAAAGCAAATTGTCTTTGGTCGTGCCATAGGTCACGTGTAGTAGACTTGAATAATTAGGTAGGTTAATCCAATACAATGTTGCTGAACGCCTTTTTCCCCAAAAAGGAAACTTCCTCTTCGTCAATTCTCACGTGCATGCCGCGCCCACATCCACGTGTCCATTTCATAGCGTTTTTTTTTTGTTCAGTTGTTGATTCAGTGGTTGGGTTGTTTTGAAATTCAGAAAAAGGATGAACGATGATACTACATGCTGATTGTGTGACATACCAATTGCGTTTCCTTTATAACCGTTATGACGTTGACATCATTTCAAATGATCGTGGGGGTTTTCCCCAACCAGCAACCTTGCGTGGTCACTCACCGGACACGTGAGTGGACAATGGTCACCGCCCTTTCGTCCAGAACACAGCCCTTCCCTCCAGAGCAGACTCTACACATTATACTTGGGTTTATCTTTACGAATAATGACCTATTAATAGCGAGACCTGGATGAAATTTAACATGTACCGTTTTATGATCACGATATGGCAAAAAATAGATTTTTAGATACCGCTACTACAATCTGTCCTAAAATTGATTCGGGTCACAATGGAAAATGTACTTGAGGACAATTGTGATGTTTTATTTTGCGACGTTCTATTTTATCTTGGCTTTCGCATTGTTCGTTGTTAATCGTTAACTTTGGCCCATCGTTTCGGCATGATAGAATACATTGTAGTTATTATATAGAGAAAAATATATCATAAATTACTCGTAGATTACGTTCATTATCTTCGCCAGCGAAGATTATAAGATTGCTTACTTGGGTCTGTATGTAGGTCAACAGCATATAAGTCGAGAAATTGTGGATGGAACTTTTTGATTTTTTGTAGGTGTGTAGCGGTTGTCGAAAGGCATGCCTAGTTTGAAAATGGTTTACCTGGCGTTTTCCTACGGTACAGCAGCGACCTTTGTATTTTTTCGAGGTTTGTTTCGAGAAGCATAACTCAAAATGCAGCTGGGCGATTTCTACGATATTTGGCAGGTGTGTAGCGGTTGTGTAAAGGATTGTCATGTGCGAGAATGGTTTAGCTAGCTTTTACCTATGGTGCTGTAGCTGGCTTTGTATGTAATTGCGTTTGTCTGTTAACACGATAACTCGAGATGTTCTACATGGATGCTAATGATATTTTGTTGATAGGTAGGGGACACAGAAAGGAAGGTCAAGTTCGATAATGGGCCTCCTAGCGACTTGTTTTGGTACTGCAAGTGAGCGTCAAAGCTTGCGCCTAAATTTTCCAGAAGTGCCATGTTCATGATTTTTAAGTGGTGGATAGCTGTTGGGACTAGGAGTAAATGGTGTAATTTTGGGCCCCCTAGCAGCTTGTTTGGAACTGCAGTGGGTCTTATAGTTTGTAACTTTTAAAAAGGATAACTGCAGAGGGGATTGATGGATATTCTTTGCTTTTGGTAGGTAGGTACTTAGGGTGATTATCAACATAATGAGATGCTAATTATGTAAATTGCGATCTACTTAATATAATTACTTTGGGATTCTTATCATGGAGAGAACCACATCCCTTACAAAAGTGGTGTGCAGTGCAACATGACACTGGCACCATTGTCACCCTAGTCCAGCACTAATGTGTGGACCATTAATCTTCATTTATCATTCAAGCCCTTCAGACAGAAGCAGAAGCCTGATCTCCTTTCCCTGACAAGGGCCAGTCACACCAAATTAACCCCCTGCCCTCAGTCTCCGGGTCTTAGCACAGACAAATCAAAGGTGGAGCAGAACTAATCGTCATGCCATGGCAGGGTGTTACACCCCTGCCCGTTTGAGGCATAAGACATGGTCACGTAAAAAAAAGATTAAAACATCGCGGTGGGCCAAATCAGGCTGTCAAAGGTGCCAACGTAATCCTCATGAGTTGTTCGATCGCATACAGTACGCTTAATGATTCAAATACTATTTCGGGATGAGATTTGAAGAGTCAAAGTTGGCCTTCAAACTGGCTCTTTTTGCCTGATTTTGGCCTCGATTTCACACTGCATGGGGGTTTCCGTGCAACCGATTACGACAATATCATATACTTCCGGGTTGTACGAGTGCGGTCATAGAACGCGGGTGGTATCGTATCTTGTCTCGGTTTGTGCTAGGTTGTAGAGGAGGATCTAAGTAAGGCTTATGAATATACTAGTACTTGGAGATTAGCAATTACTATGCCTGTCAATCAGCTATTTTGTCTTTGCGGGGCTATGAATGGGGGGATCTGAGTAGCCTGACGTGATAGCCAGGCCAGGTAGACTGTGTAAAATACCTCTGACTTAACTCGCGATTGCAAAACTTTACTTACTATTTTCATGAGATGGACACAAACATTCACCAAGGCGGGGCCGTAACAATCCTTACGTATGACCCTTAGGTAACCCTTAGATGACCTATTATCTAATATATAGGCCAGTCACTCAAAGTTTGTTTACTATTTCTTTTTTACGAAAAGACTGCAATGTACATTTTGTAGAGTGAAATCTTACATAAAACTAAAGACCTAGCCTAACCTAGCCTAACTAAAGACCTTATATCCAGCTTTGCTATATCAACATCTCGTATTAAGCTGTATTTGGTGCTTATCCGGCCCATTATAGCCATAATTACATACATTAATCATTCAAAAACAACGACCTTCGATAAAGAATGTTTATTTGGCGAAGATGTGTGTTCGAGGAACTCTAGTTTGTGCTAGAATACACTTATTACATTGATGATTTTTAAAATCTCATTTACATAAATCTATAGGAATTATCCTGTCTTTAGTTTGCTTGTTACATAATCTAGTTTGTAAATCACGATTTCAGTGTCATTTTACAATGGACTTTCAGAACTGGAGGTGTGAAAATTTTAAAAATATCTTAAGCAAAAGGGGTTTTTCCGTTTGTTTAACAGGATATCGTTGTTGAAAACAATATACGCAATGCATACATTACGCAGCAACGTCGCATTTTTAGAATTAACCTTAATGGAGCAAAGTAGCAAATGTAAGTCGAAGTAACATGTATTAAAAAATAAATAGATAAATAAATAAATTTAAAAATTACATAAAAATGCAAAAATGTCCAACCATATGGGGCAATTTCATCTAACTTTAACAATCTTGCTTATCTCCACCGAGTTTTGTAAAACGTCTAAATATAGATTTTATTTACAACTCAAGCATTATAACGTTTGCCTGATTTGTTTGTTTTCCTTTTCCCGCATTTTCTTTGGACTTTGACAGCACATAATTCAAAATACTTTCTTTGTAAATGTCCGACTTATTCCTTTATGATTTCTAAATTGTGTTTTGTATTTATTATTGATCATTTGTAACTTAACTTCTGTTACATCATTAACTTTATATCAAACTTAATGCATTTAGCCCCATTGGGGCATGAACATGCAATAAACATCATTGTCATTGTCATTGTCATTGTCATTATACTTCATGTTAGGATTTCAACTTATATCATGAGATATTTTATACCATTCGATTATGTATGAATGAAACATTTCAAACGATCTAACGATTTAATGTAGTTTACTCTAGTTGTCCTTTTTTTATAATGCTCAAATGTCTAATTGAAATTGAATCACCATTTTTGCCCCTAAGATACATATAAGCACTCAAAAGTCACTGCTATGCTGATAAAGCTAGTTAACTATTATCCGTGGGGTAACCTATATCCGTTTTCTTAAACAGGGTATTTAGGGATATCAAGTCGACAGACAGTGCTTTCAAGCTATTTATTTTGAGAACACTGCAGTTTGACACCACCGTCCGTCGATTTAATATCCCTAAATGGCCTGTTTTTTTTAAACAACGGATATATTCAAATACAATTCAATCTCTACAACTGGATAAAAACGGATATTTATTTCCGGACGTTTCGAGTGACATCCATCACTCTTCTTCAGCTTTGAAAGAATGAACAACGGATATAGGTTACCCCACTGATAAAGGTGAACTGGCATTAAGCTAAGGACACAACCCGCCATGCGTGCAAATACGTGCTCTCTATGTGCCAAAACGTGGGTAATCTTTGGGGATCCATAAGTGGTAAGTACCGCCTCCGTACGAACTCGTAGGGAATCCGACGGATTTCGGAGCACGCAGATACACAGAACTTCACGTGATATTACAAGATATTACAAGAGTAACTGCACCAATTGACAAGTACATTATGAAATCCAACGAATGCTCCTTCTCTTTTCAAAGAGTAACTGTGCACTATGTCCATGAGCTTTTAACATATCTTCCCCAGTGTTATTCAACAGGTTTTGACAATATCGATAATACATTACTACGCATATCTGCCGACCACATAGCTACCCCTTTGTGCCACATATTCAACAGTTCCATTGAACAGGAGATTTTCCCCACACAGTGGAAAAGTGCTAAGGTACTTCCGCTAATAAAAAACAAATACCTTCCCTTAAATGGTCCAAATAGCCGTCCCATCAGTCTCCTACCAGCAATAAGTAAATTAATGGAGAAAATATGTAAAGACCAAATCCAGTCATACTTAGTCTCTAATAACATTCTGTCCGATCGCCAGCATGCATACAAGATGCATCACTCCACTGCTAGTGCTCTTGTGCAAATGACAGACAGATGGCGAGAGGAAGTAGACAAAGGCAATCTTGTAGGTGCAGTGCTCTTGGATTTCAGCGCCGCCTTTGACGTGGTAAACCACAAGGTGTTGTTAGCCAAACTAAAGAGCTACGGGTTTGTCCAGTCGGCCGTCAATTGGGTCAACAGCTATCTGACAGATAGAACACAGGCTGTCAGTGTTAACGGTGGAGTCTCATCACTCAGGAAATGCTTGAGTGGTGTTCCACAGGGGAGTTGCTTGGGGCCATTACTTTTTTGTATATATACCAATGATTTACCCACTGCTATAACTCACTGTAACATAGAGTTGTATGCTGATGACTCCACTCCTTCCGCTTCTGGCCCAAATGTCTCTATGATACAAAACACACTTCAGGCCGAACTTAACCATATATGGGACTGGGTACAAGCAAACAAATTAGTATTAAATGTGGAGAAAACAAAATCGATTTTGATGGGAAGTCGCCACAGATTAAGGAGCAACCCAGAGTTACAGCTTTCTTTGAATGGCAAAAGGATTGAACAAGTATTTCAAGCAAAACTACTTGGTTTCATTATAGATCAGTACTTAACATGGACACAGCAAGCAGACAAAGTCCTGAACAGGATGACTGGTTCACTAGCAATGCTTAAGAGATCTAGACATCTGATTGTGGATGGACCGCTAAAGATGGTGACGCAGGCACTAGTGTTATCCCATCTGGATTATTGTGCTTGCTTGTTATCTGCCTGCCCTCAGACCTCCTTGAACAAGCTACAGATTCTGCAAAATAGGGCAGCTAGACTAATTCTTAATGCGCACTATAATGAGAACATTGATTATATGCATAGTAAACTACAATGGCCAACAGTTAAAGAAAGATTGTACACAGGCACTCTTTCTATGTTCAACAAGCTATTAGTATCTAAGGAACCTAGAGCTATGTATAGCAGATTAGAAAACATTAGTAGCAGACATGAGCACAGAACTCGTCTTGCGACAAGTGGTGGTTTTAGATTACCTAAGCCAAGAACTGCGGCCTTGACAAGGACCTTCTTGTATAGATGCACCAAGTCATATAACACTTTCCCACCACAAATGAAAGCAACCTCACCTTACATTTTCAAAACACACATTGTGAATTGGATCCGGACAAAAATCAACACAAACAAACCCTTGCAGGATTGGTGGTAGACGAATTTGTATGTTGATATGATGTAGATAATTGACTTGTGTTGTGGATATTTTCTTTGTTAATTACACCCATTTGGTTATTTTATTTATGGTTTCAACGATTGATGTTTTGTTACTTATGTTATAGCCTTTGACCTCTGACCCCTCCTCATTACTTCTGTTTACTGAGTTTATGTTACATTTTTGTAATCAGTTCACTTCAGTTTTTCTTATGTCATACAGTATACATGTACTTTTGTTGACTTTATGTTATTTGATGGTTTTTAATTTGTAATGTTGATGGACGACTCCAGGAAGAATAGAGTTATGATAATAATTGTAACTCTAATTGGAGATCGAAATAAACAAACAAACAAACAAACGTGGAGGAAAAACTTTGAGTGCCATCGGGCTGCGGATTCGCCCCCTGTACGTGCCAGTACGGGCGACGCACCTGCCCTGTACAGCCTGAACGTTTTCAGAAATACGTGGCGGACGTGGCCTCCCAAAAAACGTACGGACAAATTGCACGTACGGCGGGTTGTGCCCCTAGCTTTACATGTTTGTTTTACTACTTAAACACCGTCGCCATTAGTTTGTGTATGGTGTTTTCGGTGGAAAAGTGGCCAGGACAGGCCTAGGTAGGACACCTTTACTCCTTTTGCATCATCTCCGCAAACTCGTCAAAGCTCACCTGTAAAACATCCGAGATACTTGAACAGTGGGTAACAAACACAAAGTCAGGTGTGCATGTAAGTGGAGCGAAAAAATGAAGAAAGAAGGAATGAAATATCCTGAATGAAGTATCCTGACAAATTAGTCAAGTCAGATATATAAGTACAGACAATCACTAAGCCTTTAAAATTTGTTGTTGATTTGGCATAACAAGTGTAGCGTAATATGACTGGTATTCTGCTCTTACCTGTCCATCTTCATCTTTATCAGCCTCACGGACGGTCTCTTCTATCTCTTAACCCGTCAGCTGCTCTCTGCATGTCGATCAACACCTGATGCAGCTTCTCAGCGCTGATGAAGCCGTTGCCATCCTACATAAGACAAAGTTTGGAGTGAAAAGGTTGAAAATACTTTGAGGCCTGTGCTGACCCCTACTTTGAAGTGGTCAGTCCCTAAATTGACGTCATGAAAAGCCAAGATGGCGGCATATATGAGGGCTGATGATGATGATGATGATGAAATTCTGTTGAAACCCTTGGCGTTGATTTTCTGGAGTGCACCATATTTATCATGAGTGCCGTGATAGAGAATGCGTTCCACGGGCTCTTTGCTGTTGGAGTTGTCAAACTCCATCTGGTCCTTCCTCACCTGGTACTGACGCCACAGTCGTGGATTCTGTATGCGCTGGATCTGTGAGAAACATTATTACAATTATTATCAATCTGGCACAACGTGTTTTCAATAGGTAAGGGTAAAGAATAATGACAGTCCCATATCCTTGTTGAGGTCGTAGGGGCTGTAGGTTGTTATCCAATGTGTCTATGACATGGAAGTTGAAGGCGTAGCCTATTCGTCTCCTTACATCGTCTTTAATTTTACTTCTCCCTTCAAAGTCAGGTATCCATTTTATACCTTGGTGAAGAGAGCAAAGTCAAGCTGCGTAGCCGTTATCGGTGTACACACATATTTATTGACAGAGTAAAAGATAAAATTAGGTAACAGACCATCTTCAGTTTTGTTGCCATCAATTTATTCCTGTGAATGAGTATGAATATGACAACATTTAATTTTTTAAGTTGACATGCATTATGTTTTCGAAAACAATGTAATAAATTATTGTTACCTTCAAAATTTGTGCCCCGGAAGCTCCGAGACTGTTCTTGAATGGACCTTGCACCTTCTTGTACTCCTCTGAAGTTGGTCGCAGGTCCACAACCTTCACTGTGTCACCTTCGGCCATCTTTTCCCAGTGGTCCGGAAGTTTCACTGCATCAGGTCAGATAAGTTAGCTATGATAAGGGTTAAGTTAATAGACAGTATGAGGGTACACTTTTATCACCTATGATAATCTGTAATAAAGAATCGTCAGAATTGCCCTGAAGAAGGTGACAGACGGTCACCGAAACATGGATGAAATAAAGCACTTGGTTGAGTGCAAAGAATCTTTTTATCCACTCCCTTGTACACAGTTTTGTTGCCACCATTGTCATGTGCAAAATAAACAGAAGTCAATTGCCTGATAGATATTGTGAGCTATCAAGTCAAGTACAATGACTGGTCTTATGTCATTGTGGTTTGCTCAGATTACGTATGCTCTAGAAACAAGATTAATCGTACCTGCTGTCTTAAGTTCGTGCCTGACAATCTTGATAGCATATTTGGGGTCGTCTCCAACAACGTTCTCTGTCATAGCTTGAAGGTCAATTTCCAGAAGATCCTCCTCAGTGTCGACAACGACACGTCTCTTTCCCTCACTGAATGCAATTTCTATCTGCATATTGACAGTCGGCTCGTACGGTTGTCTGTCCTCTTTGCCGTCGATGGTTTCCACGTAATACCACTGGACTTCTTTGGCGATGCGCTCAGCTTTGCTATGCTCTCCTTTGATTACTTCCTTGAGCATTTCATCTATGGCCTTCTTTGCCTGAAGCACATTCTTTGTAAGGCCTTGTAGACGGATTCGGCTGAGTCGTCTACCTTTCTCAATGTTGATCTGGACGTCGAAACGAGACTCTAGATCTTTAATCCTTCGCTGTTGATCTTCGGAGAGCTTTTCGATGCTTTCCGAGTCCTCCACGATGTCTTCTGTGAATTTTTCTCTTATGGTTTTGTTGATGATCGCCTCTGCCTTTCTGATGGCTCCTCTGTTCCCGGCGAAGGTGGTAGATTGTCTCTTGTTTTGGAAGTGGGGCTCGACGACCTCTTCGTTGATCTTTTGGCGGACTTCAACTTTTGAACTCTTACATTCCTCGGTAACTGAAACAAATAAAAAAGCATGTAAACAGACATAAAACTTTTGGAATGCCATCAACGCATAAACATGTAAACGTCATAATTATACAGGATTTATGCAAGACGAGGCTGAAGTCTGTAAAAGTTTTATTTTACGCTTCTAGTACATCTTTCATTTGTCATACCATCTAAACGATTGAAATATACTATTGAGACAAAAATCATTTCTTTTGGACGCAAGGGTAGTCAAGTTGTTCATTTGTATATGTACATGCATGATGCTATACCGCTGTCTACACCCAATTTGCACTTTGCTTCATTCCACGAGCATTAAGACTGCACTATAATACCAGTTTTCAATAACTTTACTATGCATATTAAGTGACCAGTGTTCGGAACTCTGCTTATCTCTGCTTATTTTAATTATTACGGAAATAAGCCTCTCCTTGTTTCTGGCCTTGTTTCTGTTCTAAGCTTTAGATTACTCTACAAAATTTCTGTACACAAGACTGATGAATTCAAAGCTCCTTGCTTATAACATGTTTTGTTGGCAATAAGAATTACAGAACTTACCAACAATGTCACCAAGAATTATTTCCGTTTTTCTTCTTTCCCTCCTGCGATGAAAATTGATGTTACTGATGTCGTCGTGAATGTCCGGGTTCGGACCTTTCAGCAGAGACTCTAACCGGGCTGTGACGTCAGAGTACACGTTCATGACGTCAAAGTCACTGCCATGCTCCACGACTTTCTGTGAGAAGTCCACTGTGCTGGACAGACAGCCTAAGGTGCTGTCAACACTGTCCGCTGTAGCAGAGAGCTTCTTGGAACGGGCTGCTGTGATGGCCGCTAACTTTTCTTGCAGTTCAGTCTGCTTGCGTCTGATAAGGTCATTGTAATACTTGATCTCTTTCTCTGCAGCTGCGTCGATGTCGTCTGCAGCTTTCTTACTCATGGTGTCTAGTTCTGCCTGCTTCTCAGTTACGAACTCTGCAAAATGCCGGTATACCTCAACTTTCGGCATCGCAGATTCCAGTTTGCCTTTGAGCTCTGCCCTGACGTCATTCGCTACGTCTGCCATGTAGCTGTAGCCGTGATCCTTGTGCTGCAGTACCGTGCAGTCTCGGCAGATGGGGTGCTTGCACGTCTCACAGTAGAACTTCAGCTTCTCGTCTTCGTGTTTGGGACACATCGGCAGTGATGTTGACTTGACTGGTGACGGGTTGGTGAGCAGTAGCTCTTTTAGCTCCGCCACGCCGATGACTTCATGGTCGCGCGTACGTTTAGCACGGCGGTGAACTCGAGCGCATTCGTCACAGAGAAACTCCTCACACAAAACACAGCCGTGACTAGCCACGTTTACTTCACAGTTGTCACACGGCACTTCGTCATCCTCCTTGCTAACCAAACTCTTGTGAGTGTCAACGGTGTCCCTCAAGCTCAGGACAAAGAAGTTGTTTTTGAGCCCAGCGACACCGCCCCCCGGAAGTACAGTTTCGGTCCGACATGTTGGACACGGAAACTTGTCCTTCCCGTCGCCTTGTTTCACTACAAATTTCTCCAGACAGTCCTTACAGAAGGTGTGAAGACATGGAAGGATCTTGGGGTCCTTAAAGGGCTCCATGCAGATGGTACACTCCAGAAAGTCGCCCGATATCTGACTGAGTATGGCCTCCGCCATGACTGTACCTGTACGCCTCAGTGCACACTTTGTACACCGTTAGAGCAGAGAGTGCGTCATTGGTTACGATTGTTTACTGTACAAAGGTTACATGTTATTGCAGTTGGACGTACAGAAAATTACTCATTGCATGAACTGTACCGTCATCAACAAACACTAGTACTATCTTCACTTTTATACTTTTATTTTCACATGGCGACAGTAACATTTCTATACTATTTATGTTAAAATTACTAGACACGATCATGACTACCTTTGGTCGGGGGCATATTACAGCAGATTTCGCTCAACCCCCTGTGGCTGTGCAGAAATGGACCATTCCAATATTGGTTTCGAAAGCATTACGCCCTGCGAGGATGGGATCTTCCGGTGGCACCTCAGGTTACATAGACCAAGGACGTTACATCAGCTGATGTAACGTCCTTGCATAGACCAGTTCAAAAAACCTCAACACCTAAAATACTGTAATATAATACATCCAGTCCTAAGTTTAATCTAATAAAAATCCCCCAGGCAAGAATTGAATCTTCCTTTCCTGACCTTGTCACTGCTGTTTGGAAAGCCAAATATTTGAGAGACGGTGCTCGCTCCCCATTCAAAGCGAATCACACGGGCCTGGCGCTAATTAATATTCATGAGCAGGTGCGAGTCTGGGCCCATGGGTTAACGACCTATAGGTCGTAAATGGTGTAAATGTCCTGTAAATTGTAACTAATGCCACGTGAATTTCAAACAAAATCTTGTGAGGCGAAAATAAAAGAATTCGAAAAAAAAGATTGGTAAATAGATAGCCTACGTGTCGTTATCATTACAAACTGGAATATACATGTACCATAGCTCAAAACTCAGAGAAAATTGCAAATATTTGGTTTAAGTGTTATGCATTGTCAATTTCATTGGGAAAATTGCAAATTTCTGGTTTTTATGTTGCTTTTTATGTATACACTTGTAATAGATTTTGAAAAAAAAATGAAAATAAAAGATTATGTTTACAAGGCTGCAACAGTGTGTTGTGTGCTTGTCCATCAATGGTTAAAACTGCTACATCTGTAGGTCAAATTGTTGTTACATAGTCTTCGAAAACAAGACAACTTACCTAATCTATTTAGTATTTATTAATTTAACATTAGTAGACACTGTATTGTATATCATAAGGGTAACCACGCACCCACAGTCGTTATATTGATGATATTATAAAGTCAAGGTTAACGTTACATATAACAAATACCACGAGATGTGAGAAAACATTTTGACAGTATTTTTATTTTATTTTTTACAAGCATGTGAAAAGATTAAAGCCTAGCTTCGCTTGGCCTACTCGTGCTGTGATGAGAACAATATCCAATATCCAAGTTACATGTAGCTTTTGTTGTATGTGTTTGTTTGTGTGTGTGTGTGTGTGTGTGTGTGTTTGTATGTGCGTGTTTGAATGTGTGTGTGTGTATATGTGTGCATGTGTGTGTGTATGTGTGAGTGTGTGTGTGTGTGTGTGTGTGTGTGTGTGTGTGTGTGTGTGTGTGTTTGTATGTATGTGTGTGCGTGTATTATGGTAGACATTTCAATCCATCAGAATCGGTGATAATGTCAACCTTATCCTTATGAGAATAATTCTTTACCATGTACTAGATGTATTATATGATATCATTTGATGCACTTTAATTCTTATGGTTTGGAAACACATGCAAATTTAAGTCTCACAAAACCTAGAGCGAGTCGCATCAATCAATTCTAACCCCTACATGGGTGGGGGTGGGGGAGAAGGAGGGGGAGAGGGAGGGTGAACCCCATCCCTCTCCATCTCCTCATAGCGCTCTTCCATCTCCTGGCGGAACTCCCTCATCATTTGCACGAACGGATCCATGTGGTTGTCCTCCTCCCTGTGGAGAGGACGCTCGCGGGTGTCGTTCTCCAGACCCGAGCGATGGCCGCCCTTCCCCCTTCCGCGCTCCTCCCCCCGGTACTGCATCATCCACAGGCTCTTCTCCAGCCACTCCTGCCAGAGTTTCGATTTCTCCCTGTCACAGTCCTGGAAGAGGAAATTTGCATAACATTTGCTTCAAACACTGCGTAACGTTTGCCTACATTATGCAAATATGTAGCTACCTGAATGTGGATACTCGACAGCCTCATAACAGGCTACTCTCTGAATATAATGGAACATCAGTTCAATTTTCAGGCAGCTCTAATTTTTCTTAATCCTCTTTGTAGTGTATTTGTTAACATCTTGCCCCTCATGTGCACATGTTGGAGATACAACAGAAATTTATCGAAAACTTTTTCCCAATCATGGCAAACTTACTGACCAATCATGTCGCCTCTTAACCGTAGGCGGTGACGTGATTGGCTGGCGACTGCAGGCCTTGGTACTGAATTGACCATCATTTCTGGATCCCATACCTGAATCATGCTCGTCATAAGCCAATCACGTCGCCGTCTACGGTCAAGAAGCATCGTGATTGGCTGGTGACGGCTGGCGAGCGTTAACTGGATCACTTACCAACCTCATGCTCGTCCCCAAACACACAAACGGTGGCCAGTCGTCACCAACCAATCATGTTGCCGTCTACGGCTAAGAGGCATCATGATTGGCTGATGACGACTAACAAGCGATAATTCAATCATGTACCAACCTCGTGCTCGTCCCCGTACACACACGGGGGTCTCTCCGCTTCACGGTGCAGCCTGTGCACGTACCAGCTGGCGCCCATGAACATGAAGATCGCTAGGAATGCCAGCACGCAGATCATCAGGATCTTACACCGCCGATAGCACGCCTTCTTCTTCCGCGGGCGAGTCAGACGGCTTGGGCTTGTCTAGGTACAAATACAGAAAGAATATGGAAATGAACTACGCATACGGTTGATGTAATGTTTATTTTCAAAGCTGGATATTTTTGTGGTAGCGTAATAAGGGATTCCTTTGAAATAAGTTGCTCAATTAATTCTTAAAGGGGATCACCTTAGAGATTCATAAATATGGATAATTGAAATTAAGTACAATGGCTACGTACACTTTGGTAAAGTGTTAAAATCTATGAGACGATTTTAACATCGCCCTCATTCATACTCTAAGTTACGTTTCATTCGTACTAACGTTACATGTATCAAGTTTACATTGGCTATGAAAAATCACATGTTGTATGTCCTTTAACCCAATCTCACAACAAAAACACACACACACACACACGCACACACGCACACACACAAACACACACACAAACACGTGCACTCTCTTCGTATAATACCGAAGCCCGCTTACCGAAGGTGGACAATAGACCGGCGTTGAAACCACGAAACGAGGCGGCGAAGGATCGGGCGATTCCGGCACGGGTTCTTCGGCCATCGTCGGTTCTGCCTGCATCGCCAACTTCCCGTCAGCACTGGCTGTAATCTTCACCATGACTGAAATCTGACGGAAAAGTCACAAAACGGAATAAGCAGGTATAAAAGATAGCAGTGTGCAATATTCTAGAGCTACAGTAGTTTCAAACTGTTTGTGTTTACGGATGCAGTGTATCGATTGAAATTCCGTGAATGCGGCAGTTACGTGTAACAGCTGCAACTAGGGCCTAGGAAAAATTGTGTGTTCCGGTTCCGGTTCTGAAAAAAAGAAAGGCTGGTAGGTAACACTAGGTAATCTTTATCCACGGGGTAGCCTATATCCGTTGTTTTTAAAAACGTGGTATCTATGGATATCAAGTCAACGGACGGTGGTTTCAAACTGCAATATTTTGAAAATATTGCAGTTTTACATAACAACGAATATAAGCTACTCCAATATTTGAAAACATTGCAGTTTGATATATCAACTGATGCAGTTTGACCCGTCGACAAAGGTGAACTGGTGTTGGGTTTTTATTCTTTAGCTTTTCCCGAAGTAATCCAACTAATACAATTTAGCAAAGTATAACTGATATTTTCAACATCTCTCGTCAGGTTAACGTTTTTCCTATAATCGGTCGGATACCTGGAAACACAACATTTTTCCTATCCCAAATCGTCACAACTTTGACATTCCTTAAATGTAAAACAGTACATGTTCATTTTTAACACTACAAATAACTTTACAAATAATTTTAGTTATTTGTATAGTTATAGCAAGCTTCAGTGTTACGTCCTATCATTACTAGAATACCCATTATTTGAATGTTGATATTATTTTTCGTTGAGAATTCTATCTAGCCTCACGCTATAGCCTCTATTGATTTGATTGATGCGTCTCAAATCCAGAATCATGAGTATGTGACAGCAGATACACAGCGCAGAACTGCCACATTGCGATTTTTGTAAGAACTGCAATTGACTGTTTGACCAGTTTGTTGCTAGTGCAATTACTAAGTCGCCAAGCAACAGCCATTTCGTCTTTACCTTCGAGGTTAACCAACTAGATCTGTAGCAAGGAACTCGTATAGCTTGTCACTGTGCATTTCGACGTCGGCCAATATTTTGGTTTTCAAAGCATTGCAGTTGTATCTCACAAAAGAATATTGTGATATACACAATTCACAGAACAATACTTTGGGTTCTTGGAATTTCTTCATGAATAATTTAACGCCAATCCTCTATTACAATAATATTACGTGCGCAACACTCTTGTCTTGAAAACGTTTACCTCTGTATTTCAGTTATGCATATAATGGTCTACACAATATGTATAACCGATTGCCATATGATATTGCTAGATTGATAAGAAAAATAATCAAGTGATTGATTACATACACTGTGATCTTGTAAGCATTCGTTGCAAACGAAAAGTAGTCTCTAGAATTTTGTTTTCTTCTCTATGCTATGATATTTTTTAATTGGGTAACCATGCCATTACCTAATATCCAGACAAATTTACCGGTGGCATAAGATAGTAAAAGCTGGCAAAGGAGTGTAGACGACCAAGGAATGTTCACAAACCATCGGGTACTTTCGGTGACCACCAACACTCCTTGGCCGACTGCATAACAACGTCCTTTTACTATCTTATCCCACCGTAGGATCTGCTTGGAGATATTGTAGTAAAGTATAGGCATCTATGATACCCAAGTATGTGCCATATACATGAACACAGTTTGACATGTTTTCTGCTCAAAAAATGTTTGTTGAATTTTCTACATGAATTGCATGGGCGACGTAACAGAACATTTCATTCCGTCGTCGGATTTTGCTTGAAATTCTCTAAAGTTAAGAACATTGTTGATAAAAAATATACACCGATATAAACCCAACTCACTGACATTACAACACTTATCTAAGAAATAAAGATAGAAAATTTAAACTGCATGCATTTTTTAACGACGGCATACAAATATGGCAAACGTAAACGCAGTTTCTTGTATCTTAGTGGATACACACATATCGTTGGTATAAAATGTCTCAAACTATGTAATGCAAACAATATACTCTTTACCGATGCGTATTTTAGCTACACCTTTAAAATGATTGTCATTCTCTTTCTTACCTGGTCTTGTATTGTTTTGCGACCGTGTTCCTTGAAGGAAGTCCTATCTGTAGACTCCTGCGCAAGCGACTTGTACACCTTGGAACCTTTCTAATCTTCTCTGTGTGTAGAATGGGTAGATCGCGTGACTGGTACCATTGTTCGTCCTCTCGGAGTTGGTTAGGGTATTGTTCACACTTGTATGCCTGGGAAAGTGCCTTTGTACTGACTGTCTATGTAATTATGTTGTGTACGTTGTGGAAAATCGAGTATGGCGTCGAATGTGTTAAAAACAAATTATACTCTAACTCAATATGGACCAGGTGTATGAAATTACACAACGTTAATGACTCGGTCACATTCGATTTGTCATAGGATCCTGGTAAGTTTGTCTTACGATGTCTAGGAATTTTTCAAATTCTGAAAAGAAAATAACAGAACCGACCACAGACAGAGATCTAAGACCGAATTTTCCGTTAAAAGGCAACCGAATTTTGTACGACAGACCCATGAGTATTGCAAAGATGTTTTTAGTGTGCGATCGTATGATAGACTTACGGCAGCAAAATTGAGGGAGTTGATTGTGACGAAATCGTGGATCTGTCGAACAAAGTCCAGCTGTCTTGTTTATTTTGTAACAGAAAAGGTGACCTCCGCGTTCGAAAATCTCCAAAAAGTACCGACGGAAACAGTTAGTGGCTCGATCCGCTCGATCCTGTGCTGATTTATTGAGGGACGTAATAAATCAAAGGGTCCGTTTGCACATGTTTGTGCGTTCTTTTAAACGCTGAAACTACGAAATAATGATACAAATGTGCTAGTATGGTGAAATAAATGTCAATATCGTACCGATTGTCTCATCCAGAATATTTTCCATTTTAATGCACTTAAAACTGCTCTGGGTGCCTTTAATCACAGCTTTACACTAGAATTCGCGACTTCAACAGCTATGCTTTTTTTGGTGAGAAAGAATCTCATTACATATTATTGTATTCTACGTAGAAGCAGTATCTTTGTATTTTCTAATAAAAATGAAAAGAAGAAATAGGAAGTCCACAACGCTGCGTCAGGCAAAGCATGAAACTTTATTGTTTGTTACAACAATAATCAGCAAGCATTCACCTTTTCTTGAGGCAAACTTGAAGTACAAAAAAGTGAAAAGTACGAATGCATTGTTGTACTAGATACCATGTGATAACATTGTTGTGTTTTTTTAAGGAAACGTGATAGCATACAAATGTGTACGTGAATGCACCCAAATGACGGCCAATGCATCAGTAAAGCAGGACAATAAATGGATAATACGTATGTATAACAATAACACAATCTACAAAGTAGCAAACAATCAAAAATAACTTGTAAGACATCCAAATTCAAAAACACATATTTCATTGGCTATCGTAGGTAGTAATCCAATGAACGAAAATGAATCCATAATGTAAAATTATATATTGTGTATAAAGGAAACTATACCTTTGCGATATTTTCAAATGTTTGTCATATGACAGTGTTATCTACCGTCTGAATATACAGTTTTCTATTCAATTCATTTAAATCATTAAGTGCAATGTCATTTGAAAACAACAATAAAGATCGTGTAGTAGAAACATCAAGTTCCGAGTGTGGCTCACGAAAAAGTTCTAAGGCATTCACTGTGGACATGCTAAACTAAAAATGCAGCATCTCAAATTTGATGATGAGCAAACGAAGTTAAGACGACGCTTAACCGGTGTCGCCTGCTTTATAACCTCATATTTGGTCGAACGTTTAGGGCTAACATCGCAGTTACGTAGCTCAAAATGGCAGTGCCTACATTGAAAGCCTATCCTAGCCTGCTTGAATTTTTTGTCCGATTTGCCGTGTTTTATGTTAGACAAGACTTCCGAGTTCGAGTTTGGCAAAAATTTATTCAGTTCACCGGTTTTATGTTTGTCGTAAGGATATATCTGAGTTGTGTAGTCTGGTATACATTCACAGCGCGGGTGGATTTAACAGAAATTTAGGGTCAAAGGTCGGCTTTGTTTAGGACTTTCAGCTGTTATACGAGTTTGAGCTGGTCGCCTGCCCCTCACTTCCTATAGACCTTTGCAACTTTTTGGTGTGGCAGATATTTATAAGATTGAAATTTGCTGTTTTTGAAGCCCTGTTGCTATGTATTTTTCAATCTCTATGGAAAGCAGTAATTGTGATATTTGCCCTTTTGAAACAACTCGCAAGGTCCTCCTCACTATTTGCCCGGTCGTGGGCGGCGGGGTGGTGGCGTGTCCCCCTCCTCGGAACCCCCCTCCTCGGAAACAGTGCCGCCCTCCTCGTCAGGCTGTTTGTTGAGCCACTGGTTCATGCAGTTCTCCAGCCAATCGTACCACTTCTCGTTCTTCTCCTCGTCACAGTCCTCATCATCATCTTCCTGAAAATATGCAAATGAAGCCACTTTGTCAAACATTACCCTACCTATGTGGCTTGCCTCTGAAGCGTTGCCAAAAATGGCACCAGCATTACTGTCATCAATGGAAAAGGACTTAAATAGTGCAGTTGAAAAAATGACACTCAAGCAAACGCATAAATTTTGTTAACTCGCCCAGGCGTTAAGGTAACCTTAAAGTTTGTTTTGTGTATCTTGTAAGCAGAATGTATAACCGTTATTAACGTAACTCCACGACAACAAAATCCACAAAACTTAAAAAAGACGTAACTTGAAGGTTGAAGTAATTTTGATATAGACAGCACCGCTACAAAACATTCTTGCGTGTAGTATATGGTAGATTCTTATCTGAGATGTGTATTGTGGAATGTGTGTTGCAATGCATGCTGGGAAGGATGCAAGATCTCCTTTGGAACTATACATACCTCTTGGCGCTCGTGGCTGGCATGACGTTCGTGGCTGGACCGCATACAGGGCGGCTTCTCGGCCCTCCTGTGCGCACGGAGGAAGAACACGCCGGTGACGACCAGGGCCACGGCCAGGATCAAGACGACGGAACTCACGGCCGCAATCTTACACTTCTTGGAGCAGCCATTCTTGCGAGTCTAATATGGGAATACATACAGGAAAAATGCCATTTAACCAAACAATAACAGCTTAATACTGTAGACATTGTTATAAGATACTGTATATCCTAGATGTAAAGATCCTCACTATGTCTCCTATCAATATTGTTTGTATATAATAGAACCTGATTGTAGTACGTATAGGATTTAGGGCGTACAGCAAGTAGTCTGTTGCAACATTCTGGCTTTATTTCACACTGAACATAGTGTCTATTCGGATATTGCATATCCTTCATTCTTCATCTATCGTAACGTTATTAATTTGATTATACTATATAGGTAGTTGTCTTATATAATATATCTAAGTTTGCCTCACATTGTACCCGTTTTGCAAATGTTGTGCAATAAATTTGACTCGACTTGACTTAGATCTGAACTACTAGGCTTTTCAATATTTTAACCTAAATAAGATAGAGGATGAGTGTGCACTGTGGAGTGTACTTTATACACGAATTCGAACGACAGAAACGTCCTCTTCATTTGAATGCAAGATATGTTCTCTAATTTCCGCTATATATGGTGCTAAGGAAAATATAATATTCCTTGTGCAACAAGATAAATCATGTATTTTTCATTGCATTTGCCCTTATGTTTACAACTGTCTTAAGAAGCGAACAGAAGTTGAACATGTACATGGGATGGGGCGCTAGTTCACTCACTGCTAGTTATTTTTTTTAATTATCTATGCCTACAACTGAATATCTACGTTAAACTCACCGGTGGACGGTACATCGGAGGCGCGGTTGGCGGCTGCGGCACCACGAAGTGAGACATCGTGGCACCGGGCTTCGGAGGCAGCGGCTCGGCGGTGGAGATGGGGTTCTCCACCGAAGGCAGGTCCTCCGGTTTCACCTTGGCGTTGGTGGTCACCGACAGCTTTCCCATGGTGAAGGGAGGTCACACGGATGTCCCTTTGGAATCCTGTATATTACGTTTTAGTTGGTTATTGCATAAATGATCAAATAATGTCAGATTGAGTAATACAAGAATCCGAAAACAAAACTTTTTTTTTTTTTTTATTAAAAACAACAACAACAACAGTACATTTGTCAACAACTAAGACAAGATTTTGTACAGTTGAGTACCATTGCACATGGAGGGATAACATATACTGGTGTGTCTGGACGAATTACATGCAGTACATGGGTAGTGGAACAGTTAGAAGAGACAAATACATGTAGTACATCTGGGGAACCTTAAGGAATATGTACAGTCTGATATTACACTATGATCAAAAATGGAGAAGTCTAACAGTAGGTGCAGTTCATGCCAAACTATCAATAGAAAATTTGTACAATCAATCTACATTGGCTGTCAGTCTATCATGGAATATCCGTTCTTCGAAGTCCTTTTCAAAGACATTAACAAAACAAAACAAAACTTATAATTTGCATCAACTTAATTTACAGGTAAAAGGCTCAATGGTGATATAGATACAAAGAGTCCCAGATTCCTTTGCAGCCTATGATTCCATCTACGAAATCTTTGCTATCTTTAGCCTAAGTTTTGTATCAGCATTTTTGGAGCTAAAATGTTTAATGTTTACATGAATTCGAAGCGTTCCAAATACCCTTGCCACTACATATACATGTAACGTTACACTGCTCTACCTGAACAGTAAGAAAATAGTTCAGTTCACTCTAGCTCCAATAGGATAAACAAAAGACTTGGTCCTATAGCTATACTGTCAATTTGAGGGTATACAAGCTTCTTATTTCCTTATGTCTACTTTTCTACAAATCTAGTTGTTTTGTGTTTTAATGTTTTTAGAAGGTATAGCATTACAAAGGTTACAAAAGATCAGTACTGTTATATCATATTGTGGGGTCAAGTGGCGTAATTGCAGGGTTTTGGGCCCAGAACCCAGAGGGCCTTGGTTCGAATCCTGTCCAACTTACGAACGTTTGCCAATGGGAAAGGCACTTAACATGACTTTCCTCACTCCACCCAGCCCAGGTGTAAATAAAAATGGGTACGTAACTTCATTTGGGGTATGCAAAAGGCAGTGGAAGGAGAGGGATGGGCTAGGCCTACCGGTACCGTTCCCGAGACATGGTGGTAAAGAAGTTCTGTACCCCTACGGTCTCGAAAAGGCTATTGGAACTAGTTTTACCTTCCGTCTGTCCTTTGTATATGTCACTATCATCATAAGTTACTAATTTGAGTGCAGTGACATATTGTCGCTGTCTTTCTCAAAGCAAAAATCATATATACCTATATACCATACACCTGCTCTATGTGTACATGACAACATGTATCAGTCTTGAACACCCTTTTTGTTTGTATTCAAAGAACATTCCTCTCCCCTACTTCTTTATAAAGTATCCAGGCCTGTCTTGCTCAGGAAAGTTACCCTTAAAAGAATTACTTATAAGAAGTACCTTATATCATATGATAGTAATCTCCAAGCAGATCCTACGGTTCCATAAGATAGCATCAAAGCTGGCCAAGGAGAATAGCCGGCCAAAGGGAGCGAGGCAAACGGGCACCGTGGTCGCACACACACTCCTAGGCCTGATTCACCCCTCTGTCAGCTTTTGATACTATCTTATGCTACCGTAGGATCATGACAACATATATGTCAGCGTTGCACTACAGTAGCTATACTAGCTACCCCCTGTCTTGAACGCCATATTTTCTTTACCATTTCCTCATTTCCTTGTGTAACTACTTCACAGAATAGCTACCCAGCCACTCATAACATTCGTACCATTCCTGTCAGAATAGTTCAAGCATTACGCCAAGGTGCTTAACACGACAAAATGAGTGATTTTTGCTTAACTCACCTGTAAAAATCCTCTCAGCGACGTTTATCAGACGACGTTTAACCCAGCCGTCGTCCCTGAGAAATCTGTTGCGCACCTGCCTGGGAGTCAATGTAATGTAATCCTCCCTTCCTTTTGTTTTTACCAGTGACGTGTGTAGGTTTCCCAGTGTCTCGGCGAGACATTGTAACATAACACCTGTTTATGCAAGGTTCGCCTGTGTAGCCTATTTAGCAGGCTTATTGCTGGGCATTTTATGACTTTTAAAGTACGTGTCGTTTCCCCGATTATACATCAATTCTGATTGCACACAGTCTCCAAAGTCTGCAAATAACCTGGTACAATTAAAACTGGTATACAAACAGAAAATTGCACGCTAAACTAAAAAAAAGAGCTCAGCGAAGAAGCCTGCGGTTGGAGGCTACTACGGTGCCAGGTAGTGCCGAATCCAAGATGGCCGCCGTTCATCTAATGTTGCATGTCACAAGTCGACTTTTGTTGTCATACCTTGCTTTCTTTATGTTGCCTCGTTGACCAAAATATTCGATGATTTTGCTCAATTTTGTGTAGTTTCTGACTAATATATAGGCCAATCGTTTCAGAACTCTTACTTTATTAGAATAACAATAAGCTTTATGATATGATATCCATTATTGCAGAAACACGAATATAACTTTACAAGACAGTATAAAACTACGACCTTAGCTAACTTGTGATTTTTCAAGTTAAATCCTAAAAAACTCCGGACCAAGGAGTAAAAGGAATATTTGGCATTATTGGGAAATCAAAGAAATCTTTCCCCATTCACTAGGTTCCTTGAACAATCTCTATCTCCTTCCTTAATTATTGCTATACTCCATGTTGTAGCCTAGTAACCATACCACCGTGAGCTCGCCGCTTAATGGCTCTATGGTGCTGATAGCTTTGCCCGCCCGCCCATTTCATTACCGCCCGCCAAACGATTATTTCTCGGGGTTGGTATTATTCTATATCCCTGGGTGGCGATACCCCGAGAGCCCGGCTAGAAATGCTGACAAAAACAGGCCTCTTCTTAGCTAACTGGGTCCTTAAAAGGGTTTAATTTCTGATGGATGGATTTTTGGCACGCCATATCGTTCGTCTATGGTGGCACTGTTTACACCTGTCTCAATGCACGACACTGAGTAATCACATTAAGCTTTTTATCTGGTAGAAAGCACGGCATTAAAAGACTTGGTGTTATAAATCAACTCTTAATTCTCGTTGTTATATGTTTTGAGCTAGCAGTTTTTAAAGAACCAAAGAAGTTACTGAGAGGGGGTATTTTAGGAGTGGGCAGATTTGAAAATAATTCTATTATTACATGCTTTGCCTTAGAGACATTGCTTGTAGAACCTATTTGATTTAAAAAAGACGCAACAGAGAAATTTTCTTTTTTAATATTTATTGCACATACGGCTTGCAATGTAATATTGGAAACTCATCAGAGTACTCATTAAACAAACTGTATCGGGCCGGCAGTGATTACCCATACGGTATTCCCTTCAAACCTTGTTTTACTTGATGCGCTCAGTTTACGACTGATAGATCGCGAATGATTTTGTCGTCGTTTATCGTACGACTTTAATTCATGTATTATTTTTAAACAGATTGTGGCAGAACTAACCTCCGACAGGGTAACCTCCGACAAGGATCTAAGACAGACTTTGAGACATGGTTGTAGCCAGCCTGACATTATTTTCAGTCCCTTTGATTTTGAATGGGAATCCTATCGAGAACCGAAGGCATGGCGTGACGTTGCGCGTCATTTCTAGGGGGTCTGGGTCCCAGAAAATGTTCAAATCAAGACCCTCTGAAACACTATTTCCTGCATTTTGAGGTGCAAATTTTGCTTGTAGACTAAGCTGTTCAATGGCATCTGTTTTGGTGAAGAAGAACACATGGGTTTCATTTTTTTATGTCTTTACATATCAACTTTTGTCTGTCCCAGGGGACGGAATGGGCAAAACTTTTTTCAGTCCCCAGCTGCAAAATTCCTTCAAAGGAGTGACGGACAGGTGCTGGCTACAACCCTCTATTCAAGTATGCTCTGAGATTGAGATCGTACAGCGTTCTTACGACGTTCGTAGAATATAATGCGAGTCTAGAGAAATGAAGTTTAATGCCTGCTCAATAAAAATGCTATACATATCTCATTCCTATGCATGTTTTGCTCTTGCGAATATCGTGAACTTTTGGGGGCCCAATTGTCACATACTGGGCCTTAAATTCCTCATTTCTGTCTCTCGCGATCAGGATTGTTATCTTCAATGTTGTCACTGTCATCCTCCTCTGCTGTCCTTCCACCCATCTCTCCCATGACTTCATCAAGTATCTTGTCGCAATCGTTATCCTAAAATTATAAATTTTATAGGATATCATAAGCAAGGAATGTAACAATGTTGTTTCAAAACTATTCGATTCCATTGGACCATTTTTTTTCAATGTCACAATAGAGTATCAAAGGTAGCAGAACACAGTGTCCGTCATATGGGGATTTCTAGTTAAAGGTGGTATCTCACTGCACGTGCGTCAAGCTTGCGGGGTTCGTTCATTGCGTCACTGTTTTGTTATCTTCTCCGATTTTTTATAATTTAGATATTGTGTAATACGTTAAAGTATGACTTAGAAGACGACAAAATACATAAAAGGTAAGTAAGAAAATTCGTTCCTTATCCCTGAAATTCGATATCTTTCGAACGCCGGAGGGACGCAAGCTTGACGCAAGGGACACAGGGTGACTGACTTCGACGCACTAAAAATGTAGTATGATGCACTTTTGGATTACCAAAAACTGTTCGTGTTATTAAGATATTTTTTTTAATCCTTTCGGCGTATCACTTTCTGGCGCCCACTTTGTAACGCCGCTCTGCGGAGGTCAAATAACTGCAGCCGGCTCACAATAGAAAAGCAGTTGCGCAATGGAGCGCATTTATACACGAAATTGAAAACATTAACAATCCAAATCATACGTACTCAAAGTCGACACCTTCTTTGACCACGCAGCATAGGTTATATCTGGCTGTCTCTCAAATTTGCAAATTAGGTTTTCTACCCAGCGTTCAACATTTATATCCGTACTACGTTATCTACGTAGACCAGCGTCATAGACCCCTGGGGTCGCGAATAAATACTGTGTTCTGCTACCTAAAGGCATACATTTTACTCTCCTGGTATCTATCCATGCTCTAGACCAAGATACGTGCAGTCAAGTCTATACTAGGTATACCCTTTTCGAGTACAGGGAAGAGATCACCAAAGGAACTTTTCAGTGCAATTATACATTGTTAACCATGCAAAAACAATCACTTAAAAACACATTTACCTACATTTCAAGACCGCAAGTCTTTACTCTCTTCTTTGATCTCTCACCTTAATCCCTTTCTCCAAACGTTGCTCACATTCCAGAGTTTTGCCAGTCATTTGCCGGCTTCACAGCATCACACAAACGAAGGCCAACAACACGAGCGCCATGCACACGCAGAATGTCCCTATACTGGCGGTGGTACAGCCTCCCTTGCTGCGGGCCTAGACAAATAAGCAAGACATTGAAGAGAGGAAATGAGATAACCAAGTCATTTTTTCACAGGAAAGACCCCTAGAGGGAAGAGGCCCCCAATGCCTCTGTATAAAACCGCAACAGAAACACCGAAAGCAAAAACTCCTATACTGAGCTAGCCAGAAAACTCTTTAAGCTCCGGTTTAGAAAAGTATCAATAAGACTCAATATATACTTACCGCTGGAGTCTTGGGCACCGGTTCTGGCACCGCGACGCTGGTCTGAACAGCAGCTGGCTCGATGGAGAGTGACTCCTCGGAGCAGGGAGCCGGAGTAGGAGTATCCTCCGGAGCCGTCTCCTTCCCACCAGTATCAACCGTTATCTTTCCCATTGCGACAGCGTTTTATGCCGTGTGCTTCTTTCCAATTGTGATCTAAATTGGAGCAAAATAAAACATCAACGTTATACACAGACTTCTTGTTCGAACCTATCGTCGAATGGCCTAGTGGTTAGGCTAGCGGACACGAGACCAAGAGTTCACGGGTTCAATACCTGAACTTTAATTTCTAGCCTTTTTTTTGTTAAACTCTCCGCATGTATAACGGGTTCCTGACTTCAGTTGCGGAGATAAAAGGCGATGAGGGTAGGGGGATGGGCTCTGCCTTCCAATACAATGTCCAAGACACAGTGGATAACAAGTAATCTCCAAACAGATATTGCGGTGGCATAATAAAGTATCTGGTGCATGGTCAATGAAACTCCTCCGCCGGCTAAACTCTCCTTCCCCAGCTTATGATACTATGTTATGCCACCGCAAGATCTGCTTGGGGATTAGATGACCACATGACCCCATAAAGGCGATGGGACTAACTAATTACTTCGACTATTTAGTTCAGTTTAAAGATAGTTTCTCTTGACTCAATGGCTTCTGGTGATGAACAATTTTGACATAATGGTCGTTGACGATGTGACGTCAATACATTAATTATTGTATTCAATAACAGTTACGCTGCATGCTTTAATCTTCTGTTGTTGGCACGCTAGCATGACTCTTCAGAATCCTCTTTGAATTATGACTTACCCGAACTAGAAGAGATTCACACACAAAAATACACGCACACACACACACACACACACACACACACACACACACACACACACACACACACACACACAAACACATGCATACACATAGAAGACACCCACCCACCCACCCACAGACACCCACAAACATTACCTACATACACAGAGAAACACATGTGCACACAAACACAGTGAAGGGAACATTATTCTTCATACTAACATTGCCTAAATTCTCTATCTATTTCTTATTCTATGTCCCAAAGGCCTTGTGGAGTATGTACTATCCCTCAGGGGAGGGGGGTATTTAGGGACATCAAGTCGTCGGACGGTAGTTTCAAACTGTAAAAATTTCAAGATATTGCAATTTGAAACCACCCTGTTTTTAACGGATATAAGGTACATATAAATGTGAAATACCGTTGCTTAAAAAACGTTTGCATTAACATAAAAAGTCCCACCTTACCCTGGCTGTCAATTTCCAAACCGTCCTTCCTCTAATGTTGCAAATATCTATATATATATAACTGCGTATTCGTTGGCGAGGTTGTTTTGCTGATGACGTAAACGTTAATTGCACAACGATTGTACAAGGTCTTCTGTCGCATAGCAACAACCAGTCTATATCAGTCTAATCTACCTTACATAATGATGCAAGCCTTCGTGTGATTGGTTCTTCCTCGCGAGGTCAGAAGACGTTCTTAGCATTCTGTCTCTGGGGAATTTCAGGTCAATTCTTTTACTGATCCCCACCCACCTAGAAATTCAGAGTGAAAATAAAGCATAGAAATACACATATCTGACTGACATAGTGAGATTACGTGGCGTAATCGGCAGCGTGTTTGACTCTGGACCTACGGGTCAGGAGTTCGAATCCTGCCGTGGCACCGATCTTGTGCCCTTGGGAAAGGCACTTTACACGACTTACTTCACTTCACTACTATGTTTTTTGGAAATACCCATTTTATGGTTCCAGCCAATACAATCAAAATGATGAACGAATTGTTGCTTCTTGTACAAAGGGTGCCAAACAACTTAGCTCACATTGTATATACAACTGTAAAGGCAGAAATGTTCGCGGTGGATTAATGCTCGCGGTTTTTGCGGTGACCACTTCACCCGTCCGCTAACTTAAAACCACCGCGAATATTTGTCTATTATAGTATTCGACTGCAGTCTATGGTGTTATCGCGAAATTAAAACCACCGCGAAGAGTCCTTTTTCACGCTACCGCGAAATTAAATCCCCGCGAACTTAAATGCATTTACAGTATTATCTCAGGGAGGTCAACGGACTCTTCTTCCTTGTAGGCCATAGGAGTCACCAATGGAAATATGAATAGGTGATTATGTAAAAATAGGCAAGTTCAGGGTTACATAATCTCATCCGTAAACGTTCCAGGCCATAACAATTCACCACACACAGTAGCCTAATACTTCAAGCGATCAAAAAGTCCGATTTTAAAAAATTCCGACAAGCAAAAGTTGTATAAAAAAATGCCGCCATCTTGGTTTCTGAGACGTCAATTTAAGAACTGACCACTTCAAATTAGGGGTCAGCGCAGGCATAGTTTGTTTGCCTAATCTGAACGTCTGCACTGTCTTTCAAATATGAAAGGTATCTTGCATTTTTCTGCTACAAGTCTAGAATAGGCTAAAATACTGGACTCGAATTGGGCTTTCTGCGGCTGCGTCAATAGGGGTCATTAACCTGTAGATCCATGCTGTCGTTCAACAAGAAGAGGAGTCAGAGAACCGACCCCATTTTTTTCTCAGCCCAGACTAATAAGTCTAGACAGCAAGGCCACACCGAAACGTCGCATCGGAGAGTGTCTGCTGTGATCTGTCTGTTCTATCTGATAGTGGGCATCCTTCCATCTCTGATAAGGTACATTTTACATATATCTAAGGAAGTACACTTGTGTTTGTGTTTGTGAAAAAAAGGCGACTAGAGCAGAAATGGCAAAGAAAAATGCTACGCTATATTCTTTGTTGAAAACTACGCCTATCGAGTATAGTTGTTTTGGGAGTAAGAGCCACTGCATAACATTGTATTGTTGGTGGGTAGAATGCACATGTGGGGCAGGGCATGTATAAGACACAGGACTCTAGCAAACTTTGTAGAAGGGTTCGATCAGTCGGCGTGTAATACAAGCTCCCTCTCCACAAGTGCCCGAGCTGCTTTCTTCTTAATTTCGTTTTTGTCATGAGAATGCATGCAATTGCTATGCATGCAACAAACGCAGTAGAAACAGGTCACAGATATGTGTACCCTGTTTTTCACGTGCATCGACCGCATGTCAGAAACCGGGCACTCCTAAGTATGACTAAGAGGACAATAAAATACAGAAAATTTGTTTTTATCTCTGAAAATTCGTTGAGTAATCTTTCGAACACCACAGTGCCGCACCGGTGCCCAAAGTCCAATGAGATTTTCAAATGAATCGTTATATATCTTTTTTTTGCCCGTCGTCCTTTCACCGCACGCATTCGATTTGGAGTTTGCATAGGATGTTATCAATGACTGACTGACTGAATGAATGAAAGGCCTTTATTGAACATCTTTGCTCAAACAAGCTAAGTACAGGTCGTGGCAATAATTTTAAAATGTACCGTATGATAAAACAAAATGCTATCATACTACATCTATAAAGACTACTAAATGTTTGTATGTAGCGGTTCAACATCCCCTGGCTTATCAAAACAGTTGTAAAACATATTCTTCTGCCGAAAGTAATAAGGACAGATGGTATTGATATTATATGGTTTATCTAAATGCATAAGGAATATTTTTTTTCGTGCTATGTAAGTGGCCAAAATATCGGAACATTTCTTGCATATAATCGAAGAAGACATCTCTCTCGTTGGTGTATAGAGTACAGCCAACAATAAAGGGACACTCATCCTATATCTTATTTAGGTTGCTATATTATAAATATTGACAGATGGATGCCAACATTGTGAATATTAATGAAATGTACTTGCTGAACAAGAATGGAAGTCAGCCTACATACATCCTCAATGACGTCGTTTTTCTTTCAGTCCAGACTAATAACTGGAGAATTTAAATTCACTCCAAACCGTCACATCGGAGAGTGTCTGCTGTGCTCCATTCCTTCTATCAAATAAGGTATAATTACATTTCATATCTATGTCTGGAAAGGTACATTTTTGTCTCTCGGCGTAATTGTCTTGCTTGACCATATGTATATTCATCTACTAGAAACCTCGGTCGTTATAACTGAAATGCCAACAATTTTTGAAGACCTGTGTCGTCAGCTGTATTCCATATTATTGACGGAGACAAATTGATGAATCAAAAGTAAATTTTCCCGAAATGTATCGAAAACTGTAATTTGAGACCAATGAAATTTTTTTAATTATCACCGCTACACGTATTGATATGTAAACGATATTTGTCAATGTGTATTGTGATATAGGTCACATAGCCGTCTTTATGCCTATGTATAACATTCAAGCACGCCAATATTTCTGCGACTGTATTCAAACGGAGCTCGTATATTGTTTTTTTATTACTATTCTTCGGTGATCATTGTACACAACAAACTCTGTCAATGTTCCCGGAAAATTTTGATCTCACGAAGATAAAATGTTTTTGCAAGCTGCCGTGGAATATAAACTGTGGTTAATGTGACGTCATCGAAATATTCAATATCTTATTAATAACTTATTAACTAAATGGCGACAGGAACCAAGCGCTGGAAGTATGATTTTTGAGAGTTTATTGTTTAAAAATATAAACACTTCATAACAGTGCAAGTGCATATCTTCAATGAATAGTTCTATCATAATGGATTATAATCACAAAAACGTTATACTTTGGTGTCATTGGTGTCCTAAACACTTTGAATTAGCACTGTGGAACAATGACTAAGGTCTTAATTTTGTACTAGAGTCAATTCCACATTACCAATAGGGTGTTTCTTGCCTTTTGTTCAAACATATTGGAACTCTTTTGATTCTAAGAATTTTACTGTGATAACTTAAACTGTTTAGAACTATTTACAACATCTGTGTGACGTTCCAACTATTTTCTGCTGTATTCATAAATGTTAGAAACTTTTCTGACATCATATACATTATTTCTGTTAGTTTCTAAACTGTTTCAGTATAGATTCATCATTTGTTGTCACGTGTTCGAACATGGATACCATACTGTGTAACTTGGTCAGCGGGCTGGGAAGAGAGCAATTCACACATCCCTGCCACGTGCAGAAAATTATGTCTGTCCGACAGCTTCTCATGTCTACGTTCCAAAGACATTTCTAAAACATAGCCCAAAGGACCCAGCTTTGCTTTGTTTATGGGGACCGAAAAAATCTTTTTAATAGACGGAAAAGATTATGCAAAATGTTGGAACATGTTTCTACAACAATGACAAAACACTTGTTTGAAAATTGTTTTCAATAAAGAGATGTTGGTATACTTTCCCAATGTTTCCACCAAACATAAATAGGTTCAAACATGTTGAAACTTTTATTTTTAATTGTTTGAACAATTTAGAGATATAGTGACTGAAATAGTCTTTTACTTTGAATAGATCAAACTTAATACAAATGTCATTCTGGGTGACTCGGAATTGAATGTCGTTTAATAAAGCTATTACAAATAGAGTGTCTGTTTAGAATGACCTTAAAACAATATTTTTCTCTATTTTGTTTCCCTCTATAGGTTCACTGGTTTACAGTACCAGAGACAGCGAGTTAAGCGTCGGTCGGTCTTGTCGACATGCGGTCTGTACTCTTACTTTTGGTTCTAAGTTTTAATTCTTTTGTCCCGAATTCCTATACTGAACATCGTGCATGTGAACCAATCAGTGATATTTGCACACCAGGCGGTGCATCTAGTACTCAAAGTGTTAAGATTTCAACAATGCCACATTGTGTAGCAGTGAATGCGTCTTATTTTCCCATACTCGCACTTGATACTTGTATCCCCTTGCAACGGTTCACCGTACTCGAGATCCATAGCCACGTCACGAGCAATTTAACTTTTCATGATATCCCTAGAAACCTACGTCTTATTAAACTTTACATTGGCCCAAGCAAAGTTCAACTGGTTGAGGCTACTACTTTTGCTTCTTTAACCCCCCTGCATATTTTAGAGATTTCAGAAACACTCCTTTTGCGCATCATAAAGAACACATTCAAAGGACTACAAAACTTGCAGGTTCTTCAGCTTTTTAACAATAAGATATCTGAGATCGAAGACGGTGCGTTTAAAGATGTGTCTCAAATCAAGATACTAAATCTTACGGGGAATACATTGGCGTATCTTTCACAAGGTTATTTCGAAGGTCTTTCTAAACTTGACATACTGGATCTGTCACAAAACCGTATCAATACAATATCTCCGGGAACGTTTAACAAACTTGTCTCTCTACGAGTACTTAATCTTGGAAATAATCGACTGACCACGGTAGATGCAGATACTTTTGCAAATACCCAGGTTTTGGAGCGCGATCACAGTCACAATCAAGCTTTTAAGTTAAACCAGTTGACAAGTTTGTGGCTGTCTGGGAATCAACTATTACGCTTTCCTTTCGATTTACCAGAAGAACTACTTCGAAATGAGAAACTGAAAGTTCTGGAGTTACACGACAATCCGTACCGCTGCACTTGTTTTATGCGTCAGAATTTGGTCCAATTTTCGTCTGTAAAGAGCCAATCTCTGACCATTTGGAAACAGGCAAAGGAACGAATAACCTGTGTTCACCCATCGGACCTCTCTGGTACCCCCATATTCAACTCCACTGTGCAGTTTTCTTGTCCTAGTCCACTTGTAGAACTCAGCAACAAAAATATGACTGCAAAAGGTGAATGGGCTTTCACATGCACGGTGTATTGGGAAGAGGAGCCAATCGTAACGTGGCATCTTCCAGGGAATGTTGAACTTCGACTTCCTTGCAGAGGAGACGGTCAAAATGACACTCTTTATCATCAGGCACCAAACAACCTTAGCTGGACATTCGAACACACCGTGAAGCCAGAAGGCTGGTCAGTGTGTCATGACAACGTGGCAAATCATACAATCGAACCCCAAGTTAATGTTACCTGCCAAAATTTTCTCGGAAGGACAGTATCCGTTGTAGTAGCTCAATCCCCCGAGGGAGAAGAAATCAAATGTTCTGCAAACCTTTCAGGTAGCATTATGTTTAAGAAGTCAGTTGTGGTCGAAGAAGAATCACCATTTGAAACTACAATGGAACCTGATGAAAACACCACAAAAGATGTAGACAGCGATTATGACTACCTCATTATTTTGGATAACGGATTATCTATAAAAAGATCACATGGGTACAACCTGAAAATTTTGATTTTGATAGCTTCTCCAATCGCAATGGTCGTAACGTTTTCGGTCTTGCGTCTTTTGAAAATGCGAGAGGATCAACAAGAAGCGAACGACCAGAAACCAGAAAAAGATGATGCTTCTAGCCATGAGTACGAAGACATCGACAATAATCATCAAAGTGGCGTTCAGCAAAACGTGATCGACCGGAACAAGGGCAGAGATGATGTTTCCATTCATGAATACGAAGACATCGACAACAACCAACGAAATGATGACATGGGTCCAGAGACAGAGGTCACTTTTTATGCAGCAGCAGCAGAAGCAATCACGTATGAGTCGGCAGATCCTGATGTAAAAAAGACCGACTCGGTTTACAACAAAGATCAGTGTAAAAATACAGACAGTGTTACTTATGTTTCCCCCGCAACTCCAGACGTTTAGATATAGCCGCATCAAATTCTAGGCAGCTGTAAAACGTGAAGATCTCCCCAGGTGATCTCCCATTATATGTCTGTTGAATATCATCCGGATCTATGTTTTGAAGATAATGAGAGTAAAACTAGCGGGGCCCAAATACAGATTTTCTTTGAAACATGTACTAATCTTCCGTACATAACTTCGTCAGGTTGTCAATTATTCATATAGTAATTTTCTTTAGAAACAAGCAGGGAGTGCCTATTTCCTACGAGGGGGGGGGATACAAACTGAGCCACGTTTGGGACGGCATTCTTGTTGCTGCAGCGCCATCTACATCGGCTATAAGTAGCAGCCAGGATCGTATCCAGCCATTCTAGCCCTGATGATGGTGTCTGATAGACATCAAAACGTTGACAGTAAGTACTCGCTGGTTGTGCCTAAAGAACCTTACTATATGTACTGATCTCGTTCAGAAATAGACGTCTACTATACTTAGATACAATACTACTAGAGTCCATTCCAAGACACCATGCGGATGTTTGTTGCCATTGTTTAGAATTGATTTTAAAGCTTTATAATTATATGTCTAGGACATTTGATACTTCAGAAATACTTTTAACACTGTTTCAACTTTATGAATACTTCCCTGGTCCTGTAAAACAATGGAAATATTCATGGTGTGGAATTAGATACTTCTAATGGCTTCTAAATAATGGTAATAGCATTCTACCATTATTTACCATTTTCTACCATTTTTTTGTAAATGGTTCGGTGGGCTGGGAAGATAGCAATTCACACATCCTTGCAAAGTATGGTTGGGTGCCATACAACAATGGCCCACCACAAAGGATCGACCAGTGCCCAGCAGTGAAATCTAAAAATATACAGATGCAACAATAGGGCTCACTTTTATGGGGGCAATAAACTAATTTTACCATTTGGCCAGGTTTACCATTTTTTGTAAATGTGAAATAATCACAGAGAGGTTTCACAAAAATAATTATTATTCTAAATAAAGATATTTTTGTACAGTTACTTTCAAAATGTTTCGAAAATATTAAAAGAAATTCAAATAAATGAGTATTTTCTTAGTCAATTTTTTGAAAATAATTTAATTATTGTGGCTCAGATATTCTTTTATTCAAAATAATTCAGACTAATTATGAATATCGCTTAAAAACCCTCATGGTGTCTTGGAATGGACTCTAGTATGTGTCAGTACAATATCATATGATATTGGATATGTCAAATTCACTATCAACTGAATCGAAAGGGCACTTACAAAGAAGTGCACGAGAAGGACCCTACGTTAGAATCTCGTTGAATATGAATAGTATTTTTCTGTTGTTTGTTACTGACATGACTGAAACGTCGTACTATAAGTATAAGAAACATGTTTGAATAAAAAGAAGAGTTCGCAAAGTAGTAGTCACAATACAATAATTGACATCTTTTTTGACCAGTTATCTCAGTTGTCAGAAAGTATATAAACTGACGAGTGATGTATATTACTCGGTTAATGAATTCCATATTGTTTTCTTTATTATATAATGAACTGAACTGATGATTGAACAAACTGTCTACGTTCCATTAGAAGACGGAGAACAGACTCATTAGAATGTTTGTATATGCTTTAGGGTCAATAGAACTGTTTGTATAATGTATTTGGTCTCTGTATATATATTTAAGTGATGGCAAATGTTTGTATATGTATTAGAAATGTACATGTATTTGGGGTTATTACAAATGTTTGTATGTATTTGTTGTTGTTATCCTTCTGTCTTGGAAGGCAATCGAGTTCGCACCTTGGTTTAGTCAGTTCGTGGTTGGGTATTCCCAGGCAACTTCAAGGTATACAACAAAAATGTAACAGCAAGTGCAGATAACAGAATGATGATGTTTGTTACGACATGTGTTACCAATAGCAACATCAATGACGTCATGCATATCTAATATACCAGTTGGGCTCCTTCATCTTATATCTATCGTCTTGAATGTTCAAGAATACATTTCTTCGGCAGATATTGTAGATAACATAAGATTTTATTTATGTAAGAAAAATCATTAATATAGTAAATCTAGTGAAACATGCAGTTATCTCAGTTGTTTAAAGTATAGAAACCGACCGGTGATATATATATATATATATATATATATATATATATATATATATATATATATATATATATTACTTGTTTAATGCATTCTATCTTGTCTTCTTTATTGTATCATGATTGAGCAAACTGTCTACATTCCATTAGAAGACGGAAAACAGACTTATTAGAATGTTTGTATATGCATTAGGGTCAATAGAACTGTTAATAATATACATGTATGTATTTGGGCTACTTGAGTGATAAAAAATGTTTGTATATGTATAAGAAATGTATATGTATTTGGGTTATTAGAATATGCGTATACGTATCTGTTGTTGGGTGTCTTTCTATCTCGAAAAAAATGGAGTTCGCACGGTTTGCTCAGTTCGTGGTTGCATGATACCGCCTGTTGTGGTTGCATTGTTTTATTAGAACTTTATATGCATTCTGGTTATCAGAAATGTCTTCATATAAATAGAAATGCATTTGGGTCAAGTGAAGTGAAAAGGATTATGGTCCTTACAAATGCTTGTATATGTATTTGGATCATTGCAAATGTATGCATGTTCATTGGGGTCATCAGACGCATTCGTATACGAATTTGGGCATCAGAAATGGATTTTGTGGACTCTGTAGTCAAGTCCCTTTTTACTGTTACTGTCTAATAAACTGATCCACCAAGTTTGATTTCCAATGTAGAGTTACTGGATCGGAATTTTTCAACAGGAAGCCGAGCTCCAGACCCATCAGATGTTTTCAGTCCATATGGCTAAGTGATCAAATATTATTTCTCAAAAAAGATGAAACAAACAAAAAAGGGCATTCTTACATTTTAATGTTCAATCAAAACAAAACAAACAATGGCACATTCAGCAGCAATCATCATTAAACACATACAGTTTTAACTATAAAGAGGGTTCATGGCTATTGGTACGCATGCGTGGCGAAATGCATTGTGGGGCCTTCATCATTTGACGTATTGCCCACAATGCATTTTCGCTATCCATGCGTACTTACAATAGTGAACCTCCTTATTCTACTGAGACAACTGAACTAGATAGTTGCGATATTCTTGCAGACTTACGAGCATAATTCATTTCTTGACTACATTACAAACGTACACCGTACCATTCTTGATAAACCCTCAATGTAAACATGCTTAATTATAGATGATGTGCATAATATCATGAAATACGACTAACGTAAGAAATATTACGTCCCTTTCGATATAAGTACCATAGATTTGTTTATATCGGTGATTTGACCCTTGCATAAAACGACAAAAACTACAAATCAGTTTTCCATTTACACAGCTCTTCTGAACTTTTCGGGACAATGTCAACTGGGCATCAAAAGCTGCCTGCTACCGAAAAATCAAAACCATAGCATGTCCTGGACAAAAAATACTATACTGGAGGTTCTGCTGCAGCATCTAGTTAAACCGCCAGGAGACTCATAATCTACCTTGACATTCATCTTCCCTATACCCTCCTACCTGCCAATTATCATTACAATCCAGCCAGATGTTGTTACGTTATGCTGATCACGAGTGTCCGGAAGGACAAACAAACACACACACACACACATACACAGACAAATAAAAAAAACAATACCTCCATTTTTCATGGAGGAAATGATTCAACGGCAGCTGGATATGAAAGGATTACACCAGCGACTGTTGACGCGATCTCCGTTTTGCCCATCCGACTGCAATCCCTCATCGCCCATCTCATCCATGTCCTCCATCTCTTCACAGTCACCATCCCCCTATCACAACAAAATAAGATGGTTCGTGGTTTTACGTACCCAAGCGCAGTATTGCGGGTAATATGTCAAAGGTGAATGCCCCTGAGACATAAACAAAGATAACTAAACGGCTAGCATATGCAGATTTCAAGAGACTCGATGCTACAGACAGATTTATATATATCTTTGGATGCCACGACTCCCATAATGCAAGGATAGGCAAATATATCAAAGACTGCTTTGCTATTAGAAAGAGTAATGAATCTCATGTATAGCCCAACTCGATTGTAACACTATATCAAAGACTAATGTGTCAGCCCTTCTTGTTACGTTAATTAGGATATCAAGTCTTATTCTCTACACCTATTTTGTACTTTGTGTAACAGTCGTTGCCATACTTTGTACCATGTACAAATGTCGAGCAATAAAGTTCTATCTATACTGGCAATTTGGCATCTGTTCTGTAATTTCGTTGTATATTTATTCATCGTCAATGTGAATAATTCAATCGTGCTTGCAGATTTCAGCACGCTTTGCAGCAAATCTTCATTGCGGAACTTCACAAAAGCAAAGTTACCTAGTTGAATAGTAAGTTTTTACTAAAAGAATTGGACGTGCTTAGATTTTCGACTGCACAACTCCAGTCTTTGTCAAGGCATAAGCAACCAACCCTAAACATGGACGGGACGCCATAAACTTTATGCAACTAATGATCCACTTATCACATAATCACGTGATCTACCTACATTATGTTAAATTGCTCATTACATCACAAAGGCTGAAGTTAAACGGTCAACTGGTGAGTTCAATTCTTATTTTGAAAAGGGCTGTTCAACTTCAATTCAAAATGACTACTACTAACACAGATAAACTTTCAGTCTAAAACTTCAAGATACTTTGCTGACATGCCTGTTGAAAGTAACTGTGAACTAGAAAACCTTTTGTCAAGCTAGTCTCTCAAAACATTAGGCTTGCACCGTGTAGTATTGTGTGCGAGTAGAAAACAAAGACAAACCTATAATCACTCATATTTATACAGCTAATGTGCTGTTGCCGTTGTAAGCTCTGATTGGTTCATGACAGAGGACGAGAAGAAGACCAAGAACAAGAAAAAAGAAGAAGAAGAACACACCGGCAAAAACAATATGTTTTCCCTGTCGGGGAAATCATAAAGATAAATAGTCGCTTAGATCTGTAATCCAGGCTTGTATGTGTGTACTGCCGTTATATTAATTTTGTTTTTAGCTCGTTTGTTCTTGCTGATGATTAGACCAACATGTAACATTTTCTATCAGTTTCCTCCGTTGATTTTGATTTAGTTTATTTTGATGTCAACATTTGTTATATGTCAGCTTTGTATTCATTATTTCCCTTGACTAATGAATTTAACTGTTATTTGTTACCTCCATGAAATGTCATGGAATAGAGGTTATATTTTCTGTTATGTGTCTCTGTCTGTGTAGATGATTACTCAAGAACGGCTGGATGGATTGGTTTCATACTTGTTGTGTTGGTGGGCTGTGATGAGAGCTCGAATCGATGTGATTTTGGGCGCCGTATCTGTCGTTATAATTGATGTAATAATATCAGAAATCCCCCCTATATTTGAGATATATTGGTACAGGCATCGTGCTGTATGTGTTTGTTAATGGGCTTAGCTGTAAGCAGATAGTGAGGTGACAGCTGTTTGGGGAACCCCCAGTAGTTTTATTTATGTCTGCTTAGGACTGTTTGAAATATTTGTAACAGTTGGCACAGTAGTTACCTCCATGAAATGTCATGGAGGTTATATTTTCTGTTATGTGTCTCTGTCTGTGTACAAGATTACTCAAGAACGGCTGGATGGATTGGTTTCATACTTGTTGTGTTGGTGGGCTGTGATGAAAGCTCGAATCGATGTGATTTTGGGCGCCGTATCTGTCGTTATGATCGATGTAATAATATCAGAAATCCCCCCTATATCTGCGATATATTGGAACAGGCATCGTGCTTTAAGTGTTTGTTAATGGGCTTAGCTCCAAGCAGATAGTGAGGTGATATGTATGACAGCTGTTTTTTTAATATGATAGTTAGTTTTATTTATGTCTGCTTAGGATATCATGGAGATGTGAAGCGTAAGTATAATTGTAAGAAGTTGAGGTACATTTAACGATAATGCTTAACAGGTATGGATGTCTCACATACTGTACTGCTGATTTGAGTGACATGGTGATTAAAATGCCATTAGGTCCTCTCATCTTAGATGGGTTGGGTGTCAGACATTTTAATAATTACTAATCAGATGGACATCCTCTGTGTCATTGAATAAATACACCACTACTTTCCCATAACATTTATAACCATTACTCTCAAATACAACCGACTATAAACATACATACCATCCACAGAAAAGCAATAAATATTTCATGGAGGTATGAGGTCCCCGAACTCTAGTTTTGATATGTTTTCTATCAAACAGACGACTCATATAAGCAGATGTGTTTTGTCTGATGCTCGTTAAAGGAATGTGAATAAGATTAAAGCAAATATTTGCATGCAAGTCCTTTGACATATTACCCATAATACATTTCGCTGCCCATGCGCACTTACAAGTGCAAACCTCCTAATGAGAACAACTAGATAGTGGGGATTCGTAAATAACTTCATCAGGCTGGCAATTATTCATATAGTAAGGTTCTTTAGGCACAACCAGGAAGTACATGCTTCCAACGTTTCATGAACTGAGACGAGGGGGATACAAGCTGAGCCATGTTTGGGACGGCATTCTTGCTGCTGCAGCGCCACCTACACCGACTAAGTAGCAGCAAAAAGTAGTTTCCAGTTATTCTAACCTGATGTTGTACTCCCTGGTTGTGCCTAAAGAACCTCACTATATAAAGAGTGGGGATATTTTGTAAACTTCACAGAATAGCTCATTTCTCGACAAGTGATACGTAATAGTTACCCCATGGGCGGGGCAAGGTTTCTGTGTATATCGCCAGGCCCGCCCACCGAGGGGTTTCTAGTCTCCCCGAGGGCGAAGCCCGAGGGGAGACTAGAAATCCCCGAGGTGTCGGGCCTGGCGATATACACAGAAAACGAGCCCAAGGCCATGGGGTAACTAACTTAGCCCATGGCATACTTCCCCGAAGCTTTCCTAGTTCATCAGCTTTACAAAATGTTACTTTATTTTGTCCTAAAAGTCCACAATCTTTCTTGTTATTGCTTGAAAAGCTGTGACAGAGTGTCAGGCTGTAACAACACACGGTCATTAATCTTGTCAAGACCTTCCTGGGCAAGATGCCTGGACAGACAGAAAGTCTGCTCATATTCCTCTGGGCAATTAGAAGTCAAGCATAGGATTGGTCAGTTATCACATGACACTATTCTGGTCCCAGAAGAAGGTCTCAAAGGTAAGCGAGGATTGGTCAGAACGGGTCACATGGGTATATCACTCCTAGTTTTCAGGCAGATATCATCCCTGTTTTCTTGATATCACCACAGTTTTTCCCTCATTTGCATGAAATAGCAGCACACTTTTTTTCGTAGCACCATACTATGTGGATATATCAACAGAAAATGGGGGCTCCTCATTGGCTAAGGGGAAGTAGCCATGGGCTAACATAAACGTACGCCGTACAATTACGAAATCGGTGCACCCTTTAATGTGAAAATGCTCCAATTAGATATACATACATACAGATGTATGATTGATATTCGAAATAATGTATGATATGTCACTCTCTATATAAGTAGCATAGAAATAGTAACATCCGTGTTTTGACTCTTTCATTGAACGATGAAATCTACAAATTAGTTCTCTATTCACACAACAGCTCTTCTGCGCTTTTACAGCAATTGCACTGGACATAAAAAGCTCCCTGTCAACGAAAAATCAACACCATAGCATGTCCTGGAAGGAAAATGCAAAACCGGAGGTTATGCTGCAGCATCTAGAAAACCGCAAGGAGGCTCATAGTCGACATTGACATTTATCTTGCCGACATCTGCCCACATACCAGATACTATCCAACCTAATCAGACATTTGTAAGTTATGCTGACAACTAGTGCCTGCACACACAGACTCCCACACACACAGAGACACAGACACGACAAAAAAACCCACCATGTTTCATGGAAGAGAAGAAACGATTCAAGGACAAGTTTTTCCAATGCAGTAGCGACTATTAGGATTCTGCCCGTCGCGATCTCCGTCTTGCTCATATGCATCCGACTGCTCTCCCCGTTCGCCAATCTCATCCATGCCCCCCATTTCTTCGCAGTCATCATCCCCCTATCATAACAAAATAAGTAGGTTTGTGGTTTTACGTACGCATGCGAAGCAAAAAAGTGCACTGTGGGTAACATGTCAACAGTGAAGGCTCCTGGGCTCGTTTGGACACTAGCCTGTGTTTACATAAACTCTCGCTGGCTGGGGTAAATGACCCCCTCCACGAGGGCGGAGGCAATTTTAGGGCTGGACGCTAGGAGCGCGATTTTAGTCAGGCTAGTTTCTACACGTCAATCTCTGAAGTCTAATGCTATATAGAAAGTTAATATACTGGCAATTTGGCAAGCGTTGTGTATTTCGTGTTTCTGTATTCATCGCAAACATGACCTGCATCTGCTCTTTTCTCCGCAAAAATCATTCTTAAAGATTTCACCACGCTTAGCAACAAAAATTACCTTAAAATGTCTAAAACTTCAAAATACTTTTCTGACCTGCCTGTTGAAACTAAGTGTGAATTAGAAAGGCATAATTTTTGCGAAAATGCTAAATACTTTTCTTTTAGCCTTTTGTCAAGCTATTCGCGCACAATATCGTACCATCGGGCTCATCCTACAGTATAAAAAAAGGACAAGTATAAAAAATACCGAATACGGGTTTATATGTCCAGCTTATATGCTGTTCTAAGTTCTAAGCTCTGATCGGTTCATGAGGAGGAAGAAGAAAAATTAGAGCAAAAACAATATGTTTTCCCTGTCGGGGAAAGCATAAAGATAACTATTTCCTTACCATGTGTCCTTCCTCTCCACGGTCTTTGCAACCATGTTTCCCGGCCATCTTATGTTTCTTGGCCAGCTTGACCCCGAGGATGACCAGCACCACCACCAGCACCACACAGACGGTAACCAGGGCGATGGTCCCGCACTTCTTCGGGCATCGTCTGGGGCGAGCCTGTAGATGACATAACGCCATGATTATATTTCAAACAAACAAGTGCTGTACGAAAAGCTGTTACTCAACTATCAAAGCTGATACAACAATTTTAAATCCGTAGTACTGACCGGTGGTTGCCCAGGCACCGACTCAGGTACCACGATGTTAGTCTGGAGACCAGGCTTTTGTTACATCCTAGAATGTCGTCTATCCTAAAAGCGCTTTTAGGATAGAAGCGCTTTTAGGATAGACCGGCATCCAAAATGTGCTTCTATCCTAAAAGCGCTTATGGGATATCCAGAACACGTCGCAAGCGAGGAGCGCATTCTGGATATCCTGAAAGCTCTTCTGTCGGAGCGCATTCAGGATAAGCCGGCGTGTTTATCCAGAACGTGCACTTGTGGGAGGAGCTTAGTGTCTTAGGAGGCGGAGACTATCTTGTGATTTTTCGTAGTCAAAAGGCCGCCATCTTTGTTCTCCCCACGCAGTCACTTCCGGGTTTGATTCTGATAGAAGATCGCATATACTTACGCCAAATTAACGCAGTTTGCACTAACCAAATAATTTTTTGGGATTCCGTGGGCCGGTGTAACCCTCACATAATCACGTAAAATTTAGGTTCAGCGGTTGCTTTATAAACTGCGGATTTCGATCACGTAGATTTATTGATTTATTGTGTATGCATGTATAAGAGTACTTTGACTGCTAAGAAGTAAAACGTATTCCTGAGCCTTCATTCATCAAAATGTGACTTTTTGCATTTACAACTGTCTATTCAATTGTGTGTTTTGGAACCTCCTTGGAACCTTTGAACATTGCAATGTGGTCAGTTGAAAAACGCAAGACAAACCTGACAGACCACACTATGCATAACAAAAGCACTGTCCAGCTTGGTCCCCATACAAGTGTCAATTACTTATAATTGCATCTCAAGGAGGTGCTAATTAGCCTAAGTGATTAGGCTGTCAAAGTGATTGATGGAAGAAGCATGGAAAACATGCCTGTTGGTAAAATTTATAGTACAAACTTTAAACCATTTAAAGGACTATAGTAACTTTTCAGGAAGGACAAAAAATAACATTAGAAGATCGGCCATGTCCTATTCTACTCCAAACACAGCCCAAAGCCTAGGAAAATGATTCCGTAGATTTGATATAAGCCAGGAAAGAAAGAACTACCCTAAAATATATATCAATAATATAGACAAAAAATGATTTTTCTGAAGAAGGAAAGATGGTATCATTATAATCTCCCAGTTTCTGTTTGAAGGCAAGTATTGGCCGTAAATGGCCGCTATACACAAAATAACAGAAGTTTTGAACTTCAGGAATGGTTCTTTAAACTATATTTTCTACCCAAAAAATGGGTATATTGATTTAATAAAACAAACATATTAATATGTCATAACAATACCAATGCTACTTAGACGCAACGATACACATCTAATCTAACTTTCCTGCAAATTTGAGACAATTTGAAATGTGTATGGCCGACTTACGGTCTTTTTAACTCAGGCCGCAGTGAAAGCTCCAATATGGCCTGGGACACCTTAGTCGCGCAGAGTACGGCAGGTGTCGCGAGGCCGAACTAAATATGGAAACTTTGGTGTAAACAATCACCGGAAGTTACCGCTGCTATTTTCTCGCGACGTGTTGACCGAGGTAGTATCGCTATCTCCGGTTTGATAGTTCAAACCAGAAGCTGAAATTCAGCATAAAAGTTACTATACAGTACGGGCTTTGAGAATTTTTATCATTAACTAAAAGGACTGTTGCAGATATATATCATCTCATTCAGTTCCTCCATGCTTTTATTTCAGAAACAAGATGTCTTAGATAAATGACTGGGTCAATATCATTTCAAAATTTTAATAAACCTTCAAAACAGTATGTTTAGGTTGAACCAGATAATTGAACATTTGTCAACAAGACAATTGTACAACATACTTTCAACATACCCGAAGCTCCTCCTGCGTCAAAGTGTAACTCTACTCTACTCTGAAAATGCTCTGAACACAAGGGCACTCTTTCCGGATGAATGAGCATTTTGCTCCATGAATTCTAACTTGTGAAACATGTTACACAAAAATATTGTGTGTAAGAATATTAGCTCATGTGTGAAAGAATATAAGCTCATGTGTGTAAGAATATAAGCTCATGTGTGTAAGAATTTAAGCTCCTGACTGCACTTTTTATGTACACGTTTTTGATTACCATCAAGAACTAAAAACTAGAAAGGCCGACATTTGCTTGAGAGCAAATACAGCATATTTCAACCATCTCCCTCATGCAACAATAGGCCTTGAGGTCGTTGATCCCTTTGGCCATTGGAAAATGACCAAAAAAATCCCAAATATATCATTTTAAAGTGGTCCATGCCAAAAATTATACATGGGTCATTTGAATAGATATCTAGAGCACCCCTTTACCAATTTACGGGTCATTAGGTTGTAAATCAAGGGAACAGGAGCCAAAAATGTCCAAATTTTGTCAAAAATGGCCATAAAATCGCAAAATTAAGCAGTTTGTTGTACCGTATGGGAAAACTTTTATTGAATTTATGTGCACATAATTGAAGGGCACTTTTAGACCAAATTTCAGATCATTTGGTTGTAAAACGAGGCTACAGGAGCCACAAATGTCCTTTTTTGGTCAAAAAATGGCCAAAAATCGCAAAATTAAGTATTTTGTTGTACCGTATGGGAAAACTTTTATTGAATTTATGTGCACATAATTGAAGGGCACTTTTATACCAAATTTCAGATCATTTGGTTGTAAAACGAGGCTACAGGAGCCACAAATGTCCTTTTTTGGTCAAAAAATGGCCAAAAATCGCAAAATTAAGCATTTTGTTGTACCGCATGCCGAAACTGTTATTGAATCTAGGTGAGCATGTGATCAAGGCACCTCTGTACCAAATTTCATGTCATTCGGCTGTAATACCAGGGTACAGGAGCCCGAAATATACATAAAAATTGACAAAAACCTCAATAAAATCATTTTAAAGGCAGATATGAAAAAAATGAAAAAAACACCTGGGGGTATTGGCTTACTCTACCTTTGTGCCAAATTTCAAGTCAATCGGTCAAAAAATGGCGGAGTTGATTCGATTTGAAGATTTGACAGGAGAAAGAAGAAAGAAAGAAAGAAACATTACGAATACAATATATTTCACCATACCTATGGTATGGCTGAAATATAATGAAGTCAACATCTTACATATGTGGGTGACATTTTGCAAACAGCCAAGATGATTAAACAGCACTAGACAGAAAATAGTATTATCTTACAGACCAGTAAAACAGACTTTCAGGAGGTGTAACACCTGCTTTGTGAATAAAAGAACTAATGCAATATAATACCATACTCAATGATGAGGGATCTAAAGGAAGGCACTTTTTTTAAACTTCAGAAATCTTATTTGTAATCACGGTGGTCAAATACGGGCTCAAAACCTCCCATGTCTAGCCGAATTGGAACCTTGTTCCACGATATTCCATCTGACGTAATTCGAACCGAACCCGTGTTCTATTTGGGGTCATCTGCGGTCGTTGCCGGTAAACACTGCTCTCTGGCCTTTTTTGCCAAACTACCTTGAATCAGCCAAAAAAGATAGTTTTTCACTAATATAAACAATTTTCGGGACAGTACATCCATGCTATCACTTTGTTTGGGACCTGTGATATTTAACGAAGCTACTGACGTTTGTGTTGGTGACCTTGAATATTGTAAGTGTTGTTTACACCGGTATCAATTACACCCTCCCGCTATCCGTGCGGAATGACATGCGTGCAAACTTCGTTTAAGATCGCGACCAAGAAGAGTCCAAATTAACTCGTTGACGGCTCAAAATGACCGCCATGATTTTCCCGAGATTTCTGTTTTTGGGATTTTTAGAAAATGCCTTCGATTTTGAATTATCGGTAATTAAGTGCGAAAAATGCCATTTTTACGCATATTTTCGACTGTAACTTTGCTTACAATAAAAAATTAAAAAATCCCCAAAACAGAAAGTTTTATTTTCCTCATAGATGACGAAAAATATAAAAAACGAGAATTTTCGATGATACATGCGGCCTATCTTATCAAGAGTTTGGTCAAATTAAAGGCCTTCCTGAAAACAGAAAATGATCGTCTTTTTGAGTAACATCGAAACAAAACAGCTATCTAAATTCAAACGACAACATTCAATGTATGTAAAATTGCTAATTTAATCTCATTTCGAAAACATTTTCCTTGTCAAAACATTTTTTTTATTTTCAAATATTTTACGGGTAGCCAAAAGGAGGCCTCCTGTAACCCGATATTCTATCGAACGCGCATAGCAACGGGAAAGAATACCCTAGCAACCGACCACCGTGAATTGTGCTTGAGTCAAATGAGGAATGCAGTAACAGACTGCAACAGGTCAAAGTTCAACTCTAGTCTACTCTAAAATGCTCTCGACATCAAAACAAGGACACTCTTTCCAGATGAATGAGCATTTAGCTCCATGAAATCTAACTTGTAAAACATGTTACACAAGAAATATTGTGTGCTTAATAATACTAATCCCGAACTCCTGCTTTCCGAACACAATCCCTAGCCTCCTGTAGGGTGGCTGTGCCTTTGTGCGTAGAGCTGGTAGATTGCAGCCAAGGCTTCAGGAAGCACTACCATCACACCATACTCCAACCGCTGTAGCCAAAAGAAGGAGGTTGTTAAAATGTGTGTTCTCTCTGTCAACATTATTCTCACGAGCACACAATGGTACTTTGATAGAGTAATTATTTATAGCAACATGGTAAATACCAGTAATATGTATTGAATGCATTACCTTTCGCTTCACTACTGTGCTGCCTGGGTGTGAGACGGCATCATGATAAACACGAAGTCCTCCTGAATAAGAACAAGTTTACCATTCTTGTGGAGCTTCCCCTCCACATTGGAGTAGCTCCTGGCCTTGCGCTGGAAGTTCAGGGTCTGGCGTTTGCCCCCAGCCGGTACCGGGCCTTTGTTTATCCCTGTCCAGGTAGTATTGCAGGACAGCAGCCTCTGCTTTACTGATCGGCACTTGAAAACAAAAACAAAACTTGTAGGTGGATGTAGAGTAGATTGCCTCCGCCCCCCTCCCCCTATAATATTTACTAAAAGTAAAAGTGAAAACATGAATATCGATCGTCTAAACAGTCAAATTTCCAAGCTCCATTCTGACTTCTGCTAGAGGCACTAATAAGCATCATACACAAATGGTTCACAGGAAATATACAAAAGTAAACAACAACGACAACAAAAAAGGATCTTACTTGCGGTGGTGGAATTCGCACAACATCATCCAGCATTCAGCGCAAGAGAAGTTTTGTCGAACTTTTTAAACTCTCGCAAGTAGACTCTCGCGACGTCTCGTGATCGCGAGGTCGAACCAAATATGGAAACCTGGGCGTAAATAATAGCCGCTTGCGGTCCTGTCAATCACCATGATTGACGGCGACAAAGAAGCGCGTCTGGGATATCCTGAATGCGCTCTGGTTTAGAGCGCTTTCAGAATAGAAGCACATTTAGGATGCAGGCCTATCCCAGAAGTGATTCTATCCTAAAAGCGCTTTTAGGATAGAGCACAATTGGGATAGTACAGCTTTCCAGTAGCCTCGACCGTCAGCTTGCCCATGGTGAAAAAGGTTCACAATGGTCCTCTCCAGAAGTTTGCGCTATGTGCAAAGAGACAAAATACAGTTTCCCAAACTGGTTGGTGACTCAAAGACATCACATTAGACAAAAAATACAAGGTGTTTTCGAAACCTTCTCAAGAATGTCTTGAGCATTAGGATAACTGAATCGGATGGCCGTTGCTGTAAAGCTAAACTATGTAAGATTATTCTGAAGTGAAAGAAAACTGAGTGTTTTCGAAGAAGAAGATCTTAATTGTTCTCCCATGTAGCCAACCTGAAGTGTGATTAACTGATTACCACAAACCCTAAGAAGCCTAATGGTGGCTAGAAAGTTTTTGTTTACAACCAGGAGAGTCTAGTTTATGGTGGTGTTTCTAACATGAAGCCAAATGTTACATCGTGTACCTTTAAGATTAGAAATAGCAGCATTACCTTTTTCTGCACCCTGCTCGAGCTCCCAGTGAATTTCTAACTGCGCAATCGGCCACGGGGGTTCTAGATGAAATCTAACTCTCCAAGCGGATTGGTCCATCCCAAAAGGTCAGAATGACATTGACCTTTCTTTTGTTCAATGGATGAAAAGCTGTCGGTGTATGTAACGTTGAGCCTGTATCATGGGTATCACATGATTGTATAATGTAAGGTAAGGGTAGAGATTATGACAGAGGACGGAATCATGACACTTTTTCCTGTACAATTAGGGCAATTCGGCTTAATTACGGTTCGTGTTTTGCGAAGTACACCAGGTCACCCCTAGTCTTTCCGGTATATGAAGTTCTTTTACGTACAGAAATATGGTGTCATGTAAGATCTCTCATAAACGGTGCCACCGACGCTACTTTTCCATCCTGGCGCGATTAGGGTATTTGAACCAGATGTGCTGAGATACTAGTGTTTCGTCCATTTGAATAGCTAGACAAGGACAGGGACTAAAATCGTCACTAAGGCATGCCCAGAAAAGTAACAACAAGATAATCTTTACATTTTATTGATGCAAAAGGAAGGATGTACAAACGGTCGCACACTATAATATAAGGCTAGCCTCTGAGGCGTCGCCAAAAACTCCATTTTTCATAGTGGTAACGATTCAACATGGTACATGGTGCCAGCTAGGTAGCAGCTCTCGGCACCCCATGCAAACTTTTCATACTAGGTGGGGAGGGGACAAAGTGTGTGAAAATTTGGGTCAAAATTGGTTGCTATGTGTTGCTATTGTAGCCAACAGCCACTTTGCTGGGGATCTCCAAAAAGGTCTTAACAACTGTGAGTACCGCCGGATCCAAAAGGGCACCAGCGACTATTAGGATTCTGCTCGCCACCATGTCCGTCTGACCCCTCCGACTGCTCTCCCTCCTCGCCCATCTCATCCATGTCCTCCATCTCTTCGCAGTCATCGTCCCCCTATCATAAAAAATAAGGAGGTTCGTGGTTTTAAGTACGCATGCGCAGCAAAGTGCATTGTGGGTAACATGTCAAAGGTGAATGTTCCTGAGACATAATAAAACAAAACGCGTTTGATAAAGCCAGTCTCTGAAATCTATCTAGACGGAAAGCATGTACTGGAAATTGGCAACAGTTATGTATTTCTGTGTATGATTATTCATCATCATTGTGAACTGTTTTTTCTGCAATCCATGCAGATTTCAGCATGCTTTTCAGCAACTTTTCATTGCAAAACTTTAAAAGCAAAGTTAACAAGTTGAACTGTAAGTTTTTAACTACAAAACTTTGGACGTGCCTAAATTTTCGACTGCACAATTGTTTATCTTGAGTCTTTGTCAGTGAATGAGTGACGCACTCTAAACATGGACCGGGGCGCCATAAACTTTCTGCAACTAATGATCCACTTCTCACCTAGACACGTGCTTGATCTGCATTGTACTGAATTGCTCATTCCTTGACAAAAATTGGAGTTGGGCAATTAACCGGTAATTTCATGTTTTGTGTTGGAAATTGCCGTTCAACTTCAATTCAGAATGACTTCTACATCTTCACTCTAAAAGATACTTTCTTGACATGCCTGTTGAAACTAACAGTGAACTAAAAACTAGATGGCAACGTTTTCGCGAATGCGTAGAATGTTTTCCTTGTAGCCTTTTGTAGCTGCTGCAGTTCTAAGCTCTGGTTGGTTCATGACAGAAAAAGAAGAACAGTGACATGTTAATACACCAGCAAAAGCAATATGTTTTCCCTGTCGGGGAAAGCATAAAGATAACTATTTCCTTACCATGTGTCCTTCCTCTCCACGGTCTCTGCAACCATGTTTCCCGGCCATCTTATGTTTCTTGGCCAGCTTGACCCCGAGGATGACCAGCGCCACCACCAGCACCACACAGACGGTAACCAGGGCGATGGTCCCGCACTTCTTCGGGCATCGTCTGGGGCGAGCCTGTAGATGACATAACGCCATGATTATATTTCAAACAAACAAGTGCTGTAAGAAAAGCTGTTACTCAACTATCAAAGCTTGATACAACAATTTTAAATCCGTAGTACTGACCGGTGGTTGCCCAGGCACCGACTCAGGTACCACGATGTTAGTCTGGAGACCAGGCTTTCCAGTAGCCTCGACCGTCAGCTTGCCCATGGTGAACGAGGTTCACAATGGTCCTCTCCAGAAGTTTGCGCTATGTGCAAAGAGACAAAATACAGTTTCCCAAACTGGTTGGTGACTCAAAGACATCACATTAGACAAAAAATACAAGGTGTTTTCGAAACATTCTCAAGAATTTCTTGAGCATTAGGATAAATGAGTTGGATGGCCGTTGCTGTAAAGCTAAACTATGTAAGATTATTCTGAAGTGAAAGAAAACTGAGTGTTTTCGAAGAAGAAGATCTTGATTGTTCTCCCATGTAGCCAACCTGAAGTGTGATTAACTGATTACCACAAATCCTAAGAAGCCTAATGGTGGCTAAAAAAGTTTTTGTTTACAACAAGGAGAGTCTTGTTTATGGTGGTGTTTCTAACATGAAGCCAAATGTTACATCGTGTACCTTTAAGATTAGAAATAGTAGCATTACCTTTTTCTGCACCCTGCTCGAGCTCCCAGTGAATTTCTAACTGCGCAATCGGCCACGGGGGTTCTAGACGAAATCTAACTCTCCAAGCGGATTGGTCCATCCCAAAAGGTCAGAATGACATTGACCTTTCTTTTGTTCAATGGATGAAAAGCTGTCGGTGTATGTAACGTTGAGTCTGTATCATGGGTATCACGTGATTGTATTCTGTAAGGTGAGGGTAAAGATTATGACAGAGGACGGAATCATGACACTTTTTCCTGTGCAATTAGGGCAACGCGGCTTAATTACGGTTCGTGTTTTGGTGAAGTACACCAGGTCACCCCTAGTCTTTCCGATTTATGATTCAGAAGTTCTTTTACGTACAGAAATATGGTGCCATGTAAGATCTCTCATAAACGGTGCCACCGACGCTACTTTTCCATCCTGGCGCGATTAGGGTTTTTCGTCCGCTTGAATAGTTAGACAAGGACAGGGACTAAAATCGTGACTAAGGCATGCCCAGAAAAGAAACAACAAGATAATCTTTACATTTTATTGATGCAAAAGGAAGGATGTACATACGGTCGCACACTATAATATAAGGCTAGCTTCTGAGGCGTCGCCAAAAACTCCATTTTTCATAGTGGTAACGATTCAACATGGTACATGGTGCCAGCTAGGTAGCAGCTCTCGGCACCCCATGCAAACTTTTCATACTAGGTGGGGAGGGGACAAAGTGTGTGAAAATTTGGGTCAAAATTGGTTGCTATGTGTTGCTATTGTAGCCAACAGCCACTTTGCTGGGGATCTCCAAAAGGTCTTAACAACCGTTACTAGCTCCGCCCCCAAAAGGGCACCAGCGACTATTTGGATTCTGCTCGCCACCATGTCCGTCTGACCCCTCCGACTGCTCTCCCTCCTCGTCCATCTCATCCATGTCCTCCATCTCTTCGCAGTCATCGTCCCCCTATCATAAAAAATAAGGAGGTTCGTGGTTTTAAGTACGCATGCGCAGCAAAGTGCATTGTGGGTAACATGTCAAAGGTGAATGTTCCTGAGACATAATAAAACAAAACGCGTTTGATAGAGCCAGTCTCTGAAATCTATCTAGACGGAAAGCATGTACTGGAAACTGGCAACAGTTATGTATTTCTGTGTATGATTATTCATCATTGTGAACTGTTTTTCTGCAATCCATGCAGATTTCAGCATGTTTTTCAGCAACTTTTCATTGCAAAACTTTAAAAGCAAAGTTAACAAGTTGAACTGTAAGTTTTTAACTACAAAACTTTGGACGTGCCTAAATTTTCGACTGCACAATTGTTTATCTTGAGTCTTTGTCAGTGAATGAGTGACGCACTCTAAACATGGACCGGGGCGCCATAAACTTTCTGCAACTAATGATCCACTTCTCACCTAGACACGTGCTTGATCTGCATTGTATTGAATTGCTCATTCCTTGACAAAAATTGGAGTTGGGCAATTAACCGGTAATTTCAAGTTTTGTGTTGGAAATTGCCGTTCAACGTCAATTCAGAATGACTTCTGCTAACACGGATACATCTTCACTCTAAAAGATACTTTCTTGACATGCCTGTTGAAACTAACTGTGAACTAAAAACTAGATAGCAACGTTTTCGCGAATACGTAGAATGTTTTCCTTGTAGCCTTTTGTAGCCGCTGCAGTTCTAAGCTCTGGTTGGTTCATGACAGAAAAAGAAGAAGATGTGTTAATACACCAGCAAAAACAATATGTTTTCCCTGTCGGGGAAAGCATAAAGATAAATATTTCCTTACCATGTGTCCTTCCTCTCCACGGTCCCTGCAACCATGTTTCCCGGCCATCTTATGTTTCTTGGCCAGCTTGACCCCGAGGATGACCAGCGCCACCACCAGCACCACACAGACGGTAACCAGGGCGATGGTCCCGCACTTCTTCGGGCACCGTCTGGGGCGAGCCTGTAGATGACATAAGGTCATGTTGACTAATGCGGGCAAGTAGGAATATCAGGATTCTATTATAACTAGATTACAACAAGTAAATGTTATGGATGACATCCTCTGCAGACTTCAAAAAGTATGAGAAAGGGCAATAAGATGGGTAAAAATTCAGAGGGCAAACTTTCAAAGTAGACATCATAAACTTTGTAAAATCAAAGTGAGAAAATATCGGTTATATAGATGGCATCCGCGCGCATCAATTTCGTCTTTTTCTTCTACCTTCCCAACCAAAGTCAGGTACCCATTTGTACACCTGGGTTAAGTGTGGAAGGACGTGTAAAGTGTCTTTCCCAAGGGCATAATGTCGGGGGAACGGCGGGCATCGAACTCATGACCTCCAGATTCCGAACCGATCGCTCTACCAGTACGCAACAAGCGAATTGAAAATCCTTAGTACTGACCGATGGATGACCAGGCACCTCCTCTGGTACCACGATGTTAGTCTGGAGACCAGGCTTAGTTGGGAGGGGCTCCAAAGGATAGGGAGGCGGGTCCTCTGGGCTTGTTTTTCCTGTAGCCTCGACCGTCAGCTTGCCCATGGTGAAAGAGGTTCACAATGGTCCTCTCTAGAAGTTTGCGCTATGTGCAAAGAGGCAACATACAGTTTCCCAAACTGGTTGGTGACTCAGAGACATCACATTAGACAAAAAATACAAGGTGTTTTTGAAACCTTTTCAAGAATGTCTTGAGCATGGGGATAAATGAATTGGATGGCCGTTGCTTTAAAGCTAAACTATGTAAGATTATTCTGAAGTGAAAGAAAATTGAGTGTTTTTCGAAGAAGAAGATTTTGATTGTTCTCCCATGTAGCCAACCCGAAGTGTGATTAACTGATTACCACAAATCCTAAGAAGACTAATGGTGGCTAGAAAGTTTTTGTTTACAACCAGGAGAGTCTAGTTTATGGTGGTGTTTCTAACATGAAGCCAAATGTTACATCGTGTACCTTTAAGATTAGAAATGGTAGCATTACCTTTTTCTGCACCCTGCTCGAGCTCCCAGTGAATTTCTAACTGCGCAATCGACCACGGGGGTTCTGGATGAAATCTAACTCTCCAAGTGGATTGGTCCATCTCCAAAAGGTCAGAATGACATTGACCTTTCTTTTGTTCAATGGATGAAAAGCTGTCGGTGTATGTAACGTTGAGCTTGTATCATGGGTATCACGTGATTGTATTGTGTAAGGTGAGGGTAAAGATTGTGACCTCAGACAGAGGACGAAGTATGGCGCTTTTTCTTGTGCCAGTAGCACAATGCGGCTTTATTACGGTTCGTGTTTTAGCAAAGTACAATAAGTCACCCCTACATACTCTTTCCGGTGTACTGAGTTCTTGTACATGCAGAATGTTGGCGCCATATGATCCCTCTCATACACTTGACCACCGGCTTTACTCCCCATCCTAAAGGACAATGCGATTCTTTTCCCCGTGTCCAGACCCGGGCGTGAACTCGGGTTCAAGGGTACTTGAACCAGATGTGCCGAGAAGCTAGTTTTTCGTCCGCTACAATAGCTAAAACGAGGACAAGGATAGTATCATGACAAAGGTATGTCCAGGAAAGAAACAAGATCATTTCCAATTTTATTGTTACAAAACTAAGAATGTACATTCATCGGCAATCACCGTGAAACACAAACAACTCTTAGTACACATTCACAGCGAAATGCATTGCGGGTAATATGTCACATGTGGGGGTCTCTGGGACACAACTGAATTACGTCTGGACAATGTTAGGAGAATCAAGACAGTGGGTGATAAAAAAACTGTTTTAATTACGGTTCGTGTTTTGGCGAAGTACACCAGGTCACCCCTAGTCTTTCCGGTATATGAAGTTCTTTTACGTACAGAAATATGGTGTCATGTAAGATCTCTCATAAACGGTGCCACCGACGCTACTTTGCCATCCGGAAAGACAATGCAACTCTTTTACCCTAGTCGCGTCCAGACCCTGGCGTGACCAGGGTAATTGAACCAGATGTGCTGAGATACTAGTTTTTCGTCCACTTGAATAGTTAGAACAAGGACAGGGACTAAAATCGTGACTATAGCTAAGACATGTCCAATAAAAGAAACAACAAGATAATCTTTACGTTTTTTTTGTTGCAAAAGGAAGGATGTACATTCATCGACATTCACCGTGAAACACAATCAACTCTTTGTTCAACATCTAGTACGCATGCGTAGCGAAATGCATTCTGGGTAACATATAACAGTTGGAGATCCCTGGGACATAAATGAATTACGCCTGGACGTTGTTAGGAGAATCGAGACAGCGGGTGATAAAAAAACTGTTTACAAGTCAGGGGCCTTTACCTTTGACATATTACCCACAATGCATTTCGCTGCCCATGCGTATTTACATTTGCAAACCTCCTTATTCTAATGAGACAAACTATGGATATTTTTGTAAACTTCATAGCTTAAGTCATCTCTCGACAAGTAATATCAGAAACGTACGTCGTACAATTAACTGATTGGTACACATTTTAATGTGAAAATGCTCAAATTAGACATAACGTTACATGCATACATGTAATGTATGATTAAAGTACGAAATGTTCAATCACTAACTGTCAATCTCCATAAAAATGTTTTCATCCGAGTTTTGGCTCTTACATTGGACGATTCGAAGAAATCAAATAATCAGTTTTCTATTCACACAACAACTCTTCTGAGCTTTTTACAGCAACGTCAACTGAACATTAAAAGTTGTCTGCTACCGAAAAATCAAAGCATCGCATGTCCTGGACGAACAATACAAAACCGGAAGTTCTGATGATGTATTCAGGAAAACCGCCAGGAGGCTCATAATTAACCTAAACATTTATCTTTCTCATACCTTCCCACATGCTAATTATCATTACAATACAGCCAAATGTTGTTAAGTTATGCTGACCACAAGTATCCGAAAAGACAAACACACACGGAGACACATAAAGAAAACAATACATCTATTTTTATTCAAGGGCAGACAGCTAGGTCTGTACACCAGCGACTGTTGACGCGATCTCCGTCTTGCTCATCGGACTGCGGTCCCTCGTCGCCCATCTCATTCATGTCCTCCATCTCTTCGCAGTCGTCATCCCCCTATCATAACAAAATAAGAAATTTCGTGGTTTTAAGTACGCATGTGCATCGATTGCACTATGGGTAACATGCCAATAGTGAAAGCCCCTGTGACATTAACAAAACACATTTGAAAACTACTTAACATCTTTAAACGTCTAGCATGTAACGTTACTGTACTGGCAATTTGGCTAACGTTATGTGTTTGGTGAATCTTTGTATCATTCTTCATTGTAAATAACATTTGCTTTTTCTGCAATTAAGGAACCTGCCCTAACAGAGACGAGGGGCGCCATAAACTTTCTGGAACTAATGATCCACTTCTCACCTTAGATTGCTCATTCCTTGACAAAGACTGAAGTTGGTAGGTCAAGTCGTAAGTTATTTTTGTATTGGAAATTGCCGTTCAACTTCCAGTCTAAAACCTAAAGATGATTTCCTCATCACGTGCTTGTTGAACTAAATGTATACTAGAAAGGCAACATTTTCGCGAAAATGCGGAATGTTTTCCATGTAGCCTTTTGCCACGCCACTAGCACATAATACTAGAGTTCCACGAACACATCCCTTCGCCAAATCATGCTTTTATCAATACTTTAAGGTCCTATTCATATATTACTAAATAGTACCTACCTACGAAATGGCATATGCAGTTCAATCCTGATAAGTGCATTATCATGCATACAACGAACAAACAGACACCAAATGTGACCATTTTTGTGGTCAGACATTAGAAACCACAAAATCCCACCCATTCCTGGGTGTTACATTAACAACTGAGCTGAAGTGGGGTGTCCATGTCAACAAAATAACAACCAAGGCTAAATGGACATTGGGAGGTATCAAACGCAACCTGTGGGCATGCCCAGCCTGGGTAAAATCACTTGCATACTCGTCACTGGTAAGGCCTAACCTTGAATATGCCGCTACAGTATGGGACCCGTACACAAAGAAAGACAAAGATAAACTTGAAAGGGTACAGAACCAAGCTGCCAGATTCTGTACAAACAACTACAACAGGGATGAAAGAGTTACCAAAATGAAAACAAAACTGCAGTGGACGTCACTTGAAGAGAGTTAAAAAAACGTCCAGACTTTACATGATGTACAAAATGACCGATAAACTGGTGGAGGTACCGACTGATAAGTATCTAATACCAGCCAAAAAAGAAACAGTCCTGCCTTCAAATACCATAGTAACCATTCTAGGATTGATGTGTTCAAAATTCGTACTTTCCCAAAACTATCGTAGAGTGGAACTTGTTATCACAAAGCACAGTAGGGGCATCTTTTCTGGATAGTTTTAAAGAATGCTTGCAGATCGATGTGCAAAAGTTAGGTGTGACGGGTCGTTCAGTGTAATGTAACCAGCTGCTGTCGCGCCGCGTGCCTGCGAAGCTGGTGTTTTACGCCGAAGGGCGGTTATACCGGCTACGTGGATACAGGTACAGATACAGCTATTCTGATGTTGCACGTCTGCGCTCTGATTGGTTCACGGCAGTTCTAAGCTCTGATTGGTTCGTGACAGAAGAAGAAGAAGATGTACACACCTGTACAGGTAGGTAGATGTACACACCAGCGGCTGTTGACGCGATCTCCGTCTTGCTCATCGGACTGCGGTCCCTCGTCGCCCGTCTCATCCATGTCTTCCATCTCTTCGCAGTCGTCTTCCCCCTGTCATAACAAAATAAGGAAGTTCGTGATTTTAAGTATGCATGCGTGGCAATGTGCATTGTGGGTAATATGTCAAACGTGAAAGCCCGTGACATAAACAAAACACGTTAGAAAAATCTTAAACATATACTAGTATAGACGGCAAGCATGTACTGGCAATTTGGCAAATGTTATGTGTTTGGTGTATCTGTGTAATATCATTCATTGCAGATATCATCTGCTTTTTCTGAAATTAACGAATTTTGCTTGCAGATTTCACCGAGCTTGCTTTTTAATTGTCAGAAAAGCTATTATTGTCATTGCAGAACTTCGCAGTTCTGAAGCAAACTTAACTAGTGGAACAGTAATTTTCAACTCCGAAATTCGAAGTGCCCAAATTTTCGTCTGTCCAAGTCATGTCTTTGTCAAGGAATTAGCAACACGCCCTTACAGAGACGGGGGCGCCATAAACTTTCTTGAACAAATGATCCACTTCTTACCTTAGATTGCTCATTCCTTGACAAAGACTGGAGTTTGAAGGTCAAGTCGCAAGTGCAAATTTTTGTATTAGAAATTGCCGTTCAACTTTAATTCAAAATGACTTCTACTAAACACAGAAAATATCCAGTCTAAGACTTCAAGATACTTTCCTTATGACATGCTTGTTGAACTAACTGTATACTAGAAAGGCAACATTTTCTCGAATATATAGAATTCCTTCCATGTAGCTTTTGGCAAGCTACTAGAACGCTACATTATTAAATTAGGCTCGTCTTTTAGTATTGTGTGTGACCAGAAACAAAAATACCACATACATGTTTTTTTCTATCGCATGCGCAAAGCTGTAAATAATCATATTCATACAGCTATTCTGATGTTGCAGTTCTACGCTCTGATTGGTTCTCGGCATTTCTAAGCTCTGATTGGTTCATGAGGGAAGTAAAGGAAAGACGAAGAACAGACCAGCAAAAGAATAGGGTTTCCCTGTCTGGGAAAGGATAAACTTAAGATAAATAACAAGAAGAATGAGAGAGAAGAAGAACACACCAGCAAAAACAACGATATGTTTCCCTGTCGGGAAAAGCATAAAAACAAATATTTTCTTACCATGTGTCCTTCCTCTCCACGGTCTCTGCAACCATGTTTTCCGGCCATCTTATGTTTCTTGGCCAGCTTGACCCCGAGGATGACCAGCGCCACCACCAACACCACACAGACGGTAACCAGGGCGATGGTACCGCACTTCTTTGGGCATCGTCTTGGGTGAGCCTTTAGAGGACATAAGGCCACACTGTTTTGATTTTATACATGACATTCTCTGGCCTGGAGACCCCAAGACTAACGCGTGAGGGTGACAAAATATGAAAATCAAGCAAAAAATGCTGCTAAACCACAAGACTAAACATCCAGTCCATTCTTTCCCAGGCTTGGTTAGTATGTTCACCTGATCTAAGACTGAGATGTTTTTATTGCAAGTATGTTAGCCTGTACGAAGACTGAAATGTTTTATTACAAGGACGCTGTGGCCCCATGCCCTGACCATGTGCCCCTTTACCCTGGAGAGCAGAACCTCTGGCAAGTATAAGATTCTGATTGACCAGGGATTTAAACATTTAAGGCTTTAAGAATAATGGCTAAAATGAACGCGCGCACGTGCATCAATTTTCAGGCATATGAAAAAGAATTTTTCAACCATACTGTATACGTACAAAGCTTAAGTTGTAGAATGAGCCGCCAAGGATTGCAAAAAAAATCTAATCTAATGTCATATAACGCCAAAGTCAATTCCAAGGTCAAGGAAGAAGATGTGAAAGAAGAAAAGACTCTATTATTAGCTATCTACTAGCTGTTACTTCACTGTCAAAGCTTGATACAAGAATTTTAAATCCGTAGTACTGACCGGTGGATGCCCGGGGACCGCCTCTGGTACCACGATGTTAGTCTGGAGACCAGGCTTAGTTGGGAGGGGCTCCAAAGGATAGGGAGGCGGGTCTTCTGGGCTTGTCTTTCCAGAAGCCTCGACCGTCAGCTTGCCCATTGAGAAAGAGGTTCACGATGGTCCTCTCTAGAAGTTTGCGCTATGTGCAAAGAGATAAAATAATCCAGACAGTTTCCCAAACTGGTTGGTGACTCAAAGACATCACAGTAAACAAAAAGTACAAGGTGTTTTTGAAACCTTCTCAAGAATGTCTTGAGCACTTGGATAAATGAATTGGATGGCCATTGCTTTAAAGCTAAACTATGTAAGATTATTCTGAAGTGAAAGAAAATTGAGTGTTTTCGAAGAAGAAGATCTTGATTGTTCTCCCATGTAGCCAACCTGAAGTGTGATTAACTGATTACCACAAATCCTAAGAAGCCTACTGGTGGCTAGAAAGTTTTTGTTTACAACCAGGAGAGTCTAGTTTATGGTGGTGTTTCTAACATGAAGCCAAATGTTACATCGTGTACCTTTAAGATTAGAAATAGTATCATTACCTTTTTCGGCACCCTGCTCGAGCTCCCAGTGAATTTCTAACTGCGCAATCGGCCACGGGGGTTCTAGATGAAATCTAACTCTCCAAGCGGATTGGTCCATCCCAAAAGGTCAGAATGATATTGACTTTTCTTTTGTTCAATGGATGAAAAGCTGTCGGTGTATGTAACGTTGAGCTTGTATCATGGGTATCACATGATTGTATAATGTAACGTAAGGGTAAAGATTATGACAGAGGACGGAATCATGACACTTTTTCCTGTGCAATTAGGGCAACGCGGCTTAATTACGGTTCGCGTTTTTGCGAAGTACACCAGGTCACCCCTAGTCTTTCCGGTTTATGATTCAGAAGTTCTTTTACGTACAGAAATATGGTGCCATGTAAGATCTCTCATAAACGGTGCCACCGACGCTACTTTTCCATCCTGGCGCGATTAGGGTATTTGAACCAGATGTGCTGAGATCCTAGTTTTTCGTCCGCTTGAATAGTTAGACAAGGACAGGGACTAAAATCGTGACTAAGGCATGCCCAGAAAAGAAACAACAAGATAATCTTTACATTTTATTGATGCAAAAGGAAGGATGTACAAACGGTCGCACACTATAATATAAGGTTAGCCTCTGAGGCGTCGCCAAAAACTCCATTTTTCATAGTGGTAACGATTCGACATGGTACATGGTGCCAGCTAGGTAGCAGCTCTTGGCACCCCATGCAAACTTTTCATACTAGGTGGGGAGGGGACAAAGTGTGTGAAAATTTGGGTCAACATTGGTTGCTATGTGTTGCTATTGTAGCCAACAGCCACTTTGCTGGGGATCTCCAAAAGGTCTCAACATTCGTGACCAGCTCCATTAGGGCACCAGCGACTATTTGGATTCTGCTCGCCGCCATGTCCGTCTGACCCCTCCGACTGCTCTCCTTCCTCGCCCATCTCATCCATGTCCTCCATCTCTTCGCAGTCATCGTCCCCCTATCATAAAAAATAAGGAGGTTCGTGGTTTTAAGTACGCATGCGCAGCAAAGTGCATTGTGGGTAACATGTCAAAGGTGAATGTTCCTGAGACATAATAAAACAAAACGCGTTTGATAAAGCCAGTCTCTGAAATCTATCTAGACGGAAAGCATGTACTGGAAATTGGCAACAGTTATGTATTTCTGTGTATGATTATTCATCAACATTGTGAACTGTTTTTCTGCAATCCATGCAGATTTCAGCATGCTTTTCAGCAACTTTTCATTGCAAAACTTTAAAAGCAAAGTTAACAAGTTGAACTGTAAGTTTTTAACTACAAAATTTGGACGTGCCTAAAGTTTCGACTGCACAATTGTTTAACTCGAGTATTTGTCAGTGATGATGACTAATGATCCACTTCTCACCTAGACACGTGCTTGATCTGCATTGTATTGAATTGCTCATTCCTTGAAAAAAATTGGAGTTGGGCAATTAACCAATAAGTTCAAGTTTTGTGTTGGAAATTGCCGTTCAACTTCAATTTAGAATGACTTCTGCTAACACGGATGCATCTTCACTCTAAAAGATACTTTCTTGACATGCCTGTTGAAACTAACTGTGAACTAAAAACTAGATGGCAACGTTTTCGCGAATACGTAGAATGTTTTCCCTGTAGCCTTTTGTAGCTGCTGCAGTTCTAAGCTCTGGTTGGTTCAGAGAAGAAGATGTGTTAATACACCAGCAAAAACAATATGTTTTCCCTGTCGGGGAAAGCATAAAGATAAATATTTCCTTACCATGCGTCCTTCCTCTCCACGGTCCCTACAGCCATGTTTCCCGGCCATCTTATGTTTCTTGGCCAGCTTGACCCCGAGGATGACCAGCGCCACCACCAGCACCACACAGACGGTAACCAGGGCGATGGTCCCGCACTTCTTCGGGCACCGTCTGGGGCGAGCCTGTAGATGACATAACGCCATGATTATATCTCAAACAAACAAGTGCTGTAAGAAAAGCTGTTACTCAACTATCAAAGCTTGATACAACAATCTTAAATCCGTAGTACTGACCGGTGGTTGCCCAGGCACCGACTCAGGTACCACGATGTTAGTCTGGAGACCAGGCTTTCCAGTAGCCTCGACCGTCATCTTGCCCATGGTGAAAGAGGTTTACAATGGTCCTCTCTAGAAGTTTGCGCTATGTGCAAAGAGACAAAATACAGTCTCCCAAACTGGTAGGTGACTCAAAGACATCACATTAAACAAAAAATACAATGTGCTTTTGAAACCTTCTCAAGAATTTCTTGAGCACTAAGATAAATGAATTTGATGGCCGTTGCTTTAAAGCTAAACTATGTAAGATTATTCTGAAGTGAAAGAAAATTGAGTCTTTTTTGAAGTAGAAGATCTTCTCCCATGTAGCCAACCTGAAGTGTGTTTAACTGATTACCACAAATCCTAAGAAGCCTAATGGTGGCTAGAAAGTTTTTGTTTACGACCAGGAGAGTCTAATTTATGGTGGTGTTTCTAACATGAAGCCAAATGTTACATCGTGTACCTTTAAGATTAGAAATAGTAGAATTACCTTTTTCTGCACCCTGCTCGAGCTCCCAGTGAATTTGTAACTGCGCAATCGGCCACGGGGGTTCGAGATGAAATCTAACTCTCCAAGCGGATTGGTCCATCCCCAAAAGGTCAGAATGACATTGACCTTTCTTTTGTTCAATGTCTGAAAAGCTGTCGGTGTATGTAACGTTGAGCTTGTATCATGGGTATCACATGATTGTATAATGTTTATTGTAACGTAAGGGTAAAGATTATGACAGAGGACGGAATCATGACACTTTTTCCTGTGCAATTAGGGCAACGCGGCTTAATTACGGTTCATGTTTTGGCGAAGTACACCAGGTCACCCCTAATCTTTCCGGTGTATGAAGTTCTTTTACGTACAGAAATATGGTGTCATGTAAGATCTCTCATAAACGGTGCCACCGACGCTACTTTGCCATCTGGAAAAACAATGCAACTCTTTTACCCTAGTGGCGTCCAGACCCTGGCACGATTAGGGTATTTGAACCAGATGTGCTGAGATACTAGTTTTTCGTCCACTTGAATAGTTAGAACAAGGACACGGACTAAAATCGTGACTATAGCTAAGACATGTCCAATAAAAGAAACAAAAAGATAATCTTTACGTTTTATTGTTGCAAAAGGAAGGATGTACATTCATCGGCAATCACCGTGAAACACAAACAACTCTTTGTTCAACAACTAGTACGCATGCGTAGCGAAATGCATTCTGGGTAACATATAACAGTTGGAGATCCCTGGGACATAAATGAATTACGCCTGGACGTTGTTAGGAGAATCGAGACAGCGGGTAATAAAAAAACTGTTTACAAGTCAGGGGCCTTTACCTTTGACATATTACCCACAATACATTTCGCTGCCCATGCGCATTTACATTTGCAAACCTCCTTATTCTAATGAGACAAACTATGGATATTTTTTAAAACTTCATAGCATAAGTCATCTCTCGACAAGTAATATCAGAAACGTACGCCGTACAATTAAATAATTGGTGCAACCTTCAATGTGAAAATACTCCAACTAGATATACATACATACATATGATGTATGATTAATGTACGAAACACTAAGTCACTCTTCACATAGGTACCATATAAATGTTTACATCCGTCTTTTGACTCTTACATTGAACGAAGAAATCTACAAAATCAGTTTTCTATTCACACAACAACTCTTCTGATCTTTTTACAGCAATATCAACAGAACATCAAAAGCTGTCTGCCACAGAAAATCAAAACCATAGCATGTTTTGGACGGAAAATACAAAACTGGAGGTTCTGCTGCAGCATCTAGGAAAATCGCAAGGGGGCCCATAATCGACCTTGACAGTCATCTTGCCGACATCTGCCTACATACCATATATTATCACAACCCAATCAGACATTCGTGAGTTATGCTGACAACTAGCGTCTGTACACCGAAATACAACAACAAAAAACACAACAACAATAACAAAAAAAACTCCATTTTTCATGGAGGTAACGATTCAACATGGCGCCAGGAAGCAGCTCTCGGCACCCCTCATGCAAAGTTTTAAAACTAGGTGGGGAGGGGGCAATTAGCAAACAATGAAGAAATGTATGAAAAATTGGGGTCAAAGTTGGTTGCTATGTGTTGCTAGGGTAGCCAAAAAACACTTTGCAGGGATCTCCAAAAGGTCTTAACAAGCTTGACTTGTTCCATCAGGGCACCAGCGACTATTCGGATTCTGCTCGTCGCCGTCTCCGTCTTGCTCATCCGACTGCGGTCCCTCGTCCCCCATCTCATCCATGTCCTCCATCTCTTCGCAGTCGTCATCCTCCTGGGATGACAAAATAAGGAGGTTATAAGTGGGTATTGTGGGCATTATGTCAAACGCGAGGGTCCCTGAGATTTAAGGTCGCATGAACACATTACATGTATTTGTGGTAGTAGAACACCGTCGACCTATGCATGGGGATTTCTACTGTTACTTATTGCCACAGGATTAAATGAATTATAGTAGGGTGCACTTCAGAAATACAACAAACAATTATGTTTGAGTTTAGGGTAACCTACAGCTTGCTTACGGATGTCACCGGTCTTTGCAGCAAATCTATTTATTTCAGTTTTCCAATAAAACATTCTGAACAAAGCTGAACTACAATTTACATTTCTAAAGTTGGTCGCAAACAAATTTTCGAATGTCAAACTGTGAACTAGAAAGGCAACATTTTCGCGAAAATGCAGAATGTTTTCCCCGTAGCCTTTTTTCAAGCTACTCAAACACAATACTGTACCACTAAGCCTGCCCTATAGTATTGTGTGCGTGTAGAAAAAAAGTCACCAAATACAGTTTTTTGCTGTCGCAAAGCTGTAAATGTTCATATTTATACAGCTAATGTGCTGTTGCAGTTCTAAGCTCTGATTGGTTCGCGACAGTTTCAAGCTTTGATTGGTTCATGACAGAAGAAGAAGAAGTAGAAGAACACACTAGTAAAAATATTATGTTTTCCCTGTCGGGAAAGTATAAAGATAGTTAAGAAGAAAGTGAGAAAGAAAAAGATGAAGAAGCAGATAAAGAATACACCAGCAAAAACAACATGTTTTCCCTGTCGTGAAAAGCATAAAAACAAATATTTCCTTACCATGTGGCCTTCCTCTCCACGGTCCCTGCAGCCATGTTTCCCGGCCATCTTATGTTTCTTGCCCAGCTTGACGCCCAGCATGACCACCGCCACCACCAGCACCACACAGACGGTAACAAGGGCGATGGTCCCGCACTTCTGTGGGCACCGTCTGGGGCGAGCCTATAGAGGACATAAGGCCACACTGTCTTAATTTTATGCATGACATCCTCTGGTCTGGAGACCCTAAGACTAATGCGAAAATTATATATTTTATATAAAGAACCAGCAACAAAATGCTGCTAAACCACAAGACTAAACATCCAGTCCATTCTTTCCCAGGCTTGGTTAGTATGTTCACCTGAACTAAGACTGAAATGTTTTTATTGCCATTCTTGTTTAAATAGAGGAACAAGGACGCTGTGGCCCCATGCCCTGACCATGTGCCTCTTTACCCTGGAGAACAGGTCCTCCGGCAAGTAGAAAATTCTGATTGACCAGGGATGCTATTGGGTCACATGTGGCCACATATTTTTAAGAACAGTGGCTAAAACCAACGCGCGCACGTGCATCAATTTTCGGCTACATAAGAAAGAAGTTTTCAACCATACTGTACATCGTACAAAGCTCGACAAGTTGTAGAATGAGTCGCCATAGATGGCAAAAAAACATCGGGAAATGGGTACTAACGTCATAGAATGCAAAAATCAATTCCAAGGTCAAAGAAGAAGATGTGAAAGAACAAAAATAAAGACTGTATTATTAGCTATCTACTAACTGTTACTCTACTGTCAAAGCTTAATACGACAATTTTTTGCTAGTTGCTTTTCGACAGACGAGGACAATGTGGCACTGCACTCAAGTTAGTAACTTAACTTTTATATTAACAATGCCACAGTAAATACTGAAGAAAAAAGGTAGTCTTTTTCTTCTACCTCCCCGACCGACGTCAGGTACCCATTTTTTACACCTGGGTGAAGTGAGAAAGGTCGTGTAAAGTGTCTTTCCCAAGGGCACAACGAAGGGGGCACGTTGGGTATCGAACTCGGGACCTCTAGATTTCGAGCCGAACGCTCTACCAGTTACGCCACACAACTGGGGATTGTAAAAATCTGTAGTACTTACCGGTGGTTGCCCAGGCTCCGCCTCTGGTACCACGATGTTAGTCTGGAGACCAGGCTTATAAGTTGGGAGTGGCTCCAAAGGATAGGGAGGCGGGTCCTCTGGGTCTGTCTTTCCAGTAGCCTCGACCGTCAGCTTGCCCATGGTGAAGGAGGTTCACAATGGTCTTCTATAGAAGTTTGTGCTCTATGCAAAGAAACAACAACAAAAAATTCAAACATGTTCAAAAACTCGTGACTCAAAGACACTCGCATAAGACAAAAAAATACAGGTGTTTTCGAAACCTTCTCAAGAATGTCTTGAGCATTAGGATAAATGAATTGGATAGCCGTTGCTTTAAAGCTGTACTATGTAAGATTATTCTGAAGTGAAGAAATCTGAGTGTTTTTCGAAGAAGAAGATCTTGATCGCTCTCCCCTGTAGCCAGTCTGGAGCGTGATTAACTTATTACCCCACCCCCTAAGAAGCCTACTGGTGGCCAACAAGTTGTTGTTTACAACCGGGAGAGTCTAGTTCATGATGGTGTTTCATATTTGAGGCCAAAATGTTACAAAGTGTACCTTTAAGATTAAATCTAGTAGTATTACCTCGTTTCCGCACCCTGCTCGAGCTCCTGGTGAATTTTCCACTGCGCAATCGGCCGCGGGGGTTTCGGGATGAAATCTAACTCTCCAATCTGATTGGTCAATCCTCAGAAAGTCAGAATGACATTGACCTTTCTTTTGTTCAATGGATGAAAAGCTGTTTGTGTAAGTAACATAAAATCCGTATCAAAACCTGTATCATCACCTGATTCTATTGTGTAAGGTGAAGGTACACATTGCCACCTCAGACAGAGGACGAAGCATGGCACATTTCCTTGTGCTACTAGCCAGGGGGGGGGGGGTTCGGAAGAACCCCCCATACACACCAGAAGGTCCACTTTTTCACGCTCAAAGGTCCGCTTTCTACAGTCCAAGATTTTTTTCAAAGGGGGACTGACTGGCATTTTTCACTGGTAGAAATTTCATTCAATCTAAGCGAGTCTATCAGCAAAATTTGCCCCAGAAATTGCAGGAAATAGCGTTTCAGAGGGTCCAGGTTTCAAAATTTCCCGGACATCCATTGCGACGCCTCGCATCTTCGCTGTCCGACATGGTGAAAATATGTTGGGGGGAGTCGCCCTTGTGTATCTTTAATGGAAATTCCGTTAAACTTGGCTTTGTCTTCCAGCAAATTTTGCCAGTCAAAATGCAGGAAATAGCGTTTCAGAGGGTCAAGATTTCAATTTTTTCCGGGGGAGCATGCCCCCGGACCCCCCTAGGCAGCTCGTGCCTGCGGCGCTCGATGGTCCCCCTAGTACTGAAAAGAACCCCCCAACCAAAATCCTGGCTACGGGCATGAAGTAGTGCATTAGGTGGCAATACTATACGGTTTGCGTTTTTGGCCAAGCACACCGGCTTACCCCTACTCTTCTCGATATGTGTGTTGGATTCTTTTACGTGCAGAAGGTTGGCGCCATATGAGCCCCCTTATACACGGGACCAACGGCTTTACTTCCCCATCCTAAAGGACAATGCGACTCTTTTCCCCTAGTCGCGTCCATGCTATTTGGACCAGATGTGCCGCGCCGAGAAGCTAGTTTTCCGTCCTCTAGAATAGCTAGAATGAGGACAAGGGTTGATATCGCGACAAAGGCATGTCTAGGAAAGAAACAACAAGATTATTTTACATTTTATTGTTGCAAAACCAAAGATGTACATTCATCGGCAATCACCGTATACGTAAAACACGAACAGTTCTTAGTTCAACAATTAGTACGCATGCGCAACGTAATGCATTGTAGGTAATTTGTCGCAGGTGGAGGTCCCTGGGACATAAATGAATTACGTCTTGACATTGTTAGAAGAATGGAGACAGCGGGTGAGACAAAAACTGTTTACAAGTCAGGGGCCTTCACCTTTGACATATTACCCATAATGCATTTCGCTGTCCGTGCATACTTACAATTGCGAACCTCCATATTCTGATGAGACAAGCTAAATAGTGGGGATACTTGTAAACATCATAGCACAACTCATTTCTCGAGAACAAATATCAGAAACGTACGCCGTACCACTAAATAATTGGTGCACCTGAAAATGCTCCAATTAAATATACATACATACATGTAATGTACTATCAATGCACTCTCGATATAGGTACCATATAAATGTTAACATCCGTGTTTTCACTCTTACATTGAACGAAGAAATCTACAAATCAGTTTTCTATTCACACAACAGCTCTTCTGATCTTTTTACAGCAATTTCAATTGGACATCAAGAGCTGTCTGACACCGAAAAATCAAAACCATAGCATGTCCTGGGCGAAAAATACAAAACTGGAGGTTCTGCTGCAGCATCTAGGAAAACCGCAAAGAGGCCCATAATTTACCTTGACATTTATCATGCCGACATCTGCCTACATGCCAGATATTATCACAACCCAATCAGACATTCCTAAGTTATACTGACAACTAAAGTAGTGTCTGCACACAGAAACACAACAAAAAAGCTCCATTTTTCATGGAGGTAACGATTCAACATGGTGCCAGGTAGCAACTCTCGGCACCCCCATGCAAAGTTTTCACACTAGGTGGGGAGGGGGCAATTTGCGAGCGATGGAGAAAATGTGTGAATATTGGGGTCAAAGGTGGTGCTATTTGTTGCTAGGGTAGCCAACACCCACTTTGCTGGGATCTCCAAAAGGTCTTAACAATTGTGACCAACTCCACCAGGGCACCAGCGACTATTAGGATTCTGCTCGTCGCCATCTCCGTCTTGCCCATCCGACTGCGGTTCCTCGTCGCCCATCTCATCCATGTCTCCCATCTCTTCGCAGTCCCCCTATCATAACAAAATAAGTAGGTTTGTGGTTTTACGTACGCATGCGAAGCGAAAAAGTGCACTGTGGGTAACATGTCAACAGTGAAGGCTCCTGGGCTCGTTTGGACACTAGCCTGTGTTTACACAAACTCTCGCTGGCTGGGGTTAATGACCCCCTCCACGAGGGCGGAGGCAATTTTAGGGCTGGACGCTAGGAGCGCCATTTTAGTCAGGCTAGTTTCTACACTTGTTAAAGAGAGGTCAATCTCTGAAATCTAATGCTATATAGAAAGTTAATATACTGGCAATTTGGCAAGCGCTGTGTATTTCGTGTTTCTGTATTCATCGCAAACATGACCTACATCTGCTCTTTTCTCCGCAAAAATCATTCTTAAAGATTTCACCACGCTTAGCAGCAAAAATTACCTTAAAATGTCTAAAACTTCAAAATACTTTTCTGACCTGCCTGTTGAAACTAAGTGTGAATTAGAAAGGCATCATTTTTGCGAAAATGCTAAATATTTTTCTTTTGGCCTTTTGTCAAGCTATTCGCGCACAATATCGTACCATCGGGCTCATCCTACAGTATAAAAAAAGGACAAGTATAAAAAATACCGAATACGGGTTTATATGTCCAGCTTATATGCTGTTCTAAGTTCTAAGCTCTGATCGGTTCATGAGGAGGAAGAAGAAAAATTAGAGCAAAAACAATATGTTTTCCCAGTCGGGGAAAGCATAAAGATAACTATTTCCTTACCATGTGTCCTTCCTCTCCACGGTCTCTGCAACCATGTTTCCCGGCCATCTTATGTTTCTTGGCCAGCTTGACCCCGAGGATGACCAGCGCCACCACCAGCACCACACAGACGGTAACCAGGGCGATGGTCCCGCACTTCTTCGGGCATCGTCTGGGGCGAGCCTGTAGATGACATAACGCCATGATTATATCTCAAACAAACAAGTGCTGTAAGAAAAGCTGTTACTCAACTATCAAAGCTTGATACAACAATCTTAAATCCGTAGTACTGACCGGTGGTTGCCCAGGCACCGACTCAGGTACCACGATGTTAGTCTGGAGACCAGGCTTTCCAGTAGCCTCGACCGTCAGCTTGCCCATGGTGAAAGAGGTTCACAATGGTCCTCTCTAGAAGTTTGCGCTATGTGCAAAGAGGCAACATACAGTTTCCCAAACTGGTTGATGACTCAGAGACATCACATTAGACAAAAAATACAAGGTGTTTTTGAAACCTTCTCAAGAATGTCTTGAGCATTGGGATAAATGAATTGGATGGCCGTTGCTTTAAAGCTAAACTATGTTAGATTATTCTGAAGTGAAAGAAAATGTTCTGAGTGTTTTTCGAAGAAGAAGATTTTGATTGTTCTCCCATGTAGCCAACCCGAAGTGTGATTAACTGATTACCACAAATCCTAAGAAGACTAATGGTGGCTAGAAAGTTTTTGTTTACAACCAGGAGAGTCTAGTTTATGGTGGTGTTTCTAACATGAAGCCAAATGTTACATCGTGTACCTTTAAGATTAGAAATAGTAGAATTACCTTTTTCTGCACCCTGCTCGAGCTCCCAGTGAATTTCTAACTGCGCGATCGGCCACGGGGGTTCTAGATGAAATCTAACTCTCCAAGCGGATTGGTCCATCCCTGGGATACAAATGAATTACGCCTGGACGTTGTTAGGAGAATCGAGACAGCGGGTGATAAAAAAACTGTTTACAAGTCAGGGGCCTTTACCTTTGACATATTACCCACAATGCATTTCGCTGCCCATGCGTATTTACATTTGCAAACCTCCTTATTCTAATGAGACAAACTATGGATATTTCTTTAAACTTCATAGCATAAGTCATCTCTCGACAAGTAATATCAGAAACGTACGCCGTACAATTAAATAATTGGTGCAACCTTCAATGTGAAAATACTCCAACTAGATATACATACACACATATGATGTATGATTAATGTACGAAACACTAAGTCACTCTTCACATAGGTACCATATAAATGTTTACATCCGTGTTTTGACTCTTACATTGAACGAAGAAATCTACAAAATCAGTTTTCTATTCACACAACAACTCTTCTGATCTTTTTACAGCAATATCAACAGAACATCAAAAGCTGTCTGCCACAGAGAATCAAAACCATAGCATGTTTTGGACGGAAAATACAAAACTGGAAGTTCTGCTGCAGCATCTAGGAAAATCGCAAGGGGGCCCATAATCGACCTTGACAGTCATCTTGCCGACATCTGCCTACATACCATATATTATCACAACCCAATCAGACATTCGTGAGTTATGCTGACAACTAGCGTCTGTACACCGAAATACAACAACAAAAAACACAACAACAATAACAAAAAAAACTCCATTTTTCATGGAGGTAACGATTCAACATGGCGCCAGGAAGCAGCTCTCGGCACCCCTCATGCAAAGTTTTAAAACTAGGTGGGGAGGGGGCAATTAGCAAACAATGAAGAAATGTATGAAAAGTTGGTTGCTATGTGTTGCTAGGGTAGCCAAAAAACACTTTGCAGGGATCTCCAAAAGGTCTTAACAAGCTTGACTTGTTCCATCAGGGCACCAGCGACTATTCGGATTCTGCTCGTCGCCGTCTCCGTCTTGTTCATCCGACTGCGGTCCCTCGTCCCCCATCTCATCCATGTCCTCCATCTCTTCGCAGTCGTCATCCTCCTGGGATGACAAAATAAGGAGGTTATAAGTGGGTATTGTGGGCATTATGTCAAACGCGAGGGTCCCTGAGACTTTGGGTCGCATGAACACAGTACATGTACGAGTATTTATGGTAGTAGAATACCGTCGACCTATGCATGGGGATTTCTACTATTACTTAGGGCCACAGAATTTAAAAAAAATATATAGTAGGGTGCACTTGAGAAATACGGTCAAGGGTACAACCTACAGCGTGCTTATGGTTGTCACCGGTCCTTGTAGCAAAAAGCTTGTTATTCTAGTTTTGAATATAAAAATTTCGAGCAAAGCTGAATGCAATTTACAACTAAAAAATTGTTCGTTTACGCAAATTTTTGAATGTCAAACTCCAGTATTTGTCATGCAAGGAATGAGCACTGTGATCGGACCGCCCTAAATAGAGATTTGGGTGCCATAAACTTTATGCAACTAAATGTTCCACTTCTCATGAAGTCACGTGCTCTATCTGCATTGTATTGAATTGCTCATTGAATACCAAATACTGGAGTTAAACAGTGAACTGGTAAGTTCAATTTTTGTTTTGGAAATGGCTGTTCAACTTCAATTCAGAATGGCTTCTACTAACACAAATAAGCTTTTAGCCTAAACCTTTAAGATTCTTTCCTGACATGCCTGTTGAATGTAACTGTGAGCTGGAAAGGCAAAATTTTCGCGAAAATGCAGAATGTTTTCCCCGTAGCCTTTTTTCAAGCTACTCACACACAATACTGTACCATTAGGCCTGCCCTATAGTACTGTGTCCGTGTAGAAAAAAATGACCAAGTACAGGTTTTTGCTGTCGCAAAGCCGTAATGTTCATATTTATACAGCCAAGGTGCTGTTGCCGTTCTAAGCTCTGATTGGTCCACGGCAGTTCTAAGCTCCGATTGGTTCATGACAGTGGAAGAAAAAAGAAAGAAGAAGAACACAACTGTTACAGCAAAACAACATGTATTCCTGTCGGGAAAAGCATAAAGATAACTATTTCCTTACCATTTTTCCTTCCTCTCCACTGTCCCTGCAGCCATGTTTCCCGGCCATCTTATGTTTCTTGGCCAGTTTGACCCCGAGGATGACCAGCGCCACCACCAGCACCACACAGACGGTAACCAGGGCGATGGTCCCGCACTTCTTCGGGCACCGTCTGGGGCGAGCCTGTAGATGACATAAGGTCATGTTGACTAATGCGGGCAAGTAGGAATATCAGGATTCTATTATAACTAGATTACAACAAGTAAATGTTATGGATGACATCCTCTGCAGACTTCAAAAAGTATGAGAAAGGGCAATAAGATGGGTAAAAATTCAGAGGGCAAACTTTCAAAGTAGACACCATAAACTTTGTAAAATTAAAGTGAGAAAATATCGGTTATATAGATGGCATCCGCGCGCATCAATTTCGTCTTTTTCTTCTACCTTCCCAACCGAAGACAGGTACCCATTTGTACACCTGGGTTAAGTGTGGAAGGACGTGTAAAGTGTCTTTCCCAAGGGCATAATGTCGAGGGAACGGCGGGCATCGAACTCATGACCTCCAGATTCCGAACCGATCGCTCTACCAGTACGCAACAAGCGAATTGAAAATCCTTAGTACTGACCGATGGATGACCAGGCACCGCCTCTGGTACCACGATGTTAGTCTGGAGACCAGGCTTAGTTGGGAGGGGCTCCAAGGGATAGGGAGGCGGGTCCACTGGGCTTGTCTTTCCTGTAGCCTCGACCGTCAGCTTGCCCATGGTGAAAGAGGTTCACAATGGTCCTCTCCAGAAGTTTGCGCTATGTGCAAAGAGACAAAATACAGTTTCCCAAACTGGTTGGTGACTCAGAGACATCACATTAGACAAAAAATACAAGGTGTTTTCGAAACCTTCTCAAGAATGTCTTGAGCATTAGGATACCTGAATCGGATGGCCGTTGCTGTAAAGCTAAACTATGTAAGATTATTCTGAAGTGAAAGAAAACTGAGTGTTTTCGAAGAAGAAGATCTTGATTGTTCTCCCATGTAGCCAACCTGAAGTGTGATTAACTGATTACCACAAATCCTAAGAAGCCTAATGGTGGCTAGAAAGTTTTTGTTTACAACCAGGAGAGTCTAGTTTATGGTGGTGTTTCTAACATGAAGCCAAATGTTACATCGTGTACCTTTTAGATTAAAAATAGTAGCATTACCTTTTTCTGCACCCTGCTCGAGCTCCCAGTGAATTTCTAACTGCGCAATCGGCCACGGGGGGTTCTGGATGAAATCTAACTCTCCAAGCGGATTGGTCCATCTCCAAAAGGTCAGAATGACATTGACCTTTCTTTTGTTCAATTGATGAAAAGCTGTCGGTGTATGTAACGTTGAGCCTGTATCATGAGTATCACATGATTGTATAATGTAAGGTAAGGGTAATGATTATGACAGAGGACGGAATCATGACACTTTTTCCTGTACAATTAGGGCAATTCGGCTTAATTACGGTTCGTGTTTTGCTAGGTACACCAGGTCACCCCTAATCTTTCCGGTATATGAAGTTCTTTTACGTACAGAAATATGGTGTCATGTAAGATCTCTCATAAACGGTGCCACCGACGCTACTTTTCCATCCGGAAAGACAATGCAACTCTTTTACCCTAGTCGCGTCCAGACCCTGGCGCGACTAGGGTATTTGAACCAGATGTGCTCAGATACTAGTTTTTCGTCCACTTGAATAGTTAGAACAAGGACAGGGACTAAAATCGTGACTATAGCTAAGACATGTCCAATAAAAGAAACAACAAGATAATCCTTGCGTTTTTTTGTTGCAAAAGGAAGGATGTACATTCATCGGCAATCGCCGTGAAACAACTCTTTGTTCAACAACTAGTACGCATGCGTAGCGAAATGCATTCTGGGTAACATATAACAGTTGGAGATCCCTGGGACATAAATGAATTACGCCTGGACGTTGTTAGGAGAATCGAGACAGCAGGTGATAAAAAAACTGTTTACAAGTCAGGGGCCTTTACCTTTGACATATTACCCACAATGCATTTCGCTGCCCATGCGTATTTACATTTGCAAACCTCTTTATTCTAATGAGACAAACTAAAAGTGGGGATATTTTTGTAAACTTCATGGCATAACTCATTTCTTGACAAGTAATTTTAGAAACGTACGCCGTACAATTAGATAATTGGTGCATCCTTCAATGTGAAAATGCTCATATTAGATATACATATTACATACATCTAATGTATGATTAATGCACGAAATATTCAGTCACTCTTGACATAGGTACCATATAAATGTTTACATCCGTGTTTTGACTCTTACATTTATCGAAAAATACAAATCAGTTTTCTATTCACACAACAACTCTTCTGATCTTTTTACAGCAATGTCAATTGGACATCAAGAGCTGTCTGACACAGAAAATCAAAACCATAGCATGTCCTGGGCGAAAAATAAAAAACTGGAGCTTCTGCTGCAGCATGTAGGAAAACCGCAAGGAGGCCCACAAACGACCTTGACATTTATCTTGCCGACATCTGCCCACATACTATCCAGATATTATCACAAACCAATCAGACATTCGTAAGTTATGCTGATAACTAGCGTCTGTACACACAAACACAACAACAAAAAACACAACAACAACAAAAACTCCATTATTCATGGAGGTAACGATTCAACATGGCACCAGGTAGCAACTCTAGATCTCGGCACCTCCATGCAAAGTTTTCACACTAGGTGGGGAGGGGGCAATTAGCGAACAATGCGGTAAATGTGTCAAAATTGGGGTCAACGGTGGTTGCTATGTGTTGCTAGGGTAGCCAACACCCCCTTTGCTGGGATCTCCAAAAGGTCTTAACAAGTGTGACCAGTTCCTTGATGGCACCAGCGACTATTAGGATTCTGCCCGTCGACATCTTTGTCTTGCCCATCCGACCCCGGTCCCTCATCGCCCATCTCTTCCATGTCGTCCATCTCTTCGCAGTCGCCATCACCCTATCATAACAAAATAAGCAGGTTCGTGGTTTTAAGAAAGCAAGCGCAGCGAAGTGCATTGTGAGTAATATTTTAAAGGCGAAGGTCTCTGAGAGGAGAGGTCATAGAACACAATACATGTATTTATGGTAGTAGAATACCGTCGACCTATGCATGGGGATTTCTACTGTTACTTATTGCCACAGGATTAAATGAATTATAGTAGGGTGCACTTCAGAAATACAACAAACAATTATGTTTGAGTTTAGGGTACAACCTACAGCTTGCTTACGGATGTCACCGGTCTTTGCAGCAAATCTATTTATTTCAGTTTTCCAATAAAACATTCTGAACAAAGCTGAACTACAAATTACATTTCTAAAGTTGCAAACAAATTTTCGAATGTCAAACTGTGAACTAGAAAGGCAACATTTTCGCGTAAATGCAGAATGTTTTCCCCGTAGCCTTTTTTCAAGCTACTCAAACACAATACTGTACCACTAGGCCTGCCCTATAGTATTGTGTGCGTGTAGAAAAAAAGTCACCAAATACAGGTTTTTGCTGTCGCAAAGCTGTAAATGTTCATATCTATACAGCTAATGTGCTGTTGCAGTTCTAAGCTCTGATTGGTTCACGACAGTTTCAAGCTTTGATTGGTTCATGACAGAAGAAGAAGAATGAGAAAGAAGAAGTAGAAGAACACACCAGTAAAAATATTATGTTTTCCCTGTCGGGAAAGTATAAAGATAGTTAAGAAGAAAAGTGAGAAAGAAAAAGATGAAGAGCACACCAGCAGAAACAACATGTTTTCCCTGTCATGAAAAGCATAAAAACAAGTATTTCCATACCATGTGGCCTTCCTCTCCACTGTCCCTACAGCCATGTTTCCCAGCCATCATATGTTTCTTGCCCAGCTTGATGCCCAGCATGACCACCGCCACCACCAGCACCACACAGACGGTAACAAGGGCGATGGTCCCGCACTTCTTTGGGCACCGTCTGGGGCGAGCCTATAGAGGACATAAGGCCACACTGTCTTTTATACATGACATCCTCTGGCCTGGAGACCCCAAGACTAATGCGCAAATTATATATAAAGAACCAGTAAGAAAATGCAACTAAACCACAAGACTAAACATCCAGTCCATTCTTTCCCAGGCTTGGTTAGTATGTTCACCTGAACTAAGACTGAAATGTTTTTATTGCCATTCTTGTTTAAATAGAGGAACAAGGACGCTGTGGCCCCATGCCCTGACCATGTGCCCCTTTACCCTGGAGAGCAGGTCCTCCGGCAAGTATAAAATTCTGATTGACCAGGGATGCTATTGGGTCACATGTGGCCACATATTTTTAAGAATAGTGGCTAAAATCAACGCGCGCACGTGCATCAATTTTCGGCTACATAAGAAAGAAGTTTTCAACCATACTGTACATCGTACAAAGCTCGACAAGTTGTAGAATGAGTCGCCATAGATGGCAAAAAAACATCGGGAAACGGGTACTAACGTCATAGAATGCAAAAGTCAATTCCAAGGTCAAAGAAGAAGATGTGAAAGAACAAAAATAAAGACTGTATTATTAGCTATCTACTAACTGTTACTCTACTGTCAAAGCTTAATACGACAATTTTTTGCTAGTTGCTTTTCGACAGACGAGGACAATGTGGCACTGCACTCAAGTTAGTAACTTAACTGTTATATTAACAATGCCACAGTAAATACTGAAGAAAAAAGGTAGTCTTTTTCTTCTACCTTACCAACCGAAGTCAGGTACCCATTTTTTACACCTGGGTGAAGTGAGAAAGGTCGTGTAAAGTGTCTTTCCCAAGGGCACAACGAAGGGGGCACGTTGGGTATCGAACTCGGGACCTCTAGATTTCGAGCCGAACGCTCTACCAGTTACGCCACACAACTGGGGATTGTAAAAATCTGTAGTACTTACCGGTGGTTGCCCAGGCTCCGCCTCTGGTACCACGATGTTAGTCTGGAGACCAGGCTTATAAGTTGGGAGTGGCTCCAAAGGATAGGGAGGCGGGTCCTCTGGGTCTGTCTTTCCAGTAGCCTCGACCGTCAGCTTGCCCATGGTGAAGGAGGTTCACACTGGTCTCTAGAAGTTTGTGCTCTATGCAAAGAAACAACAACAAAAAATTCAAACATGTTCAAAAACTTGTGACTTAAAGACACTCGCATAAGACAAAAAAATACAAGGTGTTTTCGAAACATTCTCAAGAATGTCTTAAGCACTAGGATAAATGAATTGGATGGCCGTTACTTTAAAGCTGTACTACGTAAGATTATTCTGAAGTGAAAGAAAATTGAGTCTTTTTCGAACAAGAAGATCTTGATTGTTCCTCCGTGTAGCCAACCTGAAGTGTGATTAACTGATTAACACAAATCATAAGAAGCCTAATGGTGGCCGGGTATAAAGTTTTTGTTTACAACCAGGAGAGTCTAGTTTATGGTGGTGTTTCTAACATGAAGCCAAATGTTACATCGTGTACCTTTAAGATTAGAAATAGTAGAATTACCTTTTTCTGCACCCTGCTCGAGCTCCCAGTGAATTTCTAACTGCGCAATCGGCCACGGGGGTTCTGGATGAAATCTAACTCTCCAAGTGGATTGGTCCATCCCCAAAAGGTCAGAATGACATTGACCTTTCTTTTGTTCAATGGATGAAAAGCTGTCGGTGTATGTAACGTTGAGTCTGTATCATGGGTATTACGTGATTGTATTGTGTAAGGTGAGGGTAAAGATTGTGACCTCAGACAGAGGACGAAGTATGGCGCTTTTTCTTGTGCCAGTACTGTAGCACAATGCGGCTTTATTACGGTTCGTGTTTTAGCAAAGTACAATAAGTCACCCCTACATACTCTTTCCGGTGTACTGAGTTCTTGTACATGCAGAATGTTGGCGCCATATGATCCCTCTCATACACTTGACCACCGGCTTTACTCCCCCATCCTAAAGGACAATGCGATTCTTTTCCCCGTGTCCAGACCCGGGCGCGAACCCGGGTTCAAGGGTACTTGAACCAGATATGCCGAGAAGCTAGTTTTTCGTCCGCTACAATAGCTAAAACGAGGACAAGGGATAATATCATGACAAAGGTATGTCCAGGAAAGAAACAAGATCATTTCCAATTTTATTGTTACAAAACTAAGAATGTACATCCATCGGCAATCACCGTGAAACACAAACAACTCTTAGTACACATTCACAGCGAAATGCATTGCGGGTAATATTTCACATGTGGGGGTCTCTGGGACAGAACTGAATTACGTCTGGACATCGTTAGGAGAATCAAGACAGTGGGTGATAAAAAAACTGTTTACAACTCAGGGGCCTTTACCTTTGACATATTACCCACAATGCATTTCGCTGCCTATGTGCGAACCACCTTATTCTAATGAGACAAACTATAGTGGGGATATTTTTGTAAACTTCATAGCATAAATCATTTCTCGACAAGTAATATCAGAAACTTACGCCGTACAATTAACTAATCGGTGCAACCTTCAATGTGAAAATACTCCAACTAGATATACATACGATTAATGTACGAAACACTAAGTCACTCTGCACATAGTTACCATATAAATGTTTACATCCGTGTTTTGACTCTTACATTGAACGATTACAGCAATGTCAACTGGACATTAAAAGTTGTCTGCTACCGAAAAATCAAAACCATAGCATGACCTGGACGAACAATACAAAACCGGAAGTTCTGCTGATGCATTCAGGAAAACAGCCAGGAGGCTGATAATTAACCTAAACATTTATCTTCCTCATACCTTCCCACATGCTAATTATCATTACAATCCAGCCAAATGTTGCTAAGTTATGCTGACCACAAGTATCCGAAAAGACAAACACACACATAAAAAAATACATCTATTTTCATTCAAGGGCAGACAGCTAGGTCTGTACACCAGCGACTGTTGACGCGATCTCCGTCTTGCTCATCGGACTGCGGTCCCTCGTCGCCCATCTCATTCATGTCCTCCATCTCTTCGCAGTCGTCATCCCCCTATCATAACAAAATAAGAAATTTCGTGGTTTTAAGTACGCATGTGCATCGATTGCACTATGGGTAACATGCCAATAGTGAAAGCCCCTGTGACATTAACAAAACACATTTGAAAAATTCTTAACATCTTTAAACGTCTAGCATGTAACGTTACTGTACTGGCAATTTGGCTAACGTTATGTGTTTGGTGAATCTTTGTATCATTCTTCATTGTAAATAACATTTGCTTTTTCTGCAATTAAGGAACCCGCCCTAACAGAGACGAGGGGCGCCATAAACTTTCTGGAACTAATGATCCACTTGTCACCTTAGATTGCTCATTCCTTGACAAAGACTGAAGTTGGTAGGTCAAGTCGTAAGTTATTTTTGTATTGGAAATTGCCGTTCAACTTCCAGTCTAAAACCTAAAGATGATTTCCTCATCACGTGCTTGTTGAACTAAATGTATTCTAGAAAGGCAACATTTTCGCAAAAATGCGGAATGTTTTCCATGTAGCCTTTTGCCACGCTACTAGCACATAATACTAGAGTTCCACGAACACATCCCTTCGCCAAATAATCATGCTTTTATTAATACTTTAAGGTCCTATTCATATATCACTAAATAGTACCTACCTAAGAAATGGCATATGCAGTTCAATCCTGATAAGTGCTATATCATGCATACAACGAACAAACGGACACCAAATGTGACCAGTTTTGTGGTCAGACATTAGAAACCACAAAACCCCACCCATTCCTGGGTGTTACATTAACAACTGAGCTGAAGTGGGGTGTCCATGTTAACAAAATAACAACCAAGGCTAAATGGACATTGGGAGGTATCAAACGCAACCTGTGGGCATGCCCAGCCTGGGTAAAATCACTTGCATACTCGTCACTGGTAAGACCTAACCTTGAATATGCCGCTACAGTATGGGACCCGTATACAAAGAAAGACAAAGATAACCTTGAAAGGGTACAGAACCAAGCTGCCAGATTCTGTACAAACAACTACAACAGGGATGCAAGTGTTACCAAAATGAAAACAAAACTGCAGTGGACGTCACTTGAAGACAGTTAAAAAACGTCCAGACTTTACATGATGTACAAAATGACCGATAAACTGGTGGAGGTACCGACTGATAAGTATCTAATACCAGCCAAAAAAGAAAGAAACAGTCCTGCCTTCAAATACCATAGTTACCATTCTAGGATTGATGTGTTCAAAATTCGTACTTTCCCAAAACTATCGTAGAGTGGAACTTGTTATCACCAAGCACAGTAGGGGCATCTTTTCTGGATAGTTTTAAAGAATGCTTGCAGATCGATGTGCAAAAGTTAGGTGTGACGGGTCGTTCAGTGTAATATAACCAGCTGCTGTCGCACCGCGTGCCTGCGAAGCTGGTGTTTTACGCCGAAGGGCGGTTATACCGGATACGTGGATACAGGAACAGATACAGCTATTCTGATGTTGCACTTCTACGCTTTGATTGGTTCACGGCAGTTCTAAGCTCTGATTGGTTCGTGACAGAAGAAGAAAAAGACGTACACACCTGTACAGGTAGGTAGATGTATACACCAGCGGCTGTTGACGCGATCTCCGTCTTGCTCATCGGACTGCGGTCCCTCGTCGCCCGTCTCATCCATGTCTTCCATCTCTTCGCAGTCGTCATCCCCCTGTCATAACAAAATAAGGAAGTTCGTGGTTTTAAGTATGCATGCGTGGCAATGTGCATTGTGGGTAATATGTCAAACGTGAAAGCCCGTGACATAAACAAAACACGTTTGAAAAATCTTAAACATATACTAGTATAGACGGCAAGCATGTACTGGCAATTTGGCAAATGTTATGTGTTTGGTGTATCTGTGTAATATCATTCATTGCAGATATCATCTGCTTTTTCTGAAATTAACGAATTTTGCTTACAGATTTCACCGAGCTTGCTTATTAATTGTCAGAAAAGCTAATTATTGTCATTGCAGAACTTCACAGTTCTGAAGCAAACTTAAATAGTGGAACAGTAATTTTCAACTCCAAAATTCGAAGTGCCCAAATTTCCGTCTGTCCAAGTCAAGTCGTTGTCAAGGAATTAGCCCTAACAGAGACGGGGGCGCCATAAACTTTCTTGAACTAATGATCCACTTCTCACCTTAGATTGCTCATTCCTTGACAAAGACTGGAGTTTGAAGGTCAAGTCGCAAGCGCAAATTTTTGTATTAGAAATTGCCGTTCAACTTCAATTCAAAATGGCTTCTACTAAACACAGAAAATATCCAGTCTAAGACTTCAAGATACTTTCCTTATAACATTCTTGTTAAACTAACTGTATACTAGAAAGGCAACATTTTCTCGAATATATAGAATGCCTTCCATGTAGCTTTTGGCAAGCTACTAGAACGCTACATTATTTAATTAGGCTCGTCTTTTAGTATTGTGTGTGACCAGAAACAAAAATACCACATACATGTTTTTTTCTATCGCAATGCTGTAAATGTTCATATTTATACAGCTATTCTGATGTTGCAGTTCTACGCTCTGATTGGTTCACGGCAGTTCTAAGCTCTGATTGGTTCATGACAGAAGAAGAAGAAAGAAGAAGAACACACCAGCAAAAAAAAGGGTTTCCCCGTCGGGAAAAGCATAAAGATGAATAATAAGAAGAATGAGAAAGAAGAAGAACACACCAGCAAAAACAACATGTTTCCCTGTCGGGAAAAGCATAAAGATAAATATTTCCTTACCATGGGCCCTTCCTCTCCACTGTCCCCACAGCCATGTTTCCCAGCCATCTTATGTTTCTTGGCCAGCTTAACGCCGAGGATGACCAGTGCCACCACCAGCACCACACAGACGGTAACCAGGGCGATGGTCTTACACTTCTTCGGGCACCGCCTGGGGCGAGCCTATAGATGACATAAGGCTAGCCTGATTAAATCTCGCGTATAGCAGCCCGATCAACATCCGCCGGCCTCCTGGAGGGGAGGGGCCAGTTACGGCCCCGGGCAGCAGAGTTTGTGTTACACAGACTAACACAAGACTATGTTGGTTTGATCATATGGATTTTATCCACGCGCAAATCAATTTTCGGCTATCTAAAACAAAAGCGAAGTTGTCAACCATACTCTAAATCGTACAAAGCAGTTGTAGAATGAGCCGACAAAGATGGCAAAAAATATCGGAAAACGGGTACAAATGTCATAGAACGCCAAAGGCAAGAATGAAGATGTGAGGGAACAACATGAAGAGTCTATTGCAGCTATCTGCTAGCTGTTACTCCACTGTCAAAGCTTGATACAAGAATTTTAAATCCGTAGTACTGACCGGTGGGTGACCAGGTTCTGCCTCTGGTACCACGATGTTAGTCTGGGGACCAGGCTTAGTTGGGAGGGGCTCCAAAGGATAGGGAGGCGGGTCCTCTGGGTCTGTCTTTCCAGTAGCCTCGACCGTCAGCTTGCCCATGGTGGAAGAAGTTTACACTGGTCTTCTCTAGACGTTTGCGCTATATACAAAGAGATAAAAATTCATCAGTACTGCTGACCTAAAGACACCTACATTAGACAAAAAATACAAGGTGTTTTCAAAACATTCTAAAGAGCTTGAGCACTAGCTAGGATATCTGAAGTGTGCATACCTCGTGGAATCTCAATGTGCATGTATAGCCGTTGCCTTATGATTAAATCTAGTAGCTTTACCTCTTTCCAACTCATGAATGTGTTGCCTTTTAGAATCTTTTTCCTCACTCTGCTCGAGCTGCCAGTGGTTTTTCAACTGCGCAGTTGGACACGGGGGGTTTTGGATGAAATCTAACCATGGTGAGCAAACAACTTTGTTTGCTCACCATCATCTAACTCTTCAATCTGATTGGTCCATCCTCAGAAGGTGAGAATGACATTGAACTTTCCTTTTTCAATGGCTGAAAAGCTGTCGGTGTAAGTAACGTGGAGCCTGTATCATGGACATCACTTGATTGTATTGTGTAAGGTATATGTCACAGTAGAGATCACGATCCAGTAGAATCGTCGATTCTCCTAGGAGAGATCGATCGCGATCGGAGTTTCTCCTAGGAGAGATCCGATCACAATCTGTACTAGTAGAATCGGCGATTCTACTAGTATAGATTGCGATCGGGATCTCTCCTAGGAGAAACTCCAATCCAAACTCAAATGATGCTAAGATATAGGAAACAGACTGCGATCGGGATCTGTCCTAGGACAATCGCGATTCTACTAGTACAGATTGCAATCGGGATCTCTCCTAGGAGAAACTCCGATCCAAACTCAAATGATCCTAAGATGTAGGAAACAGCAATAATTTTTTTGATAAACAATGATTTTATTTAGTATTAATGCAAACCTACTAACTCATTTCCAACTATACTCAAGCCTACTTGTGTCACTTTTACAATGTTAACTTCACTGAACCAACGGCACTTGAGTCACTTCTGCAACTTAATTCAAGGTACACTATAGTATATAGCATCACTTTCAGTTTCATGGTAAATTTCATGTGAGTATGTTTTCTGATAAAGTAATTTCTGATAAAGTAATTTCTGATAAAGTAGTGGCGAAAATCTTATAATACGTGAAAGACACCAACAGGTGATCAAACCATGTGTCAGTATGCAAATTTCATGGCTTTGGAAGAACAATAATAATTGTAAAGTCATCAAACAGGTTTCGAGATATTAGTAGTACTCATAATTTCACACCTATTGAGCACATTTCACTAGTCAGGCGTGTATGGCATCAGTTCACAACTTTTGAAGAACACTAACGATTGTAAAGTGATAAAACAGGTGTCAAAATATCAAATTATTGCTGTTTCCTACATCATTTGAGTTTGGATCGGAGTTTCTCCTAGGAGAGATCCTGATTGCATTCTGTACTACAAATGTAGTAAAATCGCCGATTGTCCTGGGACAGATCCCGATCGCAGTCTGTTTCCTATATCTTAGCATCATTTGAGTTTGGATTGTAGTTTCTCCTAGGAGAAATTCCGATCGCAATCTATACTAGTAGAATTGCCGATTCTACTAGTACAGATTGTGATCGGGATCTCTCCTAGGAGAAACTCTGATCGCGATCTCTCCTAGGAGAATCGACGATTCTACTGGATCGTGATCTCTACTGTGACATATACATATAAGGTGTAAGGTGTAAATATTGTAACTTCATACAGATTACGAAGCTTGGCACTTTTTACCTCCGCTAAAAAGGAGGTATTGTTGTTGGTGCGTCTGTCTGTGTGTCTGTTTGTCTGTTTGTGTTTCCGAACATCTGTGGTCAGCTTAACTTTAGAGTCTCTTGATGGAATATTATATTAGCATGTGGGTAGGGGTGGAAGACGAAGGTCAAGGTCGATTTTGGCCCCCTGGTACGTGATCTTGGTACTGCATCTTTTGACCTGGACATGCTATGGTCCTGGTTTTCTGGTGGCATATAGCCTGTAATGTAAAGGAAGAAGTTATGTATGTTTCGGCCCCCAAGCAAGTTGCTCTCAAACTGCAGTCTCTGTGGCATTTTTGTATAAAATCTCCCAAGGAGCATAACGGAACATAGGGACGATGGCATTCCATGATATTTTTCTTGTGTTAATAGTGTTCGCCTTTTTGGCCAAGCACACCGGGTTAGTCCTACCTTTCTTGATATGTGTGTCGTATTCTTTTACATGCAGTTCAAAGTAGGCGACAGAAGAGCCCCCTCATACACGGGACCTCCGACTTTACTTCCCCATCTTAAAGGACAATGCGAGTCTATTCCCCTAGTCGTGTCCAGGCCCGGGCGCGAACCCGGGCTATAGGGTACTTAAACCAGGTTTGCCGAGAAGCTAGTTTTGCTTAAGCTAGAATCAGAGCTAGAATAAGGACAAGGGCTAATATAGTGACTATGGCATGTCTAGGAAAGAAACAACAAGATCATTTCTTCCCATTTTATTGTTGCAAAACCAAGGATGTACATTCATCGGCAATCACCGTGAAACACAAACAACTTGAGGCGTAAACAGTTACCGTGACGGCAACTCCACGCATGTAGACTTTTCTAACTACTAGGTTTACCCGCGATGTAGAATGTAGCCAGCCAGTCATGCAAAGACACCCAGCCACGGAACAAAACCCCCGCTCTATCTCAGAACCCTACTAAGTCGTCGATCCTCCCTCCTTCTCTGACTCTCTCTGTCTCCTTGTCTCTCCCGCCATGAGGCAAGGCCAAGACTAAAAGCCTAATACGTCATTTATATGATTTGTTGTTTCGGAATCTGATTGGCACAAGATGAGTGTCTTCACATTGATTGGCTTACAAGTAGTGAGTTATGACGCAAGGGAGATGTGACGTCACACTGACATTCCAAGAAGTCTCCGTTAGTGGGAGAACCAGTTAAGACAATTCATCTCTCTCACGGCATTCCAACGGAGAGATATATCTCCCGAGCTCTCAAGGGGGCAATGGGAAAAAACTTGTTATAATACTAGTTGCAATAATTATAAGCAATAATTAGATTCTCCAATGCAATCGTATGTGCGACGATTAGGATTCTGCTCGCCGCGATCTCCGTCTTGCCCATCCGACTGCTCTTCCTCATCGTCCATCTCATCCATGTCCTCTATCTCTTCGCAGTCTTCATCCCCCTATCATAACAAAATAAGCAGGTTCGTGGTTTTAAGTACGCTTGCGCAGTGAAGTGCATTGTGGGAAATACAATGTATGTCAAAGGTGAATACCCCTGAGACATAAACAAAACGCGTTTGATAAAGTCAGCCTCTTAAATCTATCATGTACTGGCAATTTGTCAACCGTTGTGTATTTCTGTGTATTATTTTTCATCGTAAATATGAATTATTTTCTACAATCGTGCCTAGATATTCCAGCACGCTTTCCAGCAAATCTTCATTGCAGAACTTTAAAATCAAAGTTAACAAGTTAACCCGTATCTAAAGAATGGACGTACCTAAATTTTCGACTGCACAACTCTAGTCTTTGTCAAAGCAAAAGCAACCCATCCTACAAACATGGACGGGGGGCGCCATAAGCTTTCTGCAAATAATGATCCACTTCTCATCTAGTCACGTGGTCTATCTGCATTGTATTAAATGGCTCATTCCTTAAGAAAGACTAGAGTTGGACGATCAAGTCGTATGTTCAATTTTTGTATTAGAAATGCTTGTTGAACTAACTATGAAGTACTAGAAAAGCAACATTTTCGCGAAAATGTAGAATGTCTTCCATGTAGCCTTTCGTCAAGCTACTAGAACATAGTACTGACTAATTACGCTCGTCCTATATACTGTGTGTCAGCAGAAAAAAAGAACACACCAGCAAAAACAATATGTTTTCCCTGTCGGGGAAAGCATAAAGACAAATATTTTCTTACCATGGGCCCTTCCTCTCCACGGTCCCTACAGCCATGTTTCTCGGCCATCATATGTTTCTTGGCCAGCTTGACCCCGAGGATGACCAGCGCCACCACCAGCACCACACAGACGGTAACCAGGGCGATGGTCTTACACTTCTTCGGGCACCGTCTGGGGCGAGTCTGTAGATGACATTATAGGCCACACTGTCTTAGTTCTATGGATGACATCCTCTGAAGACCCCAAGACTAATGGGCGAGGGCGACAAGATATAAAAGTCCAGCAAAAAAATGCTGCTAAAACATGGGACTAAACATCCCGACCATTCTTTCCCAGGCTTGGCTAGTATGTTCACGTCATGACTGTAAGATACAATCGTCGCCATTTCGATAATGTATTTATTGCAATTCTTGTTTAAATATGAGGAGAATGACGCTGTTGTCCCATGCCGTAACCCCCGTGCCCCCTTACCCTGGAGAGCAGATCCTCTGGCATGTACAGAATTCTGATTAACAAGGAATGCTATTGGATGACATGTGGTCACATATTTTTTGAGAATAGACCAAAATCGGACTAACTGCAGCCCAATAGGAGAAGCAGGGGTTACGAAAGCTACTCGTCGAGAATATTTTTATCCACTCACACCGGGAAGGATCTCTACTCTTTTCGATATTTAAACTGTGGCGGGTTCTTTAAGCTTAATAAGGTGCCGGATGTGTGACTCTCCCCAGACATGGGAACCCCATTTAACGTCCTATCCGAGGGACCTCCCTAACCTAAGCTTGATACTCATTCACACCTAGTACCTGAGTCGAGTGAGGAAAGTCGTGCAAAGTACCTTTCCCAGGGGCAAAAGCTGAGGAGGACATCGTTGAAGAGGTTCATTAGTCACGTTTGTTTACAGTTACTATCAATTTTTCTTCTAACACTGACTGTTTATCAAAGGTAGAGAACGTACCTCCAAATTTTCGATGTCTACCAGTACATCTTGGACGCGGAGAATGGCATAGTATCCATCTCGCGAGAGAATATGAGACGAGACCTAGACTAGTTCTCTACCGGTAATAAACAGTCACTGTTAGAAGAAAATTGATAGTAACTGTGAGGAGGACAGGATTCGAAACCAGGTTCTCTGGGTTCTGCGTATCCTGACGTTACTCCACTGTCAAAATTTAATATAAGATTTTAAAATCCGTAGTACTGACCGGTGGATACCCAGGCACCGCCTCTGGCATCACGATGTTAGTCTGGAGACCAGGCTTAGTTGGGAGTGGCTCCAAAGGATAGGGAGGCGGGTCCTCTGGGTCTGTCTTTCCTGTAGCCTCGACCGTCAGCTTGCCCATGGTAAAAAGAGGTTCACACTGGTCTACTCTTAGAAGTTTGCGCTCTATGCAAAGAAACAGAAAAAAGCCAAACATGTTCTAAAACTCGTGACTTAAAGACACCCTTATTAGACAAAAAATACAAGACGTTTTCGAAACATTCTCAAGAATGTCTTAAGCACTAGGATAAATGAATTGGATGGCCGTTACTTTAAAGCTGTACTATGTAAGATTATTCTGAAGTGAAAGAAAATTGAGTCTTTTTCGAAGAAGAAGATTGTTCCCCCGTGTAGATAATTGTTCCCCCGTGTAGCCAACCTTTAGTGTGATTAACTGATTACCACAAATCCTAAGAAGCCTAATGGTGGCTAGAAAGTTTTTGTTTACAACCAGGAGAGTCTAGTTTATGGTGGTGTTTCTAACATGAAGCCAAATGTTACATCGTGTACCTTTAAGATTAGAAATAGTAGAATTACCTTTTTCTGCACCCTGCTCGAGCTCCCAGTGAATTTCTAACTGCGCAATCGGCCACAGGGGTTCTAGATGAAATCTAACTCTCCAAGCGGATTGGTCCATCTCCAAAAGGTCAGAATGACATTGACCTTTCTTTTGTTCAATGGATGAAAAGCTGTCGGTGTATGTAACGTTGAGCTTGTATCATGGGTATCACATGATTGTATAATGTAACGTAAGGGTAAAGATTATGACAGAGGACGGAATCATGACACTTTTTCCTTTGCAATTAGGGCAACGCGGCTTAATTACGGTTCGTGTTTTGGCGAAGTTACACCTGGTCACCCCTAGTTTTTTTCCGGTATATGAAGTTTTTTTACGTACAGAAATATGGTGTCATGTAAGATCTCTCATTAACGGTGCCACCGACGCTACTTTTCCTGGCGCGACTAGGGTATTTGAACCAGATGTCCAAATATTGAAATATAATTTGAACCAGACCACCGTCTGGGGCGAGCCTGTAGATGACATAAGGTCATGTTGACTAATGCGGGCAAGTAGGAATATCAGGATTCTATTATAATTAGATTACAGCAAGTAAATGTTATGGATGACATCCTCTGCAGATTTCCAAAAGTATGAGAAAGGGCAAACTTTCAAAGTAGACACTATAAACTTTGTAAAATTGAAGTGAGAAAATATCGGTTATACAGATTGCATCCGCGCGCATCAATTTCGTCTTTTTCTTCTGGCTTCCCAACCAAAGTCAGGTACCCATTTGTACACCTGGGTTAAGTGTGGAAGGTCGTGTAAAGTGTCTATCCCAAGTGCATATTGTCGGGGGAACGGCGGGCATCGAACTCATGACCTCCAGATTCCGAACCGATCGCTCTACCAGTACGCAACAAGCGAATTGAAAATCCTTAGTACTGACCGATGGATGACCAGGCACCTCCTCTGGTACCACGATGTTAGTCTGGAGACCAGGCTTAGTTGGGAGGGGCTCCAAAGGATAGGGAGGCGGCTCCTCTGGGCTTGTCTTTCCTGTAGCCTCGACCGTCAGCTTGCCCATGGTGAAAGAGGTTCACAATGGTCCTCTCTAGAAGTTTGCGCTATGTGCAAAGAGGCAACATACAGTTTCCCAAACTGGTTGGTGACTCAAAGACATCACATTAGACAAAAAATACAAGGTGTTTTTGAAACCTTCTCAAGAATGTCTTGAGCATTGGGATAAATGAATTGGATGGCCGTTGCTTTAAAGCTAAACTATGTAAGATTATTCTGAAGTGAAAGAAAATTGAGTGTTTTTCGAAGAAGGAGATTTTGATTGTTCTCCCATGTAGCCAACCCGAAGTGTGATTAACTGATTACCACAAATCATAAGAAGACTAATGGTGGCTAGAAAGTTTTTGTTTACAACCAGGAGAGTCTAGTTTATGGTGGTGTTTCTAACATGAAGCCAAATGTTACATCGTGTACCTTTAAGATTAGAAATAGTAGCATTACCTTTTTCTGCACCCTGCTCGAGCTCCCAGTGAATTTCTAACTGCGCAATCGGCCACGGGGGGTTCTAGATGAAATCTAACTCTCCAAGTGGATTGGTTCATCCCCAAAAGGTCAGAATGACATCGACCTTTCTTTTGTTCAATGGATGAAAAGCTGTCGGTGTATGTAACGTTGAGCTTGTATCATGGGTATCACGTGATTGTATTGTGTAAGGTGAGGGTAAAGATTGTGACCTCAGACAGAGGACGAAGTATGGCGCTTTTTCTTGTGCCAGTAGCACAATGCGGCTTTATTACGGTTCGTGTTTTAGCAAAGTACAATAAGTCACCCCTACATACTCTTTCCGGTGTACTGAGTTCTTGTACATGCAGAATGTTGGCGCCATATGATCCCTCTCATACACTTGACCACCGGCTTTACTCCCCCATCCTAATACCCTCCTCACATTAGGCGCGATTCGATCGGAAGACTAGTTTACGAGTTGTGAATGACATTTTCATGAGTAAGACGTCCGGTGTTCTCACGATCATCTTGCGATTTTTAGGGATCGCCGGCAATTTTCAGGAGTCTTACGACGGTCGCGGTGCAGCGAAACATGTTCTTAATACCCCCCTCACATTATCCACGATCTTCGGACGTTCTTCGCGATCGCAGGAAGGTCGGCTGATTTTAAGATCTTAAGATGGTCTTGCGTATTTTTCGCCTCAAAACTGTCCCCCTCACATATACGCGAGGCTCGTGAGATCGACGGTGAATAAATCTATGATAATGAACCTCCCATGACCTCTTGCACGCGGACAAGGTAACACAAAACGTTCCTCAAAAAAGGCAAGAGATCAATAAATGTTGCTTATTTTGTTGTCGTAATCTTTTTAACCATGAATGGAATGCGCGGGCATAATAGAAATGACGCAAGAAAAGAAAGTGTGTCACAAAGCCAGCCTACATACATGCCACAGCGGCCACGATGTTAGAATTACCCTCACATTCCGAGAAATTCAATATTTGTAAACAAACGGAAGTCGGGCGAACATCGCCCGAACGTTGCCCAACTGACGGGCGTTCGCCATCCGATTTGCGCTCGATGATTAATAACTATGTCTTTGCTCGCCTATCAGTCTTCAATCATTGGATTGACGCAAGACTATTGACCGATACCCTTGCAAGGTACACACGATTTGTACGCACAATCTTCGACTAGGTAACGAGCTGTGCGATTTTGGAGATTTCCTTCGACTAGTCGCATATGTTAAGAACATGTTTCGCTGCACCCCGACCGTCGTAAGACTCCTGAAAACTGCCGGCGATCCGTAAAAATCGCAAGATGATCGTGAGAACACCGGACGTCTTACTCACGAAAATGTCATTCAGAGTTCGTAAACTAGTCTTCCGATCGAATCGCGCCTATTGTGAGGGGGGTATAACATAAGCGACAAGTCGCAGGAGATCTCCGAGATCGCAGAGCTCGTTACCGAGTCGCAGATCGTGCGTGCAAATCGTGCGCACCTCGCAAGGGTATCGGTCAATAGTCTTGCGTCAATCCAACGATTGAAGACCGATAGGCGAGCACAGGCATAGTTATTAATCATCGAGCGCAAATCGGATGGCGAACGCCCGTTAGTCGGGCGACGTTCGGGCGACGTTCACCCGACTTCCGATTGTTTACAAATATTGAATTTATGGGAATATGAGGGTAATTCTAACATTGTGGCCCCTGTGGCAGTATGTAGGCTGGCTTTTTGACACACTTTCCTTTCTTGTGTCATTTCTATTATGCCCGCGCATTCCATTCATTGGTTGAAAAGATTCCGACAACAAAATAAGCAACATTTATTGATCTCTTGCCTTTTTTGAGGAACGTTTTTTGTTCCCAAGTCCGCGTGCAAGAGGTCATGGGAGGTTTATTATCATAGATTTATTCATCGTCGATCGCATGAGGCTCGCTTATATGTGAGGGGGACAGATTTTGGGCGAAAAATACGCAAGACCATCTTAAGATCTTAAAATCAGCCGACCTTCCTGCGATCGCGAAGTACGTCCGAAGATCGTATATAATGTGAGGGGGGTATAAAGGACAATGCGATTCTTTTCCCCGTGTCCAGACCCGGGCGCGAACCCGGGTTCAAGGGTACTTGAACCAGATGTGCCGAGAAGCTAGTTTTTCGTCCGCTACAATAGCTAAAACGAGGACAAGGGATAATATCATGACAAAGGTATGTCCAGGAAAGAAACAAGATCATTTTTATTGTTACAAAACTAAGAATGTACATTCATCGGCAATCACCGTGAAACACAAACAACTCTTAGTACACATTCAAAGCGAAATGCATTGCGGGTAATATGTCACATGTGGGGGTCTCTGGGACAGAACTGAATTACGTCTGGACATTGTTAGGAGAATCAAGACAGTGGGTGATAAAAAAAACTGTTTACTACTCAGGGGCCTTTACCTTTGACATATTACCCACAATGCATTTCGCTGCCTATGTGCGAACCACCTTATTCTAATGAGACAATCTATAGTGGGGATATTTTGTAAACTTCATAGCATAACTCATTTCTCGACAAGTAATATCAGAAACTTACGCCGTACAATTAACTAATCGGTGCAACCTTCAATGTGAAAATACTCCAACTAGATATACATACATACATATGATGTATGATTAATGTACGAAACACTAAGTCACTCTTTACATATTTGGGTACCATATAAATGTTTACATCCGTGTTTTGACTCTTACATTGAACGAAGAAATCTACAAAATCAGTTTTCTATTCACACAACAACTCTTCTGAGCTTTTTACAGCAATGTCAACTGGACATTAAAAGTTGTCTGCTACCGAAAAATCAAAACCATAGCATGTCCTGGACGAAAAATACAAAACTGGAGCTTCTGCTGCAGCATGTAGGAAAACCGCAAGGAGGTCCATAAACGACCTTGACATTTATCTTGCCGACATCTGCCCACATACTATCCAGATATTATCACAAACCAATCAGACATTCGTAAGTTATGCTGATAACTAACAAAAACTCCATTATTCATGGAAGTAACGATTCAACATGGTACCAGGTAGCACACTCGTTCTCATTGAAATGTCGAAAATGTCATTTTTTTGGTCGAAAAATAAATCGGCTTTATTTTCAGTGAAAACTACTTGGTTGTTTAGGAAAATTCCTCTTTAAACCATAGCCAAAAAATGGAAACTTATTATTTTCGGTCCCATTGGTAATGCATTACATGGCATGTAACAAACGTTACCGGTAACGTTTGTCACAACAGTAGACTTTACCCTGTTTTCTTCGAAAGGACTCACCTTATTGACTACATCATTTAGGTATAAGTGGACGTCCCTTGGAACATTTAGAAAGTGGGCAGCTTTTTTACACTAGGTCAAATAGAAAGCTTAGACAGCATCGAACAATGGTAACGTTTGTTACAGTCATTTCTGTACAACATTTTGTTAAGCAAGGTGGGATACAAATGCCAGTCAACAACCCTTTCTTGTTTCTTTAGAAAGCCAGAAAAACTGTACAGCGTCACAAAAACGGTCATTTCTAATCTTATACGTGGATAATAAAACCGTGGCAACCATCGTACTCATGGTGGTAACGTTTGTTACAGAATCTGGCGACAGGCATAAACCACCTCACACAGCCTCCAAGATCAGTGACAGTAGCGATCTGACGTGATCTGTCAGAGGGCCTAGTCAGCTGGTTTCACCTATCGAGCAATCATTTTGGGAACTGAATTGTTACATTTTTGGCTACTATTTGAATTCTTCGTTTCTTCTCAGGCGACAGCCATTTTTTAGAGGGTGAAATCCCGACAATGGCTATAATAATCCTCTAAGCCATTAACCAATACGAATGTTGTTGTGCATCTTTTGTAAAACATTACAGGTGTTGTGGAAAAATGAAGGAACCAGTGATATTGTCAATAATTTGCTCCATATCAAGGCGTAAAGTCAGGCGACAGCATTTCGACATTAAAATGAGAACGAGCCAGCAACTCTAGATCTCGGCACCTCCATGCAAAGTTTTCACACTAGGTGGGGAGGGGGTAATTAGCGAACAATGCGGTAAATGTGTCAAAATTGGGGTCAACGGTGGTTGCTATGTGTTGCTAGGGTAGCCAACACCCCCTTTGCTGGGATCTCCAAAAGGTCTTAACAAGTGTGACCAGTTCCATCAGGGCACCAGCGACTATTCGGATTCTGCTCGTCGCCGTCTCCGTCTTGCTCATCCGACTGCGGTCCCTCGTCCCCCATCTCATCCATGTCCTCCATCTCTTCGCAGTCGTCATCCTCCTGGGATGACAAAATAAGGACGTTATAAGTGGGTATTGTGGGCATTATGTCAAACGCGAGGGTCCCTGAGATTTAAGGTCGCATGAACACATTACATGTATTTATGGTAGCAGAACACCGTCGACCTATGCATGGGGATTTCTACTGTTACTTAGGGCCACAGGATTAAAAAAAAAACTATACTTGGGTGCACTTCAGAAATACAACAAACAATTATGTTTGAGTTTAGGGTACAACCTACAGCGTGCTTATGGTTGTCACCGGTCCTTGTAGCAAAGAGCTTGTTATTCTAGTTTTGAATATAGAAATTCCGATCAAAGCTGAACTGCAATTTACAACTCAAAAATTGTTCGTTTTCACAAATTTTTGAATGTCAAACTCCAGTCTTTGTCATGCAAGGAATGAGAACTGTGATCGGCCCGCCCTAAATAGAGATTGGGGCGCCATAAACTTTCTGAGCAAAGCTGAACTGCAATTTACAACTAAAAAATTGTTCGTTTTCACAGATTTTTGAATGTCAAACTTCAGTCTTTGTCATGCAAGGAATGAGCACTGTGATCGGCCCGCCCTAAATAGAGATTGGGGCGCCATAATCTTTCTGCAACTAAATGTTCCACTTCTCATTATGTCACGTGCTCTATCTGTTTTGTATTAAATTGCTCATTACATGAAAAATCCTGGAGTTAAACGGTCAACTGGTAAGTTTGGTTTTTATTTTGGAAATGGCTGTTCAATTTACATGTAACTTCAATTCAGAATGACTTCTACTAACACAGATAAACTTTTAGTCTAAAACTTCAAGATATTTTTTGACATGACTGTTGAAACTAACTGTGAATCAGAAAGGCAACATTTTCGCGAACATACATGTAGCCTTTTGTCAAGCCAGCTACTCGCACATAATAGTGTACCATCAGGCTCGTCTTACAGTATTGTGTGCGTGTACAAAAAGAAAAAAAAAAAGAATCGAAGACAGGTTTTGATATCGCAAACCTGTAATGGTTTATATTCATAAAGTTACAGCTAATGTGATGTTGCAGCTCTAAGCTCTGATTAGTTCAAGGCAGTTCTAATTTATCATGACAGAAGAAGAAGAAAGAAGAAGAACACACGAGCCAAAACAATATGTTTGGGGTAAGCATAAAGATAAATAAGAAGAAGAATGAGAAAGAAGCAGATAAAAAATACACCAGCAAAAATGACATGTTATCTCTGTCGGGGAAAGCATTAAGATATATATTTGCTTACCATGCGCCCTTCCTCTCCACGGTCCCTACAGCCATGTTTCCCAGCCATCATATGTTTCTTGCCCAGCTTGATGCCCAGCATAACCACCGCCACCACCAACACCACACAGACGGTAACAAGGACGATGGTCCCGCACTTCTTCGGGCATCGTCTGGGGCAAGCCTGTAGATAACATAAGACTAGCCTGATTAAATCTCGCTTATAGCAGCCCGATCAACATCCGCCGGCCTCCTAAAGGGGAGGGGCCAAGTACACAGTCCCGGACAGCAGAGTTTGTGTTACACTGACTAACATACGACCCTGTCGATTTGATTATATGGGTGACATCCGCGCGCGCATCAATTTTCGGCCGTTTAAAACAGAAAAGAATTTTGCAACCATACTGTAAATCGTACAAAGAGTGTAAAATGAGTAAATATATGCCGTAGATGGCCAAAAAATGGAAAACGGATACTAATGTAATAGAATGCCAAAGTCAAATCCAAGGTCAAAGAAGAAGAAAATGAGAAAGAACAAAAATAAAGACTCTATTGGTAGCTATCTACTAGCTGTTACTCCACTGTCAAAGCTTGATGTAAGATTTCTTTTTTCCTATTTGCTTTTCGACAGACGAGGACAATGTGGCACTGCACTCAAGTTAGTAACTTATATTAACAGTGCCACATACACAGTACAGACAGAAGGTAAAGGCAGTATTTTTCTTTTACCTCCCCGACTGAAGTCAGGTACCCATTTTTTACACCTGGGTGAAGTGAGAAAGGTCGTGTAAAGTGTCTTTCCCAAGGGCACAACGAAGGGGGCACGTTGGGTATCGAACTCGGGACCTCTAGATTTTGAGCCGAACGCTCTACCAGTTACGCCACACAACTGGGGATTGTAAAAATCTGTAGTACTTACCGGTGGTTGCCCAGGCTCCGCTTCTGGTACCACGATGTTAGTCTGGGGACCAGGCTTAGTTGGGAGGGGCTCCAAAGGATAGGGAGGCGGGTCCTCTGGGTCTGTCTTTCCAGTAGCCTCGACCGTCAGCTTGCCCATGGTGAAGGAGATTCACACTGGTCTCTAGAAGTTTGTGCTCTATGCAAAGAAACAACAACAAAAAATTCAAACATGTTCAAAAACTTGTGACTTAAAGACACTCGCATAAGACAAAAAAATACAAGGTGTTTTCGAAACATTCTCAAGAATGTCTTAAGCACTAGGATAAATGAATTGGATGGCCGTTACTTTAAAGCTGTACTACGTAAGATTATTCTGAAGTTAAAATTGAGTCTTTTTCAAACAAGAAGATCTTGATTGTTCCTCCATGTAGCCAACCTGAAGTGTGATTAACTGATTAACACAAATCATAAGAAGCCTAATGGTGGCCGGGTATAAAGTTTTTGTTTACAACCAGGAGAGTCTAGTTTATGGTGGTGTTTCTAACATGAAGCCAAATGTTACATCGTGTACCTTTAAGATTAGAAATAGTAGCATTACCTTTTTCGGCACCCTGCTCGAGCTCCCAGTGAATTTCTAACTGCGCAATCGGCCACGGGGGTTCTGGATGAAATCTAACTCTCCAAGTGGATTGGTCCATCCCCAAAAGGTCAGAATGACATTGACCTTTCTTTTGTTCAATGGATGAAAAGCTGCCGGTGTATGTAACGTTGAGTCTGTATCATGGGTATTACGTGATTGTATTGTGTAAGGTGAGGGTAAAGATTGTGACCTCAGACAGAGGACGAAGTATGGCGCTTTTTCTTGTGCCAGTACTGTAGCACAAGGCGGCTTTATTACGGTTCGTGTTTTAGCAAAGTACAATAAGTCACCCCTACATACTCTTTCCGGTGTACTGATCATGAGTTCTTGTACATGCAGAATGTTGGCGCCATATGATCCCTCTCATACACTTGACCACCGGCTTTACTCCCCCATCCTAAAGGACAATGCGATTCTTTTCCCCGTGTCCAGACCCGGGCGCGAACCCGGGTTCAAGGGTACTTGAACCAGATGTGCCGAGAAGCTAGTTTTTCGTCCGCTACAATAGCTAAAACGAGGGCAAGGGATAATATCATGACAAAGGTATGTCCAGGAAAGAAACAAGATCATTTCCAATTTTATTGTTACAAAACTAAGAATGTACATCCATCGGCAATCACCGTGAAACACAAACAACTCTTAGTACACATTGACAGCGAAATGCATTGCGGGTAATATTTCACATGTGGGGGTCTCTGGGACAGAACTGAATTACGTCTGGACATCGTTAGGAGAATCAAGACAGTGGGTGATAAAAAAACTGTTTACAACTCAGGGGCCTTTACCTTTGACATATTACCCACAATGCATTTCGCTGCCTATGTGCGAACCACCTTATTCTAATGAGACAAACTATAGTGGGGATATTTTTGTAAACTTCATAGCATAAATCATTTCTCGACAAGTAATATCAGAAACTTACGCCGTACAATTAACTAATCGGTGCAACCTTCAATGTGAAAATACTCCAACTAGATATATATACGATTAATGTACGAAACACTAAGTCACTCTGCACATAGTTACCATATAAATGTTTACATCCGTGTTTTGACTCTTACATTGAACGATTACAGCAATGTCAACTGGACATTAAAAGTTGTCTGCTACCGAAAAATCAAAACCATAGCATGACCTGGACGAACAATACAAAACCGGAAGTTCTGCTGATGCATTCAGGAAAACCGCCAGGAGGCTCATAATTAACCTAAACATTTATCTTCCTCATCCCTTCCCACATGCTAATTATCATTACAATCCAATCAAATGTTGTTAAGTTATGCTGACCACAAGTATCCGAAAAGACAAACACACACGGAGACACATCAAAAACAATACATCTATTTTCATGGAGGTAACTATTCAAGGGCAGTTAGTTAGGTCTACACACCAGCGACTGTTGATGGGACTTCCGTCTTGCTCATCGGACTGAGGTCCCTCGTCGCCCATCTCATTCATGTCCTCCATCTCTTCGCAGTCATCATCCCCCTATCATAACAAATAAGGAGGTTAGAAGTTTTGAGTACGTATGCGAAGAAAAGTGCATTGTGGGTGATATGTCAAAATATCCCGTCTAAAACTTTAAGATACTTTCCTTATGGCATGCTTGTTGAACTAACTGTATTGTCTCATTACTTATGCAAATGAGGTCTACATTTGCATAATTGATATCTATTGACATTTCTCTCTTTCTCAGCTACATATGTGACAAGTTTGAAAGTCCTATCATGGAATGCAGTGGATTTATAAATTTTCCTCATTTATTATGCAAATTAGCTGTTTGTTTGCATAATTAGTATTTCAATATGTAAGTCATCAATAAGGCTATCTAAATGCCAAAAGTCATGAGGATCTGTCAACACGTTCTCGAGTTATTCTCGTGCAAAGTTTGAAAGGAAATCGGCGACTGCAGTTCCAAACAAGCCACCAGGGGCCGGGGGCCCAAGCTTGCACGACTTCCTCCCTACCCAAAAACGTATCCACTAGTCAAAAGTCATGATCCTGCCACTTGAGGATAACTTCAAAGCCAACTTTGACGCTCTGCTGGAGTACCACAACTTGTCGCCGGGAGGCCCATTATCGAACTTGACCTTCGGTTCCCAATCCCTACATAACTACCAAATACCATACAATACGATCAACAGCGTCTCGAGTTATCTTGTCCGCAAATACACACAAGCACACACTCGCCCCGCTGCAGTGCCGACGAAAAGTTCCAAGTGAACCATTTTCTAACAACACCTCCGTTCCTGCAATCGCTACTCAAATACCAAATATCATGAAATTACATCCACAGTTGCTCGAGCTATATGCAATTGACCTACATATTGGGGCACAACATAATTTTTTAACCAAAATACAACCTTCTTGGCCAAGGTAACAAGAAGAATGAGAAAGACGAAGAACTTACCAGCAAAAAATAGGGTTTCCCTGTCGGGGAAAGCATAAGATAAATAACAAGAAGAATGGGAGAGAAGAAGAACACACCAGCAAAAACAACGATATGTTTCCCTGTCGGGAAAAGCATAAAAACAAATATTTTCTTACCATGTGTCCTTCCTCCCCACGGTCTCTGCAACCATGTTTTCCGGCCATCTTATGTTTCTTGGCCAGCTTGAACCCGAGGATGACCAGCGCCACCACCAACACCACACAGACGGTAACCAGGGCGATGGTCTTACACTTCTTCGGGCACCGCCTGGGGCGAGCCTATAAATGACATAAGGCTAGCCTTATTAAATCTCGCGTATAGCAGCCCGATCAACATCCGCCGGCCTCCTGGAGGGTAGGGGCCAGTTACGTCCCCGGACAGCAGAGTTTGTGTTACACAGACTAACACAAGACTATGTTGGTTTGATCATATGGATTTTATCCACGCGCAAATCAATTTTCGGCTATCTAAAACAAAAGCGAAGTTGTCAACCATACTCTAAATCGTACAAAGCAGTTGTAGAATGAGCCGACAAAGATGGCAAAAAATATCGGAAAACGGGTACAAATATGTCATAGAACGCCAAAGGCAAGAATGAAGATGTGAGGGAACAACATGAAGAGTCTATTACAGCTATCTGCTAGCTGTTACTCCACTGTCAAAGCTTGATACAAGAATTTTAAATCCGTAGTACTGACCGGTGGGTGCCCAGGCTCTGCCTCTGGTACCACGATGTTAGTCTGGGGACCAGGCTTAGTTGGGAGGGGCTCCAAAGGATAGGGAGGCGGGTCCTCTGGGTCTGTCTTTCCATAAGCCTCGACCGTCAGCTTGCCCATGGTGAAGGAGGTTCACACTGGTCTTCTCTAGACGTTTGCGCTATATACAAAGAGATAAAAATTCAGTACTGCTGACCTAAAGACACCCACATTAGACAAAAAATACAAGGTGTTTTCAAAACATTCTAAAGAGCTTGAGCACTAGCTAGGATATCTGAAGTGTTCAACCCTCGTGGAATCTCAATGTGCATGTATAGCCGTTGCCTTAAGATTAAATCTAGTAGCTTTACCTCTTTCCAACTCATGAATGTGTTGCCTTTTAGAATCTTTTTCCTCACTCTGCTCGAGCTGCCAGTGGTTTTTCAACTGCGCAGTTGGACACGGGGGTTTTGGATGAAATCTTAACCATGGTGAGCAAACAACTTTGTTTGCTCACCATCATCTAACTCTTCAATCTGATTGGTCCATCCTCAGAAGGTGAGAATGACATTGAACTTTCCTTTTTCAATGGCTGAAAAGCTGTCGGTGTAAGTAACGTGGAGCCTGTATCATGGACATCACTTGATTGTATTGTGTAAGGTATATGTCACAGTAGAGATCACGATCCAGTAGAATCGTCGATTCTCCTAGGAGAGATCGATCGCGATCGGAGTTTCTCCTAGGAGAGATCCCGATCACAATCTGTACTAGTAGAATCGGCGATTCTACTAGTATAGATTGCGATCGGGATCTCTCCTAGGAGAAACTCCAATCCAAACTCAAATGATGCTAAGATATAGGAAACAGACTGCGATCGGGATCTGTCCTAGGACAATCGCGATTCTACTAGTACAGATTGCAATCGGGATCTCTCCTAGGAGAAACTCCGATCCAAACTCAAATGATCCTAAGATGTAGGAAACAGCAATAATTTTTTTGATAAACAATGATTTTATTTAGTATTAATGCAAACCTACTAACTCATTTCCAACTATACTCAAGCCTACTTGTGTCACTTTTACAATGTTAACTTCACTGAACCAACGGCACTTGAGTCACTTCTGCAACTTAATTCAAGGTACACTATAGTATATAGCATCACTTTCAGTTTCATGGTAAATTTCATGTGAGTATGTTTTCTGATAAAGTAATTTCTGATAAAGTAATTTCTGATAAAGTAGTGGCGAAAATCTTATAATATGTGAAAGACACCAACAGGTGATCAAACCATGTGTCAGTATGCAAATTTCATGGCTTTGGAAGAACAATGATAATTGTAAAGTCATCAAACAGGTTTCGAGATATTAGTAGTACTCATAATTTCACACCTATTGAGCACATTTCACTAGTCAGGCGTGTATGGCATCAGTTCACAACTTTTGAAGAACACTAACGATTGTAAAGTGATAAAACAGGTGTCAAAATATCAAATTATTGCTGTTTCCTACATCATTTGAGTTTGGATCGGAGTTTCTCCTAGGAGAGATCCTGATTGCATTCTGTACTACAAATGTAGTAAAATCGCCGATTGTCCTGGGACAGATCCCGATCGCAGTCTGTTTCCTATATCTTAGCATCATTTGAGTTTGGATTGTAGTTTCTCCTAGGAGAAATTCCGATCGCAATCTATACTAGTAGAATTGCCGATTCTACTAGTACAGATTGTGATCGGGATCTCTCCTAGGAGAAACTCTGATCGCGATCTCTCCTAGGAGAATCGACGATTCTACTGGATCGTGATCTCTACTGTGACATATACATATAAGGTGTAAGGTGTAAATATTGTAACTTCATACAGATTACGAAGCTTGGCACTTTTTACCTCCGCTAAAAAGGAGGTATTGTTGTTGGTGTGTCTGTCTGTATTTCTGTTTGTCTGTTTGTGTTTCCGAACATCTGTGGTCAGCATAACTTTAGAGTCTCTTGATGGAATATTATATTTAGCATGTGGGTAGGGGTGGAAGACGAAGGTCAAGGTCGATTTTGGCCCCCTGGTACGTGATCTTGGTACTGCATCTTTTGACCTGGACATGCTATGGTCCTGGTTTTCTGGTGGCATATAGCCTGTAATGTAAAGGAAGAAGTGATGTATGTTTCGGCCCCCAAGCAAGTTGCTCTCAAACTGCAGTCTCTATGGCATTTTTGTATAAAATCTCCCAAGGAGCATAACGGAACATAGGGACGATGGCATTCCATGATATTTTTCTTGTGTTAATAGTGTTCGCCTTTTTGGCCAAGCACACCTGGTTAGTCCTACCTTTCTTGATATGTGTGTCGTATTCTTTTACATGCAGTTCAAAGTAGGCGACAGAAGAGCCCCCTCATACACGGGACCTCCGACTTTACTTCCCCATCTTAAAGGACAATGCGAGTCTATTCCCCTAGTCGTGTCCAGGCCCGGGCGCGAACCCGGGCTATAGGGTACTTAAACCAGGTGTGCCGAGAAGCTAGTTTTGCTTAAGCTAGAATCAGAGCTAGAATAAGGACAAGGGCTAATATAGTGACTATGGCATGTCTAGGAAAGAAACAACAAGATCATTTCTTCCCATTTTATTGTTGCAAAACCAAGGATGTACATTCATCGGCAATCACCGTGAAACACAAACAACTTGAGGCGTAAACAGTTACCGTGACGGCAACTCCAAGCATGTAGACTTTTCTAACTACTAGGTTTACCCGCGATGTAGAATGTAGCCAGCCAGTCATGCAAAGACACCCAGCCACGGAACAAAACCCCCGCTCTATCTCAGAACCCTACTAAGTCGTCGATCCTCCCTCCTTCTCTGACTCTCTCTGTCTCCTTGTCTCTCCCGCCACGAGGCAAGGCCAAGACTAAAAGCCTAATACGTCATTTATATGATTTGTTGTTTCGGAATCTGATTGGCACAAGATGAGTGTCTTCACATTGATTGGCTTACAAGTAGTGAGTTATGACGCAAGGGAGATGTGACGTCACACTGACATTCCAAGAAGTCTCCGTTAGTGGGAGAACCAGTTAAGACAATTCATCTCTCTCACGGCATTCCAACGGAGAGATATATCTCCCGAGCTCTCAAGGGGGCAATGGGAAAAAACTTGTTATAATACTAGTTGCAATAATTATAAGCAATAATTAGATTCTCCAATGCAATCGTATGTGCGACGATTAGGATTCTGCTCGCCGCGATCTCCGTCTTGCCCATCCGACTGCTCTTCCTCATCGTCCATCTCATCCATGTCTTCCATCTCTTCGCAGTCGTCATCACCCTATCATAACAAAATAAGCAGGTTCGTGGTTTTAAGTACGCTTGCGCAGTGAAGTGCATTGTGGGAAATACAATGTATGTCAAAGGTGAATACCCCTGAGACATAAACAAAACGCGTTTGATAAAGTCAGCCTCTTAAATCTATCATGTACTGGCAATTTGTCAACCGTTGTGTATTTCTGTGTATTATTTTTCATCGTAAATATGAATTATTTTCTACAATCGTGCCTAGATATTCCAGCACGCTTTCCAGCAAATCTTCATTGCAGAACTTTAAAATCAAAGTTAACAAGTTAACCCGTATCTAAAGAATGGACGTACCTAAATTTTCGACTGCACAACTCTAGTCTTTGTCAAAGCAAAAGCAACCCATCCTACAAACATGGACGGGGGGCGCCATAAGCTTTCTGCAAATAATGATCCACTTCTCATCTAGTCACGTGGTCTATCTGCATTGTATTAAATGGCTCATTCCTTAAGAAAGACTAGAGTTGGACGATCAAGTCGTAAGTTAAATTTATGTATTAGAAATGCTTGTTGAACTAACTATGAAGTACTAGAAAAGCAACATTTTCGCGAAAATGTAGAATGTCTTCCATGTATCCTTTCGTCAAGCTACTAGAACATAGTACTGACTAATTACGCTCGTCCTATATACTGTGTGTCAGCAGAAAAAAAGAACACAAAAGCAAAAACAATATGTTTTCCCTGTCGGGGAAAGCATAAAGATAAATATTTCCTTACCATGCGCCCTTCCTCTCCACTGTCCCCACAGCCATGTTTTCCAGCCATCTTATGTTTCTTGGCCAGCTTGACCCCGAGGATGACCAGCGCCACCACCAGCACCACACAGACGGTAACCAGGGCGATGGTCCCGCACTTCTTCGGGCACCGTCTGGGGCGAGCCTGTAGATGACATAAGGTCATGTTGACTAATGCGGGCAAGAAGGAATATCAGGATTCTATTATAATTAGATTACAACAAGTAAATGTTATGGATGACATCCTCTGCAGACTTCAAAAAGTATGAGAAAGGGCAATAAGATGGGTAAAAATTCAGAGGGCAAACTTTCAAAGTAGACACCATAAACTTTGTAAAATTAAAGTGAGAAAATATCGGTTATATTGATGGCATCCGCGCATCAATTTCGTCTTTTTCTTCTACCTTCCCAACCGAAGTCAGGTACCCATTTGTACACATGGGTAAAGTGTGGAAGGACGTGTAAAGTGTCTTTCCCAAGGGCATAATGTCGGGGGAACGGCGGGCATCGAACTCATGACCTCCAGATTCCGAACCGATCGCTCTACCAGTACGCAACAAGCGAATTGAAAATCCTTAGTACTGACCGATGGATGACTAGGCACCGCCTCTGGTACCACGATGTTAGTCTGGAGACCAGGCTTAGTTGGGAACGACTCCAACGGATAGGGAGGCGGGTCCACTGGGCCTGTCTTTCCTGTAGCCTCGACCGTCAGCTTGCCCATGGTGAAAGAGGTTCACACTGGACTTCTTTAGAAGTTTGCGCTAAAGAAACAAAAAATCCAAGCATGTCTTAAAACTGGTGACTGAAAGATACCCGCATAAGACAAAAAATTCAATGTGTTTTCGAAACCTTCTCAAGAATGTCTTGAGAACTAGCTAGCTAGGATATCTGAAGTGTGCATACCTCGTGGAAGCTCAATGGACACGTTATAGCCGTTGCTTTAAAGCTGTACTATGTAAGATTTTTCTGAAGTAAAAAAGAGTGTTTTCGAAGAAGATTTTGATTGTTCCCCCTGTAGCCAGCCGGCTAGCCTGGAGTGTGACTGATCACCCCAACCTTAAGAAGCCCACTGGTGACCAGCAAGTTGTTGTTTACAACTGGGAGAGTCTAGTTCATGATGGTGTTTCTAACTTGAAATGTTACATAGTGCACCTTTAAGATTAAATCTAGAAGTATTACCTCGTTTCCGCACCCTGCTCGAGCTCCTGTTGAATTTTCAACTGCGCAATCGGCTACGGGGGGTTCTGGATGAAATCTAACCCTCCAATCTGATTGGTCCATCTTCAGAAGGTGAGAATGACATTGACCTTTCTTTTGTCCAGTGGCTGAAAAGCTGTCGGTGTATGTAACGTGTAGCCTGTATCATGGACATCACGTGATGGTATTGTGTAAGGTGAGGGTAAAGACCTCCGACAGAGGACGAAGCATGACACTTTTTCTTGTACTAGTAGCGCAAGGTGTTAGGTGGCTTTACTATATACGGCTCGCATTTTGGGCCCAACATACCGGGTTACCCCTACTAGGGGTGGGTACCGGTACAAAACCGGTTTGTCTTGTTGGACCGGTCCAGAAAAAACGAATCTGAAGAAAAAGCAGTACACCGGATTTTGGACCGATTAGAGTCCAGGTTAGGAGTTAGGTATAACGTTAAGTGTAATATTTCTACTGTAAATGCAGTAATGTTCGCGGTGGTTTTATATTTGCGGTTTTCGCGGAGGCAACTTCACCGCGAATTTAAAACCACCGCAAAACTTTTCCATGACAGTAATAGAGAACAGTGCATGGTGCTACCGCGTACTTAAAACCACCACGAAAAGTCCTTTTTCCCGCTACCGCGAAATTAAATCCCCGCGAACTTAAATGCATTTACAGTAACACGCACTTTCACTGCCCATTGGTCTATAAATGATTAAATGTACTAGGTGCAACGTAATGAATGTATATAATCTACAACTTTATGGCATTTGGTTTACACGCACACGCATACACCACACACACGTACACACACGCTCACACAGACGCATACATACAAACACGCACACACACATACACTCACAAACACACATAAACACCCTCACAAACACGCACACAAACGCTATTGAAAAATAACCTTCTTGGCGAAGCTAAGTACTGCCTGTTATTATATCCATGGCAAAGACATGTATAAACTCGTAAACTTCATAGCAACTTTTATTTCTCGACTAGCAATATTACAAAAGCGCACCGTACCATTTTTGGTATCTCATCCATTGTGAAAATGTTAAGTCTATTTATAGAGTATATTCTTTTAATAATATGTTTAGATAACTAATATAAAGTCCCTCTCGATATAGGTACCATAGAAATATTTACATCCGTGTTTACATTATATAGAGAAGAAAATCTACAGCTCAGCTTTCCTTTCATTAAACAATTCTTGCAAGATACAATCTTGAAATTTCTCCAAATCAATCTCAACTGTTCTTTTCTGATGTTAGAATCGACTTACAATGAAAATGTAGCATTGAAGCAAATAAGCAATTGTCTTTATTATATGTGTTGGCATAAAGCTATTATTACTAAACGAACAACTTTTTCCTCAAAAGCTTCCTTCGGAATTCAATAATATTCAGAATTCTATGACTATGAAGTCATTTTGCTGCATATTACCTTGAATAACTTGTTTTTCTATCAATGTATCAGAACAAAACAATATGATCTTATGATATGAGCTCCCTCTTAATTTAGTTGTGTCAAGGCACTAAGGCATTAGATTGTAGAGGAGGTTAATGTACCGTCCCAGCCTTCCTTGCAATACATACTCCGTATTGCACATCCTAGATGGCTGACTGTCAAACATAGATTTGCGATGTTGTACTTTTGACAGTGAAGCAACCGGAGCAATTTGATCAGAAAACATGGTAAGTCCTACATGCTTGTTGCTGATAGTCGTGTGTTGTGCAATGTGTATTGCAAGGAATGCTGGGATGGCTGCATGACCTCCTCTGGGTAGAATATAATTATATCAATGCTCTGCTTTCCGGATTAGCTTGTCACACTTTAAGTAAAACGGTTTCCGTCATCCTTGCAGCAATCATAAGCCGGTCCACAGTTGTAACTACGCATGCGTGAGGTCAAAGTTAAAGGTCAAAAGTAGAGGTCAAACGAGAAGACAATTCTCGTCTAGAACACGTTTGCTATATGTGCAGACGTGTCTATACCACGCTCACTACATGTGCAGACGCCCTTCAACTTTGACATTTTACCCACAATGCATTACACAGGGCATGCGTAGTTCAAACCGTGAACGGGCTAATATTTCGGTCGGGATCTCTTTAGTGTGGTGGTGGGTAGGGAACCTCAGATGGGCGGGGCCTTGGCTCTCCGGACGGGCGCGGCGGCTCTCCAGAAGGGCGCGGCCAGGGACGGTGGGGGCGATGCCCACCGTGTGGGGGACGGGGACGCCAGTGCTCCTCGCTGCTGCTACTGCCGTGGCCCGGGCGGTGGTGTTCTCCGCTGTGGCTGCCGTGGCCCGGACGGTGTTCTCCGCTTTGGCCACCGGGACGGCCGGGGCGGCCGGGGCGACCACCACCCCCGCCCATCAGTTCATCCCAGTCTCCATCATTCTCTCCCTCCCAGTGCTGCGTGAACACAACAAAAAGAACTCTTTAATCAAAGAAGAAAAATACAGAGTAATATAGATATTCGTTCGTTCATTTCAGTATTGTGTGTGTGGTGGTTGTGGGGGGGGGGGGGGGTTCTATCTTTCTGTGCAGTAAGGATTTTTTACGCGATTATCATGTGCATTTCAAATGTATGCCATGAATTGCAAACATATCGAAAACAACTGCTGATCAGAGTCAAAGAAGATGTAACGTAAAAGAACAAAAATAAAGGACATTTTGTTCGGTATACTATATATTTGTGTGTTCAGTCTTTTGTTCAATCTTCCTGAAAAGTAATGAAGGCAATTTTTTTGGCCAAAAGTGTTTTTTTTATTCGCACGCTCGCATCAGTTTTGAGGTTCCCATTGGATGGCATCCATATAATCAAATCGACATGGCCTTACACAACAACATCCCGTTTAAAACGTCCGGGGTCGGGACACTGCTTGTTGGTACGGGCTGGCACAAAGAATTTTGCCTGAGGCTGAAAAATACCGACAGGCCAATGGTCTTCACAAGCCGCTTACTTTAATTGAAATCCTCAAAAAAACTTTACAATATTGGTGTAACGTTATTTGAGAGGAAATTGGTATGGACGATAATATGTAATCTTGGTGGGCGGTGTCAAGCTAAAATTTGATATCCGTAACATTATGATCGTAGCTTCATACACTTAAGACCGTTGGGTTTTAAGTTCTTAGTTTAATACGTTTCTTCTTTTACATAGATGGATTAAATTATTTAAAAAAATGTTTATCCTTTTCAAACGGAATGCAATTGGAGAAAAGGTTATCTGTCAAGAAATCCATCTTTGTATCGGAATATTATTTGAAAATTGTATCATTACATCGTTTCTCTTTGTCTGAATATTTGCGTGACCGAGACGGTTTCGCATGAACGGCTGACTGCGCGCTGTGCATGTCGGGAGTGCCAGTCAGCGCCAGGTACGGTGCTGTACCTGTCATCACCAGACACGCAAGGTCACCACAAAGGTCAACGTTCGCACGAATTGTCACGTATGCCTTTTTATTATTACCTTCGCCCAGAAGGTTATGCTATGGTAATGATTGCTTGTTTGCATGTGGATTAACCAAATAAGTCACGAAGCTTAGAAGACTGTCATGAAATATGGTTTGTACGTCTTTTCCTATGAAATATATTATCAGAGTTTCCCCTTACACCCAGGTAGGCTGCCCAACTGAATACAATACATCCTGTTTTAAGGAGGTAAAAAACAAATAGGATGCACCGAACGTAGCTAAAATTTTCATTGTGACGCCAAAATCGATCACTGTACAAAAATACCTGTATCCGCACAACAGCTCTATACTTCAACTTTGGTTCTTAACGATTTCATTCAGTACTGTAGATGGAAACAGAACATGGCGCCCACTTCCACATTATGAGACCCAAGATTAAAATCCCGTCCGAAGTTACGGGTATGTCGAAGTTAGGGTACCCGCCGTTACAGAAAAAAATATAACCGAGTTTAACTTACGTTGGGCTCGTCGTGATCGCGGCCGCGGTGTTTGCACATGTACAGGGCGCCCAGAGTGATGGAGATACCGACCATCACCACGATCAGCACCGAAAGGGTGATGCAGCAGCAGCGGCGGTTCCTGCGTGGTGGGGGTGCATTTATCACGGTAACCGGTGGGGGGAGCTCGGTCGCGGTCACCTTCTGAGGCAGCGGGGCGGTCGGTTCTACCTGCACCTCCACCGCCGGCTCTGCAGGCTTCTTCTCCCCGGGATTGGTGGTTATCTTTCCCATGGTTTGCAAGTCTGTAGAAGAAGGGAAAATGTACGATTTGTCAAACGTCTATAAAGAGACAGTATTTATAGTTTTGGTCTACGAGTACGTATTTTCTTTACTCACTTTATTTAAAAATAAAATACAAATATTAATGTTTTAAAGTAGAAGCCAGTTAAATGCAATCCGATGCAGTCTATGGATAACTTCGCATTGCTACTCAACCCGGATAATTGCACGGGTAAAAACACTGGCAAATTGGGCGTGCAATTAAACGGCTTCTACTGGATAACATCGCAGGCAGGATAACATCGCTGACTGGACGGGCCTCAGCCTACAGGAGAGGATAACCCTGGCTAGGGATAGAAGAACCTGGAGGCAACTCTCGATCTTCATGTCTACCTTGTCCCCCCAACGACCTGGAGGTCAAGGGACTAGGTAGGTAGGTAGGTACTGTATTTTGTTTTAAAGCCATACTAATGCTACCCATTGTTTAGTAGGTGACGGAGACAAAGAGATACAGGACCCGGTCCGGCAGTACCAAGCCGTGGAACACACCGGCGAAGAACATTACGGAGTTTGAACAGATCACCGAGGATCACGCAGATGCCGGTAAGACCACGGTATGTAGTCTCAAATTCCGAACCTCACCCGATCGCGTACCTCTCTGGATAAATGCTAACAAAGCGCACTTCAACTCGTCCTTCGAACATGAGACGGGATACACGTTTGCATGGAAGAACAAGGATACACAGCTGTCAGTTACGGACCTAAGTAAGTCAGCAGACAACAACAAAGTGCTGACTATACATTTCTACACTACTACTGGCACGGTTCTCATACATGGGAAGGGTGCAAAATGGTATGTTGATGACATTTTCCCCGAACTGAAAGAAGCTGTCAATAATGCAGCTAGCGCGTCCTCGGGACAAAATGGCCGACTTGACAATGAAGAACCGGAAAATAGAACAATAGACAACAACACTGAAACAATGGTGCCTAATTCAGAGGATGGGTCGCCCGCCATGATGGCATCGGACAGTAATTGTCATGAAAACCAAGCTAAATCAGACCAGACTGCAACAGATTTGACCGTAGAAAAGGAAAATCACGCAGAGAATACAACACCTAAGTCTGTAGCCTCACCCACAATCCGCAAGGTGTTAGGTGGACTTGAGAACATTATTCTGAGCCCCTTCACTAAGACACGTGAATCTACAGGAAAGGGTAAAGAAGCGAAATCTCAGCAGTCCAACCGATCCCGACGCTCTCTACTCAGCGGAAACAGCCCTAACGACCCACCACCGAGTACAGGATACACAAGCGCTGCTGCTGAGGCCATGTATACAACACTAGTAGATGAGATGAACAAGCTAAAGACTCTTGTCTACAACAACAAGGTGACAATGGACAAGCAAAGTAGACAAATCGATGACCTGCAGGCTAGCCTTCAGAATAAGAAGAAGGTCACAGAGAAGCAAGCCCAGCAACTTGAAAAGATGGAGATTGAACTCCAGGAGCAACGCCAAACCACAAAAGACCTCGCTGACAGACTAAGCTCCCGGGAAACAGACTACGAAACGCTACAAGCCCAGCTTTTGTCACTGACAAACCATACTCCATGTACAGACATATCTGCCAAACCGACAGATACTAGTAAGGAATCTCGGAAGGACGACTGCAGAATCCAACGCTTGTACTCCGACGTTGTCTCTGGACAAGCAAATTCGGTAGATAGCACAATCACTACTGTACCAAAACGACCAGCCTCCCCTGCCCCCCAGATATCGGCTCCGGTTGACAATAAGTCTGGCGAAAACACCACACTTCCAGTCACGACCAAAAGTACATGTACAACAGGCCCAGCAGGCGACAAGAAGGACGTCAGGATTTTCGCAGATTCCCTGTGGAACGACGTCAACCCTGACAAAATGTATAGAGACAAACGCACTAAAATTGACAAAACAACAACATTACCCAAAGCTGTTGAAAGGATCAGAATGTCACCAGACACCACCACTGAACTTGTAATCATACATGTTGGCTCCAATGACTTGGATAACACTAAAACACGACCGGACAGTATTGATGTATGTGTGGAACAAACGCGTAAACTAGTCCAATCGGCTAAAGCAGCCTACCCGAACGCCAAAATCGCCATGTCCCAGGTACTACCAAGAGGGACAGACATGCGCTCTAAGCTAAATTCTAACATAGCAACGTACAACTCTGTCGTCGAGAAGACTTGCTGCGAAGACGATCAGCTGATCCATGTAAGGCACCGGCTCCTATCAGAAGACAGGTCTCTATACAAGGCCGATGGCATACATTTAAGGCCTGGCGCAGGGGTGAGTCTGATGGTAGCAGACGTTAAACGCACGCTGCGCCACTACCAAGGACCTGGGACTGACAGACACCGCATGGAACCAACCAGACAGAACACAAAGCCAGTGAGGAAAACACCGACACTGCAGAACAACAAGCTACACATACAGCCGCCTCCCATGCGACCACCCTTCAACCCTGCTGGATGTCAGCCACCACCTTTCCCGTGGAACCCAGTACCCCCGCCGCCTCCCAAGTGGAACAACGGAAACCAACGGGCTGGAGCGACATGGAGTGCGTCACAAGACAAACGTCACATGGCAGAGAAGCTCGTGAACATGTTGACGGACTTTCTGAGATACTGACTTAGAAATGCACATTAGATGCATATCGGACTAATCTGACTGAATCAGGTAACTAAATATCCCTTTCTTATTTTTCGACGCCAAACTTTCTCAACTATAATAGCCTAATTTGGACCTGATCCTAATAATGTAGAATACATATGTATACCTACTTGTGTAATGCCCCATTGTTACGTTAATTTTGTATTGATACACTCCGCTCATATGTAACCATGCTCTAACTATTATCTGTGATACCTCCGGCTTCCTAATTCGGCACCTTTGACCCAAGAATGTCTATCCAAAAGGTAGCACTTAAGTTCTGTTCTTGGAACGTTCAAGGTGGTCTTAGGAGGAAATGTCAAGATGAAGAGTTCGTTTCTAGATTAGAAGAATATGATTTTGTTTGCCTCCAGGAGACCTGGCTCAAGCCAGGGGAAAAATGTAGAATAGAATCTTTTAATTATTTTAGAAGTGATAGGGATGTAAAAAAGACTGCCAAAAGAAGTTCAGGCGGGATAGTCATTATGTTCAAAAACAAACTCACCAAAGGTCTTACAAAACTACCGTCAAAACATCAAGATATCCTCTGGTGTAAGTTAGATAAGATATTCTTTGGCCTAGAGCAAGATCTGTTTGTCGGCTGTGTGTATTTCTCTCCGGAAAACTCGTCAATCCCAGAAACGAAAAACAATTCCCTATTTGATATTGTACAAGATGACATATGCAAATTCTCAAATCAAGGTAATGTCATGCTGCTTGGTGATTTTAACGCCAGAACAGCGTCCCTTCAGGAAACAGTAATTGAAGATGATTGTCTAAACCACGACTCCATAGATCTAAAAGACACGCCTCAGAGATCGAGTTACGACAAAACAATCAATAGATACGGTAATAATTTAATTGACCTTTGTTCGGCAGCCAATCTTAATATCCTAAATGGCCGGGTCGCAGGAGACTTATCCGGTAAATTTACCTGCCACAAGTATAATGGTTCAAGTGTGGTTGATTACTTCATTGTTAGCTCGGAATTTCTATCCAAAGTTCAGTATTTGAAAGTGAATGATCTCTCTGTGTTTTCAGACCATTGTTTGTTGTCTTGTTCTATTTCCACAAATTATTCACCGTACATTAAGCAGGTTCAATTCCCAAAACATCCTCTGCCAAATAAGTACATCTGGGATGAAGACTCAAAAGTGAAATTCTCAGACGCGCTCCATGATCCATCAACATTGAATGACATACAAAAGTTTATGGATAAGTCATTCTGCAACGTAGAGAGTGTAGTAGAGGAATTTGCTGGCATTATCACACGTGTGGCCGACAAATCTTTAAGAAAAATCACTTTCAGGAACAAAAGAAGAAAGAAAAAGAAAAGTAAGCCATGGTACACTCCATCATGCGCCTCGCTGAAACGCAAAATCAATAACTTAGCTTCCCAATTTTCAAAATGTCCGTGGAGACTTGATGTCCGCCATACGTATTTTTGCAATCTAAAAGTCTACAAGAAGAAAATCAAAACAGAAAAAAGGCTTTTCAACGAAAGACAATGGCACAAACTAAGCAAACTCAGTAAAGAAAATCCTCAAAAGTTCTGGAGAGAATTAAAGCTACAAAAGCAGGATGAAAGTGATCAACAAGACATTGATGATAACATTAACCCCGAAGAGTGGAGAACCCACTTTAAAAATTTAAATGACCTCATTGAAAGTAGCAAATCCGATAAAGATTTTCACCAACATGTCTACAATGTAAGGCCTGAACTTGTCCAGACAGCTACCAAAAGCACTGAAGCACACTCTGTGAATAGCGACCCTGCAGACAACATAACAGACAACATTATCCACACGCTAGAAAAGCTTACAGAAAAACCTCTAGATTTCGACATTTCAAATGAAGAAATTTTGGAGGGGCTGCGTAAATTAAAATGCAGCAAAGCGTGTGGAACAGACTCCGTCATTAATGAAATGTTGAAATATGCCAATACAAAACTTATACCACCATTGCGAAAACTCTTTAATATAGTCCTTAACTCTGGATATTTCCCACACCAATGGAGTCAGAGCATTCTTGTTCCCATATACAAAAGTGGCAATCCATCGAATCCTTCAAATTACAGAGGAATTGCCATTTCTAGCTGTGTCGGAAAGTTGTTCACATCAGTACTCAGCAACCGTTTACAGCACTTCTTAGAAAACAACAACATTTTGTCCCCCTTTCAGTCTGGATTTCGAAAGGACTTTCGGACCAGTGATAACATCTTTGTGCTGAAATCTCTCATTGATAAACAGTTATCTGTACCCGGTGGAAAATTATACACATGCTTTGTAGACTTCAGGAAAGCCTTTGATTCTGTGTGGAGAAAATGTTTATTCTACAAGGTCTTATCGTCGGGTATAGGTGGTAATTTCTTCAACATTATACAATCAATGTACGATAATATAGAATATTGTGTGAAAACGTCTCACGGCCTTTCAGATTACTTTAGATCTTCTTGCGGTGTACGACAGGGATGCAATCTAAGCCCACTCCTTTTTAATCTATTTGTTAATGATCTTCCAGACAGATTGTCATCACCATTATGCGACCCTGTAATACTAAACGATACCCCCATAAGTAGCCTTCTCTGGGCTGATGACCTTGTGCTCATCTCAAAATCGGAAACGGGTCTGAAGCATTGCCTAGAAAGACTAGATAAATTTTGTTCTACTTGGAAACTATCGATCAATAGAGAAAAAACTAAAGTTATGATATTTTCAAAAAATGGGCGAGCTAACTATAATAAACGCTCCCCCTTTCAGTCACAAGGACAACCTATAAATTTCACAAACTTTTACACTTACCTAGGAGTAGACATCACACCATCAGGATCATTTCACCGTGCCAATAAACAACTCAGAGTAAAAGCTATGCGAGCATCCTTTAAACTTAAATCATTGCTAGCATCAAATCATAATCCCTCAATATCTCTTGCCCTGGATTTATTCCAAAGCCTAGTCAAGCCGATCTTGCTCTACTGCGGGGAAATACTTGGAACAAACGCTCAAAGCAAAGAGCTCATCCTAAAAGGAATTAAGGAATATCCGAATGAAAGTGTTAGGGATACAGTTTCAAACATCATTGCCCCGATACTGGGACCGGATGTAAATATACTTAAGGCTATCCGTGTTGGCAGGAAATATGATACATCATCTACCCGTCCTGTTCTTGTTCGATTTAAGAAGTATACTGACAAAATGAATATTACATATCAATCAGACGCCCTGAGAAATCAGAACGTAACACTAGAGCAGCCTAATATTTCCTACGAGATTCCCGATCTAGAACATGTACTGCTTAACTACTGTAAGGTATTACTTAGTGTTCCTAGAAGTTCTGTTAACGCTGCTGTACTGGGCGAGCTAGGTGTGTTTCCACTGTATATAGACACCCAGACACGACTGATTAAATATTGGCTTAGATTACACAATATGTCTAATGATAGAATTGTTAAAAAAGCGTACGACACTGCTGTTGCTCAAGAACATGAATGGATTACACATGTACAAGATATACTATGCAGACATGGTTTCCAAAATATTTGGCTAAACCCTAATGTCGATGCCAAATATTTTGGAAACATGTTCAAGGAACGCCTAAAGGACACATATCTTTCGAACTGGAGACAAAAGATAAGAAATTTTAGTAAACTGGCAACATATTCGAAAATCAAGACAACCTTTGCGCTAGAAAACTATCTTTTATCAATTCAAAACAGATCATTCACTAATAGCATAACAAAACTAAGGATTGGAGCACATTGTTTAGAAATTGAAAAGGGTCGTCACAAAAATATACCATCCGAAAAGAGAATGTGTCCCATCTGCAAAGACAGTATTGAAGATGAATACCATTTCCTGATGATATGCCCTTGTTATGATGAAGAAAGGAAAAAGTTATTGACCATGTGTGACAACAGAACAACACTACCTAATACAAGTAGAGAAATATTCAATGTAATTCTATCATGTCCCGACTCCATATCTGTCCACCTAGGCCAATATATATATAATGCTATGCAAAAGAGAAGTCGTGCTTTAACAATGTAAAATACACTATGCCGCCTTATTTTCTATTATGTTAGATTAGTATACTCATGTAGATAGTTCGTAGTTGCTAGTAATACATGTTACTTGCCATACATTGTACCTGATACAATCGTTGTGCAATAAACTTGACTTGACTTGACTTGTTATCCACTGTGTTTTGCGCACATTATTGGGGGCGGAGCTTCCATCGTACGCGTCTTTTACCTATTCAATTGAGTTCCCTTTCCAGGGACACAAAGTCTTGTGAGGAATCGAACTCGTGACCTCTCGATCCCACGTTTGCTAGCATAAACACCTGGACATTCGACGCCAGTCTTGGTACCGTGTAGGTTTACACGTAAGAATTATTTCCTGCACCCTTTCAAGTCATTTGTCTGTATAGGGAAAATCTAGTATCACTTTACATATAAGACTAAGTCAAAGGTGTTAGGAGTAAGAAAATGTTTCGGGATCTACATTTTACGGTGGTGAGCTTTATTCAATACCATAGGAGATATGCATAACGTTTTTACTCTGATCTTAAGTCACGAGAATAAAGAAAAACATGGGAAGAAACAAATTATAAAACTATGAAATATGCACAAGTCATTTGACTAAGGAAGTTGCTAGTGCTTTCGTGGCGGAGGCTTGCATTGTCGTATGTTCTACTTGTTTACTTCCAAGTCAACGAATGACTTGCACAAACTCTTTAGAATTTAGGTCAGTCTTTCTATATACACACTGGAGGTGATTTTGTGCTAAATATTTAAACTTTGATTAGCTGTTATAGTTACACTACCATCTCTAATGAGGTGTTATAATGATTTTTCTTAAATTGTCGTTCAACTTGTTACAGAATTCTGGTAAGTCTACCTAGTAGTGTATTGTATATCTTGCAAATAATGATTTTTTTTGCACGTTCTTCCTAACATGTAGTTTAAAGTAGTTTAAGTATTACATGAAAGACAAGGGGTGAAATATCACGACTTGCCGTTTTTCTATTGAACCATAGGATGAACAAAACAGGTAATCTATACTGCCACTAGATTTGATTACAGAGTTGTTAAACATATAGAACTATGGTACTACCACTTAATCTATCGTTTCATAATGATAAAGGGTCTAAGGTTTACATTTTAACTGTAAAAATATGCGCAAATGATACGGAACAATTATTATGTTTTGTTCCATTCAAAGACATGTTTGTATTCGGTAATCTAGAAGGAAACAGGTTGTAAATGCAGGGGAATTCCAACTCAAATCCTTTCTTTAAACAAACAAAGAACGTTTCCAATTACTCGGTTGTAAGTCTGTCTTTACTAAGAAACTATGCTGTTCTTAACTCCATTATTTAGGCAGAATCGCACGGATTTGAAAATTTAGACCGCGGAAAATTGGGTTGTCAAACCCGTTTTATACACACTAGCAAGCAACCTAAGCTAGTTTTTCAATATGGCGCGGTGTAATGAAATTTCCTTTTCACTAACTAGCTACAGAAGCTTAGAAATTGATAGTACAGTCAAATATCCTTTCTTTCCTGTTTAAAAGTGGCCGTAATGTCTTCTAGGTAAGGTACTTTAAGGTAGTGAATTGTTAGCATCCTTCGTTAAACTACAAGAACCAAAATCTGTCAAGCTAAAATCTCCGTCAAACTTTACCGTACTGTATACGCTATCACTATTGACACGTATATACAACACTGCGTACGTTGTCAAAAACAAGACCCAAAGTTTGCGTCAATTTCTCCCGAACTTACATTGCTACAAGAGATGTACTCAATTGGAAATATCATTTGTGAAACCATAAGAACCAAAATTTGTCAACATGTAAGTTAAAATCTGGGTCGAATCTTTGATACCGTGCTGTACGCTATCACTACACTGTCACGTATTATACACTGCGTAAGTTGTCGACCACAATACTCAATAGACAATTTTACGGTAATTCCCCTAAATCTTGCCTTGCTACAAGTACAATGCACATTGTATTAAACTAAAAACATAATTCATGAAACTATTAGGACAAAAAGCAGACAAAATTCTGCCAATATAAGCTTAAAATCTGGGTCGAAGATTCTTACCGTACTGTATGCTATCACTACTGACACGTATACTGCGTAACTTGTCAAAAACAAGAGCCAATTTTACGGTTATTTCTCCCGATATTTCTTGCTACAAGTTATGTATTAAACTAGAAACATTTGTGAAACTATTAGGACAAAAAGCAAACAAAAATCTGCCAACGTAAGTTAAAATCTAAGTCGACTCTTACCGTACTGCATGCTATCACCACTGACACGTATACTGCGAAACCTGTCAAAAGCAAGACCCTATTTCACGGTTATTTCTCCCGATCTTACCTTGCTACACTTGTCTTGGCACTGATCCCTTGGTCTTAAGAGTCTTGTCCGTCCGTCTTATGGCTTCAAACCCGTCAAATCTTGTGCCTTGTGTCTTGTCGGGCTCTAGCTATGAACCCAAGATCCGTACCTGGTAGAGCTAGGTGCGCAATCTAATTATGCAGAAACAATCCCGCCGGGAACATGAATACTGCGTAGCAAATCATAATGCGGAGATGTAGTGTTGACAAAAATGCTCGCTCCCTGGCCTAGATGATTACATCATTGGTCGGTCGCCCCGTGACTTTTGTTACCATTCCCCGATGTCGCTGTGTGACACCGAATCTGGGACCCTTTTGTCTGGCTATTCAGGTACTCTATTTAGGCTGCAGGAAGTAAATAGTATGGATGACATCAGATCGTGCGTTGGTTTTCGTATTATTTCATGCTGGGAAAAATGAATACAGGAATAAAAGACTTCTTGGCTGTATGTGATACAATGTTTTGTCACTTTATTTTTGATAAAACATTTATCTCTATTTTCAAAATGTAAGTCTTAGCATCTTGTTTTTTTTTTACCCTTCTTGTTTTTTTTTTCGTAATCTCCAAGCAGATCCTACGATGGCATAAGATCGATAGTACTGAACTGGCCAAGGAGTGCAGTCAGCCAAGAGGTGTACATTTGCCATGTAGGTCGCCAAACGCACTCCTAGGCCGGCTTTACTCCTCTGGCAGATTTTGATACTGTCTTATGTTACCGTAGGATTTGCTTGGAGATTGTTTTTTTTTCGCCCTCTCGCATTTATGCCATTATTAGACTTCGAGTCTGCAGTGGATGGCATCCGTAGAATTGATTTACTGTGGTCTTATTTGTCAGAAACAACAATAACCTTGTTAACATAAAAAAAATAGGTTCCTAGAAGAACTTTCAATCCAAATCTTGGACTTCAAACTTTGTAAAAAGAGACCAGTATATAATTTAGCAATATATGATTTAAACAAGGAGGTTAAAGAAATGTAGACAAACTAGATGCTATTAAAGCTTATTTGGTTTCAAAGTTTCGAAGTATTTTTAAGACTCAGAGTTTAGACCGTTTTAGACTTTGGGGACTTTATTTTGAGCCAACGTTTTCTGTATTTGCACAGTATTCAGTCTGCGTAAGGTTTAGACAAGAAGTAAGTGTCAAAAAAACAAAAAAAAACATTTCAACGGAACTACACGTGAAGTACGATTCAGTGTGTAAGCTATGTTGTAATCATTCATATCTCTATTGAGCGACATGTACACAATGAACATGAATAAACACAAGATTTTAGAATGTATATTTCATGTCCAAATGCCATTTCCTTGTCAACATGTACATATGTCAACAGAGTAAATGATCTCTAAGCACTGGCATTGGGGGCATAGGGGGCGTTCAAATCAGTCCAGTAAACAATTTGTTACATCTGCTTCGAGATCAGGGCAGCCTTGCCTGTGTAGACTTCGCAGTCGAATCAAATAAAGAAAAAAATATCAAAACCGGACGTTCCTCTGCAGTTTCGCATAAAGCCACTAGGAGGTCCATGACCAAACTGTCCCGTTTCTGATCCTTTTGCCTTAGACCAACATACTTTAAATGTCAATGATATTCATCCACGATTTCCTGAGTTGTGGTGTCCACAAATATACAAACACTGGGACAGGCAGCACATTAGCACTTTCCAGTGACAGAAATTTATGGACATAGAAATTGACCTCCTGTTGTTGTTTTTTTCTCAACATTTCTTGTTATTTGTCATGCCAACGACGTAATGACAAGCATTTCACAAGGTAAAGGTCAACGTACGTACGGTCCTTACTTTGACCTCCCGACGTTACAAGCTGGCAAATACGAAGAAATGTTGACCGAAAAGCAGGAAGTCAAACAGCTAGGGCGATCTTGCTACCCACAACAGACAGTGTCTCCGGGGTGCTACTGTACATGTGCATTAGAACGTGCCGTGCTGCACCTGTATTGACAACTTGACTTAAACCTTGGACTAATCAAGCGCAGATGTTGAGAAAAAGATCAGTACTGATACATAATTATAATACATATGCAGATGAAGGTCGTCTCATTTGCATAAACAATAAAAACACCATAGTTTCTAGTGTGGTAAATGATGTAAATGATGGGAATTTCATACATCTGCGATTCGTAGATTACATGAAGGTGACTATCGTTGGATAACGTTTAATATAAATGCAAAATAAGGACCTAATTCGCCCAATTGTTCAGGAAATGCTTGAATAGCCTTCTTTCTAAGAATCACTGCAATATTTGTCTGTCTTGAACATCTTCTGTTGTTTGAGGGAAGGAAATGATCAACTTTAATCTTTTATGCAAATAATAAGGGCCTTTTGCAAAAACAATAACTAGTTCTCGTTAATTTGTGTCATTTGTTCCCTTGTATGCAATGGTACCATGCAGCTCATTATACCCAGTATCCAAACAAATGTTTAAGTAGGAAATTATAAACCTTTCTAACCGGTCGTTGTTGTTTTTTCTGACAAAAAAAATGTTATCCCAGCATCTGCTTGGAGGTTAACCTAATGGCATTTCCAGAGTTCGGAATGATTTGTAAAATTCCTATTGCTATGTCCAGAAAAAAATGTAAACAGGAAAACGTTACGATATTTCGTGAAAGCTTCAATAGAAATATATCTTTATTTTGCTGAATTTTGGCTGTATATGAAGTCTATGAAATATGCAGACTTCCTTTCCGATACAAATGAACTAATCCAATGACCTTTGCCCTTCAAACATGGCTACACACTGGCGAATTTTAGCCGTCGCTGCGATTATTTGCTTTGGCTTGAGGCATGTTTTCTTTGCTGGCCCCTAAGTATTATATCAACTTTTTGACCAAAAACTCTTCTTCAAGTGAAGCACATGTTTAGGTAACGTTAAGCTATGAGAGGCTGTGAATTTACGTGAAGTTGTCCACGCCCCCCTCCCTCTTTTTTTATGGACGTGCGTCCGGACGACTTTTTTTGGTGAGTAGCATACAATTAGAGTAGATTAGATTGATTAACGTAGACTAGACTAGAGCAAAATAGAATGTAGAGTTGTTGAGTTGTGTTTGATCAGTAATGGAATGGAGTAGAGCTGGAGTCGAGTACTTTTAATAGAGTTAATTGAATGAAGCAGTTTGAGATATAGACTTAGTTAGATTAGGGTACTAGTAGAGCAGAGTTAGAGTAGAGTACTCTCACCTCTCAAATAGAAGTACCCCCTGGAATAAAAGTACCCCCCGGACAAATCTTCAAAATCTAATAAAAGTACCCCCTGGAATAAAAGTACCCCCCGGAAAAATACCAAATTGACATGTAAACTGCCCATGCTACTTCAGTCCAAGAGAAGATGATAAGCAGGTAGGCTCTTTTTATTTATTTATGCCTCAGTACCATGTCAGTTAATTGTATCAATAATGAACAGAATAATTCCTATGTTATTGCACATATCAAGGAGGTTAACCTCCTTCCACATATTTTCTTTATCTGAGTGTCACACAATCAACAAAGATCAAAATAAAAGTTAAAAAAATTAATGAAAATAAAAATTGAAGAAATAAAAAAAGAAGTTTATTTTATAATCATTGTTACAAAATAACATTTTGAAGAAACATTCCAACTTAGAATACCTTATTCACCACTTGTGCTATTTTCAATGTTGCAGAAACCAAGGAGGTCATAGACACTGCCCCCTATCGAAATGTAACGGTACTGCAGAAAATATATAATTCTCTCGCGCATTACCGCGAGATTCGGCGTGAGTTGATGAATCCAACATGGCGGATGTTTTCGAGCCGATTGAACGCTGTGCTTTGTTTTGGAAGGATTTTTTCGTTGCTGGAACATTAAAACAAGTTGACTACGGGTGAAAAATAGTGGAAAAGCATTGGTAACTTTTTAATTTGTTTGGTTGGTGGTTAATTTCTGTGTTTTGATAGAGAATTTACGGAAGTAAGTGACTGTGTGTGTAGCATGTGACCTCGATGTTTTCGTCTTTGTTCAGCGCAAATTTCAAGATTTTTGGAAGGTTAAAGATGGTCTAAAACGAAAAGGATATACTTTTTTACGAGTCCAGTACCGAATCACATGTGTTCCGGTATTTTTGGACCTGCACCGAAACGTTTTTGCAAGTCCAGAACCGGTCATCCCTTGTTATGTTTGGGCAAGGACGTTACATCAACGTCCTTGGTTTGGGTCATAGCGCTAGCGGCAGGGAAATCCGCGCTGCCTCGTCCGAAAAATATTGAATTTTAAGCAAAAGTACCGCGGAAATATGGGCAGAAAATACCAAACTTTCAATATTTTTGGGGTCCCTGGTTAGTAAAGAAAGCCCCAATTTGAAAAAAAAAATAAACGTACCGTCTAAAATAAGGACGTACCGGGTGGATTTTGAGGCGGAAAAAAATAAACGTACCGGTACGTTTATTTGAGAGGTGAGAGTAGAGAATAGTTGGTATACAGTAGAGCAGAGTTGGATTAAAAGAGTAAGAATTAAGTAGAGCAGAGCTCGATTAGAGTAGAGTTGTAGTAGAGTAGAGTTGGGATAGAGTAGAGAATAGTTTGAGTGAATGTTAGAGTTAGACTTAGAGTTAGACTCAGAGTAGAGTAGAGCACAGTTGGAGTAGAGTTGAGTTGGAGTAGAGTAGAGTAGTCGGCTACTTCACAATCAAATGTACCCATTTTTTTCTGACATGTTATCAGTTGATAGCAAAAGATACACAGTCTATAGCTGTTTTATAAATTCATTTCCCAAAACCTGGTACAACAAGGAACGTGTCACAAAAAGAATTTTGTAAATCGGTCAATATTTGGCGAAAATATTGACCAAAATATAACCTAAAAATGCCCAATTTTAAGCGTTATCGGGGACCATTCAGTTTTTACTAATTCTTAAACCTCTGATCTAACAGAAAAATTGTAGTTGGTAGTTAGAAACTACTTGCTTTTGATATGCAGTCATGTGACTACTAGTGATTTTATGCTTTTTTTGAAGGACATGACCATTTTTTGGTTCCATAGGGACTATTTTTCCATTTTACCCACATGTTGACAGATTCCAATGTTATTTTAACTGGATATATCTGTAGTCTGTAGCAGCTAATTGATTGGTAATATTGGTGTTGTCTTTGTATGTAAAAGTAAGGTATTATGTGCGTATGAGGTCAGAAGTAGAATAAGATCAGTAGCACACTCTTATGACATATTATTTACAAGCAAAGTCCAGGATGTCATTTTCCGAAAAAAATCTGTAGCGTCCGTACCCCCTTTAATTTCTGTACTAAGTAAATCCCACAAGCTTGTGATTATGACAATTTAGAGGTCTCTATTACCACATACTAGAACACCCTTTAAACCATTGCTGTCCTGAAAACTCTGTCTAGTATAGCACCGTAAACATCAAAATGTAGCGTCCGTACCCCCTGTAGTGTCCGTACCCCCACCTGTAGCGTGTATCCTGTATCAAAAAGTAGAGTACAGATCCAACTGGGTGGAATCTCAACTGGCATATTTATATTCTCATTTTCTTTGTTAAACTGCTGCAGTAGCATTAATGGATGCTTCAGTTAATAAGTAGTTAATGATTATTAGAAAATGGACAAGTTTAGTGGGCTAATTCCATTGTTCACTACCAGTCCTTACTATAATTGTGTAGCGTCCGTACCCCCCTTGAAATGTTCATTAATGGTCATATGAAAGATTCTATGTTATGTTATACACTATATCTGTTGTAATTTTATGTAGAAGCCCAATAAGGATAGATAACCACCAAAATTTAGCTACTATGGTGCCTGGATTAAGAATTATAGTATTTGATCTTTGCTTCAAGCCAAAATACCCGCATATCATTATAGCTGCTTTAGTAACAGATGACCAGAAAATGACCTAACATAGTCATACTGCAACTTGAGTTGATTTTCTAGCATAGCAAATGCTAATTATACAAGAGGATAAGGATAAAACACCCATTTTCTGTTCTAATGTTGAATATACAGTATGCTGCAGTTCCAGTTATTCTACAGTTGTAGCGTCCGTACCCCCTTAGTGATCCATTTATAAAAGCCCATCTACCGAAGTTATAAAAGCTCGTTGTGCGGAGATCCTTTAGGATAGTATGCCCAAGGTGTGTACCTTTGAACTGCTAAAAACAAAAAAAAGAATAAAATGGAGTTGAATTTTCACCCCTAGTGACCCCCTTTTGGTACATTAGATTGTGAAGTAGCCGAGTGTAGTGTAGAGTAAAGTAGAGTTGATATCTGTGGCAATGTGGACTAGAACTAGAGTGGGGTAGAATAAAATAGTACTTACCAGGTCTCAAGATTTCTTTTTTTGTCACTCTTTAACTGTGCTCCCAGGTCTTTGGTTTCATGTTTAGTTGGAACGAATTATTGGTGTCATTCCATCCATGGATGTATTTTGTTTACATTGAGCAGGTCCCTATCAATCTCCTATACACCATTGTAAGAGATGGCCGGAAGTGGTATCACTGTTTCTGGCGAGCAGTGGTTAAGTGAGATGGACACTTTCCGCGCCAACCCAACAGCTTACCTGGTAGGGAAGAGGATGGACGAGGAAGGGTTTGTGTTGGACATACTTCAGGTGAGTTTGGACATCTTTATCAGTGTTATTTTTCAAAGTACAATATGTGCACAGAAACCCTTTCAGAGCCTTTTTTATTGTTTTAGTATTTTTAGCCAAATCGTCCTGAACTTTTTATGCAAGATAATAAATAAAGATTTAAAGGTACATTTTGGAGAATTTTGGCAAAGACTCGGAATTTGAAAATGTCTAGATCTATTCAGATTGACATTTGTTTCTAATTCTCAACATATTTTGTCTTTTATCACATTTTAATACAGCATTGATAAATAACATGAATATAAGGCAAGCCAAGTTCCCTAGTTTTTGGTAGCCCACTGGAAAATCATAAGCAATGGACAAAATGGCTGCAGTTGGTAGTGCACATTTCAAGACATTCTATCTGTATCTGTATCTATATAGCCGGTATAACCGCCCTTCGGCGTAACACACCATTCTAACCACGCAAAAAAAGTGGTATCTATGCATTGAATATCACAGTATAGTATGAACAGGTAGATTAAACTTATTAAATATGTGCAAAAATTAGTGGTGGCTTATTTTTGATCAGTCTGATTCAACAATGCATTCCTTTACAAAGTGCAGCTATATCCAAGATTCTTATGCCCAATTATGTGAAGACTTCATCTTGAACCATTTGATCTATATGTAATGAATCAATTTTTTGGGGTGTTTTTCAGGCATTATACTCAGATGAGTTATCACACACTATCAAAGTACAATTACTCGGACTTCTCCAGGAAAGGGTATGTATGCCAGAGCAACTAGAAAAGTTCTTTCGTTCAAATCCTTCTGATGCCTACGAGTGGCAAGTTTCCTTGCTCTTTTAGTTGCAGCCTGGGCATGTTATTACAGGGAGGGGTTGCTAGTCAGTCCCCTAGTTAGCAAAGTACTGTAAATGCAGAAATGTTCGCGGTGGATAAATGTTCGCGGTTTTCGCGGTGACAACTTCACCGCAAACTTAAAACCACCGCAAACATTTTTCTATTATGGTATTAGACTGCAGTTTATGGTGTTGCCGCGAACTTTAATCCACTGCGAAAAGTCCCTTTTCGAAATAAAATCCCCGCGAACTTAAATGCATTTACAGTATCTAAAGTGTCTATACACAGCAGCTAACTAACTCTGACCTGTATCTGTACATGTGGTCATCTTCCCAATCATTTCCTACCACTCAACTGACATTTAGTTCATACATGACTAGCTCTGCCACCTCTGATCTATACTACTAGTACTTCCTACAACTTTGCTGTCATCTTCCCACTCACATCCTCACTTCCTGTCATTCTACTGATGTTGCATCCAGATAACTACAGGCACGCACCAATCCAAACAAACGCACACATCAATAAAATAGACTCTGTAAACTAAGTCCACAATATACTGACATTGTACACACCTCATATACATGTATAGACCCTATCTATGCAAGAACTGGCAGATACAACAGAAGTACATGGTACAGCTAATAAACAACACTTAAATGTTAATGTACTATTTGGACAGTCAAACATCTACACTATTATTGTGTGCCACTCTATCATGCAATTTTATTTTGTTTATAAGTTGAGTTTTAAACTTAAAAATTCTGTAATCAGGAACAGCTTTTAGATCATAATTTATTTTTGCAAATTGTAAATGTGATTTTGTCATATATGCACAAGCATAATTCAGGTAACTGAGGTTGCCTGTGAGGCCTTGTACATAGTGTATGTGTTTCTGAATAAGCCAATCATTATCAGTACTCGCATGCAAGTTTTTACAAGTATGCATCTAGTATATTCATGTACATCATAATTATAGTGTTTCTTCTACACTAATCAAGTCTTATCAATTTTCAGTGTGGAGTGTTGTTGAGCACCGACACAAGGTAAGAGTTTTAAGTTTGATTTGTTTTTATCTGTTTCTATTGCATAAGTAAGTAAGTAAGTAGTAAGTTGCATAAGTAAGTATGTAAGTAGAAAGTATTGCATACTGAACTGCATTCTATACCCAGTAAACCGCCTCATGGTGTAACACACCAGGTTGAGTACAATCTGCATATCCATACATATTTGTTTGATCCACTCACACCGGGAAGGACCCCTACTCTTAACATTAACTTTTGTTGGTTCTTTATCATGCTCAAGGTGTGGATCTCCTCAAACACATGTACGGGACTTGACTGCTTCATATTGTACAGGGTTCGAAATACACATACTTAACTTGCAATTTGCATGTAATTTTTGAGATTTGCACGTAAAAATATTCTGAACTTGCAATCTTGCATGTTGAAAATACCTGGCCTATAGTAAAAATACTGAGGCCATGGTGCCTTTGCCAGGGATCGTCACCAGTCGTCAGTAGGTGTTACAAATAATCAAATTGGGCTTTGCTGCAAACTTACATGCTGATTATGTGGATATCATTCCAAAATTTCAAGTTTTGTCTATATTTTCATGTGCCGATTTCTGTCCGCCAAAAGTGACAGAATGGGCAAAATTCTTATTTGTCATGAGCAGCAAAATTCCACCAAAGAACGGAATGATGTAAGCTGGCTATATCATTGTAGTATAGACTAGGTGTATTTTGCATGTAGATTTTTCAAATTGCACGTAAGATTTTTGCCAACTTGCAATTTTGCATGAAGCAAAAAAAAAAAGTATTTCGATCCCTGTTGTACTTCAGCTTATAACTTTAGAAAATGTGAATACTTTATGTTTGGGACCGCTAGGTATAATAGGTGTTTTGCAGATGCAGATGCAGTCCCAAACATAAAGTATTTGCATTTTTAAAGTGACTGTTTTATGCAGTGTTTACTATGGGTTCCCAAACGTATAAACTACAAAATGTAGCTATAGTGCAATGTGAACCAGTCAGTATTGCCTAAAGGAAGATTACCTTGCGACAGACGTTCACCAAATTGTTGGTGGAAATAAATTAAGGGTTAGGTAAAAATGGTCTCTTTATTCAGTGACTTACCAACCTGTTGAAACCAACAGATTTTCCTTCCAATTTTGTTTGCCAGACTACAAAACCCTACCGAGTTTCATTTTTCATACCAAATCTTGAAGCTTCTACTAGTTCTACTATTTAGCATCATTCTTTAAAACTATTCTCCTGATCCCCACTACAGTGTAGAGCAGACAGTCGGTTCCCTTACAGGAATCTTCCAACAAGCTGATGTGGACACTGCAGCTTTCTTCAAAGGCCAGGTTAGTTTTATTTTAGTTAAGAGGGTGTCTCACTGAAGGTACGACGGTATATGTACATTGACAGCCTTACTGTGGCCAAGCTATTTGACAGAGCGCTCAACTGATTCCATTGATAAAACACAAATCACTTTACACTTTTTGTGTTCTGTTGTCTTTTTAGTCTTACTTGTACATTTTAGTATAGCGTGAGTAGTCCAGTGGTTAGCGTCCCTGCCTGTGGAACTAGAAGTTGTGAGTTTGGTTCCAGTTGTGTCGCTCACCCGTCATGCACGCTACTGGAAAGGGTTGCAGTCTTTAGTATGGGACGTTAAGCCGTGGTCCACTGTTCACTGTGCTTGTCAAAAAGAGCTAGGAGAATTTCCCCGGTACAATGAACCTGCAAGTACCGGACATATCGTCTTAAAATGTTTGTAATGTTTTCGTGTATTCTTGGCAATATTCTTACAGGTTCTTGTAGCAATAACAACAATACTGATTTCAAGAGATCAACTGGTAAGTAGACTCCTTAAAATTTCTTATCATTTATATAATCTATGACATTTACTTTTTGTATGAACAAGGAGGTTAAGAAATACATTTTTTAACCTCCTTGGTATGAAGTGGTTTTGATGCAAATGTAACTGCAGTTTTCTTCATTCTCACTAGGTGGAGCAGCCCCAGTTGGTGGGGGAGTTTCTCAACACCCTGCTGGATGTAGTCAGTAAGATCAACAGTGGGCCAGACCAGGTCCTGAGGGGCGTGGCCTGTGAGTGTCTACGAGAGATGGAGATGTCTTATCCTGTAAGTGCTTGCCTTCAGAAGTCAAACTCTCTAATTCACTAAATAATCATGTTTACTGTAAATGTATTTAAGTTTGCAGGGATTTACTTTCGCGGTAGTGGGAAAAAGGTCTTTTCGTGGTGGTTTTAAGTTCGTGGTGAACCGGCCACCGCGAAAACCGCGAACATTAAACCACCGCAAAAGTTTCTGCATTTACAGTTCCTTCATGGAACTTGATAGAAGGGAAACATTATTTTTGCTTTAGGCCACACCGATTTAATTTCTTGGTTCACGGATTCGCTCGCTCCTATTTTTTGGGAAAAAAAATAAAAATAAAAATTACCACTCAGCAAATTTTCACCATTAATGAAACCATTCACCAACTTTCTGGTGTAGCAAATTGGCCTTTATATTATAAGCTCCTTAAAGTGTGGGTACAGGTGCTGTTACTGTACAAAAATAGTGTTTTTGTACTTTTTTTCAAGCTGAAAACTTTTTTCTTTATGTTTTGGATTAGCCGTTACCTTTATCCGAACCATTTTACGATTTTTATTTTTATTTCGCCCTCTCGCTCCATATTTTTTATGAAAAAATCCGTGAACCAAGAAATTAAATTGGTGTGGCCTTATTTCTACCTCTACTTCTTCTTCTTTAAACAAATAAGGTCAATGACCTAGGCAGGTGTCACCATGGTTACTGGAGGTGTAGCAGACACCATGTGGTGTTCAATTACATAATGTAGCAAGTAGCAGGACAGAGCTGGAGGGGCTGGTCAGCATATATATTGATTATGGATTACAATTACATGTATCATAAGAGCAATTTTATACCATTATTGATTTAGTTTGTATGATGATATCATTGTATTCTTGAGACCTGATTTATAAATTATTTTAATTAAAATTTTTGATTTATAATGTGTTTTACAGGGTCTCCTAATGCGAAAAGTTGGCCACCTATATGTCATGAGTCAGACTGAGAACACTTTTGTGGGGCAGAACTATATGGTAAGAACAAAATACACCTTCATGCCATTGATGATAATTTGAATGCCTTTTATCACTATTGTCTGATATTATGAATGAAAGTAGAATTTATTTTTGGAATGTGTACTGTTAACAGTAATGTCAGTAGGCTATGCGAGGGAATGATTATTCTGCTTTATTTTATTTAGATGCTGTTTGTAACTGTTTGGAAGAATGCTATGCAGAACATCCTACAGGAGACAGAAGTGTAAGTTTTCAAACATTATTTTCTATATTTTTTATTGTTTATTCTCAACTTATTAATAAGTGCAATACATTGTATGAGGGCACTATCTCAGAATATCAAAGTATATGTCCAAAATGTACAGTAGACCGATTCCATAACCCTGCCCAGCTCTATAGGCATACAAAACTAAAAGATATAAATGAATGAACTTTATTGCGCAACGATCGTACATGGTACAATGTATGGCAGAAAAAAGAAGAAACAAACTTATCACCCTAATTACTAAAGCAAGTATAAAACATAGTACATAATGCAGATTGTGAATATAGAATGAAATTTGACATCCTTATTTCTAAAACAATGAGAGCTAGCATAAAACATTGTACTACAATCGAGTGGGGATAATTATGAGTTTCGGCATTTTTCTTATGACAAAGCAATCTTTTATATATTTACCTATTTTAGCATTGTGGGAGTTGTCACATCTGAATATATAATCAAATCTGTCTGTAGCATTGAGTCTCTTGAAATCTGTTGTACTTGATTCGGGGAAGGTGAATAACTCATTACGTGAAACATTGTACCTACTGCACATCATGACAAAGTGAAATTCATCTTCAATTTGCTTTGGACAGAATGGGCAAAACCTTTGGTCAGGGGCTACATTATGATAAATGCAAACTAATTTGTAGCCACTCTCTAATTGGTTGAAACACTAATTTTGATTGACAGCCAGCATAGTCTGTTGTTATGCTTACATGCTTCACTCTTGGTATGTTTAAAATTCCTCTTTCAGGACAGAAAAGACTCAACTATCAGAACTTTTGGCCGGGAGAGTGGAACCATTTAAGGTAAAAACAACCGTTTATAATGATTTCAAAGTTGTGCTTTTGAAACCTTGTATTGCTTGTAAGTAAACTACCGGTTTGCACACTTTTTCCAAAGGCATTTGCTAGTGTGTTTTTAGGATTAATTTGATGTTTTCACCACCATACAGCCAATATGTCTACCGGAAAAGGTGGATAGCAACACATTCTCGCTGCTACAAATGGTGAGCTAGCTTTGCTTTCTTCACAATATGTCTTCGAAGTTTTCTTTTTACACAATTTTTTTCCTACTATTTACCTTTATTTTGGGGTAGCCTTCATCCCTTATCTTAAAAAATGGGGTTGTTTCAATTGCAATATTTTCAATATGAAAAAATATGTAAGTTATTGTAGAATGAAACAGTATGCCAACTTGATATAATCCTAAATACCCCTTTAAAAAACCCACAGATATAGGTTACCCCACAGATAAAGGAGAACTACATATAGCTTTATCTCTTTTTCTGCAAATGCGATAATGAGATATTTCAGTAAATTAATAATATTTATATATCATACTAATTTTTGTAAAGGAAAGGGACCAGGAATCAAGTGCTGATACCAAAGGTCTGGAGAGCAAAGAACTGAAGAGTGTGATCTCAGTGGTAGTGGAGCATCTCCCCCTACTGACTTCTGCTGGAAAGGCATTTGTACTGAGACAGCTCATCAGTTGTGTGGATATGTCTCCAGATCTGTCAGCGTCTGTGAGTTGAATAGAAACTAAAATAAAACACCAGCTTATAGTGGTCTTGCTTTTTATCAATGTTTTATTTTGATTCATAAGGAAGTTAAAAATGAAAGTTTTTTAATATGTGTGTAGTAAGCTTGTTGAAAAATTTAAGCTGTTGATACTATAACTCAGCCTTGAAGCAATTGTTGTGTATTGTCATGTAGCCCTTTTACAAGAGGTTGTACTTTGTTACCTCCAGAATGGAGGTTCAACTCTGATAAGGGTTAACTGTTTTTTTTGTGTTGTGAATGAATGTTTGCACCTCTAACCCAGGATGCTTTCATTTGATTAGTATCAAATTTTGTATGTTGGTATCAGGGCTCTAGCAAGCTCGATTTTTTTTTTCCGTCAGCCAATTCCAATCGTCGTAAATGTTGCCATTGAGACCTTGAAAACGGGTTTTAATGAGATTATCGCATGTGAAAGAGCGCCGACATACATCGTCAACAATCATAACAATAGCAAAATAAACAGTGTGTGGCTTTTACTGCCGTGGACGGTGTCCCCAAGCCGCCTGTAGCTTCCACCAAAGATTTTTGTCCATCAAGGTTGACAGATCGGTTTTAGAATTTTTCCGTCAGACGCAGGAATTTCCGGCAATTGACGGAAAAACGGACGCTGGCTAGAGCCCTGGTTGGTATACAAGATAGTTATGGACTTGACTTATCACACTTAGCCTATCACACTGATGAGGGTATCAAAAGACATGGTGATGTTGCACCCTCTAGCAATATTTTCCGGTACTGCAGCATTACAAGCCAACACCCCTCCCTGAAAGTAGTGTGGTATAGTGAATAGATAGCTGATCTACTCAACAAGGCTAATATGACCTCATTTAGACTCCTTTGTGGCTTGGGAAATGTTGATCATCAAACTGCTTTATAGCACAATTGATAAGAGAAAAGTCTAGATATATTACACTCAGATACTTAATCTTTGATATCTTGTGGTTCTATTATTGTTTCAGACTTTCAAGTCCCAGTTCCTGAACCATGTGGCTACAACGGACATTGGATTGTTACACACAGTCCTACAATTAAAGGTATGACAAAAACAAATTTAAACTGTTTTCCATTCTACTACCAATATATAGACTGCCACAGCCAAAGGTTGTTTGTTTCATCAAAGCATTTACACAGTAGTAGTGTACTATGCTGCACAAACTACATATACACTATACATGTACAACATTGTACTGTGCTATACTACACTATACTTTACTATACTACACTATACTTTACTATACTCTGCAACTGTGATTATTTTTAAATGTCCTCCTGTTACGTATGTGTTGCCATCAGAGTCAGTTTGGAGCAGACCTACTGAGTGATGTAGATGAGGACTTGTTGTTGAGACGACTGCTGACGTTCGCCAACCACCCGTGTGTGCCCGTACTACAGAGGTTACTGTGCTGGCACTGGGTCCTACACTATACCACTGACAAACAGGTAAACTCACAGAATGGCTTGTATGCAGATAGAATTTTTAGTTGAAAGAAGCCCAAATGAAAAGGTATCAAAGGTACAGTCTGAGGCAGTAAGCCTTGTTTACAATTACATGTTAAATTTCCAAAGCCACAGATTTGTTCCAGTGGACTGCTGAATACTGTGGGGGTGCATATACCTCTCTGTGTTCTCACTATGAGGCCAGTCAGGCCACTGCGTGTACTTGTTGCAGTTTCCCGGTTTGATTTTTAATTAAGAAAAGGTTGGGGCCCGACCATACCCAAATATAGCCCAGTAGCTGGGGTCCGTGTAGACTGTCAAGCGGTAAAGTGTAAAAAAAATGCCTGTGAACCGCTGGCAGTCCCCCTTTTTCTAATTGTTACCATGATAGCAATACATTCCAAGATACTGTGTGGATGTTTGTTGCCATTGTTTAGAATTGATTTTAAAGTTTTGTAATTATATGACTAGGACATTTGATACTTCAGAAATATTTTTAACACTGTTTCAACTTTATAAATATTTCCCTGTTCCTGTAAAATTTTGGAAACATGGTGTGAAATTGGATACTTCTAATGGTTTCTAAATAATGATAACAGCATTCTACCATTACTTACCATTTTCTACCATTTTTTGTAAATGGTTCAGTGGGCTGGGAAGATAGCAATTCACACATCCTTGCAAAGTATGGTTGGGTGCCATGCAACAATGGCCCACCACAAAGGATCCACCAGTGCCCAGCAGTGAAATCTAAAAATATACAGATACAACAATAGGGCTTACTTTTATGGGGGCAATAAACTAATTTCACCATTTGGCAAAGTTTACAAATATTTGTAAATGTGAAATAACCCCACAGAGGTTTCACAATTATTGTAAATAAAGATCTTTTTGTACAGTTACTTTCAAAATGTTTCTAAAATATTCAAAGGAATTCAAATAGATGAGTATTTTCTTAGTCAATGTTTTGAAAAGAATTTGATTATTGTGACTCAGATATTCTTTTAATCAAAATAATTCAGACTAATTACAAATATCACCTAAAAACCCTCATGGTGACTTGGAATGGACTCTAGGATTAGTTATGTTGTTCAAATATTTTATAATTGTTTTTTAGACATCATATGAGGTCATCCCAGCCAGGCTACAGGGTCTACTGGTCACCCAGCTGTTTCCTCAGATCTTTGACCACATGACAGAGATGGTGACCAAACTCAGGGCTATCAGTCTGTACTATGCCACCAACACACCTCCAGGTAAAAGTTTCTTGTTGAAGAGATTCGGTCTGTACGTACCACAATGATGGCTAGAAAATACCCAAGTCCTACTTACCCTTACTCCGCAAGGAGGCAGGGTGGGGGGCAGAAGATCCACGCAAGTCTCGACCTAGTTCTCGCAACTCTCGCGAGAACTAGGCCACTCCATGAACATGATGGACTGATAGCCATCGAAAATTTGTAGGTACGTGTGTTTACCTTTAAAAAGTAGTCACTACTTGATGAAAAATTCTTGACTATTAACTTCAGTTTCTTGTTTTCACATTCTTTTTTGTTTGTATGTTGTTTGTTTTCAATACCTGGTATATCTGCCTTGTGGCATGCTAACACACTAGGTTTGTACTGATATGCACAAGCTGCATATCCAGACAAATTTATTTGAATCATCTCAATCTCTACTCTACTCTATATTACCTCTTCATTTTCTTATCTCTTGGGGCATACATGTACAGGTTTGTTTGCTTCCCCCAGGACTCCTCCCTCAAGGTGTTGATTGACAGCCTGGTTTATTGCTTCCTCACAGACTCCTCCCTCCAGGTATTGATTGACAGCCTGATATGTTTCTTTCTCCACAGACTCCTCCTTTGAGGTCTTCATTGACAGCCTGGTATGTTTGTTTCTCCACAGACTCCTCCCTCCAGGTATTGATTGACAGCCTGGTATGTTTCTTTTCCTCACAGACCCCTCCCTCCTGCTGGTGTTGATTGACAGCCTGGTTTGTTTGCTTCCCCATAGACTCCTCCCTCCAGGTATTGATTGACAGCCAAGTATGTCTCTTTTCCACAGACTCCTCCCCCCAGGTGTTGATTGACAGCCTGATATGTTATTTTCTCCACAGACTCCTCCCCCCAGGTGTTGACTGACAACCTGGTATGTTTCTTTCTCCACAGACTCCTCCCTCCAGGTGTTGATTGACAGCCTGGTATGTTTCTTTCTCCACAGACTCCTCCCTCCAGGTGTTGATTGACAGCCAAGTATGTCTCTTTTCCACAGACTCCTCCCTCCAGGTGTTGATTGACAGCCTGGTATGTTTCTTTCTCCACAGACTTCCCCCTCCAGGTGTTGATTGACAGCCTGGTATGTTTCTTTCTCCATAGACTCCTCCCCCCAGGTGTTGACTGACAACCTGGTATGTTTCTTTCTCCACAGACTCCTCCCTCCAGGTATTGATTGACAGCCTGGTATGTTTGTTTCTCCACAGACTGCTCCCTCCAGGTATTGATGGACAGCCTGGTATGTTTCTTTTCCTCACAGACCCCTCCCTCCTGGTGTTGATTGACAGCCTGGTTTGTTTGCTTCGTCACAGACTCCTCCCTCCAGGTGTTGATTGACAGCCTGGTTTGTTTGCTTCCCCACAGACTCCTCCCTCCAGGTATTGATTGACAGCCAAGTATGTCTCTTTTCCACAGACTCCTCCCTCCAGGTGTTGATTGACAGCCTGGTATGTTTTCTTTCTTCACAGACTCCTCCCTCCAAGTGTTGATTGACAGCCAGATATGTTTTCTTTCTCCACAGACTCCTCCCTCCAGTTGTTGATTGACAGCCTAGTATGTGTGCAGAAGTCAGTGCAACAGGGGGTGGGGGGCCAGCCTGCACAAGCCTTGTTCCAGGCCCTGTTCCAGTACTACAGACAGCACCATAGTCCAGCACTGGCTGCTGAGATACAGCGGTAATTATAAGTTTCATCCAGGAGGCTGTAGAGTAGGCTATTTAGAGAACATTTTACATGTCTCAACCTATTTTTTATAAAAAAAAATTATTTTAAACTTTCACAAAATGATTTCACACTTTCAAAAATATGGTGAACTAGAAAGGCAGCATTTTCGTGAAAATGCGTAATGTTTCCCGGCGGTTTTAACGGTCAGTAGTCGACCGCTAAATTTTCATTGTAGCAACTTTTTGATTTCGCGAATCCACCCCGTCACCCCCTCCCTCTTACATCCACAAGCAAGCTCTGTTTCTTTACCAAAAAATGCAGAACAAAAAAAAAAGTCCGAAATGCGGGTTTTGATGTTGTAGTCGCAAGACAAAAGTATTCTTATATTTAATGTATGTTTCAAAAGGAAAAAAATGACAACTGAAAAAAAGTCTACCTCCTCGGATTCGAACCCGGGTCGATCCAGCAACAAAAGCGTACGAATCAGACCCTCTGACGATTCGGCCACTAGGCACACAACTGTCTGCGGGAATTTTTAACACGTATGCAAATGTATTGCAACAGGTCCGTTCATAATTTCCAAGATTCCAAGGTCCAATTTTCTGAAGATCAATGTTTTTGTGTGAAAAGTTAGTGATCTCGTTCGTTACATAGTGCGTACTTCTTCCTAGACCGCCTGCTTGGTTTGCTTGAAGGCGTGGCCGATTGGCTGACGCCCAAGGCATTCGCTACCATAACTTGTGTGAAAACGATGCCGAGTTCCATTTTGTGACCTGTGCGTTGATAGGTTTACCCCTGACGTATCCACAAGACAGTCAGAATGTCAGCCAATCAAAAAGCTGGAAACGTGGACTACATGCTACAGGTTCCATTTTTTCTGAGTTTTGATTGGTCCGGTGGAATAACTGTAGAGATGCTATATGTTTCTTCCTTCGGGAAACATAATAAGAATTTGATCATACTGTACCAAATCATACCGTACCATACCATTTCATATTCTATGATAATTTTCCATACAGGTGTTACTATTAAGCCAGTCTGTATTGTACAATATGTCATGAGTATCTCCTCGTATGTCACCGATTTCCATTGTATAAAACCAGATTGAAATTGAAGTTCTAAAGATCTATTTCACCAAGGGTATTGCATAAAAGAATACAACAGTGTACTGTCTCACAGTGGTTGAAAATACATATAGAAGTTAACATCAATGTTCACGATTGCATGTTCAATGTTCGTGGAGTCTCCTTAATTTTTCCTATGATAATGATTTCTGTACCATACCCCCCAGACTACTGCTAGATGTGGTACTGTTCCACCCCAAGTTTGTGGCACACACCATCGACCTACTGGACAGCGTGGAAGAGCTCACTCCAGACAGGTGGGGGTGCATTAATTTTACTTTCTTCTTTTTATTATCTTATTTCCTGTTAGATAGAAAATATATATTTGAACTGAAGTAATCAATTTCTTTCATCATCAATGTACATAATCATGAAACATTAAAAAAATTAATAAATTAAGTACAATAAGCTTGTTCCAAGCCTAGGTATTTAGGCAGTAGTCATGAGAGGCAAATGTATGAATCTAATAGACTAAGTATTAAAATACCAGCATACCAAAAACAAATAGACTGAGAATACTCATCTTTTCCTGTTATGATATGTGGCACCTGTAATTTTTTTTGTTAAAAAGTGCTAGACTTGAAGCATTGCTTTTAGTCTGAAAATGATTTGCTTGAACATTACCATTATTTTTGAATACATCCACATTTACATGTGTAGATGTACATACAAGTCGAACACACGAAAAATCCTATGTGTGATGAACATTTATAGATAATTACATGACACTACTGTTCCATTAAAAAAGACACCTATTCAATGTCTTTAAAGTCTTCAAAGTCTTTAATATGATATTTCTGTTGTGTGTATGGATAACAACTTTCTTTTATTTACAACTTTTTCCCAGCCCCATGCCAGTTGAGATATTGGGTGCCCTTACCACCCACACAGTGAAGTCCTCCCCTAAGGATGTGATAGCAGACCTGGAACATTACATGATGATTCTGGAGAAGGCTGCTTCTATGACACAGATAGACCCAAAGGTAGTAGCTATAGACTGAAGAATTGTTTAAAATTATATGTCCGATTGGACTTATGAAAAGTAGATCACATACTCAGAATATACAGATTATTTTCCTACTTTATGTTAGCATAATGAGCAATACAGTGTTAACCATGATATTTTATTATCAGATACAAATGTACCCATAATTAATATAACATATTGATTCTTTTGCATTGAACTTTTCTTAAAAGCTATTTTAGATATTGCCATACAATACAAAATACAAACCACTCAAATTGGAGAGGGCTTTCGTAATGACACAGTGTAAGCTTGATTCTAAACTTTTTAGGGATAGAATCACAAAATGCTGTTTCACAAAAGGATGTTGTACTAGATAGGAACTAGATTGAGACCGTAAGAACCAGCCATTGTGGGTACGCCATATGGCACCTTGGGACTGCCATCATTGCGTGTTTCCTGTGCACTTTTGACGCTGTCAAAACATGCTGTGTGGCAGCTTACATAGCTCTAGGAACTCAGTGTCCATTACATGTATATCAAGTATTCAAAATGCTAATGACAGATCATACTTGAAAAACTGTACTATGTATTTTACCTCACCAGTGAAACCGGATGTACAATGTATGTAATAATACTATGTATTGTCAAATTCCTAAATTGTTATGTGTCTATTGCCCCCCCTCCCCAGCCCACAGTGCTGTACCTCCTGACCCTGCTCCAGACCACGCCCCTGTGTGAGGAGGGGAGCTGGCACCGTGGCCACGCCCTCCTGTCTGTGTGTGCTGCCGTCATGAGGAACCACCAAAGCACACACTATTTCAAAGGTTTTTAAGGCCACACCAATTTTATTTGTTGCGTCTTGGATTCTTTAGAAAATAAAAGAAAAATGAATTTTTCTCGGGTTGGGTGAAGATACATGTATATGGCACAAAAAAACAACAGCCTGAGGAGCTTATAGGCACATTTTATGCAATAAATCCTTTCTTTTGATTTGTTACTTTAAGTTCTGAATAAAAGGCATTGTTTTTAGACTGAAATTATGTGGGTCTGAATGGCAATATTTACAGGTTTATGATAGCAAAACCTGTATTATTTTTTCTCAGCCCTTTTTTCTTGAAAATGACAAAAATGGACAGGCATATCGGAGAAGCAGCAAATAAAATTGATGTGGCCTTAAAGGTAGCCTGGTTGTCATCCGGGTAGTATTTCTCTCCATTATGTTTGCTTATACTACCCAACTGTCAACATTTATTGATTTTGGTAGCGACATCAGTTAATGGGCGAATTAACGATTGGTTTCTATAGTGCAAACAGACATGTGGACATTCCAACGCCTGTTTGAATGCAACAATGAGTTAACCATTTCAAGTTTTTAGGGTAGCAGAAGCGAACATAGAAGAGAACTACTCCCCGGATGGGACTAATGAGCACCCTCGTCCAAAATTTGGACGAGAGCTAAATATTCAAGGCTAGGTGTTAGTCCAAGTTCCCAGATGGAAAAGAAAAGAAGTGGTTGTATATAGTGTAGGACAAACATCAGAGCAAACTACTTTCCGGATGCTACATAGGCTGTAAAAAGTAAATATTTCCAAAAATTGAGTAATTATAATGAAATAATTTTGGCTACACCCCTGAGGTATTGCCAAAAATTTGCTCTAGAGGAAGAAATTTGCCACATATTTCTGTGTTGACTTGTTGTCATACTTTCTGACAGAGATGGGAGACGTTCTGTACACCATGTTGACCTTGTACGATGACCTTGACGTCCGGGACCAGGCACGGCTCTACTACACCCTTCTAACCAACCTGTCATTTGATAAGGTGAGGACTGACATATGTACCAAACCAAGTTTAAGCCAATGTTAAGAAATCAACACACAAAACTGTGTTACGGCCATTGCAATCGTTTTGTTAGAAAATGGTTAGTCCAACAATTAAAGAATGTTTCTCTCAATTATTGGCTAAGAAAATTTAGCTTTCACTAGAATATTTTCTCAAGTTCTGTCTAGTACATATTGCTGGCAATTCTAAGTTTGGCAATAGAATGTAGATAATTAATGTACATCTAGTTTTCAGCTTTATGCTGTATTTAGTAGTGATCAGAAATGTCTGTTCTTTCTTCTTTCTGAACTAGGAAAAGTTGCTGGTACTGACAAGTGTATGTTTTTTTGTACCTCCTTTGAAATCCTATGATCCAGTTATCCAGTCTTCTGGCTGTGTCAGCTGACAATAGAGCCCACACTGCCACCAGTCTTACCAAACTAGTTACAGGTAATGCATTTGTCCTTGTCTTAGTTACTACAGCTTTTGCACACCAAATATTTACCACTATTATAATTGGACAGCTGAATATAATACTTAAGAATCTGTGATTCTCATTTTTTTTTTTTCGGATTAAAGTATGCAACCGCATCAAAATGTCCACCTGTTTTCACCTACAGGTGGCAGTACGTTCCCACCTGCAGCACCTGTTGTACAAGTCACACAACCTTTGCTGAAACTTACCAGGTAGGTACTGACACCTGCCAGTAAAGTAGTAGTAGTAGTATCCAGTATTTGACTCTACTGTTACTGGGTTCCCTGACACGGGTAGGCAGCAGTCGGGTAGTCTTCACACCACACTTCCAAGTAGTACTACATGTTTTGTAGCTGTCCGATGTTACCTGTTTTATAACCGGCTTCAAAGACGTAACATTCTATCAAAAGATATTAAAAATGTATGTTCTACCGCAGCAGTACCATAGAAAACTGCTAGGAGGCCCATAATGCAAGTCCAATTTGTTTTGACAACACTCACCTGCATAATGTCGTACAGCTTCTTGAGTTATGCTGTCTTCAGAAATACACACACATTAACACACACACAGAGACATACACACACACACACACACACACACAAACACACAAATTAACACACACAGAGACATACACAGCCACTCACACACACACACACACACAGACTTACACAAACACACACAGACTCACACAAACGCACACACACACAAACACATGCACACATTAACGCACACACATACATTTGTAGACACAAACAGACACGGACACACATACATACTCTCCCTCACATAACACACACACAAACTCACACACAAACATATTAACCCTTTCACTAAAGGTAATTATAGATTTATTGTTACATTTGATTTTTGACAGTCAGAATCTGTATTCTTTCAATACAGAGTGCCAGGTGATCCTTTAGCTGAGTCAAAGTCAGAGGGCCCAGAGGAGTTAAACATTCATGAAAAAGGTTTGCTTTTAAGATTTTACAAATATTCAATTAGTCATATAAACCAGTTTGTGTTCCTTTGCCACGAGCCATTGATGTAACAGTATGTTAGACATACAGGTAGACAATATGTAAAGACGAATGAATCTCTACAACTGATTTAATATCCAAGCAGATTTACGGGTCACATAAGACAGTATCAAAAACTGGCGAAGAAGTGTCCATCCATGGGGGTTCAACTGTCTTACATTTTGTATGCCACCGGTAAATATGCTTAGAGATCACAACTAGTTCTACGTTTATGAAGGTTAGACATCTAGGCACAATATTAAAACATAATTCAATCTCTACAACTGGATAAAAATCAGATATTTACTTCGGAATCCAGAAGTAAATATCCGTTTTTTATCCAGATATTTACTTCCGGAAGAAAGTAAAAATCCATTTTTTATCCAGTTGTAGAGATTGAATTGTGTTTGAACACAACTAGTTCTGATACAGAGGTTTCTTCCGAAAGTTTTGAGTGTTCATAATGAGTTTCAGTATCCCCGCAATGAAGTGACAGAATCAATGGATTAAGTTAGATGCATGAGATTTACTGAAAAAGGTTGAACAATCGACAAATCTGCTGACTCATAATTGCTGAAGAAGAGTAATATCTTAACCAGTCATAGAAAATAAACTTTCTGAAGGATTTTGCTTAATATATCTCTTCAGTATCTAATATCTATATTTTTTTATTCCTACCACAGACTTGCTGTCATCATACCTTGAGAGAATACAGGCCTCCACATACCAGCCTGCCATCCATATCAAGTACTACCTTCACTTTGTGAGTACCTTTCAAACAGGACACTGCATAGCCGGCAAACGGCCTTTATGCATAACACACCAGTTTTGTACAGTTAGTACAATCTGTGTAAGCATAAACTACATAGTATTACACTCTTAATTCACTCACACCCAATTCCATAAGGGTAGTGGAGTCTTTAACATGCTTGAGGTGTGTACTTTTACATGTAATGATGAAATGTCTTATGTGCAGTTTTCACAGTTAACACTAGGTGGCACTTCTGACCTGCTGGCCACTTCTTCTCTGGCTTTGTCTCTCTTTCACAAAATACAACAAGATCATTAATGTATGTTACAAAGCTATTGGTAGACATACTCAAGATTTGTAAAGCTCTCAAGGAAGTCCTTGAAATTTAGTAAAAACCAAATACTTTAAAGAAAATAGTGCAGCACAATTCATAAAAGACTCAAAAATGTGTTGCACAGTAGACAAGGTACAATATATGCATTGTTTGTTGTTTATTTGTTGTTGTTTTTTTATTTAGGACACAGATGCAGACCCAGACTACAGCAGGCTGTATGCCTTGGTACTGCATGTACAGACAAACAACAAGTCTGCACAAGTGAAAGGTTTGTGCTTTTCTTGATACTTTCTGTTTATTTGTCTATTTGTTTGAGATTACTTTTTTTTAAATTTATGAATGACCATTTTCTTGTTCATGCTTTTCATTTCATGTTGTTGTTACCATTGTAACAGTTGTTATCTATTAATAAGAGGTGAATTGTATGGCACTACGTACACTATATGTTGGGATTTCATGTACATAATACTTGCCTAAACCCAATGGTGCTGTAATACACCATATGGCTTTACTACAAGTACAACTACTACACTAGTGTCTTTGGCAAATGATGTCAAAGAACATGCAGTTTTCGCATGTAACACTACGTGGCGTTTCTGACCTGCTAGTTACTTCAGCTCTGAATTTGTCTCTTTTTCACAGTTAGGCCATGTTGATTTGATTTTATGGATGACATCCTCCAGGAACTCCAAAACTGATGTGAGCGAGCGAATAAAAAAAAGTTTGGCCAAAAGAAAAAGTTGCCTTCAGTATGAAATCAAAGTGGCCAGTAAGGTTGAACATAGAACTAAACACACATAGTATGGTATACCAACAGTTAGGTGTAGGGACCAGTACATCATACGGGTGCATGACATTCTTTTCTTCTTGGACCAGTCCCAAAAAAAAACAGACCTGAAAAAAAAACCCAGAGGAACAGGTTTCGCCAATTACAAAAAATGGACACACTATATGTCGGCAGCCATGTGGGGTCTAACTGGGGGGCCAAGAAGACAACAAGAGCGAAGTCAAGTAGAGTTTATAGTCAATTGCACCAAGTCAGAAGTTCTACAGTCAAAGGTACAGCGACAGTTTTTTTTCTTTGTTTTAGCCTTTATTACATGGAGATGGGATTTTAAAATGCAGTGGGAGTCCAATAATCCACCAAACTGATTCCTTTGTAGCAAAATTGACCAATTACCATTGTTTTGAGTATTGCCAGTTCTCAAGTTTCCTCTGGACCAGAAAAGGACCTGAATTTCTGTACTGGTACCTCCCCCAACCAACAATAGATTTTTTTCTTTCTGTCCTTTTGCATCTTATTCTTTGACTTTAGATTCATTTTGGCATTCTATGGCATTATTTATCTGTTTTCTGATACTTTTTTTTTCAATCTACGGAATATTTGTGCTCATTTTACAGCCGCTTTGCACAATTTGTTGTGTGGTCGAAAACTTTTTTTTGGGGAAACGGTTGAAAATTGGTGCGAGCGCAGATGTCACCCATATAATCAAAGCAACGTGGCCTTAGTAGGAATAGTAATACATTTGTATTCAGCTTGCATGTCGGTCATAGACAGTCATTACTATACTAAATGAAAAATCTAAACCAACCCTATTCTTTTCTTTGCTACAGATACGTATGTTTCCTGTATCAGTAGAGAGGACTCTATGAAGCCCGAAAATGACTGCAAAACCATTACGTTGTCATTTCAACCACTGGAGCCAGTACCTACACAGTTTACCATCAGGTACTGTTTTTGCTTGATTTTGAAAAAAAAAAGAAACAAGAACTTTCTTTCCTCCAGAAATGGTGAACAAACATGATGAGAGATAAAATAACAAATTGGGCAACAAATTACCATACAGTAGCCATGACTCGAAGTGGAGGTATGAATTTGAAGAAGTGGCAAAGACTGTCATTCCCGTATAGAACTGTAACAGTTACTGTAAATGCATTTAACTTCGCGGGGATTTAATTTCGCGGTAGCTGGAAAATGGACTTTTCGCGGTGGTTTTAATTTCGCGGTAGCACCATACACTGCAGTCTCTTACTGTACGTTGTTATAGAAAAATGTTCGCGGTGGTTTTAAATTCGCGGTGAAGCGGCCGCCGCAAAAACCGCGAACATTAATCCACCGCGAACATTTCTGCATTTACAGTATACTATAGCCAAAGCTATAGGGCTAACATTTATTCAGATTTTACCATCATGGTCAATACTGATAAGAATTGGGCCTTGCATATCCTGAAGACAGCTCAGAGATTAAAGTTGAACCTAAGCAAGAAAAACCTTCAGGGAAAATTGACAAAATTAGTAGTTCCTTATTATGCAACAAGTTCAAATCATACAGAATCCTCAAAGTTTCTGTTATTGTGCAACATTTTGTAAATTTGCAATGTTGTCATCGTAGCAAAAGTATGACTGTGCTAAGTTTTATGTCGTCATGTTTTGCACCTGATACAGCTGCGACTTCAGCACAGAAGATGGCAAGACCTGTGCGGCGCACCTGCCAGTCCTGCATCTGTCATTCCGAGACCTGTTCCTGCCCCTGGCTGTTCCAGGTGCCCAGAAACTGCAGCTGTTTCAGCAGCTGTGGGAGCACATCCACCAGCAACAGACAGCTGGAGACAGGTAACTCACAGGTGCTATGTCTGTTGGGCATGTGCCATGTGGATTTTTCATCCATCAAAATACACTGTATTCTAATGAGATTCGGAGGAATTTTCCTAAAGGCTGGTATCATTTTGTAGGTGCATCTCTGCAAATCTTATACCAAGAATTAGGCACAGTTTTTAATATAAAATTGTTTGTTCTGTCTGATCATTGTTGCATCTAAGAATTTCAATTATTTGAATTATAATTTTGTTATCACTAATATGTTTTATTTCTAAGCCATGATTTGTCATTTTAGAACTGCAAATATAACACTTAAAGATAAGAAGAAAATAAACGTTTTCTTGTTGTTGTCATATAGAGAACTCAAAGGAAAAAGGTAGTTGCCATTTACGCCGGTACCCTGTTTTACGTCCCCTCCGAAAGACAATGTAATCCCTTACAACTTGTCCTAGCTGAGCTGACCCTAAGATCAAACTCCAGGGATCCCACAGATCCATGGAATTGAATCCAGATGGCCAAGCAGAGGATTTGCTTAAACTGCTAGACCACGGAGACATGTCAATCTTTTAATCATGAAATGCATAACTCTTTGTCTTCATTTGTGATCTGTCTAGCCAAGAGCCTAGCCCAGAGAATGGTTGTGTAGAGTCTGTCTGCTGTCTGACTGTGGGGACTGAAACTGTGGACTGCATGTTGGAAAGAGAGCTGGGACCCTTTCTTATTAAACAAGAAGGTAGGATATTATATAATGACTTGTTTAATATATAATACTGTTAACGTTGTTTGATGTGTTTTTTCTAGTGGGAAGAATATCTGACCAACTGTGTCACTCACCCGACATGCACACTACAATAAAGGGCCTCAGTCCTTAGGACTAGAGTCTGACGTTAACCCGTGGTCTACGTATAGTCCGGTTGCCAAACCCCATATTTTGGGGTAACCTTGCAATGCAGTTCATACAAAGTTGTTTTGCAGTTTCTATACCTCTGAGGTGTGCTCTATAAGAATCTGCATGATGTCATCATTGGGCAATCCGCACAATATGCAAATTAAGGAAAATCTTGTTTTCTTCAATATATCTGCAACTACACATGGTATCAAATTGTGCTTGTTGAAAAGGGCTAGGGGAATTTCTTTGGTATAATGAAGCTGTGAATACTGTACATAGCGTCTGCCTTTTTTAGTACGACCATTGGAAGAGTAGTGATGCTTAAGTAGTCTTCTAGTGACGCTGAAGACGAGTGATGGGTGTCACTCAAAATATCCAGAAGTTATATATTTGAACAGTTGAAGACTAGATAAGATGTTGAGTGCATTTGAGCCAAACTGATTCAGGAAACTCTCACTTTTGTCACTTTCTTCCAGATGCTGAACACCTGGTAGGGATTCTCCTCCCTCCACGCACCCATCTCCTCATGAAGGTGAAACCGACGGACTCCGCAGCTGTCGTCACCATGGCAACAGACAACTGGAGGATACTTCCACTTGTAAACAGTTATTTACATGGTCTGGAGAAGTCTGGTGCCTAACATATACACCTTCTCATGCCGCAGCCATGATAGAAATCAAATGATCAAAAACAAGTTAGAGTCAAACCGACAAAACCTATAAGATTCAGAATCTGAAATCTGTTCCCATTTAGTTTTTCCCAAAATGACACAAATTTTCACAATGTAAGATCAAATGATACATATTATAACTAGTGTTATGCACCGAAAGATCTAGCAAATTAGAGAGGCGTAGACTGATCCCATAGTTGTTTAAGAGATACAAAATAAAAACATAATAATGCAATTATTTGACAGACATGATTCTCTTATTGGTTGATTTTATAACTGTTGGGTTATCATTGGTTGAACTGCTAATTATGATGGGTAGTCTTTTGTTTGCTACATTGGCCTCGGTTTTGATCTATCATGTCAAAGGGTGTATAGTCAGCCAATCAACTATGTGAAAATTTTACAACTCGAATTGAAATTTCAGAATTTCTATTTTTTTGAAACGTTACATTTCACATTGTATGATACAATTTTTTGACTTGATGTGAATTTTATGATTTGGGGGTACACGATGGTAAAATTTGGCCCCAAAATTTCCAGACTTCTATGTGGGGATATAGAACACGAATCGTGTTCCAAATGACGTAATCGAACAGAACGGGCGTTCTATTGGAGGTCATCCGCGGTCACCTGCAGGTTGTTACAGTAAACACGCAGAAAAAGCCCTTGTTTTCCCGGGTGCCGTACGTCAGAAGAAAAACAAACATTTTCACAAATATAAGACGTTATCTGGCAAGCTTAGTTTTGCTGCCGCTTAGTTTGGAACATGTGACATGTAACAAAGCTGCTGGCGTCATTATTGGTGTCCTTGAATACTACAACACTTGTTTACGGCGGTATCAATTACTCCATGTCCCTATCAGCGCGACTCGACATACGACCAGACATGGTATTTAGATCGCTTACCAAACGCGTGCAAATCAACTCTTTCAGGACTTACATTGTCGACAACTAATATCTCCAGATTTGTGTCTTAGGGATTTTTGAAATATGGATGCATTTTTTAATTATGAGTCTTTAAGTGTGAAAAAGCAGATTTTTCGACCTTATCTTGGCTGTAAAAATAGTTCTAAGTACAAGTTGAAAAATTCCTAAGACAGAAAGTTTGATCTTACTATCATTACTTATATTATATAAAAAATTTGGATTTTCAGTCAAATTTAGGACCAATCTAAATATGGTATTTGTTTTTTTGTCCACCAAACACCCTTTCTTAATCAACCAACTAGGCAGATTTCAGAAAACATTGAGACAAAACTGTGCAGCACACATACACGGTAAGATTTGACGTATACATACTGCCAGTTTTCATTTAATATCGACGAGAAACGTGCGAGGGGTTGCTTTTCTAACTATCACGATCTTGTAGAAGATGTTTCAGTCACCGTCAGCCCTCCGCGGGGACCGCGCGGGAGTTCCGGTAAACCGATACTCTGCGTTCGAATGGAAACTTTTGGACCAAATTTGACCATCGTGGTAATATTTTATGTTTTAAGGAAAACTTTTCCTTAAAGTTTTCTTGTATTGTAGAAAGCATTTGACATGTAGCCTTACACAAAATTTGGTAAAAGATTATAGTATGTAGATATAAGTGGATCTGTTAAAATTGAAGGGAAAAACAATCGATATTCTGCAAATATTTATCATGGAGTGATGAAATTATGGAAATGTATTACTGTGTCTAACATCTGCAAGATTTGCAGTGAAAAATTCACCAATTTTTGCCTTGTTGTGCAGTTGTTGTTTTTTTCAATTTTTCAAAAGTTCAAAGTGCCATGCAACAAACTATGCCAATTCGCTTCAGTTCGTGCCACTTTGTGTTCTGCAAGATAAAAGTGCCCATCTTAATTAGACAAAAGCTATGACAATGCTAACTGAAGTCTAAAACTAGATAGCCTAATTTTTGAGATGGATGCATTGATGTTTTAAGCATACGAAACCGTACTGTATACCTTATGTAATGCTGGACATTGCCAATCTATTTCTTCCATGCTGACATATACACCAAAATTGCAGCTACTTATATTTCTATTTGACTAAGTATAGCTAAACACCTTTTGCCAAAACTGAATCAGTATTGTCCAATCTCTTTGGAAGTAAGTATACATATCTTTTGTTTTCAATGATCAAAATGAATAAAACAAAGTTATGTAATGTGATCAAAATTAAGTGTATTGTACTCTCTGGTTGTTGTCTCATGCAGTGGCAAATTGTTACTTCTTTTCTTTCCTAACTTCTTAAAAGCCATTAAGCTAGGAAGTATGTTATTTGAATAACAGTCTAAGTCAAGAACGTTACCGCTACCGACGTTGACATAGCGGCGTTTGAATTTTTTGTCCCGTGTTGAAAATAGACCAATATATGAGTCATAAGGGAATCGTGATCATTGCTTGGCGTAAGCGTCCAAACCCTTGACTTTGTGTCTGCCGCACTGTTGGGTTTTAATGCGCCCTCCAAACGGAGTCGAAGGTTTTTTTTTTAAATCGATAAAACATGAATAAATGCGTTTGTTTTCGGAAAGGTGTTTACTTAACAAGGAGTCCAGGACAAATAAGTTATCGTTCGTGCCAAATTCTTTTAACGAGACACATTTTATGTCAAGCTGCTCTTTCTATAATTAAGAAAGAAAAGAGCTGTTCAAAGAAGCCATCAAATTCCATCCAAACTTTCTCAGATTCACTGACAAAAAGAAAGCAGTTCACCTTTTAACATCACTAAACCCACACATGATAGAAAAAATGGGATCTTTCGTCTTCCACTGTCTTCGAAAAAGGAGTCGAACCCAATAACCCATGATCTAGAGTTAGCTTTTATTAGTTTTAGACCAGAGTAGACACTTGTGTTATTGTATTTTACACTGTTTGAATCTATGTTACCTGCAATTAGCCCACGGGCAAGAATTTGCAATAAACTTGATTATAACAATTCCCCGCCGATTGCTCAAAACATTACCGTGCGCTACAACATAAACCGAAGTTAAGCTAAGGGGACAACCCTCCGCACGTGCAAATACGTGCTGTCTACGTGCCATTAAACGTTGGCAATCTTTTGGGATCCGTAAGTGGTAAGTACCGCCTCCGCACGAACTCGAAGGGAATCCGACGGATTTTTGAGCACGCAGACACGCGCCGTAGAAGTTTAAGTGCAGGCAAACCTTTGTGTGCCATCGGGCTGCGGATTCGCCCCCGTACGTGCCAGTACGGGCGACGCGCCTGCCCTGTACCGACAGAACGGTGGGATGGAACGGTGTTTCCTTTAGAATTATATCTAGAGTCCATTCCAAGACACCATGCGGATATCTGTTGCCATTCTTTAGAATTGATTGTAAAGTTTTGTAATTATATGTCTACGACATTTGATACTTCAGAAAATATTTCTAACACTGTTTCAACTTTATAAATATTTCCCTGGACCTGTAAAACTTTGGAAATATTCATGGTGTGAAATTGGATACTTTTAATGGTTTCTAAATAATGATAACAGCATACTACCATTATTTACCATTTTCTACCATTTTTTGTAAATGGTTCAGTGGTCTGCATGGGAAGATAGCAATTCACACATCCTTGCAAAGTATGGTTGGGTGCCATGCAACAATGGCCCACCACAAAGGATCCATCAGTGCCCAGCAGTGAAATCTAAAAATATACAGATGCAACAATAGGGCTTACTTTTATGGGGGCAATAAACCAATTTTACCATTTGACAAAGTTTACAAATATTTGTAAATATTTGTAAATGTGAAATAATCACACAGAGCTTTCACAATTATTCTAAATAAAGATATTTTCATACAGTCACTTTCAAAATGTTTCTAAAATATTCAAAGGAATTCAAATAGATGAGCATTTTCTAAGTGAATTTTTTAAAAAGAATTTGCTTATTGTGGCTCAGATATTCTTTTATTCAAAATAATTCAGACTTATTATAAATATCGCCTAAAAACCCTCATGGTGTCTTGGAATGGACTCTATTATTTTCGGTCCCATTGGTAATACATTACAGGGCGGGTAACAAACGTTACCGGTAACGTTTGTTACAACAGTAAACTTTACCCTGTTTTCTTGTAAAGGACTTACCTTATTGACTACATCATTTAGGTATAAGTGGATGTCCCAAGGAACATTTGAAAAGTGGGCAGCTTTTTTACACCAGGTCAAATAGAAAGCTTAGACAGAATCAAACAATGGTAACGTTTGTTACAGTCATTTCTGTACAACATTTTGTTAAGCAAGGTGGGATACAAATAACAGTCAACAACCCTTTCTTGTTTCTTTAGGAAGCCAGAAAAACTGTACAGCGTCACAAAAATGGTCATTTCTAGTCTTATACGTGGATAATAAAACCGTGGCAACCATCGTACTCGTGGTGGTAACGTTTGTTACAGAATCTGGCGACAGGCATAAACCACCTCACACAGCCTCCAAGATCAGTGACAGTAGCGATCTGACGTGATCGGTCAGAGGGCCTTGGTAGCTGGTTTCACCTACCGAACAATTATTCTGGGAACTGAATTGTTACATTTTTGGCTACTATTTGAATTCTTCGTTTCTTCTCTGGCGACAGCCATTTTTTAGGGTGTGAAATCCGACCCGTGGCTATGATAACCGTCTAAGCCATCAACCAATACGAATGTTGTTGTGCATCTTTTGTAAAACATTACAGGGGTTATGGAAAAATGAAGGAACCAGTGATGTTGTCTATAATTTTCTCCATATCAAGCCGTAAAGTCAGGCGACAGCATTTCGACATTTAAATGAGAACGAGCCTGTTGTGAACACGAACGCGTGTACACTTACGCGCGCGCGTGAACAATGGACCCAAATAAACTACGTATACCAATCAACGAACGAAATATGAAGTATATAGAATATAACGCTACTTCACCTATATCTGTAGGGTAACCTTTATCCGTTCTTTTTAAGAGCAAATGTCTGTAAGGGTCAAACAATGGTGGCAGGGGTCAAAAAATAGATTTGGCTCATATTTTGCACAGTGATAGTACTTGGTACACAACCCCTGAAAATAGCTTTCTTTCTGCTCAGAACCCCTCGTTGCTATGGCAACAGGCCAAAGAAGATTTGGGGCCATTTTTACAGATTTCGGCATGTAAAAAACACGGAAATTGGCCGACTTAAGGGTACTGTCACTGCCCAATGCTTTAACTTGACGACAAACGCAGAACACACAGATAAGGACAATGCTTTAACTCATATTAGATAGCAGTAGAGTCAATGTTCTGTGAAATCTAAGATCTCGGGCAGCCTGAATGTAATACACTGTTTTTAGGTTTAAAAAAAACTGAAATTTGGCCCAACTTTGAAGCACTGAAACTCCGTAAGTGTAAGGATTTTTCGTTTGTAATTTACAACGAATATTAACTCACTAAATACCTATCAGATGAATGCTTGCAAAGTTTGGGTTCTTGTTTTGTTGCTCCACAATTGTCCTTTAAAGTGGGTCACTTTTCATGATTTTGATAATATGTTATTTTGTGCTATCTTTGCACAGTCATAAGTTCCACACCAAAGTTGTCCTGTAATTGAAATTTACATGGAATATAAACCAATATACCATCTATTAAATCCAGGCTTGTCAGATTGAGGTCTTGTTTTGTTGCCATGTAATTGTCCTTTAAAGTGGGCGGAGTTTCATGATTTTTAAAATATTTCATTTTGTGATTTCTTTCAACTTTCATAAGGTCCCAAGTAGAATTATTCTGTGATTGAAATTTACACAGAATATAAACCACTATCTTGTCTATCAAATACGTGCTTGCAAATTTGGGTCCTTGTATTTTAGCAGTGCACTTGTCCCAAAAAGTAGGTCGTATTTTGCACTTATCCACAAATCAAAAACTCTAGCTACTGATCATGAGACACTAAAATACCGATCTGTCTGAAGTAGGCCATATGTTGCATATATCCACTTATCAGAACAGAAACTCATTTTCTTGGCATAACTGCCAGTTGTGCTATGAGTATTGATGTTGCGGAGTTGATTCAATAGTAATGGGTTGACTTGAGTCTTGACCCTTTGATAATGCCATGATTACTCTTTGACAAAGCTGTAATATGCCATGTCACGTCGTAAGGCTGGTTATGATGGTCTATTGTTACAATATGCTTTTCAGCATCCTTACTCATGAGCAACATATAACATGTCACCCAGTTCCTAGGATATAGTGAATCTCCCCTTGGCATGGAGGCCAGTGCAAGAAACTTGAGGAGTCCCTATCTTTTTTTTCAATCTGGTGTACTTGCTGCCTTATCTTTGTTGTCTAGACACTGTCTAGCTTTGGGAAACACAACAGAGCACAGCATTGCTAGTGGAGAGAACTTTTGTCGCCGTCTGGTTTAGAGAAAATTTGGATCCGTTTTGCCATCTTTTTCTCGCTATCAGACTGTGGTTGGATGAACACAGCCTCTGAGTTAGAAAGCCGGGAATTGGAATGATGTAGTAGTAGATATTGAATCAGTGACATCTATGGCCGGTTGGACCATCTACAGCAACACAAGACTTTCTGCAGGAGCGCTGCAAGTACTGGTAAGTTGCACTTTCTACATATCATAGGGTTATATTTGCGTGAGTAAGTGCTAATCATTATTCTGAAAGTTCTCGTACCTTTATTGCAGTATCTGTAAGCGATTGGGAATGTTTGATTTATTCAATTTGAAGGTCTTTCGTAAGCAGGGTAAACAGAAATGGTAATATTGTTTATCCATTTATTTCCACTTACAGGCCCTGTGCATCATGTCGTGTTCGTTTGCACAGTTCGCAAGTGGGTCATGTGGAGCGAACCCAAATGCTCCAGCAGAAGGCGAAATGATCCTACCCTTAACTATCTGTAACAAGGACATTTCAAACCACTTGAGCCTTTTCAAAATCCCAAGCACAGTCGAGACTGAACATGACTTAATCTTGGCCCGAGCTGGACTATTTGCACATCCTGACAATGTCAGTGACATGACGATATGTCCTAAGCACAGAGGCGCGTTTGGTCTCAGTTGGAGGAGAGCAAGTGAAAAATGCAAGGTGCCAGCACAGTTGTCTAACCACCGGCACCGGCGCTGGGGAGCACAACCCAAAGGCGACAGAGGGATCGGTTTCTTCCAGTCAAAGAAGATATACGAGCTTGCCAGGGAGTTGGTTCCAGTTGGTGCAGGTGAGACTCAAGTCTTATCATATGTATATAAACGTAGAAGTATGATTTCATTTTGCTGATTTTCAAATCGCTCAAGACCATTGCATGTAAAAAATATCCATATGTTGTCATGCTATTGCTCTGTAGCTGTATGCCGTAACTGCCGTACAACTATTGGAGCGGAAGATGATCTGAAAGGAGATGTTCCCCAGTACAGCGATGAACCAGTGCCCAGCGCCAGCGGTCTTGACGAGTCGCGGCATGAGCACCTTACACCGGTATGATTTTTTCAATCACAATGGGTTATGCAATAATAAAAGCCATGTTTTTACAAAATTGCAAAACATTTAGTGATAGATTTCTTCCGACTGACTTTTACGTTAGTTACTCTGTGACACTGGAGGGTAACCTCCTGTAACAGAGTCTTGCAATCACTTTGTGCGTTGAGTGTTCGCACCTATATCTCTATGTTCCGTATGCCGCAATCGCATGTGAATTGGCATGTCGTCTGTACTCGGTTGGGAAATGATGCACGTTATTTTTTTTCGCTGTAGGCGGTGTAGCTGTTTTTATTATGGATGTAATAATTTCAGTTTTCGCCCCTACGCCGTCCGGTATAGTGGTTCAGGTCTTCCTTATGATTGCGCCTTAAGCCTTGTAGTAATTTGATACCGTCAAGCAGATGTTGTCCTCGTCGGAATATGCCATCTCGTTCGGGCTTTGCGTTTCCAATATTGAGGTTGGTTTGACATAGCATACTGTTAACATTTTGCGCGGTTGATAGTCATATGCATTTTATGGTTAGAACGTGTTTGATACTTGGGATCATTTTTTTTCGCCGTAGCTGTTTTCATTATCGATGTAATAATTTGAGATGTCACCCCTATTTCCCTGGTATTGTAGAACAGCTGGCATATAGACGATGGGGTTTGGCAATTATTTATCTCCAAGCAGATGTGGGGTCGTGTGGGCAGCTCTCCACAGCTGTGATTGACCCACTTTTTAAAATGGTGTGCGTTGTTGTTTTCATTTGGTGTCGTTCGATTGAGACGCTGATTCCAATGTTAATGCTTACAGGACTGTTTTAAAGTTGGCAGTGATAGATATGTTAGCTTTTAAGTAAGTTTTTGGTATAAGCTGATGTGATGTGTTCTGTAGGCGAATAGAAACACCGAGTCATACACCACAGAAAACATCATATGCAACCGACATAAACCATAACTAGGTCACAGAGTATGTTACCTATGGTCACTTGTTAATAATTGATTGCTCAATTCAATTTTCAGGACACAGAACCACAGGAGAGCGAAGCAGGTGAGGAAGGACAAGTTCCCAGCACAAGAAGTCTTGACAAGTCATTCCAGCAACTCACACTGGTATGCTTTATTTATTACCTCTGCCAAGAAAATCATGCTTTTGAGTGTTTGTCTGCATTGATACTGTGTCTGTGTCAAAACGTTGAGAATATGGATTATTTTGATGTTTGTTATGTTGCTATTAATAGACGTAACGTTTGTAGAGGTGAATCTGCGAAAAGCATTTTGAAATAATATTTATGCAAATTAGAACAACATGTGCATAGATAATAAGGAAAATCTGTCATAATTTAGGCTGGGGTAAAGCATTGTAAAACACTACTATGCAATTCAAAATGGGTTTGCAATTATATAAAAGTCAAATTCTCAAATACTTTTAGAAGAATTCATTTTCAACATAGAAGTTAATAATTGATTGCACAATTTAATTTCCAGGAAGAAACACACGGCAGCCTTTCATCATCCACATCCGCAGGAGGAGCAGAGAGAAGCCTGTACAGAGTCGAGTCACAAACATCTAGTGGTGACGCCAGTACGACTGCGGCTGAGCCAAAGGCACTATTGTTTCAACTGTTGCATGCAAGTGGGAACAAAGTTGAAAAGGTACAAGTTCTTTCCGTACCATGGACGGAGGCTAGCCAAAGAACCAAGCGGCTCCATCTCCAACAGGCCAGTGACGCCGTCAGCTCCGTCCTCCAGGTACTCGCCCCAGACGATTCCTACAGTCTTTGGAAAAGTCTGAGGGAATCCAGACTCACAGATGTGGCCCTTGGTATGGCGGGCAACGCGATAGAAATGGAGATTCTGACCGCTCTTGTAGAGTGCTATAACTGTGCGAATCAGCCTTTCACACGAAGGCAAATTTTGTCAATCATGGCTGATAAGTATAGCTTCAGCGAACTGGAGAAACTTATGCCTGGGTTAACAAGGTACCAGGTAGACGCAGCGAAAAAGCACATGTATCAGCACGGGAGAGGAGCCCCCTTGCCACCGTCCCCGGATGTACGGATGAGAGTAGATCCTGTGAAGCTTGATCATTTCATCTCCTTCATTACAAGTGCACATGTAGTACAGGATCTTCCTTTTGGCGAGAAAACCCTGAAATTATCATCGGGAGAGACGCTCAAAGTTCCAAACACCATCCGTGCCATGATCCCAGAAAGGATTGTCTCCCAGTACCAACAGTACTGCGCAGAGACACACGTTGTGCCAATGGGAAAAAGAACTCTGCTGCGTGTGTTGGCCGCCTGCAGCGCTTCTGTAAGAACATCACTGCAGGGCCTGGATTACTTTACAGCTGAAGGTACCAACATTATTATCTGTACAATATGGTTTAGTGGTACGATCTCCTAAAATAGTTTGGAAGAGATTAGAATATTTTGTCATAATGAAATGTATATTGACCCTTTATCTGTATATTCATTGGCAATTTGAACCATTCTGAAAAACTTTGGTAGAGTTTGCCTCAAAAATGATTTGAAACATTTACAAGAATTATCTAGATGAATCGGAAGAGAACGACTCTAAATCATTCTTAGGAAAACTGACTTTATTCAATAACATGTTTTATCTTTCGCACATGTAGGTGGCAGGGCATTTGAAGACCTAGAAGCTGTTATACAGAAGATGGCGGAACAGCAGGGGCAAGAATGGGCAAAGACGCAGACCGCCATTCTAAGGTCCACGAAGAGATACCTCAAAGGAGACTATAAGGTAGCTCATACCCTATGATTTAGAATAGAAATCAAATATAGACGTTTGACTTATGTAGGTTTGATATTCAGCGGGAAACAGCATAATGTACATTACGTGTTCTGTTGCATATTGTTTGGTATGTTTGTTTCCTAATGACTGATAATATGCTGAACATTGCCACAGGTACACGTGTCCCAGGAGACAAGGGTTGCCGAGCATTGTCGGAAGTATGCCCTTAGCGACAACAAGGATGGCCACTTTCGAGCTACCTGTTCACATGAGCATACTGACACCTGTGAGGCATGCGGTAACCTACATCAGATTTTCGGTTGTCTTGAAGAGTCATTCACAACCTTCAACTTCACATCACCGGAGGAACAAGACGAAGTAAGATTCATCATGGATCAGGCAAGGCAGGATATCTTGGCTTGGCAGAGTCATCAACTTAGAGGCATCAACCAGGATGCAGTGTGGTATTCTCTGTTAGACAACCTGGATGAATCTAGCGTACTACTTGTGCAAGACTGGGCAATGAAATTTTTGCCAAGAAAGTTCCGTGAAAGTCAAACTGACTGGTTTGGAAAGCGTGGTATTTCATGGCATCTGACAGTGGCATACCGGTGTGTCAATGCGGTAATTGAAGCACAAACGTTCGTTCATCTCTTCCAAACATGTAAGCAGGACAGTAACACCGTGGTGTCTGTGATGAAGCACACTGTGGAAGAGCTGAGGAAAGACCACCCATCTCTCACATCACTGTATGTCAGAAGTGATAACGCTGGATGTTATCACAATGTGCTGACATTGCAAGCGTCAAAATCCATCAGCGAAACTACGGGTGTTATGGTGAAACGAATTGACTTCTGTGAACCACAAGGCGGTAAAGGTTCATGCGACAGACAAGCTGCAACGATTAAATCTCACATAAAAGCCTGGATTAATGAGGGACATAACGTGGAGAACGCGGATGAGTTTAAGGCTGCTGTGGAGTCACACGGTGGGGTCCCTGGGGTGAAAGTCTACCGCTGTGAAGCGAATGCAGGTGCAGCCGTTATATCCACAAAGTTTGAAGGTATCACCAAGTTGAATAACTTTGAGTTCACAGATGCAGGAATACGTGTTTGGCGAGCATATGTTATAGGGGAAGGTAAGCTAATCCCTTGGTCCAAGTTACCTGCAGTTGAACCATCTACACTGGTGATCATCAGTGAACCTTACAATCCAGGAAGTGCTTTTCGGTCTGTCAAGTCAAGACGAAAGAAGTCTCAGCCTCAAATGGAAACAGAGTCGGATTCTGAGGAAGAATTGGTGAGTCATGAGACTCCAGCCCTGACATACGGACACATCTTCCCATGCCCAGAAGAGGGCTGTGTAAAGGTGTATCAAACCAGCAGGGGGTTGGATGCTCACGTAGCACTTGGCAGACATAATCGCCGCCTTGAAAAAGAGACATTGTTGGACAAGGCCAAGTTGTTGTATGCAGCAAAGCTGGAGAAAGGTCCCTCAGAAGTGCCACGTTTGGAGACAGCGTCAGAAGCGAAAAGAATGACAGAATGTCCTCAGGAAGGATGGGCATTGCGGAGCCCAAGGAGAGGGGTCAGATTCACCGCAAAACAAACGGCATACCTTGACAGGGCATTTCACCTGGGTGCAAGAACCGGTAAAAAGTCAGACCCGCAGACAGTCTCCAAAGCTATGCGGCATGCAAGAGATTTACAGGGTCAAAGGCTGTTCGGAGTCAAGGACTTCCTGACAACACAGCAGGTGTCAAGCTACTTCTCAAGACTGGCTGCTCAACGCCAAAAGACGACAGAGGATGATGATGAGGATCAGGAGCTTGACCCTGCTGTGTTGGAATCTATCAACAGCAGTGTGCAAAATGAAGTCATGAATGACGTTCATCTACGTCACCCTGTGCTGTATGACAATTATAATCTCTGCGATTTGGCAAAGAGAGGGAACTTGTATGAGCTTGGCATGCCATTCTTAAAACTGATTTGTGAGCACTTTGATATAGATGTGTCGTCAGTAACCGATCGCCGCCGGAAGTCAGCATTTGTGGCAAAACTTCAAGAGTACCTAAGTTCCTGCCCTTGCCCACAATGAGTACGGACCACAAGGATAGCAGTGGTTGACCAAAACGCATGTTTGTCACATAAAACTGCTACTGTGAATAGAAATATGCACAGAGTCGTATGATATTTGTTGGAATGTAGAAACAAGCTAAAATCGTCGAGAGCCAATGCTGTGGGGACATTAACAAGACTGTAGTCATATATCATGCTCAGCTTCAAAGCTAGTTGAATGTTTGGACGGTCAGAATGGATGCATCGGACATTGAACACGAGTTTGACTTTGTGCAAAATCCCCACAAATGTCTTAAAGGTACAATGTGTAGTGTAGTAGTTATAAATTAATACATTGGTTCTATAAAAGCAAAGAATATGACGTGTGTATCAATGTGACGTGACCGTTGACGGTGAGGTTAGTTGAGATGGAATACGACCTACTTTTAGGGACAAGTACACCTCTAAAATACAAGAACCCACACTTACAAGCACGTATTTTATAGACAAGATAGTGGTTTATATTCTGTGTAAATTTCAATCACAGAATAATTCTACTTGGGACCTTATGAAAGTTGAAAGAAATCACAAAATGAAATATTTTAAAAATCATGAAACTCCGCCCACTTTAAAGGACAATTACATGGCAACAAAACAAGACCTCAATCTGACAAGCCTGGATTTAATAGATGGTATATTGGTTTATATTCCATGTAAATTTCAATTACAGGACAACTTTGGTGTGGAACTTATGACTGTGCAAAGATAGCACAAAATAACATATTATCAAAATCATGAAAAGTGACCCACTTTAAAGGACAATTGTGGAGCAACAAAACAAGAACCCAAACTTTGCAAGCATTCATCTGATAGGTATTTAGTGAGTTAATATTCGTTGTAAATTACAAACGAAAAATCCTTACACTTACGGAGTTTCAGTGCTTCAAAGTTGGGCCAAATTTCAGTTTTTTTTAAACCTAAAAACAGTGTATTACATTCAGGCTGCCCGAGATCTTAGATTTCACAGAACATTGACTCTACTGCTATCTAATATGAGTTAAAGCATTGTCCTTATCTGTGTGTTCTGCGTTTGTCGTCAAGTTAAAGCATTGGGCAGTGACAGTACCCTTAAGTCGGCCAATTTCCGTGTTTTTTACATGCCGAAATCTGTAAAAATGGCCCCAAATCTTCTTTGGCCTGTTGCCATAGCAACAAGGGGTTCTGAGCAGAAAGAAAGCTATTTTCAGGGGTTGTGTACCAAGTACTATCACTGTGCAAAATATGAGCCAAATCTATTTTTTGACCCCTGCCACCATTGTTTGACCCTTACAGACATTTGCTCTTAAGAACAATGAATTTAGGGATATGAATTTATCCATCTAATCAAATCAACGTGACCTTAAGGTGAATGTTCTGCTATGGCACCATTATGAAAGCGTGAAATACAATTATGAATTGCAATTCTCTTGTGTGGGGCCGGACAACAGGCTTTATCCAATCTGTTGTTCAATTATGTGCTGGATAACTAGCTCGTCCTTTGAAAGTACGAAACTCACAATATATTTCTGTTTGGAAGTATTTACTATAGCAACGTTATTTTCATTGTTCAAAAGTGCAATCCTTTGCCAACAAGTGCCTTACAAAATATAGTTGGTGTCAAAAAAGATTCATTCTCGTGGATCAAAAGCGTCACCTAGCAATGTTGGAAAGAAACACAACCGTGTTTGATGAGAGGAGTGTAAATGTAGGAAGGTTCCCGGTGTAGGAATCGGTGTGTGACGGCACCAACATTGATCACGCCGTTGTTACACCCCCCCACCCCCTTTATGTTGGTAATAACTGGTTGTCAAAGATCGATAAAGTAACAAAGAAGTAAACGATTTGTCAAGTCATCAAACACCGTGAAGAGTTGTGATTGTGTGTCGGAGATGTGTGGTGTTTAGAACCAAGGTCAGGCGAGTATCCTGCGAGTGTATGTGTATGTGTGTTTGTATGTGTATGTGTGTATGTGTGTGTGTGTGCGTGTGTGTGTGTGTGCATGTGTGTGTGTGCATGTGTGTGTGTGCGTGTATGCGCGTGTGCGTGTATGCGCGTGTGCGTGTATGCGCGTGTGCGTGTATGCGTGTGTGCGTGTGTGTGTGTGTGTGTGCATGCATGTGTGCGTGTGTGTGTGTGTGAGTGCAAGCGTGCGTGTATGTGTACGTGTATGAGGTTTCTTCCCTCTCCGGCAATGTCAATGGTCTACATTGCAAGAGTATACTAAGAATAAAAAGCATCTGGAAGGAAACATCTCTGTCCCAAAAGCAAGGACCTCTATAGACTGTACAATTCCTTCCTACACCATACCAGACTTTATAAAAAATCATTGACTGATACTTAACTGTTTTTGTTTGTTTGTTTATGTACCGTTCATGTCCTACCTGCAGTGTCAAGTCATTGTGTAATGCGATTTTACTCAATTCTGTAAGATCAACGATATTCAGTGGTACTACTACTCAGGTGTAATGCAATGTTCATTTGATGAATAAAGAATTGAAGATTTGAAAACGATATGTCATTTAATCACATAACTGTAATATTATACATTGTAGTAAGAACTGTAGATATTTTGTAAAACCCTTATAAGTTCCTTATTGATTCCATACGGGAGCTAACAAATACATACAGTTCTTACTATAAGGTAATATTGTGTAAATTCCGTATAATTTGGATGTTTATTAGTAGTGTATCATTTTAATTCCGTAAAATTCGTTTGAATACTTGGGCACCACTGTGACAGTGAATGTGTGGGCATCATCATCATCATCCAGGCGTGCTGGTTGCACGGATGGCCATGACTCTCTTCCTCCATCCTTCCATATCCTCCATAGCCTTGGGCCTCAGCAGAGCAGCCAGAATCATCACAAATTTGATGTGCATATGTTTTGCGTGGTCTACCTTGCTAGCATGACCATATTTGGGAGTCCACAGCAAAACGTCACTTATGAAGGTGTGGGCACAGGATGGGTAACATCATTGACTCATCATTGCAACATTTAGTCGTCGATGTTTATAGTTGTCTGACTTGGTTGCAAAAATGATAACGTCTACTTGAAATCGCATTAATTAAAGATCGGTTATAAAATCTTGTTGTGTTTGTTTTTCTTTAGTTTGTTTGATTTGTCATAGACAAGTCTGTAAACTCAAGTTATAAGTTTTTTTATAGAATAGTCAATCGGGAATGTGAGCACTCGCCACGTGTCATTGATGCCTCCTAGCGATTCATATTATTCTTGCAGCAATAAGTGATTTCTTCGGCAATAATGTCTTGAACTGCCAGGAGGCAATTTTGATCCATACGGCGGACTCCGATCTCTAATATACAGTACAATAATATAGGACTTTCTATGCATTCAAGAGGATTACACGGAATGTAGAAGGTCTTCGCAAAATACATACGTGTTTTACAGAACTCTTACAATCCACTACATAAGAAATCTTACCTTGCGTTATAATCATGATGCATACCAATTTTTGTGGGTTATATACACTTTCTCACTCAAGATAGGGAATAGTATTAGAAATTGTCTCTGTTACGAACTGAATTTAGTTAAGAATTTCACTGAGGCGACGCCCTTGCTCTGTGACTTTAAATCTGACAGATCACTCAACAAATTTCGAGGTAAATTTTTGTTTACGGTTTGTGTGTTTTGTTGTCATTCTTTCTTCTTTATAAGAGGCCATATATGAAACACACTTTATATAACGCACACAATATAACGACCTTGACTCATAAAAACATTACACTCTGTATGTACAGGCGTCTAAAATGTGCCAGGTTAACAGCCTCATGGTGAAACACACCAGGTTTTGCTCTTGTGTGGTACAAGTGGATGGATTCATTTGATCCACTCCGTCACTTTAATGGACCAGTACCATTTTTCATGAGTGTGGTGGGCTCTTTAACGCGCTCGATGTCAAACATGGGACCTCCCTTTAACGTCCTATTCGAGGGACGGCCCTAACCAAATCTAGGTACTCATTTTCACCCGAGTCGAATGAAGAAATATAGTTCAAAGTAACTTTCTCAAGGGGTCTTACCACATCAGGGCCTGCCAGAGATCCAAACTCAGTGACGTATTCACCTTTATCCGCGGGGTAACCTATATCCGTTGTGTTGGACATCAGGGTATTCAAGGATATCAAGCCGACAGACGGTGGTTTCAAATTACAACGCTCCGAAAATATTGCAATTTGCAACCACCGTCAGTCCACTTTGTATCGCTGCAAACCATGCTTTAATAACCACAATATTTAAATTTCCTAAATCCTAATTCACATGTACACAATTATCATACCAGGCAAAGAAATCTACTCCATATCCCTCTCTTTCGAACATCATTAGCGCAGTCCTCCGTAAAATATAGATGTGCCACAATCTGGAACAGTCTTCCTGCAAATATCAAAAACACTTCCTCCCTCCTTACATTTAAAAGTGCCCTAAAAACACATCTAATAAATACCCTAGCCCCTTATAGAAGTACTTATCCTATCTTAATTCATATTGGTATTATTATATGATTTCATTGATCACACATCTTTTTTTGTATTACTATAACATATGACTGTGTTAGTTACTTCTCCTTGTTATTTATTGATTCATTGATCATACATCTTTTGTTGTATTATTATTACATATGATTGTGTTATTTACTTATGTTTGTTATCTATTGATTTCACTGATCGTACATCTTTTTGTATTATCATAGCATATGTGCTAGTTCTTTCTTTGTTAATTATGATTTCATTGATCATACATCTTGTGTAAGCATAGAGGAGGAGGGCACAGCATAAACCGTTAAGGTTTTCCCCTCCTCCTGCACCTGTTTTATATTTTATTCTCTTCTGTATCTATTCTCATTTTGTACGTGCAAACTGAATAAATAAACAAACAAACAAACAAACAAACAATAAGTTACCCCAAGGTGAACTAGCGTTACCTCCAGGTTCTGAACCAACACCCCTAACCACAAAGCCACTATATGCCACCAGACTTGTGGATATTTCCTCAACATGTCGACATCTACCGGAATATTGACACAGACACCAGCACTTAAACCATTAGGCCCAATTAGAAACCTGTTTGGAAAAACTCGTTTTCGTCAATCGATGGACTTAATTGAGGCCCTTCCTTGTCTGACTTGTATGCTGAACAAATGGAGAGATGACTGCGTGTTCCTGTGCCCACACATTGTAGCGACGACAGCTAAGATGGCCGGGATGTTTGCTCAGGACATTTACTCCCCTTGTGAAGAGGTGTACAATGCTGTTAACGGGTTTACCCTCCAAGCAAGTTCTTCCTCCCAACCCCACACACAAGATTTTTTACTGCGTTTAGGCGCGGTCATATATAGGTCGTGCGATCGTCGTACGATTTTGATGCCATAGGATATTTAAGCAGGCCGTGGCGACAGAACCAACCACAGACATGGATCCAAAACTTCTGTTGGGGAGGTAGGGGGAGATCTGTGGTGAATTGATTATATCGATGACATCCGCGCGCGCATCAATTTTTGACCGCATGTTTCCCAAAATGAAAAAAATAAAACGTTTCAACCATACTCTAATTCGTACAAATCAGCTTTAGAATAAGCAAATATATGCCGTGGATTGCAAAAGTAAATATCGGAAAACGAATGCTACTGTCATAGAGGTAGCGAAGCCGAACACTGCACCAATGAAAAGGTGCTCTGGGTCTTCGTCAGCTGCCCACTGTATCTGTTATTTATTCTCATTCCTCAAAAGTACATAGGCAGGGGGAGCTATACAAGCCTCCCTGAATTGGGTACAATATGTACAATAATTTTACTAAACAATCATAAATGATGCACCTTATTGGTGCAGTTATATGGCATAGTTTTCTTTTGATTCTCTTTTTTTATATATTTCGCCCAAACCGTGCGCCATGATATGAAATCAAAATGAATGAAAATGAAAACCTTTGTTGTACATTTTTGTCCAACGGAGCTATGTACGAGTCACAACAAAGATAAAACATACCTATAAAAGTATCACAAATCTTAGTCTAATACAGAAGTTCGGCTTCTTCTTACTTCTTGGTTATGGTGAAAATGTAGGACTGTATGGGTATAGCGATAGCCAGTGTGTCAAAACGCTGAGGAATATACGTTTTATTGCTAATCATATGTCTTTTATATGTCTTAAAAGAGATGTAATTTACTTTCCTTTATATTCTATATTCATATTCGGATAAATGGGATATATATACTCGTACATATATATATATAGGTACCATTTTCAAACATAGTACAATGTATGACGAAATACACTTCATCTTCTACTATGCTTGATGCACAAAGATGACAGATTCTTTCTTCTATACATTAGAATTTGAGCGTTGAGTTGTAGTGAATGACAGAAAAGCGGACGATGGGGAGGGGGGTGACACCCCTTTGTGACGCTTACCCCATCCCTTACGAAAAACTCACGCCTACCAGGTGTTCCTTTCAACCGCCCGACCACTTTCCCTTTTCCCCCTCCCAACCACGCGTTCGGGGCGCGAAAAGCGACAGAACATCGCTACTAATTAGCCACAGAAGAGGCGCTTTAATGGCTAAATTACCGGTGGATGAGAGCGCAATTAGCGGGTCCCTAACCTACCAACCCAGGTGCGCGCCCCTATCACTTGATCGCAGTGGAGCCGTGTAGTGGTCTGGTACCTGTTGTCCAGGCATGCCACGCGTACCTCCGGACAATTATTCATCTACAAGTGGACTCCACTTCCTACCCTCGCTAAACCAGAGGCAAATATTTGTTGCCTGTTTTGGGTTGGAGTAAGAAAAGAAAAGAAAGAAGTCGCCACAAACAAACGCAGACGCCTGCATCTGTCACTATATACTTGTGTCGTAGGTATGCGTGTAATTGTAGATGCAAGGTCAACGAATCTGCGGCTCGTGTCAGTCTTAATGCGGTAGTGTGGGGTTTTAGCAACACGCGTGTGTTGTCATGTCAACGATCTTGTGCTCTTGCCATATTTTGTAATTGATATGATATTGTTTGAGAAAAATAGGAAAGATAAATCACAGCCTTGGCCTAAGTTTGACTCCACTAATATCGTACATCTGTGCTTGTTCGGGACGCCAGTAAAACTTTTGACTTGAAGAGGGGGAAATTGGGTGTAGATAGCAACGAATTTTATCATCAAAACAGGCATGGTCTTAAAAAAGGCCTGACGATTCGTATAAAGGTCAACCGTAACTGCAAGACATGCGAGAATTCACCACAGCGTACATTTTAAAAGTGGAGGAAACACGAAAAAATGGATTGTCTTTGTCTTTGTGTGTGCGTCTCTTTCACTACAACATTTAGCATGTCACTCTATGTCTCTAGTCTGGAAAGCTGTCATAAATCTTAGTTTTAGATACTGAAAATTAAGTTTGAAAGGAAAGACAAAGCAAAGAAACATGGTAGTAATACCCCTGTCACATTATCCACGATCTTCGGGCGTATCAATGGAAGATCGGCCATATTAGATCAACAGCGGGTTGCGTGTATTTTTCACCTGAAAACCGTCCCTGTCACATATAAGCCATACTTTGTACCTTGTACTAAGTTATTATCATAAGCGAGGCTCGGGCGATTGCCGCAGAATCGTCATCCGATCGATTTTCGCCAAATGTGACAGGGTTATATAACGACAACTACATCAGAGTTTTTTTAATGTCTTACCCATTCAGGTGGAAATAATAGCAAACAAATACTAGAAATGCCTTTCTAAAAGTTAGCGGAGATTTTGTCCCAGGAAAATAGAGTGTTCACGGTGCTATTAACTACGCGGTTGAAACAAGAGAATAGGTGGGCAGTAGACAGAACAAGTATTTCGCTGTGATTCTATAGCTATTTAAGTTCGCGGCGAAGAGAAAACCCGCGAACGTTCGTGATCGGCGATACAGCAATCATTTAATCGACAGTAACGCTAAGATACCAGACGTCAAAACTTAATCTGATTCTTCGGTACGAAAAATATGTGATTTTTTTTTGTAATGTTCATGTACAACTTACGAATGTCTGAGTTTCAAATATCAATTCATAATTGCAACAAATAGTCGATAATTGGTAACATTCATTGTCATCGTGCCCAAACCGAGATTTTGCCTTGCGTCGGTAGCTTCAGACATAAATTCCAAAGTAATAAAGCGTTTTATTGCTTTTATATTGGCCAATAAGGCTATTTTCTACCGCACCTAATGACCGAATACTAGAGACCCTATTGATATCAAACTAGGCGCCATCCTTCTTTGTATAGGCGAAATATACTGTTGTTGTAAATTGCTGTATACTTGAAATTGGCAATGAAATTTCACTCACGGATACTTAAAATTCATATCATGGATTAATGCTAGTTGAGTTATGTTATTAAAACTGATGTTTAGCAGTTCGTATGTGGACATTTTATGAAGTTTTAATGTGTTTGGCGAACTCACTAATGTGTTTGCGTACACAGAGTGATGTACATTAAATATGATGTTCAACACAACGCACCTTTTTGAAAATAAGTTTTTATAAGTTCGTTTCTTTTTAAGACAAAACACGAACCTTAAGACCGGTCACTCCTAACTTGAACCCCATAAACAGACCCTTATCAAGGCTAATAAAGACATAACGACACGCCAAAGAGCCCTTAAGTCGACCTTAAGCACGTCTACATGGACTTTCTGTCTGGGTTTTATTTGAGACTTAAGAGCCGCAATACGTCTCCATATCGTCTGAAGAGGCGGAGCGGAATTGATGTTTCTGTATTGTCGCTGATTGTCGGCAGATTGGTCAGTTGTTGACCTTGTTTTCAGGAAGTGATGGGGTAAACCGAGGTTGGGAAAAGGTCAGAAGTAAAATGATCCCTCCTTCCAAATCTAGAAGAAGAGAGAAGCTATTGTTTTGGCTAGACCTGAAATAAGAACGAATTCATGCTTTCTTTTTCTTAGTTGATATCTGATAGGCCTGAAAGGCTCAACTAAAGCCTTTCATATGATGATTACCCCGAAACTTAGCTTTCCCTTGATACATATTTGTATGTCTCTTTAAATGGTTTATTGCACAATGGTACAACTATGAATGAATGAATGGTTTATTGAAAAACGATATACCTCGCAGCCAGAGGCTGAACTGCGTATACGGTACAAGTGTGGCACAATAACATGTCTCTACTTATCATACACTTTCAAACTTTAAGACAAATTTTGTCTTAATTGGAACATGAATACAATCGACTAATCACACAATGGCACAATAACATGTCTCACCTTATCATACACTTTCAAACTTAAAGACCAATTGGTCTTATTTGGAACGATTACAATTGACTATTCACACCGTTATTATCAGTTGTTAAGGAGGCGGACTAAATATGGCATTGGGGAATTTCGGTATAGGTTCGTTCTACACTTTACAGTTTTGAGCTTCTTAGAGTTCCTGGTGTTTCTACCATGGAGTTCCCCTGCTGTGGGTGGGAGGAGTTCAGGGCTGAGTTTGCCAGCAAACTTCAGACATAGGTCCTCTCGTCGGTCCTTCATAAGTTTATTTATTATAATGCGGAGAAAAGCATTGTTTTTAAACATTTGAATGTATAGAACTTCTTACAGTAGATACAGCTTAAATCTAAAGACAATCATACAAGCTTTATAAAACTTAAGGCTTTATGATTTTCCTTTAAGACGCAAAATGTAAGAAGCTGTGCATGTACATTCTAAAGATAAGAAGGGGAACCAACTGACAACGATACGCAAGGATACATGCTAACATTTTCTTTTTAACAACAAGACATAGAATAGCCAAAATACTAGTGCAAGTCGAATATATGAATTTGATTACGCACGTGAGGAAAATATTTCGAAACAAATAATGTCAAATAAGGAAATATGCTTTAAGGCTAAGATTTAATGTACCTGTATAAAAATTGAAGGTACTGTTTTGGATTTGTCGGTTTGTTATTCTATCTGAAGGTATCTCCCGCGCATTTGTAATCATCAACAACTCAACAACATCTGGAGAGATTAGATTTTAATCATATCTCGAAATGATTAGATTTGGGGCCACCTAGCGGCTTGTTATGGCACTGCATTGGTACTTCCAATGTTGATCATTTAAAAGTATGTATACCTTAAAGTTTAACAAATTTTAGAGGGAATGTTCTACTTTTATCAGTTCAAGGGGTGCGTTGGTCTATACAGCACTTGTACTGTTAAGGTCCCCTTTCCACTTTTTTGTTAAGGTCCCTTTTCCACTTTTCCACTACACGGCGATCACACTGCGCTCTCACTGCGACCTAAAGCGAATGCGTGTACCTTTGATTTCATACTAGGTGTATAAAATTTTTAAAAAATGTAAAGTGTGACTAAAAAGACTACAAAACTCACAAAGCGTTAAAAAGATTCGTTTCGTTTTGTGTACAATTCGTTGAGCGATCTGTCAAATTTCAGGTTGCAGAGAGAGCGCAGAGAGAGCGCCGTCCTAGTGGAAAGGGGTTGTAAGTCCCGCCCAAACTTTCACCTGAGCACCAACAGCTACCACCACCACTTCATCTCTCTTGTTCCTCCATTAAATTCCCGCTAAGTTCGCGCCCTAGGCCTCCTCCGTTCCCGTGTTGTCCCGGCGTTACCCTCAAGCCTCTTCAGTCCCCGGCCCACAGTGTGATTACAAACTCGCCGCTGGCGCCAGTTGGAGATATGAACGAATAGGTGCGGCGGGACCACTACACAACATCGCCGGCCGCCGGCCTTTCTTTTATTGATTCACAGTCTAGAGCAGTCTCTAAACACTTCCCTGTCGCATTCTAACCACCATTCTCACCTATCTAGCGTTCTATCTCTTACTATCTATTGGTAGAGAGATGTTTAAGGAGGAGGCGTATGTGACGTAGGCCACCACGCCCTGAAGTTATATGATCTGACAGGTTGATTCGCTCGTGATGAAATATCGGCAGTCTCCAGTCACCTGAGCTGGGACTAACTTGACATCAGGGCGCCCCGAAAACTCTTCAAACACTCTCGTGGCGTCTGTTCACAGGCTATAGGGACGAGGCAACTCTCTTACAGAACTTACAGTCCTGGGTTCGATTCCCAAAAGGGAAGGATATAGTTATATCGTCCTACTCTTTAGGAAAAGATGGCGTTCCGAGCGGTCGATCGTGAGAAGTGTACATTGCCGGCTACCTACCACTACCGAAGCACAAGCAGACTTCGCCGGGCGACCTTAGAGGTAAGGAAGTGTAGTTTTCGTCGTGTACTTAAAAAATTGGGTTACGGTGACGGGCGTGTAGAGTTCCTGACCAGTCAATTAGAGCAAGACGAGCGATTGACACACTTAGATAACACTTTAACGGTCATTGTCCCATTCATATACCTCCCGCCAATAGATTCTCACTGATCTGTTAACTGATTTATATATACTTAAGGCAGGTGGCAAGGTGACTAGATTTTCGTCCATTTTTGCGAGACTTTTACTCTATGCCGAGTCAAGGTCCTGTTGTAACATGTGGTTTCTCTACAACTGACCACTTAAGTCATTCTTGGTATGTAAAAACATATGTTAGATGATTTGAGAAGAAGAATAAAACGATCTTTTGTGACGATATAGTCATGGAGAAAAACAGCTTTGTTCAAATAGATATTTAGCAGATATTTCATTGTTTTTATGTCGAAAAATGCACAATGTTACTAACGTCTCATGTAACTATATGACTTCGTTCTTAATGACATGATCTTAAATGATTTATCAAGAAGACAATAGGTGACACGGTTGGACAGTATTAATTATGTCGGATTCTACGAAATCTAAGTCACCTAGGACCAATATTTCTCATATCTTAATGATAATTTGTCTCTTTAAGTTAAAATTTCTAATATATGACAATATAGAGACATTAATGTTTTATAGCATATACTACGTTGTGTAGATCGATATACAATTCTTGGCGTGACTGTTGTAAAATCTTATCTCGTTCACTATTCCTCAATATCTTTCTTTCTCTCTCCCTCACTCACATTCTCTCTCTATTTACCACTCAAGATTTCTCCCTCCCTCAATTATTCTTTCTTTCTTCCTCCTTCTCTCCCTCTTTCTCTCCCTCTCTCCCCTTCCCTCTCTATTCCTTTTTTCCTTCTATCCCACTCTTTCTTTAAATTTTTTTATCCATTCTCCCTCTTTCTCCCTCTTTCTCTCTCTCCCTCTTTCTCTTCCTCACTCTTTTCTCTTCCTCCCTCCCTCACTCTCTTTCTCTCCTCTCTTTACGCGTTGTTTGTCAATCTCTTCCCTTCCTTTTTCTTTTTCGTCCTTTTCTTTCGCGATAATGTCACAGATTCACACCTTTTACCCCACACGTTCTGAATACTTCAAGCTTCCTTCTGGAATTTTTCTATAGACATATTCATCAGTTTCTTATTAACTACAACTAAGTGTCCTCAAGACCAATCTTCTACATAACGTTTAAGTACAGGTTTGCTGAGTGTATATGTATGTATGCGGCATTGTGTGAGCAGTTTTCCGACATGTTTTGTGTTACGTAGGAGGCGGCGTAAATTTGAAGATTACCAAGATAATGCTAATAGGTTTTTGATTATGGACTTTTTTGGGTGGGAAGACGATATCGTTGTGATGTTTCCTAGTTTCACAAGGCGGCGCCTGGAATTCCCTTCGTGGTCTTTCGAACGGAAAGGGGCGTTCATACTATTTTCTTTCCCTCTTTTGTGGTAACTTTATCCACAAAATGACCCTTGTCAAACAATTGTGTGCAAGAGCAAGAGATTTGTTGTGAAGTTCACCATTGAGACAACAACAAAAAAGTAGGTTCATTGTATAAACCAGGCTTCATATAATATTTATACAATGTAAGAAACAAGATTGGCATCTGATGCTCTATGATAACATAAAGGTTTTATATGCATGCAATGTGTATATGCGTTATGAATATTGGCGATTTGCTACATAGGACATATACAGCGTAGTATAGCCGAATTTGGATGTCCCTGTAGCTCAATTGGTAGCAGCCACAAAGTTGAGCTCCTGGTTCCAATCAGTTTGTTTGTTTGTTTGTTTGTTTATAACTGGGAAACTCTAGTTCAATACTGGGTTGAGGTTGCATCTTGGTTGAGGTTGCATCCATCTGTTGAAAGGGACTTATCGGGATCTGTTTGTGTGTGTGTGTGCGTGCGTGTGCGCGCGTGTGTATGTGTGTGTGTGTGTGTGTGTGTGTGTGTGTGTGTGTGTGTGTGCGTGTGTGTGTGTGTGTGTGTTCGCGTGCGTGCGTGTACACACACGCACGCACGCGAACACACACACACACACACACACACACACACACACACACACACACACATACACACGCGCGCACACGCACGCACACACACACGCGTGACCTTTGAGTGGTAGATAGCTCTTGTTTCAAGTTGCTGTTGTATTACCTCCAACTTCTAAGAGTACGTGTATTTTGTCGACGGTCGGTTGTGTCACATCCCCTTCTAAAAACCCTACGACAACAACAAGAACCAAAGAATCGCACGACAACTTGTGTGAGCGTTGCAATGTGATATATATAATAAGGGCATGGTGATATCGTCGTACGATAGAAAAGTGAAGTCATTATTGGCATAGTTGTGCACATGTCGTGCATGTACCATTCAGCGGTACGTGACTCAAATCTGTACATTTGTTCAAAGATTAACAAAATATTACAATTACAATATCACCACTAGAAAGGCCGGTATTTGCTTAGGAGCAAATTCAGCTATTTTCACTCCGCTCTCCCCTTTATGCAAAAATGGACTTTTCCAAAATTGAACTTGAAAAATCCAATGTGAGTACTGTACGGTAATCAAACTTTTATTTCTTTATTACAACACGCACACAGCATGCTAATGTTTCACACATTAACAAAGCAAGCACCGTTTTACTTCAAGAACAAAAAATAATGTCACAAACGGAAATTTTCTACTGATGCAACACGTTATGCGACCCTAAACGTTGGTATTACGTACCCACAGCAGACAATAGCGTGGTTATGATTAAAGTTTTCCTGCTTATTTACACAAGGCAAGGGCAATTACTGCACTTATTCAAGGTTGTCACAAGCATAACTAATCTTCATACAAGCAGACCTCTCCAAACAAACTGTACTACACTTTTAACTCTTTACCAAGATATGCTTATTAGCCGTTTTTAGCGAAGTGCAATTTAAAAAAAAATCCAATTGGATATCATGGCTGCACTGCAATTACATTATCATTACAAATACATATAAATGTATGCACATTGTATTCAGACAAAAAGGATCGCATTCTGTTTTTATACTAGGAGTTAATCAGCTAATACATTATATTGATGAACAAAGCTAATTAGCGACTGTATGTTTGCACGGAGTCTGTTTTGCATATCTAAATGTTTTGCATGCCTTTTGTCTGAAAAAAGGATGCAGCAATTGCAGTTATTATACGTCTGTTATAAACTTAACGTCCCATTTATTTTCCACATAAACTAATCAGTTTATGATTATCTAATTATTCTGATTAACTGTTTGTACTACAGTGCATTACTAAATTACACAGCATATACCATGACGTGGTGTCTGAAAAGTCATAAAAACGTATTCATGTCTGTCATGAAATACAATGTTTGAACTCATGGTTGGTATAATAATATCTCTAATTGTCACTTAGTTTAATAGTTACAATATTGTCCCAAATAGCCTAATCATACATAAAGCTGGTGTTTCTGTCACAGTAAGACTTCTTGTACGTGACTTTGCTATCCTCTCCTTGGTGTCTGTTGATGCCACCTTTGTAGCCAGTTGACTATTGTGTTCTCTGACAGGCCAGACTTTGTGGAATTAGTTGAGTTCGAGCACCCGACCAATAATGAATTTAGCACTGTCAAATTGACACCCTCTATCAAGGCACAACCCCACCTGTCTGCACAACAGTCCTGGTGGTGTATCCTCTTCCTCCAGTAGAAAATAGAATAGAATACAATTATTAGTATTTCCTTTGTGTAATTTCATGTACTGCCACCCAGAGTAAAAGGAAGATCCTTTTTGTTTGTTGATTAGAAAAAAAGCCACACCTGATTACATATATTCTTGTACAACCAACCTGAATGGACAATTCACAACATAGTGTAACGTTTGTACTAGTAGATTTGCCCTTGAAAATCTGTACTATCATATAACGTTACTATGGAAGAGAAATACTGTACACTTTTCACCGATAATTAGTAGAATCATATCATAATGTTTAATTAGTAGAATTGTAAGATATACTCTGTATTCTTTCTTTTTTCGTTGCAGTTTAAAGTTGGCCATACAAAATTGACTGTACTTTTTGTCGTGTCAATAAAGCTTGATGATACAATACTAGTACTGTCTCATCAGTCACTGCAAAGCACAACAATATTCCATGCATGCGCTCCCACTTACCGCGGCATTCTGACGCTACGGTATCGCTTATCCAGACACTCTAAACGTGGGTAAATCAAACAAAAACTGCACAATAACGACGACAAGTTACCCAAACTTGTTACTGCATTTGTGTATTGTTGCCAATTTTAAGATAAACAGTACAATTTTTCACTTACTTTTAACGGACTTCTTCCCGGCGACATATATGTACTCCCAGCCGCTAAGTTGAAAAACCCTTCCTCATTGGCTGTACCCGAGCTGACCAATCAGGTCATCGCTTCCGCTAAGTGTCGGGCGCATATTGGTTCCCTTCTAAATTCAATTAGCCACAATGCACAGCTGCAGGTAAACAGCTTACGTCACGCGCGGAAACGTCCATAACCATATATGGTGCAACGGACGCACGTGCAAACGTGACCATATATGGTTACACGCGCGAAACGCGAGCTCGGTGAAAATATGCGTAGATACCCCGCCAAATTGGCTTTTAAATGATTTTGAAGTGACGTTTGGCCAAAAATAATACCGGAGTCCTTTTAATAAGTATCTCACGCAGTATCATACCAACTTTCAAGTCATCTGGACGTAATACCTGGGCACGGGAGACATGAATATACAGCCGGGCCAGAAAATGACCTTAAAACATCCCTAAAATCATTGTAAAGGTATCTATCAAAAAAATGAGAAAAACGGGTCTGGGTATTGGCCCACTGTACCCTTGTGCCAAATTTCAGGCCATTTGGTCCAGGAACGACGGAGAGGAATCACTTTAAAGGTCGCGACAGGAGAAAGAAAGAAAGAAAGAAAGAAGAAACCGTATGAAAACAATATTTTCACTCGAAGCGTACCTACGGTACGCGGAGTGAAAATAATAAAACTAGGTACCAGAACTAATATGCACGCCTGCACAATCCTACGTACACATAAACACATATAACGTGACATAGATATTAAGGTATGAAATAATCCTAATATATTGTAGTCTTAGTATACCCCGTAATACTAGTTGGAACCATTTGCATATTTCAATGCTTTCAAAGTTTAAAGGAGTGTGTCGAACTTGTTGGATATATTGCGTTACTCTCCAAGCAGAGGTTGAGTATCGTAGATATATTAGTAGTCGGAAAAATTACACCGGCGCTCCTCTTAAAAGAGAGTAGTATTGCGTTCTCTTTTCAAAATCTGAATGGTTTCAACCAGTCGAAAGCGGCATATTTCAAAGCGTTCAACGTTGCCAATACACCGTTTATTTCGTTACAAGATTGTGTTGTAGTTTTAAACGTTGTTTCTGACCGTTTGTTGGTTATGATGTTCTTTATATTGCCACCAGTAGCCGTCGGACTATGTTTTAGATTAGTTGACAGAACTGTTACTATACAGGCGCCGGAAAAAAAAATGACATATTTGCTCAACCACTTGCAACTGTCCCTCATCATATTTTACACTTATGACGCGTCCTACTGTAGCATGTGTTTCAAGTATCATAAATGAGCACTTACAGAGTTTTTAAGCGGGGTGGGTTTGTATGTGGTTGTGTATAGCAACGGGAGAACGTCGCGCAAACACGCGGCAACACGAAACCATCGAATGCGCATCTATCAGTCCACGGCAGACGGTGTTACGCATAACTAAGGTGACCCCACTTGACCTTGCAATTAACACATGCCCATTTGCAAAACCGCTGAGACGAAGGCTGCGTTAGCACAATTGACCGTTATTATTTTTCACTAAACGGTTTTAAAGAATTGGCCAATATAGTTCAAGAATGTGCAACAAATAGAGATGCCCATGCTATGTACGACAAGTATTTAACGCTGTCAATTTCATAATGGGTGCACTATATCTTCAAACAATGCAATACGGTATAAATACATATAAAATTAGTTCACAAAACGATTCAAAATATAAGCTTAGTTGTATTTAAAGAAACATCCACTTGTAATTCATTGTATGTTTTTTAAGATTCTGATTAATTTCATCGTTTCTAATTGGATTGTTCTCCTCGAAACAATGTCTTTTGAACTACTAGTTTAAATTTTTCGTACTACTAGATGTTCTTGTTTCAAAATTTTGTACAGTTTAATAAACATTCCTGCTTTATAAGTTTGTCCAGAGTTTACTACGCTAAAATGCGTGGTATTTGACACGCTAGAGTGTTATATTTATCCTAACCCAATCATATGATTTATCACCTAACCGGTCCCATTAAATATATAATATAAATAGATCTTGACTACGTGTCTCCTCTTTCGTTCTCATTATAATATTTGACCGGTCGACGTGTTATAGGAACAGTTCATTTGTCTAGCATATCATCTCATATTACGGTACTTTGGCCCCATTTGGGCCTCCTTTGGGTCGAAGATCGTGACATATCTCGTCATATTTTGTCATAAGGCTACCGGTAATTGTGGGACAATGTTTGAACGTCTGCAGAAGTGCCTGTTAGCAGACACGGCATTTATCATGATGGCGTCGACTGATAAAAAACTGACTCTAATTTTGTTTGACTTCGATAAATACTAGGGTTGTATCATCAGCTTGCAAGCACGCGTACTGAAAAAAAAAACGCAGCAGGGCTGCCATTGTCGACGTCATTACTTTCACATATACGCTACGAAAAATCATCAATAATACAAAAAAGATTATCATGATGGCGTCGACAGATAAAAAAACTGACTCTAATTTTGTTTGACTTCGATAAATACTAGGGTTGTATCATCAGCTTTCAAGCACGCGTACTGAAAAAAAAGTAGCAGTCTGTCGACATGGTTTTTGCATTCAAAGAAACCTTACAAAATATCATGGAATGCAAAAAAAAAACGTAGTCTCTACCAAGCTCGCCAGGTCCTTGGAGAATTTGGCCAAATAAAACAAAAAACACGCTAGAGGTGTTAAATAGCTGAGAAGTACAGTTTGTGACCTAAGGAGCTTGTTGGGTGTCGCCATCGTCTTTAAAGTCTACTAATTATCGCAAACTGTACTCTTCGGCCACCTTACTCCTCTGGCGTGTTTTCTGTCTTATGTGGCCAATTTCTGCTATTTTCCAGCGACCTGTGGAGCCTGGTAAAGGCTACAAAACGCTCAAAGCTTGCCCTTGGATGTCTTTTGCACTTTGAATATATCTTTGTTATCGGGCGGCGCATTCAGACAATAATCAAAACAAGATACGAACACACCTATGAGATAATGATGTACTGGGAAAAGTGGGCGAGGACTTGTCTAAGTGACTACAAATAGAAAAGGTAAACAGTTTATTGACTACTTCCAAGGGTTTATACTAATTACCGGGTGGAAAATGGATTTGCGGCTTTCTTTATTGATGAAGATTGCTTTGGGGGAGATAACTAATTTTTGAAATCGTTAATTTTAGATTTTACTAGTCATTGGAGTGACCATTGTTGTGCGCTGTGGTAATTCCTGACGTTGTTGCGATATTATTTATATTGAGGAGAAACCACTCTTTCCGACCACCTCTTTCTTTCCTCCTTTCTCTCGTTCCATTCTCTTCCCACTCTTTATCTCCCTCTCTCTCTTTCCACCTCTTTCCCTTCCCTCTTACCCCTCTCTCCCTCTCTTCTTCCACTCTTTACCTCCCTCCTTCTTTCATTCCATCTGTCTATCACTCTACTCTCCTTCCGTTTTCTTTCTCTCCCTCACCTTTTATCCCTTTTCCCTCTTTCCCTCTTTCCCTCTTGCCATATCTTCATTTGTCTGCTTATTCTCTCTTTCTCTCCCCCCCCTCCCCCCCCCCCTCTCTCTCTCCCTTTCTCTCTCCCTTCTCTGTGTGTAACGCCCGGATTGCTGTCCGTTGCGTTGTCCCATTCAAACTTAACACTGTATGACGTTGCGTCACAGTTGGTTCTTATTTAAAGACTACACAGTCACACAAAAACGAGCATTTCTAAAACTTTCTAAAAAGTTCGTCATTTGAGTGTTCTTTTTCTTCTCACCAATTCTAAGACAGCCAGTATCTGAACACTATCGCTACTTGCGAGCTCTATTGTCCCATACATAGATAAGACGTCCAAATCTTCGTGAACTACTCGGTACTTTGCGATCTTGTGACAGACGAAAATAAGACGACTATCCCTGGCTTCGGGAGCCAGTGGCGTCACAGGGGGCCTGGGGTTAAGCACGGGGATTACGGATAATCTGGGCGATGAATAATCCATATAATCCAGTAGTATATTGCAGAAGATCCTTTCGTAAAGCCCCTAACAGGGACCTATCCATCTAGAGGATTACAAGGCACAAACTAGAATATAGGGTCCTTCAGACTAGTCTTAGGAACTGAGTAGACTCCGTCGAAGTCTTCGGAACGGGGCTGTATTTTTTTTTTGGGCCTAGCTCTAAATGTTATGAAGTAGATTTCTAGCGAGGTCAACGCCCATGAAGCCGGTTCTTTCAAATGCAGAGTAACCAATTAACGCCAGACCGGTGGCACGCGAGGGTCAGGGAGGAATGTTTCATACCTATTGTCCGTCGATTACTAGCTGTTAAATACCGTCAATACATTACAAAGGACATCTTTGTGGGGCTTCCTTTAGTTTGCAGCATGTATTTTTATGAGCTGGTCCCTTTGAATTCTGGTTATATAGAATAGAAGGACGGACTGAATAATCAGCAAACAACACGACTTGAGTGCATAACGCATATATTTGACAACTTACTACAGCCGCTGTACACCGGGTCATCAGATACGTCTCTTTACCTTGTTACAAGGTACAAGTTGTAAGTTGTAGAACTACGTACTGTTTTTATTTTTGTGAATGCAAGGAAATAGCACTGAAACATAGGGTGACACGTACTAAAAGTCACAACTTTTTTGGGGTGACAACATTTTTGGGGAGTGACAAGAAGCGAAACACTTCAGTTACAAAAGTACGACCGCATAGTGATAAATAGTAAAATATTCAACAAAGAAAAACTTTTTAAAAAAGTAAAAAAAATTGCACCACGTCAGGTTCGAACTCTGGTCCAAAAGTTACAAATCCAATCACTAGTCAACTACGCCACGAAGCCTTGCGATTCAAATCAATGAAAAAATAGAACTAAAGTGACAAAGCGCGTAATAAAAGAGACGGAAATAAACTGTAAGGCCGTCATTTCAACAGGTTTAATGGCAAGAAAACTCGCTACAGTCCCATCACCTTTTGATCACCAAAGTAAACTTTTTAAACTGATATATAGAGTTGTTTGTGAGCAAGTAAAGCTCCCGCACGGTGCAAAATGACGAACAATAATGCCTGCTTGATTTGAGTTCACGGCATTTGCATGATAAGCAAGGGTGCGAAAAGCTCGCAGTTATCGCCCAATGTCGGTGACCTGCCAGCAGCTATTTGATTGGTCCTCGCTAGAAACTACTGAATGTCAAATAGTCTACACGGGGGGGGGGGGACGTTGGTCCGCGATTTTCAACGTTGGCTATATGTTCTCTTGTACCGGGAAAGGGAGTTTGCTGTGGAAGGGACTTTTCCGTGATAGCGAGTTTTCCCGGTACAAGAGAACATAGCCAACGTTGTAAATCGCGGACCACCCGCCCCCCCCCCCCAAAAAAAAACAGCCCCATTCCGAAGACTGCAACGGAGTCTAGGAACTGAGTACCTTCGATAAAATGTATCGGTAGTACGTGTTGTGTATCTGTTTGTTGTCTTATGTGTATATGTGATTCAATTGTGTGCTAGCGAAAAAGAAGTGATGTTGTAATGGCAACGAAAATCTTGTTCTTTCTGAGGTTTTTGCTCTATGCAATAAATTCCTGAAAGATGTGTTCGTTTGTTGAATTTTCGCGCATGGTCAACTTGTGTTTTCAACATGAGACAAACTCTTCAAATCTTTAAGAAAACGCCCTAAAAGCTTCTTTAGTAGGAGGCAAAGGTACAAGATAAAACGGGCAATTTTTGTGAACTTTTTGATTCGTTTGAATTCACTACATACTTTTCTGTGTCGTCCGTGCGTATACTTTGCACCTGTAGTCGCCATAGTTGCGCCCGTCGTACGGCAGACTTACGACAATAAACTGAGGGAATTGAATATCGGACCAGCCAGTCGTGCTTGTGTCGTGCAAAATTCGGCTGTTGTCGCAGGTCTTTGTCGACGTTCGTTTCGCTGAAAATTGAAGCGTCGTGCGACGGACGTATACCGGCTTCTAGAAAGAGTTCTAGAAAATCGTACGACAACAAAATCGATCGTACGTCAAATGCAATATCCCCCTTCTCCCACTATACGACCAGCATATTGTTGTTGTTTTATTGTCAGACCGCCCTAAGCGCTACAGATGTTTCTGTTGTTCTTGCCCGGTACTTGGATAGTAAGATGGTACGACGGAGTGATCGTAGGACACAATGGCCGACCACACCTTCCGACTAACACCGTGAACACAACAACAACACGATCACAACTCACACCTGTATGTGGAATCCCTGGGCCAGACTGACTGGCTAGTCACTGATACTTACTGGGTTTTATTTCTTACTAGACAGATTGTGGTTGTTTTATGAATTATGTACCTGTTATTAGCGAGGGTGGGGTTGGCTAAAAGTGGGCTCGATTTCTTAGTTCCTTATGTGGCTTCTCTACTTAACTCATCCTTCTAAAGGCGCAAGTTTTACGTCTTACAATTCTAAGAAATGCTAAAAGATCATCCTTCTACGGACACAAGTTTCATGTCTTACAATTCTAAGAAATTCTTTAAAATGCTTATCCTTCTAAAGGCTCAGGTTTTACGTCTTACGATTCTAAGAAATTTTCCAATGAGGAAAGTTACATACACTCTAAGAATTTCGTTAGAGCTTTCTTTAAAAAGAACACCAACTAATGAATTTCTTGAGCTTTCTGTGTAAGGCTATTACAAGTTTATTCTTCATACTTTTGCTGACCCAACTTATATCGACACCTCCCGACTAACACCGTGAACACAACAACAACACGATCACAACTCACACCTGTATGTCGAATCCCTGGGCCAGACTGACTGGCTAGTCACTGATACTTACTGGGATTTATTACTAGACAGATTGTGGTTTGATATGAATTATGTACCTGGTATTAGCGAGGGGTGGGGTTGGCTACAAGTGGGCTCGATTTCTTACTTCCTTATGTGGCTTCTCTACTTGACTCATCCTTCTAAAGACGCATGTTACAATTCTAAGAAATCCTAAAAACTCATCCTTAGATTCTAAAGACGCAAGTTTTACGTCTTATAATTCTAAGAAATTCTACAAAAACTCATCCTTCTAAATCTAAGGACGCAAGTTTTACGTGTTCAAATTCTCAGTAATTCTACAAAGATTCATCCTTCTAAAGATTCATGGTTTACTAGTACGTCTTACAATTCTAAGAAATGGTAAAAAAAAGCTCATTCTTCTAAAGGCGCAAGTTTTACGTTTCACAATTCTAAGGAATTCTAGAAACCCATCCTTATAATCTAAATGCGCAAGTTTTACGTCTTACAATTCTGTGAAATATTCCTATGAGCAAAATGATATACACTCTAAGAATTTCGTTAGAGGTTTCTTTAAAAAGAAAACGAACTGATAAATTTCTTGAGTTTTTTTGTGTAAGACCATTACATGTTCTTAAGTTATTTTTCTCTCTTTTTAGTTAATTCTGCTAACACAACATATGATGGATACGAAGCTTTTTTTGGTATGGTATTTAAGACTTGAAAACAGCATTGGGTACTTGTTATCGTTGTAAAAGTGTACAAATTGAAAAAAAATGGGGGTTACGAGTATAAGCAGATTTTGCATATCCCGTTGACAATAGATAGATTAAAAATGCTCATTTCGTTTTGAATTTGTGTTTTCCTTTCGCAAAGAAAACTTTCCATCCAATATTGTGTTAAGTGTACGATCTATTTTTCTTACCACGAACGCGTTAAACGAATGCTCCATTGTTCGCCATGTTAGGTTGTTATTTTATACCCGTTTTTCGCACCTGACTTACAAGGTCTCAAACAATACCTGGGCCCGCCTCCTATTTACCATTGAATAGAAGATTCTCATTGTATCACCTGAGTGCCAGACGTCCCACCTATGGTGAGGGCACGGACTCAAGGCGCCAGGTACTCAAGGTACTGGAACAGATAAAGATCCTTATCGTCTAAGAAAGTCGTCCTCTAGATTACGGTGGCTTCCAAGTGATGAGTGTTTCTGTCTGAGCGTTGGTAAGATAATGTCTCACTCAGGAATCAGTTTTTAAGACTTTTTGCCCCTTGTTAGTGCTTTCCTTGTGGTATAGAGAGATAAATTGAGTAAAGTACGCTATATTTATAATTTTGACGGAAGATCATCCAATACGACATTATGAAAGAAGAAAATGCACTGCAAAAGTGGGACATACATTTATCTTAGATACCTAACTCCCTATGTCCTACAACAGAAGACATAAGATTATGAACGTCCGTGACTGCAAATTTTCGGTAATTCTTTTTCAAAACATTGACACTAAATGTAATATGTCGCAATACGTAATTTAGACGAAGGAAAAAAGAAGAGATTTCAAGTAATACAACATACGGTTTGGTTCTATTTCTTTGTCGATTGAAAAATTCGTTGTACACTGGTATATCAAATGGTTTACCTGCATTTTACTCTATTTTGGAAAATATGTATCTATATCCGAAGCGTTTTGTGCCATTTTGTCTCGGTATTCACGGTACAACACCGTTGAATTTCATTCACACGGGTCACCTTGCTATATTACAAGTGGTCGCCTGACTCCGTGTGCGGTCCGGAATCTCACCGGGCCCTTCCCGAAACGTTGGGCGGGAGGAGATGGGCGTCTCGCGCCGAGGTGTGAGCTCTGCGGGCCCCGATAGAGGGGGCGCCCTGCACCGAGGTGCCATCTCTATCTACATGCATGAGGAGAGCTCGAGGTGTCACCAACCTATTGTCATGGATAATTATCAGCCCTCGCAAATTAAACGACAAGTGTGGAGGAAAGAAAAGAAAACATCTACAACATATCGGGTGGTCTAGGTGCTGTTATTTTACAGTATTCAAATCCCTGAAAGTATTTTTTTGCTGGACTGAAAACTAAAGCTCTATACAAAGGAGCGCCAATAAGTTTCAATCGAAGATAATTTGACGACAGTTTTTTTTTTTTTTTCAAATCCAAATACAGTAAATACCTCCATTATATACTAAAATCTTTTTAACATTGACATCGATTTATGCTAAGTTCACATTTTTTACCCGGGGCCCGGCCGGGTAGTTTGCGGGAACGAAAAATCCAAGTTTGTATCAATAACAAATAAGACAGATAAATTCGGTACATTTTGTGTTTTTTGTCGTCTTTAATATCATCCATTTCCTTCCCCTCAAAACTGCCCGGCCTGGCCCCGAATTAGAAATGTAACCCAAACATAAGTTGAAGAACATGAAATAACTACATGAGAATTCATAATTCAGTTTTTTTTTAAATCTGATATAGTATAGCATACATAAGATATATTGACAAATCGGTACTTATATAAATGAAATGCGCTCTTATACATGCGCTACAACGTTTTCCGCGCATGACCTTGGCGTGGTTTTGACAGGTTAGTTTTGATTGATGTTGTTGTGTTGGACGACTCTTTGCTGACGACATTTTCATTTGGTTGGTTACGCCCGTGTCTACGAGAAGGCGTCGTCTGTTCGCTCAGACAATCTCTCTCTCACCTGTGTGTCACTTTCCCGCCCAAAAATCAGACGACAGACGACAGAATGAGCGCGGGAAAAATAGCCTTGTTCCAGACCTTCCAAAGAACGATATCTTTTCTGTCAGAAATTCAGAATATATGCATAGAACATTGTTTTATACCGGAAAAATGATTAGTTCTGGTAGCCCTTTCTGTTTTGCAGTCTCGAAATTACGGTACTGAGGTGTATTTGAACCGGCTACATTGTTGACAAACTTTTGAACCTTACGGCTTGTCTGAAAACCGAGCTTATCAGTGCCGTTTTCTGGTAGTTTCTTTCATTGCTAAATTTTCACAGACAAAAACCGAATACGTTGCACTTAGAGATTTCCAGACTATACTCAAAATGCAGAAGATAAACAAAGTCAGCATGCTGGGGAGGTGAAGCCATACAATACAAACAAACTCTTTCACAGTTTTTACAGTGTATTGCTTCTAAATAAGACCCCTGGTATATAAAAAATGATACACTAGGGGTGAGTGTGTAAAGTAATTATCCCCGCTTTTCTGAGGTACTCAGAGGTGTTGAAAGAGTCAAATTATCATGTCTATGTTTTCCCGCCCACTTGAGAAGTCCCGGGCGCCACGAAAATCGCCTCATATTGGCTGAGACTTAGCTACTGATCGATGTAGTGGCTTGCATGGAACCACAAATGCTCGGTGAAGAGGGTATAGCTGAAACTGTCGACGTTGTGAGGATGTCTAAGAAGATTATGGCGGCTTATTTCATTTTATTTTGTCGTCTGAAACGATTTGTGTCTGCGAAAACTGAGAGGAATTTCGTTTGGAAGTAGCAAAATCCTATAAAACTTAAACTTTTTTGTACAATGAAGACATTCTGAGGGATATATTTTTCTAGGGTGGTTTCAAACTCTTAAAAGATGCTGTAGGAAAGATTTTTTCGAAACAATCAAATATCGGTTACGAAGTGTAACAAAAAATGGCGGGAAAAACTCTCGGACCTCGTCTGAAAACTTCAACACGTCCAAGCATATTGAAAACAGTTTGTAATGATTTCTGATATGCCAGAACGTAATATAGACGACTCGAATCACTCAGTGTAAACGTTTGGTAGTATTAACCTGCCTCGTCTTACCAAACAAGCCATGTAATACCCTTACAAGTTCGCTCATGCGGCCAGCTATTTGGGATAAGGACCTAGCACCGCACAATGCCGCATGCTGTCAACAGCGGCCGGTTTTGTATGGAGAAACCTTTCGGTGGACCTTTTCAGCGGTGGTGAAGAAAAGACAGGCCATGCGAAGAGCCTTGGAAACGTACGGGGTTTACTCAAACATTTTCGGTTGCCGTGTTCTTGTTGAGATTGTTCGTGGCACTACAGTGCAGGTGGAGTAGCCTGAACTAGCCGGCGGGCGTTTTGTATAACCCACCTCGCATATTCACCGCTCTTTTACGCTCCGTGATGAAAGTAGCCGCACATTCGCTCTCTTTGTTGCCGGGACAATGCCCCAAGTTGAGAAGTGGGCACTCTATGGGAGGGGTACGGGATAGAAGCAAATATTGGTGGCGCCAGCCCCACGACCAAGCCCCCGTACAAGCCACTTCAGCTCTCCAACCGAAAACTGGTCACACGTAGCTTCTTTCATCTCTGCACAAATAACCTGACATGACATGGGTATTTGACTCGATTGCTGAAAGGGGCTTTTCCAGCATTAGGTTCCGTTACCGTTCAGTTCAGCCATTGAAAAGAAAAGTCGGGGGGCTACAGAAAACAAACCCTGCTCGCCTGTAGATGATTTAATTAACACCACTAATTGGGACTCAGAGTTGACGTGAAGTGCTGTTGAACATAACGCTTCGATCAAATCTCCTCTGACTGTTGAAGATGTGTGCCTTTGATTTCTGTGGCGTGCAGTCTGAGATGGAATTATGTACTTAAAACGCGTGGCCACCGAGCTCCTTACAACTCTTGCTTCTGACCTATAGATTTTTAAAAAGCGTTTGATTATTTCAAATTCGCTCCTACCGCTTTGAAGAAAATTGGCAGCGAACACGGTCTATTTTTTCTCATTGTCGGAAGGAATAAGATACGATCTGGATACCATAGACTCTGCTTGACCGTTGTAGAAGAATACCGTGTTGTCTTCTTCCGAAATCTCTCGTTTGGGTAGATCTGTTTCCGCCCAAGGATCGAGATAAGTTGGCGGGCAGGTTTGCCCAGCTTGCGGTGAAGTGCGCTTGTTTCCGCTGATACCGGGTCCCCGAACACTCAATACCCGCCAGAACAACAAGCCATCCGTTTGGATGAATGAGCCTACCGTTGACATTTAGAGAACAGCAATCTTTATCACGCCAAGAAAAGAAAAAAAAGAAGTACCCAACTGCGATTCGCAAAAGGTCAGAAAAGGTTGTGACGTTTTCAGTCAAACTAACGATCTGTGAATCGTGTAACTGAATTAAGACTGCCCAATTTTTTGTCTTCAACGTCTTCAAATAGAAAGGATGATAGTGAACAACAGAAAATAATAAGAAAATCAAAATGTGAAGGCTACATATGTAGCAAGTAAGACTTGTCTCGGGGGTGGGGGAGCCGGGGGCAAGTCAATGTACCGCGCCCCGAGCATGGGTGACAAGTAACAAGCCATCATCTAAATGATATCAGCCGTTGAAGGAAATGTTTTCTCTTCTTTACTAGTATTTGAGACAGATCCTTCTAGCACCATTCTTAACTTTTCAAAGAAAGAAAGAGAGAGAGAGAAACTTTAGGAAAGTTGCTCTGTTTCTAACGTGTTATATCAAAGTGTGAAGATCTTGGGATAGACCTAAGGTCACGAATCTTGGCCAATGCACGCGGTCCTTCCTGTTCCGTTAATTAAAACCCTGTCGACCGTCTATCCCCCTGCCTATACTGGTGACATTGAGTTCCTGTGATTGTATCCGGGAGATCCACGAGTAGCACGTCACAGGAAACGCGTGCAACAGTCTGATAACCTATCCAACAAACCCAGCCAGGACCACCCGAGATCATTAGTACAACCCGGCTCAGAGTTTCAGATCTATCAAGGCTTTAAAGAACGTTATCGTGGCAAAAGAGTTGAAACGAAAAATAAAACGCGGTATGGGAAAAAAGATGTCAAAGACAAAACCTTGGCCTGAGTTCTTATTTTTGGTCGGATTTGACTTATCTTGTAACACAAGGCATAAAAAATGCTTTGGTAACTTTTAAAAACAACCTTTTTGCACGCAACCACATGATGTTGAAGACATTGGTACCGGTGGGAAAAGGCGTAGGGTTTTCAAGCGGGCCGTGACAAAACTTTAACTGTAAAAAAAGCATTTCGCAGGACACATGCACAACTGTCACAAAAATGTTTATTCGCTGTGCAATGAAAATCCAATCGTTTGTATTTGTATTGTAAAGATGGGTATTTGATGATGTTGCAATCAGCGTAAAAAGAAGGGACCACTCAACACAAAACGTCTGAACATTGGTCTACTCAATGTGATGTCCTTGCACTCTAACTGATTAGATATGGCAATCAACTTGATTGTAAATGAATACATTGGTGATTTTAGAGAACAACGTTTGAATACACTATTGATTGAGTACAAGAAAAATGTCTGGAAATCATAGTAAGTAAATGTATGACTGAAAAGACAACAAATTTGAAACACTCTGAACGTTATAGGGCCTTCACACTGAAACCGAATCAGCAGGAATCAAGCCGAACCAGCCCGAATTAAGTATTTGCAAAATTCGTGCCACTTTCGGGGCCATTCGGGTGGGAACTCCAAATGGGCCTTAAATCCCCTTCACACGAGAAGGAATGAGCCAGAATGCGGTCAGAATGAAAATTCTTTTCTATTCCTGTGAATTCGTAGTGTATTCTAGACACTCTCACTGCATTCGAGATATTCTTTCGGCCACATTCGGGCAGGATTCGAAGTGGCTTGCCATTTCGATTCTCCATCGAATGAGATAAGAATGTTTCGAACAATGTTGGAATGCCGTAGAATGCGGTCAGACTGCAGTTAGAATAGGCAGAATTCACTTAGAATCCAATATGAATGCCATTCGATATTTCTCCACTTCGAATGCACCTCGACAGTTTTGAACATGTCAAAAACTTTCGAGCCAGCCAAAAGAACGGGGACGAATATCTGGAATGCAGTACGATTGTTTAGAATACAGAACGAATTGCGAGGAATTGCCACGAATAGAAAAAAAATTTCATTCGGACGGCATTCCGGCTCATTCGTGCTCTCGTGTGAAGGGGGCTTTAAAGATTGTTTTTGTCTATGATTTTTGGCATATGATCAGTCAAACTTCGCAGTGAAGTCACCGCATTTAACAGTTAACTGCACTCAGAACCGCATTTACAAAAACAAGTCTACTTCTTTTTTTAAAGGCACAACGAAGCTTGCACGGTGGAAAATGCCCCCTAAAATTTTGGTTTTGATTTAATATACAGAAAATTTCAAATAATAACGCGATAACATTTTCATCTTTGTGAGAAGATATGATAGAATAACTTTTTAAACGCGTAAGCATGAAGTCATCAGCAGAAAATGCTCCGTGTACACATTTTGTTAGTAGACATCCGCCATTCGAATAGCCCGGTGTTGTACGGTGGTCGTACGGCAGTCCTGAGATAGTCGTGTGTATGTCTTGCAAAATTCAGCTATTCTTTTACGGAATATGTTATCTTAGCTCGTTGTCAGTGGTTGATTCTACAACGTCAAAATCATACGACAATCGTACGACAAATGTGACAGCGCCGTAAATTAATCATCATTTTCGAGACGACCACCCCATCAGTTAGCGCCTGGGACGTAACTAAAGACCGATAGACCCTCCCAGGCGAAACAAAATATCCCCCCAAATCAAGGTGCTAATTTCTCCAGATTGGTATTCTTAGCAGGTGTACGCGAAATCCAAACAGAGACACCGATCTGAAAGCCTTCTCCCTCTAACTCCTAAACAATGGCGTCACCCAGCGGGGTGTAGACCACTCTGATGGGACCTTATTATTCATTAATTGACTCAGAAAAACTCCACTCGGAGTAATTACGGAGAGTTGTCACCATTGTTCGACCATCGTCTTCAGCTAATTCGTTGTATTAGTCTCATTGTCTCTTGTTTGTAGGTGTGTGTCTGTGTGTTTTATTTGAACTACAAGCGTAAGGATTTGACGATGGCTAGGGGAGGGGGTGTGCCATCAATTTAGAGTCATCAGATTTTTGTAATACTACAAGAAGTAAGGATTTGGTCGGATTAAGGCATTTCGAATCCGTGTTTTTGAAATTGTACTTCTACCCTCCAAGCAGATGTAATGCGCCGTTGGGGCGTCTTCTGAATTTCGGCGTTTTTATCGGGCTTTGTATTATGTCAGGTTTTCCTTTTAGTCCTTCGCCATAAGCGACTACCATATATTGGGAAGTTCTTAGGCTTAACTGGCTGACAAAAAAAAACTCTGATGAAATAGAAAGCCAAATAAAAACAGAGAAAAAAAAGAATTCCAAAACAATACGGGCCTAACCTCTGCTTGTAGAGAAGAAATTTTTGTGTGTTTTATTGTTTTGGGGTACTTCTATTTTGTTTTCCCGCGTTGTCATGGGTAGAATATTTGTTGTTCCAGTTTCTCTGACACTGGAAAGCCATAGAGAAACAGTTGATCTTTTCTTGTTCTTGTGTGAAGTTATTGTTAAAAGGGAAGTGGCCATTCACTCTAACCGATCATGTGAAGTAGGGACAACTGGTGTTCAGCGATTGGCGAACTGTTGAACAGCTAGCTAGCGCTACTGTTAATAAGGTCTCTCTATATAAAAGGTGCAAATGGTCTACACAGTGAGGGAGCAATTAGAGACCTTACGGAGTGGAAAGAATTGATTGGCGGCGGTGGGTGGATGCGTGACCGAGGGTTGGGATCGGATGTGTCGGGCATTCTTGTACCGGCATAAACCGTGTCAAATAAGGACATTTGATAGCCTTGTTCTCGTGTCCTGGACGTTACAGGCACAACGCAACAATATAACACTACCAAAACGTTTTCTTTCGTTAAAAGTATTAAACGGTAAGGGTTCGTCGCACGACCTTCGTACGGATGATCGCAAGCTGAGCTTCTTCAGTCTTGGGATAGTCGTGTGTTGATAGCCTTGTTCTGGACACTACAACACAACACAACACAACACAACAATATAACACTACCAAAACGTTTTCTTTCGTTAAAACTATTAAACGGTAAACTTTGGCTCGTCGCACGATCATCGTACGAGCGATCGCAACCTGAGCGAATTCAGTGTTTGGTTATAGTCTCGCATACTAGTTTTCCGTGCAGAATTCAACTTCTTTTTACGGAAAAGCTTTAAGTGCTGTCTTAGATCCTTGTCGGCGGTTAGTTCTGTGAAAACCTGTTTGAAAGACCTACGACATTAAAATCGCACGACTACATAAGACGCTTGCGATCGAGTCGTAATATTGTTTCAATAGCCTCATGTTAGATTATATGCTCAGCATAAAGAATTCTATAACAAAATCTTACAGTTGTGGATGGAAAATACTCAGACAAGATGTACTTCTTTTTTAAAATCTCGAACTAAGAATGTTTTTTTGCTTGACAAGCAAAAACTACCTCCAAGCTTTCTTTACATTTCAAGCGAAGAAAATTGTCCATTTAAAGAATTAAATACGCCTAGATGTTGAGTCTTTTTAAAAATATTTTAGTACAAAATGCTTTCTTAACGTTAAAGAACAAATATGCATAGATGTGAAGTTTTTCTATTTGAAATATTCTTTAGTACAAAATGCGCTCCATTAGCAAAGTAAATTTTAAAAAAAGATGAAAAGTAAGCAAGAAAATATGGCTAGTAAACAATGTGTCACACGTACCAGTTCTAATGGGTATTTTATCTTGACGAAACGCCATGTTTCCCATATGCGCTTCCGTAAGGCATGTCAACAAACATTAAAAAACATGTCATAATTTGTCACAATTTTACCAACCAATCCCTGGGTGGTCGCAAGTCAAATAAGTAAAAGAGGCTTTTTTTGCTTTACGCTTACAATTTCTGATATTTAGTCCTTTTGGAACTATATTTGATTATAAATCTGAGGTATGTTACGTATGACAAAGTGTTCTATTAGAATATTACAGCCACCTAGTTTTGTTTTCCTTTTTACTGACCAAGTTTTCGGAGCTTAAAGCTCATTTCATCGATCGGAAAGTTTAAAAAATCATATCGTGAATATCAGTAGCTTGTTTTATCAAAAGCCAACAGATACAATATGCTAATGTTTCTGACTGAAATATGGAGCTCCACAAATAATCAGAATTTCGATAAAGTTATTTAAGAAAGCACACCCCGTTCGTAAAAGGCTTGTACGTACTATATTAGCAGGCGCTTTGTAAATACTTATTCCGGCCAAACAATATATAGTTTGCCTATTATTTTTTTATTGAAAAAGGGAGTATGAAAATTCTACGACTTTTCAGAAAGTCGCTTAAAGAGAACGCCTGTTCTTAAATGTCTAGCACGTACTATACTAGCGTAGACTTTGTAAATATGAGTCCTTGTCAGACCTCTCTAGTTGGCGCCACCAGTAAATAATGGCCAAATCATTCGTGTTTGGCGATCGGCGTATGTGGGGCGATTTTATACCTAATTCTAGACCTCAATTACCCACAATCGCCACAAAACGCCGGTCATTTAAACGCCAGAGCACACATAATTGGTGAACAAAAGAAATAGAGTTGGTCAACACAATCAGCCTATTTTTACAGGAGTTTTAAGTCTGATTTTTCTTCAGAGGTTGTGTGCTTAATATCACTTCACGTAAACTTACGACTTTCTAAAAAGGGTTGTATAGGTGTATGCAAGCTAGTATGCATTAACCATGGCTTACTTACGTTATGTATATTCATGTCGTATGTCTGGTGTACTATAATAATAAGTCGTGCTGCCGTTAGCCAAATGGCCACCCGACGACTAGAATAATGTATAATAATGCGTGTACGAATTGTCCCATTGTTTTGGAGCCAGGCGTCGAAACACACGGGGTGCCCCCCATGCACAAAAAATGGGCGGAGTTACCGAGAGTGAGTATGTTTGCACAACTCGCCAATCACCTCTTGACCAATCAGAGGGCTTGTTGAGAGTAAAGTGATTAGTGGCTATTGTTCTCGAGTGAAATTAATTGATATTGATTGGCCCCGCCTCCGATGGGGTTGAGTCGTGTACTTATTGGGACGTGAGGTCAGTGTTCTCTACGACTCTGTACAGTCAAGATCGTCTCTCGTGTTTTTTTCTTGCAGTACGAGCCCGAACGTTACGTACCGAGGAAGATGAGTCTCCAGTACGGGACAACTCATCACTCCGCCCCGGGGCCTATCAGCGTGCCTGCGATGTACCCAACGGCGCCGATCCAGCATCACCCAACTCCGTTCTTCATCGATGACATACTCGGCACTCGAGCGGCAACAACCACCGTCACCCCCGTCCACCCTACCCCTGTGACACCGACCGCCATCTCTCCGTTGTCGGCCTACGCTCGGACTCCGTTCTACGATCACCATGCGCTGCACTCGGCGCTACAGTCCGGCTTCACCGCCGCCCAGCACCTGACGCCCTACGGTCATGCCGGCTTCGCCTCCCCGCTGTACCCCTTCCCACGACACGCTGACTACCCTCACAGTCTCCTGGACAGACACGGTGTTCTAAAAGGTATGTTACCAACAATATTACAATATATCCTTTCCTTTATGCATTCTTATAGTTAAAGCACTCGCCGACTTGTCATTAAAACGTCGTACATTGTATAGGAATAGGAAACGTAGGTCACTAAACACACCGATGCCAATATTGAAAAGTACGTTTATAATCTACAAGATCTTAATGTAAAGCAATTTCTTAAAACCAGTCCTCAATATAGGCCTTTTTGTTGTTTTCGTTCGAAAGTTCCCACATGTTCTAAAGCAGGAAGTGTTGTTGGTTTGGATTTGGGGATTTTCGTTCCTCCATCACGATATCCTGTGCCCTGAAACCTGTCCACTCCGATAACACTACATCTGCTTCCTGTAGTCTTCCTGCTAAGATTTTCTCCCGTCTTTGCTAGATAACTTGTAGAGCACACTCTTTCCAGTCCCCCTTACTGTGTGTTTTTTAAGCTGTAGTCTACTACAAATTGATTGCTCAAACAAGTTGAATTGTGTGCAGAAAGACTAGAGGTATAAAAGGCTTGCGGTTTCGTACATCCTACCTTGGCGCCGGGGTATCTTTTAAATCCCACTAGCAAACTATTAATTCCGCGTTAGGATTGAGGACTTTTTCGAGAGCGCGCGGCTTTTTTTCCTTCTGTTGAACGCTCACGTTTTTGATACTAAAATTTATCCTTGCTGAAAAGTGGCACTTGTCTCGGTGTGAGATTTCAAAGACCGGCGTTGGGTTCTGTTATCAAAGTCATGTTCTTTTCAATGGTTGAAATCAACACCGCTTTTTAAAATGTTGTTGAATGAAATGAAGTTTTTTTTTGGAGCGAGACACCAAAGTGCGGAAGTTGGCAACCGCCGGGCTATCGTAGTCAGCCATCGTCGGTCGATTTGCTTGTACAATGCAGCCTGATTGCAGCTATTTCCCCCAATAGAATACTGCAGTTTCAACACTGTACTGAATTGTATCAGCTAAATCTACCGCCACTACAATGCAGACGGCCATTCTATACAGGGCAATTCGGTCCTATGTACCTTGTACGCTTTGCTATTCAGTGCAAGACCGACGTCGTCTGGAAAAAAGAACTCAAGAAAAAGACAGAACAAAAAACTACATTGTCTAAAAGTTATGATTGAAAACCACAACACGAAAAGAAAGGGAGCTTGGTGGAAATTACAACAAGTGCTCAAAAGAATTGAATTTTTTGTTGTTCTGAGTAATTTTCCTATTGTCCGTTAATTTGAAATGATTAACGGAAAATGTTAAAACAACTATGAGCATGGGCGTGCACAATGAAAACAACAACAATTGTTACAAAAATGGGTGTTTCGTATTTTGTAACAAACTAGCTTATGGTGAAAAGCATTGTTTAAAAAAATGTACGACGACAAAATGTTTGATAAAACGTAGACTTACCGGTGCCGTTACTTCATTTTAATAAGAATTTGACGGCTAGTTGTCACCATACATACTAAAGACCTATAATTTCTGGGAACTGCAAACAAGTTGGAAAAGGATCTCAATTCGGTACAATTTCACGGTCATGGTGGATTTTGGGTGTTAACGTGCGAATCTGTGGGAATTATCCGAAACAAACCAACAAAAGAACTAAAAACAAGGCATTATTCGCTGTGTTAGGACATCAAAATTTCCATATATCAGCCACAAGTCATGCAAAGTACTTCGTATGGCATGCACAGTCATATTTTTAAATCACAAGGCAAAAAACTTTCATTTTCTTACCAGCAAGAAGGCTTCTTTGGTTGCAACATTTTGTCTTACACAAACTTTCGTCTGGTGATTTTTTTGACTGACAAGTAAAAGGAAAGGTGTTGAAATTCGCACTGTGGTAGAATCGCCTGTTCTGAACGACCTGCTAATTTTACGCCGACCCGACAGCTAGGGTGGTTAGCGCCGTGAAGTAATTAGAATTGACACCCGTCAAGAAACCCCAGCTCGGGTGTCTCGTGTGCTTTGTGTCCCCCTAAAAATCAAACAAAACACCACCCAAAAGTCAGCGAAAACCCGTCGCAACCGCCCTCAAGTTAACTGAAAAAAAGTAGCACGACAACAAAAACATTGTGCTTTTGAGACAGCGACGCTAGGCAAAACATCATACACTTTCTCTGCGCAAACAAATAAGCAAAAAACAATGTATTTTCTCTTTGATGAATGCTACAAGAAAATTAGAATTAGAAACAAGAATGGAAGAATAGACTAGATGATTTCTTTTGCTCCAAAGTACTCTGTTTTTACCTACTTTTAATGCTAGTTCGCTTGAAATGTTCTTAGGACTAATAACTTATTTCATTTTTTATTTCTTTACTAGTTGGAGGAAAGCCACTCTTGTGGAACCCGTTTCTCCACCGTCCCCTGCACAAGAGGAAAGGCGGACAAGTTCGCTTCTCCAACGACCAGACGCTGGAGTTAGAAAAGAAGTTCGAGTCCCAGAAATACCTGTCACCGCCGGAGAGGAAGAGACTGGCGAAATCTCTACAACTCACCGAAAGACAAGTAAGTATTCTTTGATTTTGCATAACACATTATTATGTTGTAATATACGGGTTATTGTTTTTGATAATCTAGATGATTTTTATGACGAGATCTAGAAAATTGCTTGGCAATTGCAATACATTTCAGTGAAAAGAAGAATAAAAACGGAAAAGCTACTTCAAATAGTAGGAAACTCAAAGCTTGTCCCGAGAAACTTTGCAAATTTCACTTTTCAACGAGATTCTGTTATGAATCACATAAATATAGGTATTATTCTACCATGTGGTAAGATTGAAACAACAACTTTTTAAATCGAAAAGACAACCTTTGTCTAGTCACTCGAATCAAATGGAACAATTTCCCGGCTTAGATTCCCACAATACCACCAAAAGACTACTAAAAACGACTTCAAAGAATTTCCATGTTCATACGAATGTAGTGCTTCCTTACAAATCCTTACGGCACGTTATGGTATTCCTGTACTTTGGATTGCAAACAACCGACACTGAACAACTAGCAGGCCGAGAAAGCATGGCGAGTCACATATCTACGAGTCTCAAATAAGGTTCAAAAGGTGACCCCCAAACGTACACATAATCTAAAACTACTATTGCGTCTATACCTTTACGTTAGTGTTTACATTTCGACGTCGTCATATTGGTAAAGTATGCAAGGTTTAAACGTACGAACGCCGGTGGCAAGAAAAAATACAAGTGATCTTTTCAGCAAACACAAAAGGAGTGAGGAAGAAAAAGAGGGCCCTACTAGTCATTGAAGGTTCAGTCTACAAGTAAACGACAAAACATTGGCGGCAAATTTATTATTTGCCGTGCCTTTTTGGTCTTATCGACAAGACGGCAGCAGGCGACCGCAGTGGCGCCAGCCCTAGCGCCGCTTATCTTCGCTCATGACGACATAGCCCGCCTTTGTCTTCCCTCCCGATAACACCATACCTGTAGCTACTAAGGAGTGAAAAACGTGGGGCCAGGTAACACACCTGAAGTTGCCTACACATTCTTCAACTTAAACCGTTTCTTAAAAGAATGGTATGCAATGTTTAAGAGATAAAGACGAATTCCTACAACGACCTAGATTAACGGAATCCCCTTGTATATAGTAAACTGTTTGTACGTAACAAATATTATACCCGCCTTTTAGCTTCCATGCTTATCTACCGTGTATACATAATCGCCTTTACATGTGGAACCAACACGCCAATACTGTCTCTCAGAGCCCGACTCACTTCAAATAAGACTGAAAGATATGTTTTGACAAACATTTCTCGTCAGAGATCCTTTTTTTTGAAATCTAGAACCAAATAACCTCCCGGGGTGCTGTTACGCAAGCCTGTAGTCGTCTGTTAATCCGTTGTTGACTTCCTTCAAAGCCACTGGCATACCCAACAAGATTACAGGCCCTTGATAGCTTCTGAAATATAAGAAACCGACATGCAAACACTCTTTTAATAGGTATAGCGACGTATAGTTTTGAAACGTACATAGTTACAAACATATTAAGATATTTCTTGAAATAGCTATGATGGTAATATTTGGTAAACATAGTGGTTGATAAAAGAACAAAGGAAAAGCAGCAACAATTTATGTGGTGTGGATTTTGCATTGTAGATTATTTCAATAAGCTTGAAAATGAGTTTTTGCTTGTTTCAGTATAGTTTATTTCGTTGGTTTCATTAGAAGATAACATTATAGCTGTCTAGATTCTAATTGCATGCATTCATATATCACTATGGCAACTTGTTGAACATGTATTTAAGAATTAATGTTTTTTCTTAAGATTCTAACCAAACTTATGTCTTCTTTCCTCTAGGTCAAGACTTGGTTCCAGAACAGACGTGCCAAGTGGAGGCGGCTCAAGCAGGTAATTATCGTGATTAACAACCCGTTCCTAGGTTATTATTGAGCATAATAAACCGATTACAAACGTTCTATTACCCTATTCTTGCCCAGTCAGGCACTTGTAGTCTGACTGCACAAAGAGTCATAAAACCAGCTGTAAGATCGATAACCCAATCAAATAGTTAACCAATCAACACAATAAACCGTTCAGCGGTTTAATTGACTTTTGAAGGAGACGAATTGGATTGCAGGTGTATATTTCACGTGTACAAATTGGGGGAGGGGGGAACTGTACACAAACAAATTACTGTCATCGCCTGTTAGAAATCAATATATTACAAACCAATTAAGATGGGGAGATAATGTGCGTGTTTGTGTCTGTGCTAAAATGCTGCAAGTGGTGTGTATTTGTATTTATCCAATCTTTCAACGGAGATCCTTTCTTCTCGATCTTATATCGGCGTGTATGTATACAGAAGTTGACATAATTGGGGCGTCTTGCTTTTTGTGCGTGCACTAAAGACACGGCAAACAATTAGGATACCACTTGTGGACAGCAATGTTCATCCGATTGTAATCAGATATCAACGAGAGATATAGAGAAAAAACATGTGATCATGTTTTTAAAACTTATTTTCATCATTTCAGGAGGTGCCATCTTGCAAGTCTGACAGCGGAGAAAGCGACAAGAAGGCAGACGACAAGCGTGGTGACCACGTGACCAGAGAGGACGAATCAGGCTGCTCCGATTCCGAGAGCGAGGCCGACCACACCGACAGCGAGGCTGAGCATGCGCACAGCACGCAGAACGAAGACGTAGAAATTCAAGTTGACGATGACGTCATCAGAGACAGTAGACCAATGATGGACAAGAAGCAGAGTTCATAGCTTCTTTTTTTTTGATAGAAAAAGTAGTAGAGACGATAACTTTCGTGATGTCACTATCAGGTGGTCTTCACGTGGATTCTACGCATGTCCAAACCGAGGGAACCCTAGACTACAAAACGACAGTCCAGCTACATGTTGTCAAAGAAAGAAAACAAAATACAAAACAGATCTGACTTTATCTTAGGTATCAGTTTAGTATATAATTTGATCAACAACTTGTTGACATTCGTTTCATATTCTTTTTCCATTTTGGTTTTTGTTCCAAGCGACATTGAAAGTTCAAAAGTCCTAGAGTATGTTTTGTTCAGTTCAAGTTAGCAAACGTATAGTTGGATCGTAAAAAGGCGTCGGCGACGCCACAAAACTGTATGGTTCTATCCTTGCATTCGACATGCACAGATGTGTAAAATAGATATATTTATTTTTTGAGACTTGCGAACACATTCTTGTTTGTTCGTTTCTCTGTTTGTTTGTTCTTATTGTAAATAATTCGGTTGTTTTAAAGAGTACATATCGTTCCCGAAAAATGGGGACAAATTAATGTTATCGACGAGCATGATTGTGACTTAGTGAGAATAACTTTGGTGCCACGAAGAATCAAGTTTACTTTCATCAGGTACTATATATAGATAGGTACGACCCGAGCAAGTTGTCGGGTAACGAACTTTTCCGATGATTGCCGATTATTGCTTACGAATAAAGACGAAAACCGAAGGTGCCTTAGCCCAACGGCTCTTCCATTCAACTGAGTACAGCTAGCTATCTTTTAATAATTCCCATTCCTACCACATCCTTACTTTTCTCAAACCACGATTTTGAAAAGAGAAAATTATTCCACTACTATAAGAATGTGCTCTATATTCTTGTTGCTACTTACCCTATTGTTGTAAAAAATAATAGTTGATGGAATGTTCTCTTGAATAAAATCCAAACGTTGCAAGAAGACACATTTTGCTGTTGTTTCTTTCGCGTATATATAGCGTTAAGAGGTCTCAACCATATAACATTTTGTAATGTGCTATTGGGACGTCCCTGTGGCTCAATAGGCATAGACGTCTCATATTTGAGGTCCTGGTTGATTAGGCGATACTCTCCAAGCTGAATTTAGGTTACGACCGCGAAACATCAACAAAACGGTACAAAATAGAAAGCCTGATAAAACCGCCTAAAAACACGTCAAAAACAGACGGCGCGTAACCTCTGCTTGGAGAGTAACCTATGAGACCCCGGTACAATCCTGGGTAGGGAAATCTCGGTTAGGGTTCCATCGTCTTTCGGAAGGGACGTAAAATGGGGGTCGAGAGTACGAAGAGATGCCTCGATCGAGTACGACAGAGGGAAGGGTAGCAACCCCTTCCTAAAAAAATGACCATGCTACTGAATGCCCTATGTGTCTCTATGAAGCACTACAGAGGTTTATTTTGAACGAAATGGTCGTAGTAAATATGTTCTAGGCTTATTTTGACAGAGAATCGTTCAAGAGAGCACACATACACAACAAATCCCCTAGTTCTAATTGGTACTAATCGACGCGAAGAGTGTATTTAGCCACCTGATAACGAGACAGGAAAACATCACGGTGGATTTGTAAATAAACACGCCAACATTTACACCGAAAATCCCCGCATCGTAGCGTGAATCAATCGCAAGGATAACATTTCGGCTGGCGGAATATCCCTTTTCTCTTTCCCGTGAAGACAAAAAGCAACATAGGAATAACTCTATAACATTATAACAGGAAGAGGTCCATTTTGTAACTTAAGAACAACATTAAAAGTAGATTTTCTTTCCATTTCTTAATATATTAAGTGAGAGGAACACTATAGAACTGCATACAAATGTTTAGGGAGGGAGACGACAACATCATTGCTCTATATCAACTGTGATGTTTCAAACCAGTGTACAGTTTGTTGTCGTTTAGAACAAAAGGGTCTAGTTGGTTTGAGATGGTTTCAGTAACTTAGCAGACCTTATGCAGCTTGTTTTTGCACAGTTCACAAACACCAAAAATACGACACAATGATGCAAACGTTATAAAAAGTGAGAATATTTCAATATTGTGGCCAAAATGTTACAGAATGGGCCTTTAAAGCCTTCACAGTTGTAACACACAATACCGAAATTGCATACCGTTTGGAAAGTTTTTCTTGAAGATTTGGCGCGTGTAAACCTTGTTTGGAAGAAACAATACAAGATGTTCCGGAAAGGATTAGGACTAGAAATAACAGACTAAGCTCGTGGCTCCTGTTGTGCTGACAAATAGACGGAGAAAGTGGGGAGAAATACACACAGAGAGCAAGTTTGGTTTTGCTTTGAGAGCTGAAAATATTTGAAGAGATCTTTGGGCGACAACAACAACAACAACAAGGGACCAAATCATTTTAACAAGTCTTCTCTCTTTGTCCTGATTGATTCTAATACTGTGACAAAAAAAGTACGTTGAATTGTTTGTGCTGTCAAATGCAAAAATGTACAATTTGGTTCGAATACTACTAAGCCTAGCCTAATCTTACCTAATGCACGTAGACGTTTCCCGAATATTAACATAGCCTACAAAATATCTAACGTTATGTAAACAGAATTTTTAGGAGTCAGATGAAAATACATCTACATGTTGTACATATGTATTGCATTTCATAAACAAGGAAACCCTGTGTGCAGCATTGTGGCATTGTTACATAGAAACAGAAAAGAATGTTGCTTCTGTTAGTTTCTTTGTTATTCACGTGTCCTTAATGTTTCCAAATATTTATCCATAAAATAACAGGAATTCAACGCATTGTCTCTTTATCTTGTGTATCATATAAGTTCACAAATATCTGTATTGTAGTAAGTATTCGTTTCTTGTTATATGTATAGCTAAAAAGCATGGCATATTCTAATTTATTACAGTGTCGTGACATTGCTCATTAATAACCCATCTGGAAGCAATTTGTCGTCCGAATTTGTGCCCGAGTTTACGAATGCCTCCGACGACTGCCGAAGTCCCGGCGACGCCTCTCGGCTCGAATTCGTTATCGCTCGTTCCACAGTCCAACCCATTTGTTTCGGCGATAATCTGAAATTCATACCGCGCGTTTTTCTGTATCGAGGCTGGGATATAATTTAGAGGCTTAACCCACTCCACTGGTAATCCAAAATAAATTTGAACCGCGTTTGTGTTCTCGTTATGTGCAGCTTGCACTGTTGGGAGAACGCTCGTAGATTGGGATATAATAATCTGGATTTCACTTAAAACGCACTCGCTACTTTGTTGATCTTTTTACTACCCAAACACAGCGTGTATATATTCCTCTTACGTTGTACATTTACTGTGTTGACTTTCCGACTAGGCGGCTCTTAACGTCCTCTAAAAGCAATTTTCAAGGTCGTTTATCAAAGCCTGTGTAGCCATTGTTCCAAAGGGGGAGGGGGGCACTCTTCACTCCTTGACTACCGTTGTACAGGAAGTGGACAGAATGTACCGGCGAAACACCGTGTTTAATGACAAGTATGTATCGTTAATTGGTTGCTTTGCCCCCCAAGAAAGCCCTACTGCCACACGTACCCCCAGCTCTTGACAAGTAAGAGAAATATTGATTCAAAGACAAAGGGAACACACCTCTAGTTCACTCGAGTAGTGCCCCCACGCGAAGATGACAAAAAAAGAGAGAGATGAAAGCACAAACGAGGAATCTCGAACAACAAGAGGACGAAATAGAACGACCATCGTATGAGCCTAACTCTATTCAGAACCTTCACACAAGTTCCTAGAGACGCTGTGTTGTTTTGAGCGGTGACCAAAACTTTGGGATCTCTCTCGGTGTACCAAAGGATTTCTGGCCACTTCAAACTCTAGCCACCATGACAATTTGTTTCAAGGGGAGAAAACACCAAACAAGAAAGGCAAGTAAGGATAGAGGAAGGGCGAGGTCGCAAACTGTGGAACACGGCGTAGTTGTAGAAAAGGAGAGTCTCTGTGTGTTTTTTATTCTTACGTAGTGTACGCAGTTTGTTAGCGGGAAGGACGGACAACACTGCGGCCTGTCAAACGCTCGAACGCACGGTTAGGGCCACGAGAGACAAGAACAAGCAATCTTAGCACGAACCGTGTAGGGGTGACGCCTGTAGCGCCAATCTTATCCGACTCTGGCATCGCTTGCAAGAGTTCTAGTCGATAGCATGTGTTTTACTTACCTGTATGGGGGTATAGCAAACACACTAAGCAAGATAAAAACAACAAACTTGTACTTGTTAATTGCCTCCACTTCTGACTGAGGGCGATCAAAATCCACAACTGACAGGTCTGTGTGTTCTTTTTCAGACGACATTTTGGTCAGCTTTAGTCCTGTGCGTTTCTTCTTGAAGCAAATATATATATCCGTGTCGCAGAAATTCATACCCCCTTCGAAGAAAAATCAAATAAAAAGCCTTCTCTACGGAAAAATCTCATTGTTGGCGTGACTTATAGCTTGTCACTTAACAACACGATATTTGAAAACCTGTTTGGTGTAATCGGTTTGAGAGAGGCGATTAATAAGGTGAATGTGAGGCGGCGAATAACTCATTCATTTTACGTTGCCCGGGTGTCCAGACTGCACCATGTGAACTCAGTGGGTACAGAGTTAACGGTGGCGCGAGTTTTTATCTAGGAGACTTATAAACTGGTTTTTACGTCAGTTACTTAGCACTTTGTCATTTGGGGTTGCAAATGGATAGGAATACTTAGTATATGAAAAATTGCACCAGTCAATGAAAAGCATGAGGATTATGTTATAAGGGGCGGAGGGGGTAAGTTATAGTAAAGGGTCTAATCACATATTTCGTATGGCTGTCGTACGATTTCACACTAAGGGCATTTTTGAGATAGTTGTGCAAGTGTCGTACAATTGTCTTGTTAACGAAAATATTGCATAAGATACTTCGTTGACTCTCTCTGTCTCATTCAAGTGTGCCAAAATGACTGTACAGAAATGACTGTAACAAATGTTACCCAAGTTGTGCGATTCTTTTTTACATTATCTATTTAACCTGGTGTAAAAAAAGATGCCCGCTTTTTTTTTAATGTCCCTGTCCGCTCTAACTAAAAGACGTAGCCAAAAATGTAAAAATTAAATAAGGTGTACTATTTTTACAGTAACAAACGTTACAGGTAACGTTTGCTACCTGCATGTGATACATAACCAATGGGTCGGAAATATAGGTTAGAGATGATTTTTATAAAAAAAGATCAGGTAGATTTGACTGAAAAATGATATGATTTATTTTTCGAACTAAAATTGCCATTTGACACATTTTAACTAGTACATGTATTCTGTCGATATCTGCTTATAGGACAACATCGAACAGACAACATCATTATGCACGACGACCTTCTAGGCTACGAATGCCGTCTGGTTGTCTCTGGCGGGAAAACTTTGGGACATGGGAGAGACTATACCTTACACGCTGGGGCACAGGACATGTTGAAAGAACGGTATTTGTAGGACTACAAGTATTGTCCACGCCTTGAAAACCATTGTCTGCAAAACCCTGTGGGACACGGCCCAGAAATACAGGACACAAATTTGTACACGCTCCAAAAATACAGGACACACCGCTGTCACATGCCGTACCTTCCAGAAAACAGGTCACACAGCAAGGCTTTTAGATATCACTCGTCGGAGGACAATGAATCACCATATAGACTACATAAATCATTTCAACTAAAACTAACATAAAACAGATTTCTAAACGAAGGTAAGGTAGCCTCATACCCTATTTAAGGCATAGCGGCAGCGGATTGTTATGCACTGTCTAGGGTACGGTTTTGGAAGGTAAAGCCCAACCGTCTCATTCTACTACGTTTTATACCCCTTTCCACTAGGACGGCGCTCTCACCGCGCTCTCTTTGCGACCTAAAATTTCACATGTCGCTCAACGAATTGTATGGAAAAGGAACTAACCTTTTTACACTTTGTGTATTTTGTTGTCTTCTCGGTTATTCTTTTACATGCATGTTGTATGATATACCCAGCAAATGATACACATATCCTATTTAGGTCGCAGTGATAGCGCAGCGCGATCGTCGTCTGGTAGAAAAGGGGCCTTACCTCCCCAACTGAAGTCATGTAACGCTACGTTTTACTCTTGGGTAGAGTAAGAAAAGTTCTGTAGAGTGCATTTACCAAAGAAAAAAATGTCTAGCCATGAATTCCATGATTCCCAAAATTCCCAAAATTAACACTGAATTCGTATTACCAACCCCTACCCACATACCAAATATCATCGTAGTCCATCGAGTGGTTTTAAAATTATGCTTACCACAAATATCCGGGAACACAAACAGATAGACAAAACAATCGCACACACACACACAGACAGACACACCAAAAACTATACCTCCATTAAAAATGGAGGTAAAAAAAGACAATCATGAAGCCACAAAATGCATTACAATTGAAGACACAACACTGGCTCTAAAATGGTATATAGGATGATGACTATAGCTAGTGGTGACTTTAGGCTATCACTATGTGTGGTTTTAAAATAGAGCAAAGCAAACCAAACCACACCATTGTTTTCAATTATAGCGAAGAAGAAAAATGACACTGGCGACACACCCGGCCCTCACACGTTCGGATGTAATACTTGTAATACCACCAACGCGACATGTACCTGAAGTACAAACACTGGTAATTTTGAGGGTATACAAGTGTAAAATCCTAGATAGGTCGCGACCTTACCACACGTATTATGACCTTACAACATGAATTATGACCTTACGGCACGAATTATGACCTTACGGCACGAATTATGTCCTTAGATAAACGAATTGCTTTGTATCGATCTGTTATTGTCACACTTAATTATCAATATGACCCGGCTCGTGTCAAAACAAAGGCACGAAATGACTGTTTTCCTATCGATTTGTTTGCGGTATTAATCAATGGGGGGTAACTGTTGGTGTAATATAAGATCAAGTTTTGAAGTATTGGTCATGAGCGTTTTTAATACAAGATGATTTGGTGACATATGATTTTTGTAGACATGCCAATCTTGTATCATGGAATTTCAATTGTACAAATGCCAAATCACGACCACGGCGTTTTATAAAACGAAAATAAAGTGTACTTCTCGGACAGCTAACTCCTCTGGTATGTTTTCCGTCTATTTGTCCAATTTCTGCGTATACAGTAACTATTTTTCCAGCGAACTGTGGTGTCCAACAGGGGCTACAGTATGTGTGCAACAAGGTATCGAGGTGTGTTCTTTTTTCATACACGTATATACGCCATCGTTGTTATGTTGATGTTCCCCCCACAAACTGGACAGAAGCTGATATCTAATCTGTGTACTTAGATTCCGAATAATAGACATGTTTTTCCAGCGTTACTGCGTCTGTCTGTCTGTTTGTCTGTGAACACAATAAAAGGAGAATCAAAAACTGGATTGTCTTCGTACTTTGTATGTGGGAATAGTCTACATGAAACATTGAAATGATTAGATTTAGCCTCCCTAGCGACTTTCGAAGGTACGACAGCGAAGCTTTCAGTTTTGATATCTCGTCGCATTCATGTCATTTTATAGTCGTTTTTTGGTATAGTAGAGAGCCCCTATGGTCGGCCACAAAGTCACATAAGTTTGGGCCTTCTACCAGTTTCTTTGGAACTGCAGGGTGTGTTTCACTTGCAAACTGTAAAACATGATAAGTCAAGATCTAGAAGGAATGAATCGATTTTCATAATTTTTTGAGCTGACGGTAACTTTGATTTCTGTATTCATCTGTCCATTCGATTTGTTCGTTCATTCATCTATTTATTCGTTCGATTATACATCTATTCATTCATCCACTCATTCCTCCAAAGATACACATAACGCTAGTTCACCTTGATTTTCTACTTGACCTTTATTCGTTGCTTTTGAATGCAACGTATTTGTTGTCTACGGATATCAAGTTGACGGACGGCGGTTTCAAATGGCAAAATTGTGAGAATATTGCCATCTGACATCCATAAATACGAGCGTACGCTACTTGTAATACCAAAGGATATAGGTGAACTAGCGTTATATGCATTTTTACGGTCCTGTTTATTCAAAATATGTATTATTGATAATAAGGGCAAAGACTTATCTAAACCACTATCAAATTCTTTTCCATTAAATGCTAGAGTGGGCAGATGTTCCCAACAAGTAGATAATCTCCTATGATACATTCAAATCTTTACGTTTTGTCGTTGCATCATTCAAAAAAGGCCGACATGCACCAAACCTTTATCATGGCAGTTGTGCCCGTGTTTTCCTCCTTTGTCACCTCTACAGACGTGTGTGTTTACTCACGACAGAACTTCTGTCATCAAGCTTTCAAACATCCCCAGTTCCCTTTTTCCTTATTGTTTGTCCGTTATAGGCCATGTTAATCTAATTATATGGATGGCATCTACACGTGCATCAATTTTTGGCCGTTTCTAAAAATTCCGTTCTGTAAATCGTACAAAGCTGCTTCAAAATGGGTACAGATTCTGTTAGTTGCAAATATATCGGAAAGCGGATACTAGTAGAATACTTCAGCCAATCTGAAAGAACAAGATGTGAAAGAATAAAGATAATTAATCGATTGTTCGTTATACCTTACTTGGTGCGTTGAGTTATTTGTTTAACCTTCTTGACCACTTAGATTACAAAATCAAAGGCACCTCCTTTTTTCCAAATCTTTTTTTTTTTTACTCGCGAGCTCGCATCAGTTTTGGGGCTCCCAGAAGATTTCATCCATATAATGAAATCAAAATGTCCTATAATCTCCAAGCAGATCTTACAATAGCATAAGATAGTACTAAACTGTCCAAGGAGTGTAGTCAGCCAAGAGGTGTACATTAATTTTGTAGTCACACTAGTACTCCTCGGCTGGCTTCACTCCTCTGGCAGCTTTTGATACTATCTCATGCTACCGTAGGATCTGCTTGGAGATTAATGTCCTAACAATGGCAACTTTTTGGGCAGACTGTTTTTTTCGCACGCTCGCATCAGTTTGGGGGTTCCCAATGGTGACGGTCACCCGTACAATGAAATGATCGTGGCCGTATGACACGTCCCTTTTATAAATGACCGTGGCTAGTGGAACTCTCCCTTGGCCGGCATCGTGTTTGTTCTAGTGAAGTACAAAGCGCTACGCTCGTGTCCGAGACTGAAGAGTCGGGAGGCGGGTTGTCCCTGGTGATGTGAAGTAGGGACAATGTTAATGTGAAGTGTAAAGTAGTGGGTAAAGAGACGCGGGTACATTATGACTATATATGTATGTGTTACAAATATAGCACGACTTACCGTTGATCGTTTGCAAATCGCCGGAAGAAGAAGAATGATCGCATTTTAAAAACTTTTTTCCTTCAAGGGCTAACATAATATGTTTCTTCATCACATGTATGTGTAGATATTAAACGAATTGTAACGCTTGACTTTTGTTTAAAAACAAATGGGCAGCTAATTATGAAACAATAACCGGTTAATGTTTTCCCCGATATGAAAGGAAAAAACCGGTAGTTGGTGAGGCCAGCGGAAAGAAAATGGTATATTAACATGATTATGCTTGGAGTGTGTGCGTGGTTGTGTGTGTGTGTGTGTGTGGTGTCTCCTTGGGTGTATCTTTGTGTGTGTCTCTGCGTGTGAGTTTTTGTCTGTGTCTGTGTGTGCGTGGTATGCGTATGTGTGTGCATGTGCGTGTGTATCTGTGCTTTCTTACATGCATGTCCGGTATAGACATAGCACGGACGGGTTTGTTTTAATTCTACTGCACATAACAAGCTACATATCTGACCTGATTCACTTCATCCTCTCACGCCGGGAAGGACTCCTACTCTTTTCAATAAGTGTGATGGGCTCTTTAACGTGCCTGAGGTGTGCCTCTTTTCAAACACGTGAGTTACCTCTAACGTCCTATCCGGGGGACGACCCTAACCGAAGCTATGTGTACACAATTAGACCTATGAGCTAGAAAATTGGTACAAATCGCCGTTCCCTTAAGGAAACGAAATCGGGAACTGTCACGAATTCAAACTCGGTGTCTCCAGGTTTTGACCTGACACCTATTTGCGCCAACAGCCCCTACCACAAGGCCATATTCTCTACCACCTGGAGTGAAGTCCTAGAAAGACGCCACGGCCAGCTGTTCGGCACTGACATCCACCGGCGCCGCCTGTGAGCTAACCAAACACACCAAAGTGTGTGTAGACTACGCCGAGGAACATATAATAACGTTGTTGTCCCACACAGGCCCTGAAAACGCTGTTTGGGTGTTCCCGGTGTGGCGAAGTGTTTGTTCCGAGTGCTACCGAGGTTGCCATGGCAACATGAGAGCCGCCATCGCCGTATCATATGAGTGAGTTAGTGGTTGATGACGCTCTTATTGTTACTAATCTGCACAACATTCTATCGAGTACTTCGTGACCACATGCTTAGCGTACGTTCACAATGGGAATATTTCAAAATGGGACAACAAAATCGGCAACTGGGTATCCATTGTTTGATACTCAAAGCAAAATATAAAGTTCTTTTAAAGATGAAATCGTCAAGAATAATTTCCAAATCTCTGCACCCCCAAACAGATTTTTCTCGCCAGCGAAAGCTTCTCATAGAGTTCTTTCCGTTCTTTTTTGTCTCAAAACTCTTGTACGATACATATATTGTTTGTTGTTTCAACGGATTGAAATTTCATGTAATATTTCAAAAGATTCGTATACTACAAACAGATTTAAACATGTTCGTTCCACAAAAAATGGCTTATGAGCCGTATACGCCAAATGTTATGTTTAAATTTTTTTGTTGTCTACATTCAATAGCGTTAACCCTCAGATACAGTAATAAATGGGAAATGTTCGCGGCGATTTCATTTGCGGTAGAGAGAAAATGCAGGGTAAGGGTTCTCTCCAAGCAGAGGTTCCTGACAGCAAGACATAAGGCTAGGAAAACAGCACAAAATAGAAAGCCCGATAAAACGCCCAAAAAAGGTAAAAGAAAACAGTCGGAGCCCTACCTCTGCTTGGAGAGTATTGTAAGCTTAGGTTTTAAGTTCGCGGTTGGAGCTTTACTGTAGAAAGGGGAAATATTTGCGGCGATTTTAAGTTTGCTATAAAGAGGCCATGGCCACTGCGAACATAAAACCACCGCGAACATTTTCTCTCTTACGGTACTATATAGGTGCCACCAAAAGTCGAACTCTGGCTACACTATCTTATAACCACATCAAAAACGTACGCCCTGTGTTTGCACGTGCGCGCCGCTATGGCGAGAGGCAGGGGCATAATTGCCCATCAAGTCTCTGACCCACAAATCAAACGGGCTCGTGGGAGGTACAGATAGAGGGGGACGTGACTAAAATTTAGACATTCTAGTATATATACTTCATTAGTCTTTTGTAGGGAAGTTTATTTGGGTTCATTGTTCGGTGTATTACACATTGTTCAAAATAGTCTTTCATTTTGTTCAGTGCCAATCTTGCATACGGCATGTTTGCATTACATTCATTTGTATAGTAGATTTGTTACCGTAAGTGTTGTCATACGTTACATAATATGCAATTGTTGAGAAATAAAGGTATTGGTACCGTACAGTTCGTTGCATTTATTTCATGGCAGATGATTGGAAGTATAACGAAAACATTCTAATACTTAATGCACTCAGACGGTAATGAAATAGAAGTACAACAAGGTGAAAATGAAAAAGAGATGGATAAAATTGTGTTTTTTCTTTTGGTATCTCTCTGTAGCTCAACCGGTAGCAGCCTCACAGTTGAACTCTCCTGGTTTCAATTAGTTAAACCACGGTTCAAATCCTGGAAGGGCATCTCGGTTAGGGCCGCATCCGGGGGGCCCGTGTTCGAAGAGGTGCCTCGAACATTTTAGAGGGGGGTGGGGTGGGGTGGGGGGGTAGTTACACCCTCCCTGTAAAAATATGTCCTGCTACTTAAACAGCAAGAAAGCTTGCTAACCTATATGCCACTTGACACTACGAGGGTCTGAATGAATACTGTACTTGAATACATAGAAAAAAAGGAACAATTGGATGACCGCAAAAGTGTTTGCACTTGCATGGTTTTGTTTCATTCAAGAAAAGATACCATGACAAAATAGAAAGCTCGACAAAGTTGAATGCCTAAAAAGACGTAAAAAAACACACCTGAGCTAAACATATGTTTGGAGAATATAATCTGGAAGGATGTATAAATAGGGGGTATGAAAATCTTATAAAATTTCATGTGTGTTAAAATTAGCTTTAATCAAATTTGAGAGAATTTGATTTTCCAAGTCTATGTGGACTAGAAATTAACTGATCTTTGTAGTACTTACGTGTACTTTCCATATCATCTCGCAAACAAATCGGCGACTTATTTATAATTGATTACATAACGAGTTCAAAATGGTTAAATTATACTGATTAATGACACTAATGAGTAGTTTAACTCCAGACAGAGCGATAACAACAATCTGTTTTCTTTAACTATAAAAGCAGCCGTTAGGGAGATTATTTCTTTGTGTTTGAAAAGTTGAACGATAAGGAAAGAGTTGAGTGAATAAAGGTGGAGAGTTCGGCGCGTTAATCGACAGGCTGTTGTCGCGCGACGCATAGTCTTATCTGTGTCATCAGGTACTCAATTCTTGAAGAACACGGGGCGATCGGCCACAATTGGTTTTACATTTGTTTAGGTAAACACCAAGGCCTGGGGGCCCTGGGATACAGACAGAAAATGGCGACAGATGGCGTGTATGTACGTATGTGTGTGTGTGTGTGTGTGAGAGAGAGTGAGTATATGTCTGTACGTGTGTGTGTGTGTGTGAGTGAGTGTGTGTGTCTCTCTGTGTGTGTGAGTGAGTGTGCTTGTGTCTGTGTGTGTGAGTGAGCGTGTTTGTGTCTCTGTGTTTGTGTGTGTGTGTCTCTCTCTCTCTTTGTGAGTGAGTGAGTGTGTTTGTGTGTGTGTGTGTCTCTGTGTGTGAGAGTGAGCGTGTGTGTGTGATGTATGTATGTGTGTGCGTGTGTGTGTGTGCGTGTGTGTTCTATGTGTGTGTTCTATGTGTGTGTGTGTGTGCATGTGTGTCTGTGAGTGTGTGTGTGTGTCTGTGTGAGTGCGCGTGTGTGTGTATGTGTGTGATTTATGTGTGTGCTTGTGTGTGTGTTAGGGGGAGGGGTATGTACAATGGATACTATGTATAGTGGACATTCACCTGTTTTGAAATTGACAAGGCTGTCTTAGATCCTTGTGGGTGGCTGGTTCTGTCTTATCCTTCTTAAAAATTTAACGGCATCAAAACTGCTGTGGCATCAAAATCGTAAGACGATCTACAACAAACGTAACTGTTACAACAAAAAATGAGGGTCCAGAATTAGTCATTCGTTGATTGTCCGTGGTTACGTTTAAGGAACGAAACGTTTCCTAAAGTAACATTGTAGACACTAAAATACGTACATGTAAGTAAGAATCTGGTTACAACAAACAACGTTCATTAGGACGTGGTGTTTCACAGTAAATTTTGTGTCAGTAGATCTGCGGACTTTCAACATGATATTGGGAATTTTTACAAACAAGAACCTGGGATTAGAAGTATGTGTTATATAAAAACAATTTGTGGAAAGATTCACTGAAAAGAAAAAAAATCGCAGGACACAAAAACGAAATTTCGTCATCGATTTTTAGATCCATTTAACGACGTTATATTTGGGTGGTTAAGAACACACTCGGCGTGCTGTCGGGCCCAATCCTAACACAAGAGGAGAGAATAGCTCTATTGCGCAGGTAAGTGCTCTATAATGGGCTGGGACAGGTGTGTCAACCTTAAGCGAGTGAGGACCGATTCTTTAATCGCTAACAAGTACTTCATTCGGGGCGCTTGTACTGTATGTAACCCACTTAAAAAATACAAGCGGATCTAGCCCTAATAGGGTTCCGATGGGTTCTTCCTAGTCTGAGCAGTTTTTGTAGTAGGATTTTGGGAAGAGTGGAGGGTCGAGGCCGTGGAGTAAGTTGAAAGTTTCGGCCGCGCCGCAGAAGACACGGTCACGCGCACACAATCACAGAACCCGCAATTTTTGATCGGGTTAACTTTGTCTCGTGTCAGCGCGCACCAAAGCAATCGCCCGGCAATTCGTCGTCTCTTGTTTCCACTCCAAACCGACAAAGTATTTTTTGTGTTCTGAAGAGTGGCGTTTTACCTGGATTAAAGTTTTGGTAACTTCGGTTTATGTTGTAGTAGTGCGCCGTAATGTTTTGAGCAATCGGCGGGGAATTGTTGTGTTTGCGGGGCGCATTAAAACCCAACAGTGCGGCAGACCGAAAGAGTTGTTTTGGTTTCAACACAAAGTCCAGGGTTTAGAAGCCTTTTGCCAAGCAATGATCACAAGTCCCTTTTCGTATGACTCATAGATTGGGCTATTTTCAACATGGGACAAAAAAAAACTTTCAAAACGCCGCTATGTCAACGTCGGTAGCGGTAACGTTCTTGACTTAGACTGTTATTCAAATAATATACTTCCTAGCTTAATGGCCCTAAGTTCGCTCAAAAATCACAGTTTTTTATTCACGGTGGTCAAATACGGGCTCAAAATCTCCCATGTCTAGCCGAATTCGAACCTTCTTCCATGATGTTCCATCTGACGTAATTCGAACCGAACCCGTGTTCTATTTAGGTCATCTGCGGTCATTGCGGGTAAAACCGTGCTTTCTGGCATTTTCCCCCCAACTAACTTGAATCAGGCGAAAAACATAGTTTTTAACCAATATAAACAATTTTCTGGACAGTACATCTATGCTTTCACTTTGTTGCGGACCTGTAATATGTAACGAAGCTACTGGTGTTTTTGTTGGTGACCTTGAATATCATAAGTGTTGTTTACACCGGTATCAATTACACCCTCCCGCTCTCCGTGCGGCATGACATGCGTGTAAACATCGTTTAAGATCTCCACCAAGAAGAGACCAACATAAGTCATTGACGGCTCAAAATGACCGCAAGGGTTTTCCCGAGATTTCTGTTTTTGGTATTTTTAAAAAATGCCTTAGATTTTGAATTATTGGTAATTAAGTGCGAAAAATGCAATTTTTACGCATATTTTCGACTGTAACTTTGCTTAAAATCAAAAATTAAAAAATCCCAAAAACAGAAAGTTTTATTTGCCTCTGAGATGACGAAAAATATAAAAATCGAGAATTTGCCATGGCACTTGCGGCCCATCTTATCAAGAGTATGGTCAAATTGAAGGCCTTCCTTGAAACAGAAAATAATCGTCTTTGGAAGCAAAATCGAAACAAAACAATTATCTCAATTCAAACGGGAAGATTCAAACTATCTAAAATTGCGAATTTAATCTTATTTAGAATACATTTTCCTTGTCATAACATCTTGTTTATTTTGAAATATTTTACGGTTAGCAAATAGTTGGCCTCTTGTAACCCGATACTCTGTCGAACTCGCATAGCAACGGGAAAGAATACCCTAGCAACCGACCGCCGTGATTGTATTCTGTATAACCAGCCAGTATTGAACAAAGTGCAAATTCACATTGTTTTGGGGTAATAAAAAGATAAACGAATGTTCAGTTAGGCGATACTGATTAGTTTTTTTGAGTAGATTAGTGAATGGGGTTATCCTTATCACATAGTACGCACACGTAAATCGTTTCTGTACGTTTTTTCCCTGGCAAATTTGACGAGTTTGATTTTTACTGCACTTTGTTTTACAGACGCTAGAGGTCCTCAATGTAACGTCCATTTCAGAGACCTTGACCAACACGCATGGATCAAAATTGCCTCTTAGCAGTTCAAGACATTATTGCAAAAGAAATCACGTATTGCTGCAAGAATATCATGGATCGCTAGGAGACAACAATGAGAGTTTACATGTCCGATTGACTATTTTAAAGCTTATGATCTTTGTTTACAGACTTGTCTATTATAAATCAAACAACATAAAGCAAAACAAACACACAAAAAAATTATAACCGATCTTTCATTTTCATTTTTCAATCAAATCAATCAACACCGAGAACTAAATATTGTTACATATCCTGAGCTAACACCCACAGCGGGGCCAAAGTCTTCATAGCAATTTTACGGAATTTTGATAAAAAAGTATTATAAGTAATTTCTAGTACTCAAATGGCTTTCTTCTCTCTGTCCACTGGTTGTAGTGTAAAATTCAAGTAATCAAAGTAACGCACACTATCTTATTTTCACGTCATATCGTTGAATATCAAGACAACGGTGAAAGGGGAAGTTTCCGGGCCGCTGACTTTTGCGTGCATGCGGTTAACACCCGAGTGGGGTCCATTTGGACCCCAGGCGTACATTTTGAAGTGCCATTTGAACATTTTTGATCTGAAGAAAAAATTCTTCCGTGACTTTGTCAGTCAATATGTCTTATACCTTCTCCTAAGTCTTCGCAATGATTGGTACAATAATGTGGAAATTATAAAGAAAGTCTGTGTTCAGTCCCTCTGGGGTCCAAACGGACCCCAGCAAAAATGTGCAGTTTTTAAAACAAACTTTGGAGGCTAACTCCTTAACCACTTACAGTATGACTACCAAACTTTCAGACAATGATAAGAATGTAAACCTAAATCATCACACACATGTCTGTCATCAACATGTAATGTGACGGCATTATGACGTCATTTATCTAATCAGGGCGGCCATCTTGGATTTTGACCAAAGACGTCATGAAATTAGCATAAATTATAAATTTTAAGTCATGAAAATTGCATTGAATTTCATAGAATTTAATTGTTGTCAGAAAACAGGTGTAGTTTACCAAGAAAACCTTGTTTAAATTGAAATTGTCAAATTTTTGCAAAAATATGCCTGTTAGAATATGGTTGCCATGGCAACCCCCAAAAATGATAAACTTACTTTATTGATCAAAAACTTTTGCAAACAATATTTTGTGATAAATTACCAAGTTTCGTAGCTTTAGCTGTAGCCGTTCATGAGTTATGCGACATAAATGTTGCTGAGGGCCTCAAAATTCCCCTATCTGGTCGGAATAGGTTTAGTGCAAAACGTGGTCCTTCTGAACTTTTGCATAAATTATGATAATGAGTTGGAATTAGCAACACCTTAACATCTCAAAATCTTCCTCTTACATTGAAGAAGCAATGTATATACAATGATCGCCGATAAGAAATGGTACTGAGATTTTATGAACAAAACATTTTGGGGTCCGTTTGGACCCCACTCGGTCATTTTAGTCGCAAAAAAAGGTCGGGTGCTTGAGGGTTAACTCTATCCGGACTGGGGGGGGGGGGCTAAAAGTGCCCGCGCCAACGTTGACCTCCCATAGCTCCCAAACGGCTTGTGCTAGAACAACCAAACTTGGTGAGTTTTCCTAAAATATTGTTGGCAACAATTTTAAAAAATTTGGGTAAGTTTATGATTATTTGTGTTGCCATGGGAACGGGTCTATGAAAGGCAAATTTTACAAAAATCACAAATTTGGTTTAAACAATGGGATTTTAAGATTTTCTTGCTAAACTAAACTTCTTTTCATATATCTTTTAATATCTAACACATCTTAGTTCAACATTTATAATTGAATATATAATTATGCGGTTTGTGGCTTACAATTCCCTACCTGGGGACCCGCCCGAACAACTTTGAAGATTTCGGAATCTCAACCGTATATACGCACGTAAGTGTTACGTAGCGGTAAACGAAGGTAAACCTATGATCGAAAATATCTCCGCAACAATGCACACTAGAATTATGCGGTTTGTGGCTTACAATTCCCTATCTGGTGACCTTTCAAACGATACCAAGTTTGACCCGCCCGAATAACTTTGAAGATTTCGGAATGTCAACCGTATATACGCACGTAAGTGTTACGTAGCGGTAAGCTAAGATGAACCTATGATCGAAAATATCTCCGCAACAATGCACACTAGAATTATGCGGTTCGTGGCTTACAATTCCCTACCTGGTGACCTTTCAAACGATATCAAGTTTGACCCGCCCGAATAACTTTGAAGATTTCGGAATCTCAACCGTATATACGCACGTAAGTGTTACGTAGCGGTAAACTAAGGTGAAGCTATGATCGAAAATATCTCCGCAACAATGCACACTAGAATTATGCGGTTTGTGGCTTACAATTCCCTACGTGGATACCTTTCAAACGATATCAAGTTTGACCCGCCCGAATAACTTTGAAGATTTCGGAATCTCAACCGTATATACGCACGTAAGTGTTACGTAGCGGTAAACTAAGGTGAACCTATGATCGAAAATATCTCCGCAACAATGCACACTAGAATTATGCGGTTTGTGGCTTACAATTCCCTACCTGGATACCTTTCAAACGATACGAAGTTTGACCCGCCCGAACAACTTTGAAGATTTCGGAATCTCAACCGTATATACGCACGTAAGTGTTACGTAGCGGTAAACTAAGGTGAACCTATGATCGAAAATATCTCCGCAACAATGCACACTAGAATTATGCGGTTTGTGGCTTACAATTCCCTACCTGGTGACCTTTCAAACGATATCAAGTTTGACCCGCCCGAATAACTTTGAAGATTTCGGAATCTCAACCGTATATACGCACGTAAGTGTTACGTAGCGGTAAACTAAGGTGAAGCTATGATCGAAAATATCTCCGCAACAATGCACACTAGAATTATGCGGTTTGTGGCTTACAATTCCCTACCTGGATACCTTTCAAACGATATCAAGTTTGACCCGCCCGAATAACTTTGAAGATTTCGGAATCTCAACCGTATATACGCACGTAAGTGTTACGTAGCGGTAAACTAAGGTGAAGCTATGATCGAAAATATCTCCGCAACAATGCACACTAGAATTATGCGGTTTGTGGCTTACAATTCCCTACCTGGTGACCTTTCAAACGATATCAAGTTTGACCCGCCCGAATAACTTTGAAGATTTCGGAATCTCAACCGTATATACGCACGTAAGTGTTACGTAGCGGTAAACTAAGGTGAACCTATGATCGAAAATATCTCCGCAACAATGCACACTAGAATTATGCGGTTTGTGGCTTACAATTCCCTACCTGGGTACCTTTCAAACGATATCAAGTTTGACCCGCCCAAACAACTATGAAGATTTTTTAATCTCAACCGTATATACGCACGTAAGTGTTACGTAGCGGTAAACTAAGGTGAACCTATGATCGAAAATATCTCCGCAACAATGCACACTAGAATTATGCGGTTTGTGGCTTACAATTCCCTACCTGGATACCTTTCAAACGATATCAAGTTTGACCCGCCCGAATAACTTTGAAGATTTCGGAATCTCAACCGTATATACGCACGTAAGTGTTACGTAGCGGTAAACTAAGGTGAAGCTATGATCGAAAATATCTCCGCAACAATGCACACTAGAATTATGCGGTTCGTGGCTTACAATTCCCTACCTGGTGACCTTTCAAACGATATCAAGTTTGACCCGCCCGAATAACTTTGAAGATTTCGGAATCTCAACCGTATATACGCACGTAAGTGTTACGTAGCGGTAAACTAAGGTGAAGCTATGATCGAAAATATCTCCGCAACAATGCACACTAGAATTATGCGGTTTGTGGCTTACAATTCCCTACCTGGGTACCTTTCAAACGATATCAAGTTTGACCCGCCCAAACAACTATGAAGATTTTTTAATCTCAACCGTATATACGCACGTAAGTGTTACGTAGCGGTAAACTAAGGTGAACCTATGATCGAAAATATCTCCGCAACAATGCACACTAGAATTATGCGGTTTGTGGCTTACAATTCCCTATCTGGTGACCTTTCAAACGATACCAAGTTTGACCCGCCCGAACAACTTTGAAGATTTTTGAATCTCAAGCGTATATACGCACGTAAGTGTTACGTAGCGGTAAACTAAGGTGAAGCTATGATCGAAAATATCTCCGCAACAATGCACACTAGAATTATGCGGTTTGTGGCTTACATTTCCCTACGTGGGTATCTTTCAAACGATATCAAGTTTGACCCGCCCAAAGAACTATGAAGATTTTTGAATCTCAACCGTATATACGCACGTAAGTGTTACGTAGCGGTAAACTAAGGTGAAGCTATGATCGAAAATATCTCCGCAACAATGCACACTAGAATTATGCGGTTTGTGGCTTACAATTCCCTACCTGGTGACCTTTCAAACGATATCAAGTTTGACCCGCCCGAATAACTTTGAAGCTTTCGGAATCTCAACCGTATATACGCACGTAAGTGTTACGTAGCGGTAAAGTATGGTGAACCTATGATCGAAAATATCTCCGCAACAATGCACACTAGAATTATGCGGTTTGTGGCTTACAATTCCCTACCTGGGTACCTTTCAAACGATATCAAGTTTGACCCGCCCCAACAACTATGAAGATTTTTTAATCTCAACCGTATATACGCACGTAAGTGTTACGTAGCGGTAAAGTATGGTGAACCTATGATCGAAAATATCTCCGCAACAATGCACACTAGAATTATGCGGTTTGTGGCTTACAATTCCCTACCTGGGTACCTTTCAAACGATACCAAGTTTGACCCGCCCGAACAACTTTAAGGATTTTTGAATCTCAAGCGTATATACGCACGTAAGTGTTACGTAGCGGTAAACTAAGGTGAAGCTATGATCGAAAATATCTCCGCAACAATGCACACTAGAATTATGCGGTTTGTGGCTTACAATTCCCTACCTGGAGACCTTTCAAACGATATCAAGTTTGACCCGCCCGAATAACTTTGAAGATTTCGGAATCTCAACCGTATATACGCACGTAAGTGTTACGTAGCGGTAAACTAAGGTGAACCTATGATCGAAAATATCTCCGCAACAATGCACACTAGAATTATGCGGTTTGTGGCTTACAATTCCCTACCTGGGTACCTTTCAAACGATATCAAGTTTGACCCGCCCAAACAACTATGAAGATTTTTTAATCTCAACCGTATATACGCACGTAAGTGTTACGTAGCGGTAAAGTATGGTGAACCTATGATCGAAAATATCTCCGCAACAATGCACACTAGAATTATGCGGTTTGTGGCTTACAATTCCCTATCTGGTGACCTTTCAAACGATACCAAGTTTGACCCGCCCGAACAACTTTGAAGATTTTTGAATCTCAAGCGTATATACGCACGTAAGTGTTACGTAGCGGTAAACTAAGATGAACCTATGATCGAAAATATCTCCGCAACAATGCACACTAGAATTATGCGGTTTGTGGCTTACATTTCCCTACGTGGGTATCTTTCAAACGATATCAAGTTTGACCCGCCCAAAGAACTATGAAGATTTTTGAATCTCAACCGTATATACGCACGTAAGTGTTACGTAGTGGTAAACTAAGGTGAAGCTATGATCGAAAATATCTCCGCAACAATGCACACTAGAATTATGCGGTTTGTGGCTTACAATTCCCTACCTGGGTACCTTTCAAACGATATCAAGTTTGACCCGCCCAAACAACTATGAAGATTTTTTAATCTCAACCGTATATACGCACGTAAGTGTTACGTAGCGGGAAAGGATGGTGAACCTATGATCGAAAATATCTACGCAACAATGCACACTAGAATTATGCGGTTTGTGGCTTACAATTCCCTATCTGGTGACCTTTCAAACGATACCAAGTTTCACCCGCCCGAATAACTTTGAAGATTTCGGAATCTCAACCGTATATACGCACGTAAGTGTTACGTAGCGGTAAACTAAGGTGAACCTATGATCGAAAATATCTCCGCAACAATGCACACTAGAATTATGCGCTTTGTGGTTTACAATTCCCTACCTGGATACCTTTCAAACGATACGAAGTTTGACCCGCCCGAACAACTTTGAATATTTTTCAATCTCAACCGTATATACGCACGTAAGTGTTACGTAGCGGTAATGTATGGTGAACCTATGATCGAGAATATCTCCGCAACAATGCACACTAGAATTATGCGGTTTGTGGCTTACAATTTCCTACCTGGTGACCTTTCAAACGATATCAAGTTTGACCCGCCCGAACAACTTTGAATCTTTCGGAATCTCAACCGTATATACGCACGTAAGTGTTACGTAGCGGTAAAGTATGGTGAACCTATGATCGAGAATATCTCCGCAACAATGCACACTAGAATTATGCGGTTTGTGGCTTACAATTGCCTACCTGGTGACCTTTCAAACGATATCAAGTTTGACCCGCCCGAACAACTTTGAATCTTTCGGAATCTCAACCGTATATACGCACGTAAGTGTTACGTAGCGGTAAACTAAGGTGAACCTATGATCGAAAATATCTCCGCAACAATGCACACTAGAATTATGCGGTTTGTGGCTTACAATTCCCTACCTGGGTACCTTTCAAACGATATCAAGTTTGACCCGCCCAAACAACTATGAAGATTTTTTAATCTCAACCGTATATACGCACGTAAGTGTTACGTAGCGGTAAAGTATGGTGAAGCTATGATCGAAAATATCTCCGCAACAATGCACACTAGAATTATGCGGTTTGTGGCTTACCATTCCCTACCTGGGTACCTTTCAAACGATACCAAGTTTGACCCGCCCGAACAACTTTAAGGATTTTTGAATCTCAAGCGTATATACGCACGTAAGCGTTACGTAGCGGTAAACTAAGGTGAACCTATGATCGAAAATATCTCCGCAACAATGCACACTAGAATTATGCGGTTTGTGGCTTACAATTCCCTACCTGGAGACCTTTCAAACTATATCAAGTTTGACCCGCCCGAATAACTTTGAAGATTTCGGAATCTCAACCGTATATACGCACGTAAGTGTTACGTAGCGGTAAACTAAGGTGAACCTATGATCGAAAATATCTCCGCAACAATGCACACTAGAATTATGCGGTTTGTGGCTTACAATTCCCTATCTGGGTACCTTTCAAACGATATCAAGTTTGACCCGCCCAAACAACTATGAAGATTTTTTAATCTCAACCGTATATACGCACGTAAGCGTTACGTAGCGGTAAACTAAGGTGAACCTATGATCGAAAATATCTCCGCAACAATGCACACTAGAATTATGCGGTTTGTGGCTTACAATTCCCTACCTGGGTACCTTTCAAACGATACCAAGTTTGACCCGCCCGAACAACTTTAAGGATTTTTGAATCTCAAGCGTATATACGCACGTAAGTGTTACGTAGCGGTAAACTAAGGTGAACCTATGATCGAAAATATCTCCGCAACAATGCACACTAGAATTATGCGGTTTGTGGCTTACAATTCCCTATCTGGTGACCTTTCAAACGATATCAAGTTTGACCCGCCCGAATGACTTTGAAGATTTCGGAATCTCAACCGTATATACGCACGTAAGTGTTACGTAGCGGTAAACTAAGGTGAACTTATGATCGAAAATATCTCCGCAACAATGCACACTAGAATTATGCGGTTTGTGGCTTACAATTCCCTATCTGGTGACCTTTCAAACGATATCAAGTTTGACCCGCCCGAATAACTTGGAATCTTTCGGAATCTCAAGCGTATATACGCACGTAAGTGTTACGTAGCGGTAAACTAAGGTGAACCTATGATCGAAAATATCTCCGCAACAATGCACACTAGAATTATGCGGTTTGTGGCTTACAATTCCCTATCTGGTGACCTTTCAAACGATATCAAGTTTGACCCGCCCGAATGACTTTGAAGATTTCGGAATCTCAACCGTATATACGCACGTAAGTGTTACGTAGCGGTAAACTAAGGTGAACCTATGATCGAAAATATATCCGCAACAATGCACACTAGAATTATGCGGTTTGTGGCTTACAATTCCCTATCTGGTGACCTTTCAAACGATACCAAGGTTGACCCGCCCGAATAACTTTGAAGATTTCGGATTCTCAACCGTATATACGCACGTAAGTGTTACGTAGCGGTAAACTAAGGTGAACCTATGATCGAAAATATCTCCGCAACAATGCACACTAGAATTATGCGGTTTGTGGCTTACAATTCCCTACCTGGATACCTTTCAAACTATATCAAGTTTGACCCGCCCAAACAACTATGAAGATTTTTGAATCTCAACCGTATATACGCACGTAAGTGTTATGTAGCGGTAAAGTATGGTGAACCTATGATCGAAAATATCTCCGCAACAATGCACACTAGAATTATGCGGTTTGTGGCTTACAATTCCCTATCTGGTGACCTTTCAAACGATACCAAGTTTGACCCGCCCAAACAACTTTGAAGATTTTTGAATCTCAAGCGTATATACGCACGTAAGTGTTACGAGCGGTAAACTAAGGTGAACCTATGATCGAAAATATCTCCGCAACAATGCACACTAGAATTATGCGGTTTGTGGTTTACAATTCCCTACCTGGTGACCTTTCAAACTATATCAAGTTTGACTCGCCCAAACAACTTTGAAGATTTTCGAATCTCAACCGTATATACGCACGTAAGTGTTACGTAGCGGTAAACTAAGGTGAACCTATGATCGAAAATATCTCCGCAACAATGCACACTAGAATTATGCGGTTTGTGGCTTACAATTCCCTACCTGGATACCTTTCAAACGATATCATGTTTGACCCGCCCAAACAAGTATTACGATTTTTGAATCTCAAGCGTATATACGCACGTAAGTGTTACGTAGCGGTAAACTAAGGTGAACCTATGATCGAAAATATCTCCGCAACAATGCACACTAGAATTATGCGGTTTGTGGTTTACAATTCCCTACCTGGTGACCTTTCAAACTATATCAAGTTTGACCCGCCCAAACAACTTTGAAGATTTTCGAATCTCAACCGTATATACGCACGTAAGTGTTACGTAGCGGTAAACTAAGGTGAAGCTATGATCGAAAATGTCTCCGCAACAATGCACACTAGAATTATGCGGTTTGTGGCTTACATTTCCCCACCTGGATACCTTTTAAACGATATCAAGTTTGACCCGCCCGAACAACTTTGAAGATTTCGGAATCTCAACCGTATATACGCACGTAAGTGTTACGTAGCGGTAAAGTATGGTGAACCTATGATCGAAAATATCTCCGCAACAATGCAAACTAGAATTATGCGGTTTGTGGCTTACAATTCCCTATCTGGTGACCTTTCAAACGATACCAAGTTTTACCCGCCCGAACAACTTTGAAGATTTTTGAATCTCAAACGTATATACGAGGGGCGTTCAATAAGTAATATCCCTGACCCATTTCCAGCTGTCTGATCTAAATGAAACTTTGTATGTGTAATGATTCATATCTATATAAGTTATGTTGCAAAAACCAGCTCTGAAATAATTGTGGTTTCTGATTTACTGGTGTTTGAACTGAGTCAGTTGTGAAATGGACCAGGTGTGAAAAAGGGTCAGTTGAGTGTCGCGCATGTGATCCGGTTTTTGTATTTGAAAGGACGCACACTAAAGGAGACTTTTGATGAAATGAAAGAAACTTATGGTGATAATGCCCCATCATGTGACCTTGTAAAACGCTGGCATCCTGAATTCAAACATGGCCGGAAGTCTGTGGAAACAGCTCCCAGGCCTGGTCGTCCCTCTTCTGCCATTGATGAGGCATCTGTTGGAGGACCAACTTGGGGTGTTCTACAAAAACGGTGTCCAGAGCTGCATCAAACGATGGGAGAAATTCATAACTCTGGGTGGTTCCTATGAAGAGAAAGACTAATAACTGTGCAAAGTTTCATTAATCTCCTGCGATTGGAAATGGGTCAGGGGCATTACTTATCGAACGCCCCTCGTACGCACGTAAGTGTTACGTAGCGGTAAACTAAGGTGAACCTATGATCGAAAATATCTCCGCAACAATGCACACTAGAATTATGCGGTTTGTGGCTTACATTTCCCTACGTGGGTATCTTTCAAACGATATCAAGTTTCACCCGCCCAAACAACTATGAAGATTTTTGAATCTCAACCGTATATACGCACGTAAGTGTTACGTAGCGGTAAAGTATGGTGAACCTATGATCGAAAATATCTCCGCAACAATGCACACTAGAATTATGCGGTTTGTGGCTTACAATTCCCTACCTGGTGACCACTCAAACGATACCAAGTTTGGCCCGCCCGAATAACTTTGAAGATTTCGGAATCTCAACCGTATATACGTACGTAAGTGTTACGTAGCGGTAAACTAAGGTGAACCTATGATCGAAAATATATCCGCAACAATGCACACTAGAATTATGCGGTTTGTGGCTTACAATTCCCTACCTGGGTACCTTTCAAACGATAACAAGTTTGACCCGCCCGAACAACTTTGAAGATTTTTTAATCTCAAGTGTATATACGCACGTAAGTGTTACGTAGCGGTAAACTAAGGTGAACCTATGATCGAAAATATCTCCGCAACAATGCACACTAGAATTATGCGGTTTGTGGCTTACAATTCCCTACCTGGTGACCATTCATACGATACCAAGTTTGACCCGCCCGAATAACTTTGAAGATTTCGGAATGTCAACCGTATATACGTACGTAAGTGTTGCGTAGCGGTAAACTAAGGTGAACCTATGATCGAAAATATCTCCGCAACAATGCACACTAGAATTATGCGGTTTGTGGCTTACATTTCCCTACCTGGATACCTTTCAAACGATATCAAGTTTGACCCGCCCGAATAACTTTGAAGATTTCGGAATCTCAACCGTATCAACATAAATACATAGAGAAAGCAGAATATGTGAGCAACAGAATCATTGTAGTGACACTCAATATAAACTCATATAAAACATCACTTGTCCAGGCATATGCGCCACAACAAGGCAGACCACGAGAAGAAAAAGTACACTTCTTTGAGCAACTTGAGGACACTCTTGACAGTCTACCAAATGAAAGTGACATTATTGTCATGGGAGACTTGAACTGTCATGTTGGTAGTGATGTAGTAGAGGGAGTGATTGGCAAGTTCGGAGTGGGAGAGAGAAATGAGGAAGGGGAGATGCTCATTGACTTTTGTCTCAGAAACAGCCTCGCTGTAATGAACACATACTTCGATCACCAAGAAAGCCACCAATACACATGGTACAGATATAACTCTCGTATTAACCAATATGATCAGAAGTCACAAATAGACTTCATACTTACAAACAAGAAATCCATTATCAGAGATGTGAAAGCTTTTCCATCAGTATCACTTGACTCAGACCACAGACTGATAAGAGGAAAAATGAAAATACATCTACCAAAACCTGAAAAGAAAATAGTGAGGAAAAGAGTCAAAATTGAAAATCTGGCAAGTGTTAGAGAAAACATCGAAGAGAGACTCCATGACGAGAAAAACAACATAAATGGAGATGATGTAGACAAACACTGGAACTCTTTAAAAATCTGCCTCCAAGACATCCAACATGAAATAGTAGGAATGACTGTTGTGGGTAACCCCAAAAAGAAAAGAACTGGTTGGTGGACTGACGAAGTTAAAGAGGAAGTAGATGAGAAAAACAAATGTTTTAAACAATTGCTGAAGGAAAGAACACCTGAAAGCAGGGCAAAGTACGTACAACAGAGAAACAGGGTCAACAGGGTAAAGAGACAAGCCCAAAAAGAAATGTGGGACAACATAGGAAAAGACTTACAGAAAGACAGCAAAGGAACCAAAAAACTGTTATACAGTATGTCAAAAGCCTATAAAAACAGGAGTAATGACAAGCCCAAGAACTCCACCATAAAGGGTAGAGAAGGTGACTTGATAACAGGACAAAGTAACATCACAAATAGATGGAATGAGTATTTCCAAGACTTGTTAAACGTTGGTGAAGAGCCTAATGATGTTGTACATGATTCCCAACGGGCAGAGGAAATGCCTGCCATGACAGAAGAACTGGACGATCCCATTACAATAGAGGAAGTAGAGTCCATTCCAAGACACCATGCGGATGTTTGTTGCCATTGTTTAGAATTGATTTTAAAGTTTTGTAATTATATGTCTAGGACATTTGATACTTCAGAAATATTTTTAACACTGTTTCAACTTTATAAATATTTCCCTGGTCCTGTAAAACTTTGGAAATATTCATGGTGTGAAATTGGATACTTCTAATGGTTTCTAAATAATGATAACAGCATTCTACCATTATTTACCATTTTCTACCATTTTTTGTAAATGGTTCGGTGGGCTGGGAAGATAGCAATTCACACATCCTTGCAAAGTATGGTTGGGTGCCATGCAACAATGGCCCACCACAAAAGATCCACCAGTGCCCAGCAGTGAAGTCTAAAAATATACAGATGCAACAATAGGGCTTACTTTTATGGGGGCAATAAACTAATTCTACCATTTGGCCAGGTTTACCATTTTTTGTAAATATTTGTAAATGTGAAATAATCACAGAGAGGTTTCACAATTATTCTAAATAAAGATATTTTTGTAGTTACTTTCGAAATGTTTCTAAAATATTCAAAGAAATTCAAATAAATGAGTATTTTCTTAGTCAATTTTTTGAAAATAATTTAATTATTGTGGCTCAGATATTCTTTTATTCAAAATAATTTAGACTAATTATAAATATCGCCTAAAAACCCTCATGGTGTCTTGGAATGGACTCTAGTGTCAGCCCTAAAACTCACAAGCAACAACAAAGCCCCAGGACCTGATGAAATTCCTATTGAGACGGTATAAGCTGGGGGAGAAACTATGGAAAACCTGTTACTAGACATATTCAACCATGCAGGGAGAACAGGCACAGTACCGACAGAATGGAATAAGTCTGTTATTTGCCCCATCTTTAAGAATAAAGGAGATCCCCTTGAGTGCAAAAACTACAGGGGTATATCCCTCATGAGCCACATTGGCAAACTGTATGAAAGAATCCTCGAAAGACGACTAAGGCAAAAGGCAGAGAGCCTGCTTAGTGAAAGCCAGTGTGGGTTTAGACCCGGCAGGGGAACAGTTGACCAGATAGCAGCACTGAGACTTTTCTTAGAGAAGAGCTGGGAATACTCCATTGATCAACACATATGTTTCCTCGACTTAGAGAAAGCGTTTGATCGCATACCGAGAGAAAAAATGTGGAAAGTGATAGGAGAAACGGGCATTAGCAACAGACTCCTCAAAGCCATCAGAAGTACTTATGAGAACCAGTGCAGTACTGTATTGGGAGGAACTACCTACTTTGAAACAAACACTGGCGTACGCCAAGGAAGTGTCCTCTCTCCACTCCTCTTCATTATCTATTTTAACCGTACTATACAAAACATAGAACGGAAAGACTTTGAAATTGAACGCTTTGGGTGTGCAGATGATATTGCACAAACTGGAAATAGCACGCGAAAGCTACAAAGAGTTATGACCCAGTGGGATCAAGAACTGACCACAGCTGGTCTAAAACTAAGCTACGAGAAGACTGAGTATATGAGAGTGAGTCGAAATCAAGGAGGAAGCTACCGCAACATTTCTATAAACAACTATGTCCTCAAAGAAACGACCTCTTTTAACTACCTAGGCAGCAAAATGACCTCAAATAACTCGATCGAAGAAGAAGTTAACAACAGGATTATAAAATTCACGAAAAATCTGTGTGCTTTGTACCCTCTCCTGAAGGAGAAAAGCATACCCAAGGACGTCAAAACCTGTATTTATACAACCATCTTAAGGCCAGTACTACTTTATGGAAGCGAAATCTGGACTCTGACCAAAAAACTGAAAAGCAGAGTACAGGCCACTGAGATGAGGGTGCTCCGACTCATCTTTGGAGTCACCAAACTAGACAGAATCAGAAACGAGGTCATATGTCAAAAGTTGTCTGTCGAACCTATATTGACACTGATTGAAAGAAACCAGCTGAGATGGTTCGGACATTTGTGTAGAATGCCAGACCACAGAGATGTCAAAAGGATTTTCAACTGGAAACCAAAAAAGAAGAGGCCGGCAGGCAGACCAAGGAAACGATGGATCGATCAGATCAAGGAGATAACGTGTAAAGAAGAACCAGACTTTGATAAAGTAAAGGACAAGACATCAGAAAGAGGAGAATGGAGATCCTTTGTCCAGAGGCTGACAACTCACAGGCCCTTAGGCCTAGAGGCGTCAGGGTGAGAAGGTGAGAAGAACCGTATATACGCACGTAAGTGTTACGTAGCGGTAAACTAAGGTGAACCTATGATCGAAAATATCTCCGCAACAATGCACACTAGAATTATGCGGTTTGTGGCTTACAATTCCCTACCTGGATACCTTTCAAACGATATCAAGTTTGACCCGCCCGAATAACTTTGAAGATTTCGGAATCTCAAGCGTATATACGCACGTAAGTGTTACGTAGCGGTAAACTAAGGTGAAGCTATGATCGAAAATATCTCCGCAACAATGCACACTAGAATTATGCGCTTTGTGGTTTACAATTCCCTACCTGGATACCTTTCAAACGATACGAAGTTTGACCCGCCCGAACAACTTTGAATATTTTTCAATCTCAACCGTATAGACGCACGTAAGTGTTACGTAGCGGTAAAGTATGGTGAACCTATGATCGAGAATATCTCCGCAACAATGCACACTAGAATTATGCGGTTTGTGGCTTACAATTCCCTACCTAGTGACCTTTCAAACGATATCAAGTTTTACCCGCCCGAATAATTTTGAAGCTTTCGGAATCTCAACCGTATATACGCACGTAAGTGTTACGTAGCGGTAAACTAAGGTGAAGCTATGATCGAAAATATCTCCGCAACAATGCACACTAGAATTATGCGGTTTGTGGCTTACAATTCCCTACCTGGGTACCTTTCAAACGATACCAAGTTTCACCCGCCCGAATAACTTTGAAGATTTCGGAATCTCAACCGTATATACGCACGTAAGTGTTACGAAGCGGTAAAGTATGGTTTAGCTATGATCGAAAATATCTCCGCAACAATGCACACTAGAATTATGCGGTTTGTGGCTTACAATTCCCTATCTGGTGACCTTTCAAACGATACCAAGGTTGACCCGCCCGAATAACTTTGAAGATTTCGGATTCTCAACCGTATATACGCACGTAAGTGTTACGTAGCGGTAAACTAAGGTGAACCTATGATCGAAAATATCTCCGCAACAATGCACACTAGAATTATGCGGTTTGTGGCTTACAATTCCCTACCTGGATACCTTTCAAACTATATCAAGTTTGACCCGCCCGAATAAGTTGGAAGTTTTTTCAATCTCAACCGTATATACGCACGTAAGTGTTACGTAGCGGTAAACTAAGGTGAAGCTATGATCGAAAATATCTCCGCAACAATGCACACTAGAATTATACGGTTTGTGGCTTACAATTCCCTACGTGGGTATCTTTCAAACTATATCAAGTTTGACCCGCCCGAACAACTTTGAAGATTTTTGAATCTCAACCGTATATACGCACGTAACTGTTACGTAGCGGTAAAGTATGGTAAACCTATGATCGAAAATATCTCCGCAACATTGCACACTAGAATTATGCGGTTTGTGGCTTACAATTCCCTATCGGGTGACCTTTCAAACGATACCAAGTCTGACCCGCCCGAACAACTTTGAAGATTTTTGAATCTCAAGCGTATATACGCACGTAAGTGTTACCTAGCGGTAAAGTATGGTGAACCTATGATCGAAAATATCTCCGCAACAATGCACACTAGAATTACGCGGTTTGGGGCTTACGATTCCCTACCTGGATACCTTTCAAACGATACCAAATTTGACCCGCCCGAATAACTTTGAAGATCTCGGAATCTCAACCGTATATACGCACGTAAGTGTTACGTAGCGGTAAACTAAGGTGAAGCTATGATCGAAAATATCTCCGCAACAATGCACACTAGAATTATGCGCTTTGTGGCTTACAATTCCCTACCTGGTGACCTTTCAAACGATACGAAGTTTGACCCGCCCGAACAACTTTGAAGATTTTTGAATCTCAACCGTATATACGCACGTAAGTGTTACGTAGCGGTAAACTAAGGTGAAGCTATGATCGAAAATATCTCCGCAACAATGCACACTAGAATTATGCGTTTTGTGGCTTACAATTCCCTACGTGGATACCTTTCAAACGATATCAAGTTTGACCCGCCCAAACAACTATGAAGCTTTTTTAATCTCAACCGTATATACGCACGTAAGTGTTACGTAGCGGTAAACTAAGGTGAAGCTATGATCGAAAATATCTCCGCAACAATGCACACTAGAATTATGCGGTTTGTGGCTTACAATTCCCTACGTGGGTATCTTTCAAACTATATCAAGTTTAACCCGCCCGAACAACTTTGAAGATTTTTGAATCTCAACCGTATATACGCACGTAAGTGTTACGTAGCGGTAAAGTATGGTGAACCTATGATCGAGAATATCTCCCCAACAATGCACACTAGAATTATGCGGTTTGTGGCTTACAATTCCCTACCTAGTGACCTTTCAAACGAAATCAAGTTTGACCCGCCCGAATAATTTTGAAGCTTTCGGAATCTCAACCGTATATACGCACGTAAGTGTTACGTAGCGGTCAACTAAGGTGAACCTATGATCGAAAATATCTCCGCAACAATGCATACTAGAATTATGCGGTTTGTGGCTTACAATTCCCTACCTGAGTACCTTTCAAACGATACTAAGTTTCACCCGCCCGAATAACTTTGAAGATTTCGAAATCTCAACCGTATATACGCACGTAAGTGTTACGAAGCGGTAAAGTATGGTTTAGCTATGATCGAAAATATCTCCGCAACAATGCACACTAGAATTATGCGGTTTGTGGCTTACAATTCCCTATCTGGTGACCTTTCAAACGATACCAAGGTTGACCCGCCCGAATAACTTTGAAGATTTCGGATTCTCAACCGTATATACGCACGTAAGTGTTACGTAGCGGTAAACTAAGGTGAACCTATGATCGAAAATATCTCCGCAACAATGCACACTAGAATTATGCAGTTTGTGGCTTACAATTCCCTACCTGGATACCTTTCAAACTATATCAAGTTTGACCCGCCCGAATAAGTTGGAAGTTTTTTCAATCTCAACCGTATATACGCACGTAAGTGTTACGTAGCGGTAAACTAAGGTGAAGCTATGATCGAAAATATCTCCGCAACAATGCACACTAGAATTATACGGTTTGTGGCTTACAATTCCCTACGTGGGTATCTTTCAAACTATATCAAGTTTGACCCGCCCGAACAACTTTGAAGATTTTTGAATCTCAACCGTATATACGCACGTAACTGTTACGTAGCGGTAAAGTATGGTAAACCTATGATCGAAAATATCTCCGCAACATTGCACACTAGAATTATGCGGTTTGTGGCTTACAATTCCCTATCGGGTGACCTTTCAAACGATACCAAGTTTGACCCGCCCGAACAACTTTGAAGATTTTTGAATCTCAAGCGTATATACGCACGTAAGTGTTACCTAGCGGTAAAGTATGGTGAACCTATGATCGAAAATATCTCCGCAACAATGCACACTAGAATTACGCGGTTTGGGGCTTACGATTCCCTACCTGGATACCTTTCAAACGATACCAAATTTGACCCGCCCGAATAACTTTGAAGATCTCGGAATCTCAACCGTATATACGCACGTAAGTGTTACGTAGCGGTAAACTAAGGTGAAGCTATGATCGAAAATATCTCCGCAACAATGCACACTAGAATTATGCGCTTTGTGGCTTACAATTCCCTACCTGGTGACCTTTCAAACGATACGAAGTTTGACCCGCCCGAACAACTTTGAAGATTTTTGAATCTCAACCGTATATACGCACGTAAGTGTTACGTAGCGGTAAACTAAGGTGAAGCTATGATCGAAAATATCTCCGCAACAATGCACACTAGAATTATGCGTTTTGTGGCTTACAATTCCCTACGTGGATACCTTTCAAACGATATCAAGTTTGACCCGCCCAAACAACTATGAAGCTTTTTTAATCTCAACCGTATATACGCACGTAAGTGTTACGTAGCGGTAAACTAAGGTGAAGCTATGATCGAAAATATCTCCGCAACAATGCACACTAGAATTATGCGGTTTGTGGCTTACAATTCCCTACGTGGGTATCTTTCAAACTATATCAAGTTTAACCCGCCCGAACAACTTTGAAGATTTTTGAATCTCAACCGTATATACGCACGTAAGTGTTACGTAGCGGTAAAGTATGGTGAACCTATGATCGAGAATATCTCCCCAACAATGCACACTAGAATTATGCGGTTTGTGGCTTACAATTCCCTACCTAGTGACCTTTCAAACGAAATCAAGTTTGACCCGCCCGAATAATTTTGAAGCTTTCGGAATCTCAACCGTATATACGCACGTAAGTGTTACGTAGCGGTCAACTAAGGTGAACCTATGATCGAAAATATCTCCGCAACAATGCATACTAGAATTATGCGGTTTGTGGCTTACAATTCCCTACCTGAGTACCTTTCAAACGATACTAAGTTTCACCCGCCCGAATAACTTTGAAGATTTCGGAATCTCAACCGTATATACGCACGTAAGTGTTACGAAGCGGTAAAGTATGGTTTAGCTATGATCGAAAATATCTCCGCAACAATGCACACTAGAATTATGCGGTTTGTGGCTTACAATTCCCTATCTGGTGACCTTTCCAACGATACCAAGGTTGACCCGCCCGAATAACTTTGAAGATTTCGGATTCTCAACCGTATATACGCACGTAAGTGTTACGTAGCGGTAAACTAAGGTGAAGCTATGATCGAAAATATCTCCGCAACAATGCACACTAGAATTATGCGCTTTGTGGCTTACAATTCCCTACCTGGAGACCTTTCAAACGATACGAAGTTTGACCCGCCCGAACAACTTTGAAGATTTTTGAATCTCAACCGTATATACGCACGTAAGTGTTACGTAGCGGTAAAGTATGGTGAACCTATGATCGAAAATATCTCCGCAACAATGCACACTAGAATTATGCGGTTTGTGGCTTACAATTCCCTACGTGGATACCTTTCAAACGATATCAAGTTTGACCCGCCCAAACAACTTTGAAGATTTTTTAATCTCAACCGTATATACGCACGTAAGTGTTACGTAGCGGTAAACTAAGGTGAAGCTATGATCGAAAATATCTCCGCAACAATGCACACTAGAATTATGCGGTTTGTGGCTTACAATTCCCTACGTGGGTACCTTTCAAACGATATCAAGTTTAACCCGCCCGAACAACTTTGAAGATTTTTGAATCTCAACCGTATATACGCACGTAAGTGTTACGTAGCGGTAAAGTATGGTGAACCTATGATCGAGAATATCTCCCCAACAATGCACACTAGAATTATGCGGTTTGTGGCTTACAATTCCCTACCTAGTGACCTTTCAAACGATATCAAGTTTGACCCGCCCGAATAACTTTGAAGATTTCGGAATCTCAACCGTATATACGCACGTAAGTGTTACGTAGCGGTCAACTAAGGTGAACCTATGATCGAAAATATCTCCGCAACAATGCACACTAGAATTATGCGGTTTGTGGCTTACAATTCCCTACCTGAGTACCTTTCAAACGATACTAAGTTTCACCCGCCCGAATAACTTTGAAGATTTCGGAATCTCAACCGTATATACGCACGTAAGTGTTACGTAGCGGTAAAGTATGGTTTAGCTATGATCGAAAATATCTCCGCAACAATGCACACTAGAATTATGCGGTTTGTGGCTTACAATTCCCTATCTGGTGACCTTTCAAACGATACCAAGTTTGACCCGCCCGAATAACTTTGAAGATTTCGGAATCTCAACCGTATATACGCACGTAAGTGTTACGTAGCGGTAAACTAAGGTGAAGCTATGATCGAAAATATCTCCGCAACAATGCACACTAGAATTATGCGGTTTGTGGCTTACAATTCCCTACCTGGAGACCTTTCAAACGATACGAAGTTTGACCCGCCCGAACAACTTTGAAGATTTTTGAATCTCAACCGTATATACGCACGTAAGTGTTACGTAGCGGTAAAGTATGGTGAACCTATGATCGAAAATATCTCCGCAACAATGCACACTAGAATTATGCGGTTTGTGGCTTACAATTCCCTATCTGGTGACCTTTCGAAACGATACCAAGTTTGACCCGCCCGAATAACTTTGAAGATTTTTGAATCTCAACCGTATATACGCACGTAAGTGTTACGTAGCGGTAAACTAAGGTGAAGCTATGATCGAAAATATCTCCGCAACAATGCACACTAGAATTATGCGGTTTGTGGCTTACAATTCCCTACCTGGATACCTTTCAAACGATATCAAGTTTGACCCGCCCGAACAACTTTGAAGATTTTTAATCTCAACCGTATATACGCACGTAAGTGTTACGTAGCGGTAAACTAAGGTGAAGCTATGATCGAAAATATCTCCGCAACAATGCACACTAGAATTATGCGGTTTGTGGCTTACAATTCCCTACCTGGGTACCTTTCAAACGATACAAGTTTGACCCGCCCGAACAACTTTGAAGATTTTTGAATCTCAACCGTATATACGCACGTAAGTGTTACGTAGCGGTAAACTAAGGTGAACCTATGATCGAAAATATCTCCGCAACAATGCACACTAGAATTATGCGGTTTGTGGCTTACAATTCCCTACCTGGTACTTTCAAACGATATCAAGTTTGACCCGCAAAAACAACTTTGAAGATTTCGGAATCTCAACCGTATATACGCACGTAAGTGTTACGTAGCGGTAAACTAAGGTGAACCTATAATCGAAAATATCTCCGCAACAATGCACACTAGAATTATGCGGTTTGTGGCTTACAATTCCCTACCTGGGTACCTTTCAAACGATTCCAAGTTTGACCCGCCCGAATAACTTTGAAGATTTCGGAATCTCAAGCGTATATACGCACGTAAGTGTTACGTAGCGGTAAACTAAGGTGAACCTATGATCGAAAATATCTCCGCAACAATGCACACTAGAATTATGCGGTTTGTGGCTTACAATTCCCTACCTGGGTACCTTTCAAACGATACCAAGTTTGACCCGCCCGAACAACTTTGAAGATTTCGGAATCTCAACCGTATATACGCACGTAAGTGTTACGTAGCGGTAAACTAAGGTGAACCTATGATCGAAAATATCTCCGCAACAATGCACACTAGAATTATGCGGTTTGTGGCTTACAATTCCCTACCTGGGTACCTTTCAAACGATACCAAGTTTGACCCGCCCGAATAACTTTGAAGATTTTTGAATCTCAAGCGTATATACGCACGTAAGTGTTACGTAGCGGTAAACTAAGGTGAAGCTATGATCGAAAATATCTCCGCAACAATGCACACTAGAATTATGCGGTTTGTGGCTTACAATTCCCTACCTGGGTACCTTTCAAACGATACCAAGTTTGACCCGCCCGAATGACTTTGAAGATTTTTGAATCTCAAGCGTATATACGCACGTAAGTGTTACGTAGCGGTAAACTAAGGTGAACCTATGATCGAAAATATCTCCGCAACAATGCACACTAGAATTATGCGGTTTGTGGCTTACAATTCCCTACCTGGGTACCTTTCAAACGATACCAAGTTTGACCCGCCCGAACAACTTTGAAGATTTTCGAATCTCAACCGTATATACGCACGTAAGTGTTACGTAGCGGTAAACTAAGGTGAAGCTATGATCGAAAATATCTCCGCAACAATGCACACTAGAATTATGCGGTTTGTGGCTTACAATTCCCTACCTGGTACCTTTAAACGATACCAAGTTTGACCCGCCCGAATAACTTTGAAGATTTCGGAATGTCAACCGTATATACGCACGTAAGTGTTACGTAGCGGTAAACTAAGGTGAAGCTATGATCGAAAATATCTCCGCAACAATGCACACTAGAATTATGCGGTTTGTGGCTTACAATTCCCTACCTGGGTACCTTTCAAACGATACCAAGTTTGACCCGCCCGAATAACTTTGAAGATTTCGGAATCTCAAGCGTATATACGCACGTAAGTGTTACGTAGCGGTAAACTAAGGTGAAGCTATGATCGAAAATATCTCCGCAACAATGCACACTAGAATTATGCGGTTTGTGGCTTACAATTCCCTACCTGGATACCTTTCAAACGATACCAAGTTTGACCCGCCCGAATAACTTTGAAGATTTCGGAATCTCAACCGTATATACGCACGTAAGTGTTACGTAGCGGTAAACTAAGGTGAACCTATGATCGAAAATATCTCCGCAACAATGCACACTAGAATTATGCGGTTTGTGGCTTACAATTCCCTACCTGGGTACCTTTCAAACGATACCAAGTTTGACCCGCCCGAATAACTTTGAAGATTTCGGAATCTCAACCGTATATACGCACGTAAGTGTTACGTAGCGGTAAACTAAGGTGAAGCTATGATCGAAAATATCTCCGCAACAATGCACACTAGAATTATGCGGTTTGTGGCTTACAATTCCCTACCTGGGTACCTTTCAAACGATACCAAGTTTGACCCGCCCGAATAACTTTGAAGATTTTTGAATCTCAAGCGTATATACGCACGTAAGTGTTACGTAGCGGTAAACTAAGGTGAACCTATGATCGAAAATATCTCCGCAACAATGCACACTAGAATTATGCGGTTTGTGGCTTACAATTCCCTACCTGGATACCTTTCAAACGATACCAAGTTTGACCCGCCCGAACAAATTTGAAGATTTTTGAATCTCAAGCGTATATACGCACGTAAGTGTTACGTAGCGGTAAACTAAGGTGAACCTATGATCGAAAATATCTCCGCAACAATGCACACTAGAATTATGCGGTTTGTGGCTTACAATTCCCTACCTGGATACCTTTCAAACGATACCAAGTTTGACCCGCCCGAATAACTTTGAAGATTTCGGAATCTCAACCGTATATACGCACGTAAGTGTTACGTAGCGGTAAACTAAGGTGAACCTATGATCGAAAATATCTCCGCAACAATGCACACTAGAATTATGCGGTTTGTGGCTTACAATTCCCTACCTGGGTACCTTTCAAACGATACCAAGTTTGACCCGCCCGAATAACTTTGAAGATTTCGGAATCTCAACGTATATACGCACGTAAGTGTTACGTAGCGGTAAACTAAGGTGAAGCTATGATCGAAAATATCTCCGCAACAATGCACACTAGAATTATGCGGTTTGTGGCTTACAATTCCCTACCTGGGTACCTTTAAAACGATATCAAGTTTGACCCGCCCGAAAAACTTTGAAGATTTTTGAATCTCAACCGTATATACGCACGTAAGTGTTACGTAGCGGTAAACTAAGGTGAACCTATGATCGAAAATATCTCCGCAACAATGCACACTAGAATTATGCGGTTTGTGGCTTACAATTCCCTACCTGGATACCTTTCAAACGATACCAAGTTTGACCCGCCCGAATAACTTTGAAGATTTCGGAATGTCAACGGTATATACGCACGTAAGTGTTACGTAGCGGTAAACTAAGGTGAAGCTATGATCGAAAATATCTCCGCAACAATGCACACTAGAATTATGCGGTTTGTGGCTTACAATTCCCTACCTGGGTACCTTTTAAACGATTCCAAGTTTGACCCGACCGAATAACTTTGAAGATTTCGGAATCTCAAGCGTATATACGCACGTAAGTGTTACGTAGCGGTAAACTAAGGTGAACCTATGATCGAAAATATCTCCGCAACAATGCACACTAGAATTATGCGGTTTGTGGCTTACAATTCCCTACCTGGGTACCTTTCAAACGATACCAAGTTTGACCCGACCGAATAACTTTGAAGATTTCGGAATCTCAAGCGTATATACGCACGTAAGTGTTACGTAGCGGTAAAGTATGGTGAACCTATGATCGAAAATATCTCCGCAACAATGCACACTAGAATTATGCGGTTTGTGGCTTACAATTCCCTACCTGGGTACCTTTCAAACGATACCAAGTTTGACCCGCCCGAATAACTTTGAAGATTTCGGAATCTCAAGCGTATATACGCACGTAAGTGTTACGTAGCGGTAAACTAAGGTGAACCTATGATCGAAAATATCTCCGCAACAATGCACACTAGAATTATGCGGTTTGTGGCTTACAATTCCCTACCTGGGTACCTTTTAAACGATTCCAAGTTTGACCCGACCGAATAACTTTGAAGATTTTTGAATCTCAAGCGTATATACGCACGTAAGTGTTACGTAGCGGTAAAGAAGGTGAACTATGATCGAAAATATCTCCGCAACAATGCACACTAGAATTATGCGGTTTGTGGCTTACAATTCCCTACCAGGTGAACTTTCAAACGATACCAAGTTTGACCCGCCCGAATAACTTTGAAGATTTCGTAATGTCAACGTATATACGCACGTAAGAGTTACGTAGCGGTAAACTAAGGTGAAGCTATGATCGAAAATATCTCCGCAACAATGCACACTAGAATTATGCGGTTTGTGGCTTACAATTCCCTACCTGGGTACCTTTCAAACGATACCAAGTTTGACCCGCCCGAATAACTTTGAAGATTTCGGAATCTCAAGCGTATATACGCACGTAAGTGTTACGTAGCGGTAAACTAAGGTGAAGCTATGATCGAAAATATCTCCGCAACAATGCACACTAGAATTATGCGGTTTGTGGCTTACAATTCCCTACCTGGGTACCTTTCAAACGATACCAAGTTTGACCCGCCCGAACAACTTTGAAGATTTTTGAATCTCAAGCGTATATACGCACGTAAGTGTTACGTAGCGGTAAACTAAGGTGAACCTATGATCGAAAATATCTCCGCAACAATGCACACTAGAATTATGCGGTTTGTGGCTTACAATTCCCTACCTGGGTACCTTTCAAACGATACCAAGTTTGACCCGCCCGAATAACTTTGAAGATTTTTGAATCTCAAGCGTATATACGCACGTAAGTGTTACGTAGCGGTAAACTAAGGTGAAGCTATGATCGAAAATATCTCCGCAACAATGCACACTAGAATTATGCGGTTTGTGGCTTACAATTCCCTACCTGGGTACCTTTAAACGATACCAAGTTTGACCCGCCCGAATAACTTTGAAGATTTCGGAATCTCAAGCGTATATACGCACGTAAGTGTTACGTAGCGGTAAACTAAGGTGAACCTATGATCGAAAATATCTCCGCAACAATGCACACTAGAATTATGCGGTTTGTGGCTTACAATTCCCTACCTGGATACCTTTCAAACGATACCAAGTTTGACCCGCCCGAACAACTTTGAAGATTTTCGAATCTCAACCGTATATACGCACGTAAGTGTTACGTAGCGGTAAACTAAGGTGAACCTATGATCGAAAATATCTCCGCAACAATGCACACTAGAATTATGCGGTTTGTGGCTTACAATTCCCTACCTGGGTACCTTTAAACGATTCCAAGTTTGACCCGACCGAATAACTTTGAAGATTTTTGAATCTCAAGCGTATATACGCACGTAAGTGTTACGTAGCGGTAAACTAAGGTGAACCTATGATCGAAAATATCTCCGCAACAATGCACACTAGAATTATGCGGTTTGTGGCTTACAATTCCCTACCTGGATACCTTTCAAACGATACCAAGTTTGACCCGCCCGAATATTCTTGAAGATTTCGGAATCTCAACCGTATATACGCACGTAAGTGTTACGTAGCGGTAAACTAAGGTGAACCTATGATCGAAAATATCTCCGCAACAATGCACACTAGAATTATGCGGTTTGTGGCTTACAATTCCCTACCTGGGTACCTTTCAAACGATACCAAGTTTGACCCGCCCGAATAACTTTGAAGATTTCGGAATCTCAACCGTATATACGCACGTAAGTGTTACGTAGCGGTAAACTAAGGTGAACCTATGATCGAAAATATCTCCGCAACAATGCACACTAGAATTATGCGGTTTGTGGCTTACAATTCCCTACCTGGGTACCTTTCAAACGATATCAAGTTTGACCCGCCCGAACAACTTTGAAGATTTTTGAATCTCAAGCATATATACGCACGTAAGTGTTACGTAGCGGTAAACTAAGATGAACGTATGATCGAAAATATCTCCGCAACAATGCACACTAGAATTATGCGGTTTGTGGCTTACAATTTCCTACCTGGATACCTTTCAAACGATACCAAGTTTGACCCGCCCGAATAACCTTGAAGATTTCGGAATCTCAAGCGTATATACGCACGTAAGTGTTACGTAGCGGTAAACTAAGGTGAACCTATGATCGAAAATATCTCCGCAACAATGCACACTAGAATTATGCGGTTTGTGGCTTACAATTCCCTACCTGGATACCTTTCAAACGATACCAAGTTTGACCCGCCAGAACAACTTTGAAGTTTTTGAATCTCAAGCGTATATACGCACGCAAGTGTTACGTAGCGGTAAACTAAGGTGAAGCTATGATCGAAAATATCTCCGCAACAATGCACACTAGAATTATGCGGTTTGTGGCTTACAATTCCCTACCTGGGTACCTTTCAAACGATACCAAGTTTGACCCGCCAGAACAACTTTGAAGATTTTTTAATCTCAAGCATATCTACGTAAGTGTTACGTAGCGGTAAACTAAGGTGAACCTATGATCGAAAATATCTCCGCAACAATGCACACTAGAATTATGCGGTTTGTGGCTTACAATTCCCTACATGGGTACCTTTCAAACGATATCAAGTTTGACCCGCCCGAACAACTTTGAAGATTTTTGAATCTCAAAGGTATATACGCACGTGTTACGTAGCGGTAAAGTATGGTGAACCTATGATCGAAAATATCTCCGCAACAATGCACACTAGAATTATGCGGTTTGTGGCTTACAATTCCCTACCTGGGTACCTTTCAAACGATACCAAGTTTGACCCGCCCGAACAACTTTGAAGATTTTTGAATCTCAAGCGTATATACGCACGTAAGTGTTACGTAGCGGTAAACTAAGGTGAACCTATGATCGAAAATATCTCCGCAACAATGCCCACTAGAATTATGCGGTTTGTGGCTTACAATTCCCTACCTGGATACCTTTCAAATGATACCAAGTTTGACCCGCCCGAATAACTTTGAAGATTTCGGAATGTCAACCGTATATACGCACGTAAGTGTTACGTAGCGGTAAAGTATGGTGAACCTATGATCGAAAATATCTCCGCAACAATGCACACTAAAATTATGCGGTTTGTGGCTTACGATTCCCTACCTGGATACCTTTCAAACGATACCAAGTTTGACCCGCCCTAGCAACTTTGAAGATTTTTGAATCTCAAGCGTATATACGCACGTAAGTGTTACGTAGCGGTAAAGTAAGGTGAACCTATGATCGAAAATATCTCCGCAACAATGCACACTAGAATTATGCGGTTTGTGGTTTACAATTCCCTATCTGGGGACCTTTCAAACGATACCAAGTTTGACCCGCCCGAATAACTTTGAAGATTTCTGAATCTCAAGCGTATATACGCACGTAAGTGTTACGTAGCGGTAAACTAAGGTGAACCTATGATCGAAAATATCTCCGCAACAATGCACACTAGAATTATGCGGTTTGTGGCTTACAATTCCCTACCAGGTGAACATTCAAACGATACCAAGTTTGACCCGCCCGAATAACTTTGAAGATTTCGTAATCTCAACGGTATATACGCACGTAAGTGTTACGTAGCGGTAAACTAAGGTGAAGCTATGATCGAAAATATCTCCGCAACAATGCACACTAGAATTATGCGGTTTGTGGCTTACAATTCCCTACCTGGGTACCTTTTAAACGATTCCAAGTTTGACCCGACCGAAATAACTTTGAAGATTTCGGAATCTCAACCGTATATACGCACGTAAGTGTTACGTAGCGGTAAACTAAGGTGAACCTATGATCGAAAATATCTCCGCAACAATGCACACTAGAATTATGCGGTTTGTGGCTTACAATTCCCTACCTGGGTACCTTTCAAACGATACCAAGTTTGACCCGCCCGAAAACTTTGAAGATTTTTGAATCTCAAGCGTATATACGCACGTAAGTGTTACGTAGCGGTAAACTAAGGTGAACCTATGATCGAAAATATCTCCGCAACAATGCACACTAGAATTATGCGCTTTGTGGCTTACAATTCCCTACCTGGATACCTTTCAAACGATACCAAGTTTGACCCGCCCGAATAACTTTGAAGATTTCGTAATGTCAACGGTATATACGCACGTAAGTGTTACGTAGCGGTAAACTAAGGTGAAGCTATGATCGAAAATATCTCCGCAACAATGCACACTAGAATTATGCGGTTTGTGGCTTACAATTCCCTACCTGGGTACCTTTTAAACGATTCCAAGTTTGACCCGACCGAATAATAACTTTGAAGATTTCGGAATCTCAAGCGTATATACGCACGTAAGTGTTACGTAGCGGTAAAGTATGGTGAACCTATGATCGAAAATATCTCCGCAACAATGCACACTAGAATTATGCGGTTTGTGGCTTACAATTCCCTACCTGGGTACCTTTCAAACGATACCAAGTTTGACCCGACCGAATAACTTTGAAGATTTCGGAATCTCAAGCGTATATACGCACGTAAGTGTTACGTAGCGGTAAAGTATGGTGAACCTATGATCGAAAATATCTCCGCAACAATGCACACTAGAATTATGCGGTTTGTGGCTTACAATTCCCTACCTGGGTACCTTTTAAACGATTCCAAGTTTGACCCGACCGAATTAATAACTTTGAAGATTTCGGAATCTCAAGCGTATATACGCACGTAAGTGTTACGTAGCGGTAAACTAAGGTGAACCTATGATCGAAAATATCTCCGCAACAATGCACACTAGAATTATGCGGTTTGTGGCTTACAATTCCCTACCTGGGTACCTTTTAAACGATTCCAAGTTTGACCCGACCGAATAACTTTGAAGATTTTTGAATCTCAAGCGTATATACGCACGTAAGTGTTACGTAGCGGTAAAGAATGGTGAACCCATGATCGAAAATATCTCCGCAATAATGCACACTAGAATTATGCGGTTTGTGGCTTACAATTCCCTACCAGGGAACATTCAAACGATACCAAGTTTGACCCGCCCGAATAACTTTGAAGATTTCGTAATGTCAACGGTATATACGCACGTAAGTGTTACGTAGCGGTAAACTAAGGTGAAGCTATGATCGAAAATATCTCCGCAACAATGCACACTAGAATTATGCGGTTTGTGGCTTACAATTCCCTACCTGGGTACCTTTTAAACGATTCCAAGTTTGACCCGACCGAATAACTTTGAAGATTTCGGAATCTCAAGCGTATATACGCACGTAAGTGTTACGTAGCGGTAAACTAAGGTGAAGCTATGATCGAAAATATCTCCGCAACAATGCACACTAGAATTATGCGGTTTGTGGCTTACAATTCCCTACCAGGTGAACATTCAAACGATACCAAGTTTGACCCGCCCGAATAACTTTGAAGATTTCGTAATGTCAACGGTATATACGCACGTAAGAGTTACGTAGCGGTAAACTAAGGTGAAGCTATGATCGAAAATATCTCCGCAACAATGCACACTAGAATTATGCGGTTTGTGGCTTACAATTCCCTACCTGGGTACCTTTCAAACGATATTAAGTTTGACCCGCCCGAATAACTTTGAAGATTTCGGAATCTCAAGCGTATATACGCACGTAAGTGTTACGTAGCGGTAAACTAAGGTGAAGCTATGATCGAAAATATCTCCGCAACAATGCACACTAGAATTATGCGGTTTGTGGCTTACAATTCCCTACCTGGGTACCTTTCAAACGATACCAAGTTTGACCCGCCCGAACAACTTTGAAGATTTTTGAATCTCAAGCGTATATACGCACGCAAGTGTTACGTAGCGGTAAACTAAGGTGAACCTATGATCGAAAATATCTCCGCAACAATGCACACTAGAATTATGCGGTTTGGGCTTACAATTCCCTACCTGGATACCTTTCAAACGATACCAAGTTTGACCCGCCCGAACAACTTTGAAGATTTTCGAATCTCAACCGTATATACGCACGTAAGTGTTACGTAGCGGTAAACTAAGGTGAACCTATGATCGAAAATATCTCCGCAACAATGCACACTAGAATTATGCGGTTTGTGGCTTACAATTCCCTACCTGGGTACCTTTAAACGATACCAAGTTTGACCCGCCCGAATAACTTTGAAGATTTTTGAATCTCAACCGTATATACGCACGTAAGTGTTACGTAGCGGTAAACTAAGGTGAACCTATGATCGAAAATATCTCCGCAACAATGCACACTAGAATTATGCGGTTTGTGGCTTACAATTCCCTACCTGGATACCTTTCAAACGATACCAAGTTTGACCCGCCCGAATAACTTGAAGATTTCGGAATCTCAACCGTATATACGCACGTAAGTGTTACGTAGCGGTAAACTAAGGTGAACCTATGATCGAAAATATTTCCGCAACAATGTACACTAGAATTATGCGGTTTGTGGCTTACAATTCCCTACCTGGGTACCTTTAAACGATTCCAAGTTTGACCCGACCGAATAACTTTGAAGATTTTTGAATCTCAACCGTATATACGCACGTAAGTGTTACGTAGCGGTAAACTAAGGTGAACCTATGATCGAAAATATCTCCGCAACAATGCACACTAGAATTATGCGGTTTGTGGCTTACAATTCCCTACCTGGATACCTTTCAAACGATACCAAGTTTGACCCGCCCGAATATTCTTGAAGATTTCGGAATCTCAACCGTATATACGCACGTAAGTGTTACGTAGCGGTAAACTAAGGTGAACCTATGATCGAAAATATCTCCGCAACAATGCACACTAGAATTATGCGGTTTGTGGCTTACAATTCCCTACCTGGGTACCTTTCAAACGATACCAAGTTTCACCCGCCCGAATAACTTTGAAGATTTCGGAATCTCAACCGTATATACGCACGTAAGTGTTACGTAGCGGTAAACTAAGGTGAACCTATGATCGAAAATATCTCCGCAACAATGCACACTAGAATTATGCGGTTTGTGGCTTACAATTCCCTACCTGGGTACCTTTCAAACGATATCAAGTTTGACCCGCCCGAACAACTTTGAAGATTTTTGAATCTCAAGCATATATACGCACGTAAGTGTTACGTAGCGGTAAACTAAGATGAACGTATGATCGAAAATATCTCCGCAACAATGCACACTAGAATTATGCGGTTTGTGGCTTACAATTTCCTACCTGGATACTTTCAAACGATACCAAGTTTGACCCGCCCGAATAACTTTGAAGATTTCGGAATCTCAAGCGTATATACGCACGTAAGTGTTACGTAGCGGTAAACTAAGGTGAACCTATGATCGAAAATATCTCCGCAACAATGCACACTAGAATTATGCGGTTTGTGGCTTACAATTCCCTACCTGGATACCTTTCAAACGATACCAAGTTTGACCCGCCAGAACAACTTTGAATGTTTTTGAATCTCAAGCGTATATACGCACGCAAGTGTTACGTAGCGGTAAACTAAGGTGAAGCTATGATCGAAAATATCTCCGCAACAATGCACACTAGAATTATGCGGTTTGTGGCTTACAATTCCCTACCTGGGTACCTTTCAAACGATACCAAGTTTGACCCGCCAGAACAACTTTGAAGATTTTTTAATCTCAAGCATATCTACGTAAGTGTTACGTAGCGGTAAACTAAGGTGAACCTATGATCGAAAATATCTCCGCAACAATGCACACTAGATTTATGCAGTTTGTGGCTTACAATTCCCTACATGGGTACCTTTTAAACGATATCAAGTTTGACCCGCCAGAACAACTTTGAAGATTTTTGAATCTCAAAGGTATATACGCACGTGTTACGTAGCGGTAAAGTATGGTGAACCTATGATCGAAAATATCTCCGCAACAATAATGCACACTAGAATTATGCGGTTTGTGGCTTACAATTCCCTACCTGGGTACCTTTCAAACGATACCAAGTTTGACCCGCCCGAACAACTTTGAAGATTTTTGAATCTCAAGCGTATATACGCAGGTAAGTGTTACGTAGCGGTAAACTAAGGTGAAGCTATGATCGAAAATATCTCCGCAACAATGCCCACTAGAATTATGCGGTTTGTGGCTTACAATTCCCTACCTAGATACCTTTCAAATGATACCAAGTTTGACCCGCCCGAATAACTTTGAAGATTTCGGAATGTCAACCGTATATACGCACGTAAGTGTTACGTAGCGGTAAAGTATGGTGAACCTATGATCGAAAATATCTCCGCAACAATGCACACTAAAATTATGCGGTTTGGGGCTTTCGATTCCCTACCTGGATACCTTTCAAACGATACCAAGTTTGACCCGCCCTAGCAACTTTGAAGATTTTTGAATCTCAAGCGTATATACGCACGTAAATGTTACGTAGCGGTAAAGTATGGTGAACCTATGATGAAAATATCTCCGCAACAATGCACACTAGAATTATGCGGTTTGTGGTTTACAATTCCCTATCTGGGGACCTTTCAAACGATACCAAGTTTGACCCGCCCGAATAACTTTGAAGATTTCTGAATCTCAAGCGTATATACGCACGTAAGTGTTACGTAGCGGTAAACTAAGGTGAACCTATGATCGAAAATATCTCCGCAACAATGCACACTAGAATTATGCGGTTTGTGGCTTACAATTCCCTACCAGGTGAACATTCAAACGATAACAAGTTTGACCCGCCCGAATAACTTTGAAGATTTCGTAATGTCAACGGTATATACGCACGTAAGTGTTACGTAGCGGTAAACTAAGGTGAAGCTATGATCGAAAATATCTTCGCAACAATGCACACTAGAATTATGCGGTTTGTGGCTTACAATTCCCTACCTGGGTACCTTTTAAACGATTCCAAGTTTGACCCGACCGAATTAATAACTTTGAAGATTTCGGAATCTCAACCGTATATACGCACGTAAGTGTTACGTAGCGGTAAACTAAGGTGAACATTTGATCGAAAATATCTCCGCAACAATGCACACTAGAATTATGCGGTTTGAGGCTTACAATTCCCTACCTGGGTACCTTTAAAACGATACCAAGTTTGACCCGCCCGAAAAACTTTAAAGATTTTTGAATCTCAAGTGTATATACGCACGTAAGTGTTACGTAGCGGTAAACTAAGGTGAACCTATGATCGAAAATATCTCCGCAACAATGCACACTAGAATTATGCGCTTTGTGGTTTACAATTCCCTACCTGGATACCTTTCAAACGATACCAAGTTTGACCCGCCCGAATAACTTTGAAGATTTCGTAATGTCAACGGTATATACGCACGTAAGTGTTACGTAGCGGTAAACTAAGGTGAAGCTATGATCGAAAATATCTCCGCAACAATGCACACTAGAATTATGCGGTTTGTGGCTTACAATTCCCTACCTGGGTACCTTTTAAACGATTCCAAGTTTGACCCGACCGAATTAATAACTTTGAAGATTTCGGAATCTCAAGCGTATATACGCACGTAAGTGTTACGTAGCGGTAAAGTATGGTGAACCTATGATCGAAAATATCTCCGCAACAATGCACACTAGAATTATGCGGTTTGTGGCTTACAATTCCCTACCTGGGTACCTTTCAAACGATACCAAGTTTCACCCGACCGAATTAATAACTTTGAAGATTTCGGAATCTCAAGCGTATATACGCACGTAAGTGTTACGTAGCGGTAAAGTATGGTGAACCTATGATCGAAAATATCTCCGCAACAATGCACACTAGAATTATGCGGTTTGTGGCTTACAATTCCCTACCTGGGTACCTTTTAAACGATTCCAAGTTTGACCCGACCGAATTAATAACTTTGAAGATTTCGGAATCTCAAGCGTATATACGCACGTAAGTGTTACGTAGCGGTGAACTAAGGTGAACCTATGATTGAAAATATCTCCGCAACAATGTACACTAGAATTATGCGGTTTGTGGCTTACAATTCCCTACCTGGGTACCTTTTAAACGATTCCAAGTTTGACCCGACCGAATAACTTTGAAGATTTTTGAATCTCAAGCGTATATACGCACGTAAGTGTTACGTAGCGATAAAGAATGGTGAACCCATGATCGAAAATATCTCCGCAATAATGCACACTAGAATTATGCGGTTTGTGGCTTACAATTCCCTACCAGGTGAACATTCAAACGATACCAAGTTTGACCCGCCCGAATAACTTTGAAGATTTCGTAATGTCAACGGTATATACGCACGTAAGAGTTACGTAGCGGTAAACTAAGGTGAAGCTATGATCGAAAATATCTCCGCAACAATGCACACTAGAATTATGCGGTTTGTGGCTTACAATTCCCTACCTGGGTACCTTTTAAACGATTCCAAGTTTGACCCGACCGAATAACTTTGAAGATTTCGGAATCTCAAGCGTATATACGCACGTAAGTGTTACGTAGCGGTAAACTAAGGTGAAGCTATGATCGAAAATATCTCCGCAACAATGCACACTAGAATTATGCGGTTTGTGGCTTACAATTCCCTACCAGGTGAACATTCAAACGATACCAAGTTTGACCCGCCCGAATAACTTTGAAGATTTCGTAATGTCAACGGTATATACGCACGTAAGAGTTACGTAGCGGTAAACTAAGGTGAAGCTATGATCGAAAATATCTCCGCAACAATGCACACTAGAATTATGCGGTTTGTGGCTTACAATTCCCTACCTGGGTACCTTTCAAACGATATTAAGTTTGACCCGCCCGAATAACTTTGAAGATTTCGGAATCTCAAGCGTATATACGCACGTAAGTGTTACGTAGCGGTAAACTAAGGTGAAGCTATGATCGAAAATATCTCCGCAACAATGCACACTAGAATTATGCGGTTTGTGGCTTACAATTCCCTACCTGGGTACCTTTCAAACGATACCAAGTTTGACCCGCCCGAACAACTTTGAAGATTTTTGAATCTCAAGCGTATATACGCACGCAAGTTTTACGTAGCGGTAAACTAAGGTGAACCTATGATCGAAAATATCTCCGCAACAATGCACACTAGAATTATGCGGTTTGGAGCTTACAATTCCCTACCTGGATACTTTTCAAACGATACCAAGTTTGACCCGCCCGAATAACCTTGAAGATTTCGGAATCTCAACCGTATATACGCACGTAAGTGTTACGTAGCGGTAAACTAAGGTGAACCTATGATCGATTATCTCCGCAACAATGCACACTAGAATTATGAGAATTGTGGATTACAATTCCCTACCTAGGTACCTTTCAAACGATACCAAGTTTGACCCGCCCGAACAACTTTGAAGATTTTTGAATCTCAAGCATATCTCAAGCATATCTACGTAAGTGTTACGTAGCGGTAAACTAAGGTGAACCTATGATCGAAAATATCTCCGCAACAATGCACACTAGAATTATGCGGTTTGGGGCTTACAATTCCCTACCTGGATACCTTTCAAACGATACCAAGTTTGACCCGCCCGAACAACTTTGAAGATTTTCGAATCTCAACCGTATATACGCACGTAAGTGTTACGTAGCGGTAAACTAAGGTGAACCTATGATCGAAAATATTTCCGCAACAATGTACACTAGAATTATGCGGTTTGTGGCTTACAATTCCCTACCTGGGTACCTTTAAACGATTCCAAGTTTGACCCGACCGAATAACTTTGAAGATTTTTGAATCTCAACCGTATATACGCACGTAAGTGTTACGTAGCGGTAAACTAAGGTGAACCTATGATCGAAAATATCTCCGCAACAATGCACACTAGAATTATGCGGTTTGTGGCTTACAATTCCCTACCTGGATACCTTTCAAACGATACCAAGTTTGACCCGCCCGAATATTCTTGAAGATTTCGGAATCTCAACCGTATATACGCACGTAAGTGTTACGTAGCGGTAAACTAAGGTGAACCTATGATCGAAAATATTTCCGCAACAATGCACACTAGAATTATGCGGTTTGTGGCTTACAATTCCCTACCTGGGTACCTTTAAACGATTCCAAGTTTGACCCGACCGAATAACTTTGAAGATTTTTGAATCTCAACCGTATATACGCACGTAAGTGTTACGTAGCGGTAAACTAAGGTGAAGCTATGATCGAAAATATCTCCGCAACAATGCACACTAGAATTATGCGGTTTGTGGCTTACAATTCCCTACCTGGATACCTTTCAAACGATACCAAGTTTGACCCGCCCGAATATTCTTGAAGATTTCGGAATCTCAACCGTATATACGCACGTAAGTGTTACGTAGCGGTAAACTAAGGTGAACCTATGATCGAAAATATCTCCGCAACAATGCACACTAGAATTATGCGGTTTGTGGCTTACAATTCCCTACCTGGGTACCTTTCAAACGATACCAAGTTTCACCCGCCCGAATAACTTTGAAGATTTCGGAATCTCAACCGTATATACGCACGTAAGTGTTACGTAGCGGTAAACTAAGGTGAACCTATGATCGAAAATATCTCCGCAACAATGCACACTAGAATTATGCGATTTGTGGCTTACAATTCCCTACCTGGGTACCTTTCAAACGATATCAAGTTTGACCCGCCCGAACAACTTTGAAGATTTTTGAATCTCAAGCATATATACGCACGTAAGTGTTACGTAGCGGTAAACTAATGAACGTATGATCGAAAATATCTCCGCAACAATGCACACTAGAATTATGCGGTTTGTGGCTTACAATTTCCTACCTGGATACTTTTCAAACGATACCAAGTTTGACCCGCCCGAATAACCTTGAAGATTTCGGAATCTCAAGCGTATATACGCACGTAAGTGTTACGTAGCGGTAAACTAAGGTGAACCTATGATCGAAAATATCTCCGCAACAATGCACACTAGAATTATGCGGTTTGTGGCTTACAATTCCCTACCTGGATACCTTTCAAACGATACCAAGTTTGACCCGCCAGAACAACTTTGAAGTTTTTGAATCTCAAGCGTATATACGCACGCAAGTGTTACGTAGCGGTAAACTAAGGTGAAGCTATGATCGAAAATATCTCCGCAACAATGCACACTAGAATTATGCGGTTTGTGGCTTACAATTCCCTACCTGGGTACCTTTCAAACGATACCAAGTTTGACCCGCCAGAACAACTTTGAAGATTTTTTAATCTCAAGCATATCTACGTAAGTGTTACGTAGCGGTAAACTAAGGTGAACCTATGATCGAAAATATCTCCGCAACAATGCACACTAGATTTATGCAGTTTGTGGCTTACAATTCCCTACATGGGTACCTTTTAAACGATATCAAGTTTGACCCGCCAGAACAACTTTGAAGATTTTTGAATCTCAAAGGTATATACGCACGTGTTACGTAGCGGTAAAGTATGGTGAACCTATGATCGAAAATATCTCCGCAACAAATAATGCACACTGGAATTATGCGGTTTGTGGCTTACAATTCCCTACCTGGGTACCTTTCAAACGATACCAAGTTTGACCCGCCCGAACAACTTTGAAGATTTTTGAATCTCAAGCGTATATACGCAGGTAAGTGTTACGTAGCGGTAAACTAAGGTGAAGCTATGATCGTAAATATCTCCGCAACAATGCCCACTAGAATTATGCGGTTTGTGGCATACAATTCCCTACCTAGATACCTTTCAAATGATACCAAGTTTGACCCGCCCGAATAACTTTGAAGATTTCGGAATGTCAACCGTATATACGCACGTAAGTGTTACGTAGCGGTAAAGTATGGTGAACCTATGATCGAAAATATCTCCGCAACAATGCACACTAAAATTATGCGGTTTGGGGCTTTCGATTCCCTACCTGGATACCTTTCAAACGATACCAAGTTTGACCCGCCCTAGCAACTTTAAAGATTTTTGAATCTCAAGCGTATATACGCACGTAAATGTTACGTAGCGGTAAAGTATGGTGAACCTATGATGAAAATATCTCCGCAACAATGCACACTAGAATTATGCGGTTTGTGGTTTACAATTCCCTATCTGGGGACCTTTCAAACGATACCAAGTTTGACCCGCCCGAATAACTTTGAAGATTTCTGAATCTCAAGCGTATATACGCACGTAAGTGTTACGTAGCGGTAAACTAAGGTGAACCTATGATCGAAAATATCTCCGCAACAATGCACACTAGAATTATGCGGTTTGTGGCTTACAATTCCCTACCAGGTGAACATTCAAACGATAACAAGTTTGACCCGCCCGAATAACTTTGAAGATTTCGTAATGTCAACGGTATATACGCACGTAAGTGTTACGTAGCGGTAAACTAAGGTGAAGCTATGATCGAAAATATCTTCGCAACAATGCACACTAGAATTATGCGGTTTGTGGCTTACAATTCCCTACCTGGGTACCTTTTAAACGATTCCAAGTTTGACCCGACCGAATTAATAACTTTGAAGATTTCGGAATCTCAAGCGTATATACGCACGTAAGTGTTACGTAGCGGTAAAGTATGGTGAACCTATGATCGAAAATATCTCCGCAACAATGCACACTAGAATTATGCGGTTTGTGGCTTACAATTCCCTACCTGGGTACCTTTCAAACGATACCAAGTTTCACCCGACCGAATTAATAACTTTGAAGATTTCGGAATCTCAAGCGTATATACGCACGTAAGTGTTACGTAGCGGTAAAGTATGGTGAACCTATGATCGAAAATATCTCCGCAACAATGCACACTAGAATTATGCGGTTTGTGGCTTACAATTCCCTACCTGGGTACCTTTTAAACGATTCCAAGTTTGACCCGACCGAATTAATAACTTTGAAGATTTCGGAATCTCAAGCGTATATACGCACGTAAGTGTTACGTAGCGGTGAACTAAGGTGAACCTATGATTGAAAATATCTCCGCAACAATGTACACTAGAATTATGCGGTTTGTGGCTTACAATTCCCTACCTGGGTACCTTTTAAACGATTCCAAGTTTGACCCGACCGAATAACTTTGAAGATTTTTGAATCTCAAGCGTATATACGCACGTAAGTGTTACGTAGCGATAAAGAATGGTGAACCCATGATCGAAAATATCTCCGCAATAATGCACACTAGAATTATGCGGTTTGTGGCTTACAATTCCCTACCAGGTGAACATTCAAACGATACCAAGTTTGACCCGCCCGAATAACTTTGAAGATTTCGTAATGTCAACGGTATATACGCACGTAAGAGTTACGTAGCGGTAAACTAAGGTGAAGCTATGATCGAAAATATCTCCGCAACAATGCACACTAGAATTATGCGGTTTGTGGCTTACAATTCCCTACCTGGGTACCTTTCAAACGATATTAAGTTTGACCCGCCCGAATAACTTTGAAGATTTCGGAATCTCAAGCGTATATACGCACGTAAGTGTTACGTAGCGGTAAACTAAGGTGAAGCTATGATCGAAAATATCTCCGCAACAATGCACACTAGAATTATGCGGTTTGTGGCTTACAATTCCCTACATGGGTACCTTTCAAACGATACCAAGTTTGACCCGCCCGAACAACTTTGAAGATTTTTGAATCTCAAGCGTATATACGCACGTAAGTGTTACGTAGCGGTAAACTAAGGTGAACCTATGATCGAAAATATCTCCGCAACAATGCACACTAGAATTATGCGGTTTGTGGCTTACAATTCCCTACATGGGTACCTTTGAAATGATACCAAGTTTGACCCGCCCGAATAACTTTGAAGATTTCGGAATCTCAAGCGTATATACGCACGTAAGTGTTACGTAGCGGTAAACTAAGGTGAACCTATGATCGAAAATATCTCTGCAACAATGCACACTAGAATTATGCGGTTTGTGGCTTACATTTCCCTACGTGGGTACTTTTCAAACGATATCAAGTTTGACCCGCAAAAACAACTTTGAAGATTTCGGAATCTCAAGCGTATTTACGCACGTAAGTGTTACGTAGCGGTAAACTAAGGTGAACCTATGATCGAAAATATCTCCGCAACAATGCACACTAGAATTATGCGGTTTGTGGCTTACAATTCCCTACCTGGGTACCTTTCAAACGATATCAAGTTTGACCCGCCCGAACAACTTGGAAGATTTTTGAATCTCAAGCATATATACGCACGTTAGTGTTACGTAGCGGTAAACTAAGATGAACCTATGATCGAAAATATATCCGCAACAATGCACACTAGAATTATGCGGTTTGTGGCTTACAATTCCCTACCTGGATACTTTTCAAACGATACCAAGTTTGACCCGCCCGAATAACCTTGAAGATTTCGGAATCTCAAGCGTATATACGCACGTAAGTGTTACGTAGCGGTAAACTAAGGTGAACCTATGATCGAAAATATCTCCGCAACAATGTACACTAGATTTATGCAGTTTGTGGCTTACAATTCCCTACCTGGGTACCTTTCAAACGATATCAAGTTTGACCCGCCAGAACAACTTTGAAGATTTTTGAATCTCAAAGGTATATACGCACGTGTTACGTAGCGGTAAAGTATGGTGAACCTATGATCGAAAATATCTCCGCAACAAATAATGCACACTGGAATTATGCGGTTTGTGGCTTACAATTCCCTACCAGTGTACCTTTCAAACGATACCAAGTTTGACCCGCCCGAACAACTTTGAAGATTTTTGAATCTCAAGCGTATATACGCAGGTAAGTGTTACGTAGCGGTAAACTAAGGTGAAGCTATGATCGTAAATATCTCCGCAACAATGCCCACTAGAATTATGCGGTTTGTGGCATACAATTCCCTACCTAGATACCTTTCAAATGATACCAAGTTTGACCCGCCCGAATAACTTTGAAGATTTCGGAATGTCAACCGTATATACGCACGTAAGTGTTACGTAGCGGTAAACTAAGGTGAAGCTATGATCGAAAATATCTCCGCAACAATGCACACTAGAATTATGCGGTTTGTGGCTTACAATTCCCTACCTAGATACCTTTCAAATGATACCAAGTTTGACCCGCCCGAATAACTTTGAAGATTTCGGAATCTCAAGCGTATATACGCACGTAAGTGTTACGTAGCGGTAAACTAAGGTGAACCTATGATCGAAAATATCTCTGCAACAATGCACACTAGAATTATGCGGTTTGTGGCTTACATTTCCCTACGTGGGTACCTTTCAAACGATATCAAGTTTGACCCGCAAAAACAACTTTGAAGATTTCGGAATCTCAACCGTATATACGCACGTAAGTGTTACGTAGCGGTAAACTAAGGTGAACCTATGATCGAAAATATCTCCGCAACAATGCACACTAGAATTATGCGGTTTGGGGCTTACAATTCCCTACCTGGATACCTTTCAAACGATACCAAGTTTGACCCGCCCGAATAACTTTGAAGATTTCGGAATCTTAAGCCTATACGAACGTAAGTGTTCACGTAAGTGTTACGTAGCGGTAAACTAAGGTGAACCTATATCCGAGAATATCTCCGCAACAATGCACACTAGAATTATGCGGTTTGTGGCTTACAATTCCCTATCTGGGGACCTTTCAAACGATACCAAGTTTGACCCGCCCGAATAACTTTGAAAGTTTCGGAATCTTAAGCCTATACGAACGTAAGTGTTCACGTAAGTGTTACGTAGCGGTAAACTAAGGTGAACCTATATCCGAGAATATCTCCGCAACAATGCACACTAGAATTATGCGGTTTGTGGCTTACAATTCCCTATCTGGGGACCTTTCAAACGATACCAAGTTTGACCCGCCCGAATAACTTTGAAGATTTCGGAATCTCAAGCGTATATACGCACGTAAGTGTTACGTAGCGGTAAACTAAGGGGAACCTATTTCCGAGAATATCTCCGCAACAATGCACACTAGAATTATGCTTTTTGTTGCTTACAATTCCCTATCTGGGGACCTTTCAAACGATACCAAGTTTAACCCGCCCGAATAACTTTGAAGATTTCGGAATCTCAAGCGTATATACGCACGTAAGTCTTACGTAGCGGTAAACTAAGGTGAAGCTATGATCGAAAATATCTCCGCAACAATGCACTCTAGAATTATGCGGTTTGGAGCTTACAATTCCCTACCTGGATACTTTTCAAACGATACCAAGTTTGACCCGCCCGAATAACCTTGAAGATTTCGGAATCTCAACCGTATATACGCACGTAAGTGTTACGTAGCGGTAAACTAAGGTGAACCTATGATCGATTATCTCCGCAACAATGCACACTAGAATTATGAGAATTGTGGATTACAATTCCCTACCTAGGTACCTTTCAAACGATACCAAGTTTGACCCGCCCGAACAACTTTGAAGATTTTTGAATCTCAAGCATATCTCAAGCATATCTACGTAAGTGTTACTTAGCGGTAAACTAAGGTGAACCTATGATCGAAAATATCTCCGCAACAATGCACACTAGAATTATGCGGTTTGGGGCTTACAATTCCCTACCTGGATACCTTTCAAACGATACCAAGTTTGACCCGCCCGAATAACTTTGAAGATTTCGGAATCTTAAGCCTGTACGAACGTAAGTGTTCACGTAAGTGTTACGTAGCGGTAAACTAAGGTGAACCTATATCCGAGAATATCTCCGCAACAATGCACACTAGAATTATGCGGATTGTGGCTTACAATTCCCTATCTGGGGACCTTTCAAACGATACCAAGTTTGACCCGCCCGAATAACTTTGAAGATTTCGGAATCTTAAGCCTATACGAACGTAAGTGTTCACGTAAGTGTTACGTAGCGGTAAACTAAGGTGAACCTATATCCGAGAATATCTCCGCAACAATGCACACTAGAATTATGCGGTTTGTGGCTTACAATTCCCTATCTGGGGACCTTTCAAACGATACCAAGTTTGACCCGCCCGAATAACTTTGAAGATTTTTGAATCTCAAGCGTATATACGCACGTAAGTCTTACGTAGCGGTAAACTAAGGGGAACCTATTTCCGAGAATATCTCCGCAACAATGCACACTAGAATTATGCTGTTTGTTGCTTACAATTCCCTATCTGGGGACCTTTCAAACGATACCAAGTTTAACCCGCCCGAATAACTTTGAAGATTTCGGAATCTCAAGCGTATATACGCACGTAAGTGTTACGTAGCGGTAAACTAAGGTGAAGCTATGATCGAAAATATCTCCGCAACAATGCACACTAGAATTATGCGGGTTGGGGCTTACAATTCCCTACCTGGATACCTTTCAAACGATACCAAGTTTGACCCGCCCGAATAACCTTGAAGATTTCGGAATCTCAACCGTATATACGCACGTAAGTGTTACGTAGCGGTAAACTAAGGTGAACCTATGATCGATTATCTCCGCAACAATGCACACTAGAATTATGAGAATTGTGGATTACAATTCCCTATCTGGGTACCTTTCAAACGATACCAAGTTTGACCCGCCCGAATAACTTTGAAGATTTCGGAATCTTAAGCCTATACGAACGTAAGTGTTCACGTAAGTGTTACGTAGCGGTAAACTAAGGTGAACCTATATCCGAGAATATCTCCGCAACAATGCACACTAGAATTATGCGGTTTGTGGCTTACAATTCCCTATCTGGGTACCTTTCAAACGATACCAAGTTTGACCCGCCCGAATAACTTTGAAGATTTCGGAATCTTAAGCCTATACGAACGTAAGTGTTCACGTAAGTGTTACGTAGCGGTAAACTAAGGTGAACCTATATCCGAGAATATCTCCGCAACAATGCACACTAGAATTATGCGGTTTGTGGCTTACAATTCCCTATCTGGGGACCTTTCAAACGATACCAAGTTTGACCCGCCCGAATAACTTTGAAGATTTCGGAATTTCAAGCGTATATACGCACGTAAGTGTTACGTAGCGGTAAACTAAGGTGGGCCGGAAATTTAACCCTTGGCTGGAATCGCAGAATACCAAGTTTTTAGTGATACCAAGTTCTTCTCACCGGAAGCTCCTTTAAGATTGCGAATCTGCAGCGTATGTACGCGCGTAAGGGTTACGTTATGGTGACAACCTAAAAAATGTCTGAAAATAAGCATAATGTGCCGGTTGGTTTCTTTCATAAAAGACACTTTGATTTGACCCCAAGAGGAGGTCATGGAACTGCAGGAGACGAACAGGAAGTGCCGGTAACAGTATCAAGGCGCAAATTCCCACCGGCCGAAGAAACAACGTAATCAAATTTATACAGTGTCAACACCGATATATTCCTATACCATTCACCACAGTTTCCACATCTTTGTTGTGCACCGAAAAATAAATACGGCCTTTGCAAGTACTTCGGCGCACTATTTTAACACGAACTACTTTTGGGGACGGCGGTCGCGGATAAATACTGTGTTATGCGACCTTGAATGGAGCAGAACACAGTTTTCGGCGTATATATAGGGATTTCTATAGTTAAGGGCCACAAAGCTTCGGCGCGGAAAAAAGATATAGCAGGGTGCACTTTAGGAATACCAAAATCGGATATGTTCCGATATAAATGGATATAACACAATATTTAAACTAGAATTCGGCGACCTCATACCTCCATTAAATATTTAGAGTTTTTTTTTTAATTTCATGCAATAGACCAAGACATTAACATAATCCATGCATGGTGTTGTTACTAACGTACATGTACAATGTCACAATTATTAAATTCCCTTTATTAGTCATAAAGCGGCTTTGCAATCTTTACATAAATTATGCAAATAAGTTCGTCATTACAATATTCAGTATCTGCTTATATTCCACCTATAATAGTTAGCATATGTTACATTTATGGAAGTCCAGTTATTGAAAACAATGGAATTATACAATTTCCTCATTACTTATGCAAACATAACATGTAAATCTATGAACTATGAACATCTTTGCCTAAGCTACCTGCATGCCTAAAATGATGCGTCAATCCTTTTTGCAGTTATCCTCTTTGGAATGTCTCTATAAAAGTGCCAATGTAGTTTAGAAATTAAATGCTAGGGGGCTGAAACTTGGACCACTTTGTCATGACACTGAAGGCTATCGTCCACTCAAATGTCAATACCATATCACGTACGAGACAAGAGATACATAGAGAAAACTGCCATGATAGAATACACTAATTAACTATGAAAATGTGCATTTTGCAAAAATTTTGCATAATTAGTATTTCAGTTTGCACAACATTGTCTGAGGCACCTACATACCAAAAATCAAAAAAATACGTTGTTCCCTTCTTGAGTTATCGTCATTACGAAATGCAGGGTGCCAACACATCTGGTCCGGGCTCTCTTTCCCGACCTGGGGTAACCTAGGTTTAGCCCCTCCTGCGTGTGACGTTTTTACGAAATTACTCCCCAAACTATTCACAGAACTGCAGAAATCATGTACTATACAGGAGGCGGCCATTTTCTTTAAAAACATACCCCACTTGCCATGCGCAGTCCATGAAAAAGTCATTTTACCAATCCATTTATCTACCCTTTTGCTAACTGGGGACTACTTGGTACGGTCCGCCCGTCTGGAAAGTGACGCGTGGGGGTCAGGGAGTCTGACCCGTGGGCCTTGTGGTGAACTGTCAGGTATACAGTTGCGAGGGGTGGAATGAACCAAACCAGGCTGGGGATTTGTAATGGTTCAGATGTTTTTGACAAAAATGTCTCTGCTATCTCAAAACTAGCCGCTAGGGGCCCAAACTTATGTCATTTAATAGATATAGCAATCCGCATGGTTAAGTACTGGCTACGCCTTAAACAGTTAGATTACTCTACTCACCCTTTACAAATAGACGCACTACTCTGTCAACAAAATGTACCTGTAAATAATCATAAGAAAACTTGGCTCCACCATGTTAAACAAATACTTGATGATAATGGTTACTCCTATCTATGGAACTATGATAAGTCTAGAATAGACAATAGAAAAGCGCAAACAATTGATGCGCGTGGATGTCAGCCATACAATCAAATCAACATGGCCTAACGTAAGGTAGCTAACGCATGGAACACATGTGTTATTATCAATGTTAACTGTCTGTTATATTGATATTTACCAAATGGTAACGAGTACGCCACCAACCTCAGACATTACTGTAGTTCTAGTCGGCCAGCAGTCCCGCAATAATCCGTAGAATATCCCGCGCGGAATCCCCAAACTGCGAAAAATATGGCAAAACACGAACAAAGAACCAACCTCCATGAACGAACAACGCAATCCAAATTCCTTGACAAGCACCTGTGATTGACAATGTGTCTTCCTGCACGTGCAGTTTGACAATTTGATTATCAAAATGCAGCCAATCAGCGAAGAGAAGTGTTCAATGATGTCTTCCTATGTCGAGTACTGAAACGACACCATTGGTCACCAATTAGGGCCTACTCTAGATATCGTCCAATTAGATAGCGCGTTTTAGATTAGCCATTAGTATCCCAAATCAAAGTTGATTGGTTAAAAAAAGTCGCGTGATTCTGTCTGATATTTTCCACATGAAGCGCACCGGATTAAATTGCACGCCCAACTTGCTATTATTTGTGTTTCTTTCTCGTGCCGAATCTGAACTACTTACTGACAACAACATATAATCCGTCGGATAGCAGAAAATATACTCAGGTAAGAGCAAGGACGTTATATATAATTTGTCTGACTGGCATTCATAATTTGTTTATGTAAAGAGCAACACGACAGCGACAGATCTAAATTGCGATTTCCTGATGAACTAGCTCTTATTACAGTGTAAAATATTGTCATTTAAAGTGCCACGAGTAGATGATGTTTTGGACGAGTGATATATTAGACAGAACTGCTCAAAAACGTTGCAATTACATTTTTAATCAAATCTTCAGATGTCCCAAATATAGTACAAAACGATGCATCACATACGTACAAATATCGCCATAACCAATCTTGGACAAATCTACCACGCAATCTTATCATGTAGGTCAACACATGCATGTACACCCCCTCTATTCCCAAAATGACAACATAGTACAGTCCAATATATACAAGTTTTCACTTAAGGGTTATTCCATTTTACTCAATACAGAGGGTAGATCCATTGGAGTTTTTAGCTTACTAGATAGTGGTACTAAGACATATACATGTACATGTTACAAATTAAATTTTTTTTGGTCCACATCTTAAAAATGAACTTAAATGTGAAAGACCTCAAACTTGTCGTCTTGTTTTTCCTCTTTTCGAGTAACTTTCAAACTTCAAATATGTAAAGAATGTCTAACGATGTTGTTGTGTAGTACTGTAAATGCATTTAAGTTCGTGGGGATTTAATTTTGCGGTAGCGGGAAAAGGGACTTTTCGCGGTGGATTTAAGTTCGCGGTAACACCATAGACTGCAGTCTAATACCATAATAGAAAAATGTTTGCGGTGGTTTCAATTTCGCGGTGAAGTGGTCACCACGAAAACTGCGAACACTAATCCACCGTGAAAATTTCTGCATTTACAGTAACCTGTAACAAAAGCATGCCAGCAGAACGTATCTGTATCTGTATCTATATAGCCGGTATAACCGCCGTTCGGCGTAACACACCAGCTTCGCAGGCACGCGGCGCGACAGCAGCTGGTTATATTACACCGAACGACCCGTCACACCTAACTTTTGCATATCTACTTGCAAGCGTTCTTTAAAACTACCCAGAGAAGGTGCCCCTACTGTACTTGGTGATAACAAATTCCACTCTGCAATAGTTCTGGGAAAGTACGAATTTTTAACACATCAATCCTAGGTTGGTAACTCTGGTATTTGAAGGCATGACTGTTTCTTGTTCTTTTTTGAGCTGGTATTAGATACTGTAACCATGTAGCGTAGTAACCATGTTTCTTTGTTTTGTCTCCGTCTCAATTACGAATACCTTCGAAAGTCATAAGTTACGTCCGCGAGTCTTTATATGCGTTTAACATTTTAGGAGGTAAAATGTTTTAGGAGGTAAAATGTTACCACAATGGTGACCCCTTATGATAAATTTGGGACCTACAAAATGTACCTGACGTGGTAGCGCTTTGAGAGCATCCCTCTTGTCTCTGGAAACAGTATAACTCAAAACGCCTTGGATGGATCCTTATGTCTGGTGGGTTGGTCAAATTCAATAATGGGCGCGCCGGCTCCCTAGCATCGTTCATATGTACTACACCAGATCTTCCGTTTTTGATATCTCGCGTACTGGACGTCTTTAGGAGTTTTCTGTGTTAAACGGGAAGTTATAGTTCTATGTTTTGGACCCCAAACGACTTTTTTTGGAACTTCAGGGGGCAATTCTTATTAATAAATCAAGAATGTGAAGTCAGATTTCATGATTTCTGGTACCTAGGTAGCATGAATAATACAATTAGACACAAATTATGAAAATCACTAGCTTAATTAATTACCGAATAAATTCATTGTATTTGTTGATAATACTATAAAACTTACACTCCTATGTAAATGAGAAAGAAAGTAATGTCTCGATAGATATGTATTCTTCAAATTATACTTCTTTGCAAAGCTAGAGTTCTACTATATTTTGAACGACTTTCGATCAACTTTGCTATTAACTTGCAGGTTTACATTGTAAATATGAATTAGTAGAAAAATTGACAGAATATTGGATTATTTATCGATCAGTGATTTTTGAAGACACGTAAAACACGTCCTTCCAAATTTCCGATGTCTGCTTAATACATCTTGATCACAGAATGACCTTGCCACGCGCGAGATCACGAGGTCCGAGACTTGTGAGGATCTTCTCCACACACGTACACATACACACGCGCGCGTGCGCGCGTCTCCTGTAATGCAAAGGCAGTTCGCCAGGGTGTGTCTCTTTGTTGACTTTACCAACAGACAGCGGAAAACAGAATCCAAAATAATAAGGGAAAAACCATTTTATTCCCTTTTTTTCGACTTGAAAATCAGAAAATGAAGCCATTTATTCTACAAAATTGCAGCCGTTTTAGCTTGTCATTTAGGAATCCAAGATGTCTTTGAGTCATATGACTCAAACAGATTTTTCAATAGCCAGCCACATTGGATGGATTTCTGCTTTATAAAGGGGCACTTTGAGTCATATGACTCAACACGGAGTCTTTGAGTCACTCGACTCAAGATGGGAAACTTGGAGTCATATGACTCCAGACAGGGCCTTCGAGTCATATGACTCCAGATAGGGCCTTAGAGTCATATGACTCCAGACAGGGCCTTTGAGTCATATGACTCCAGACAGGGCCTTTTAGTCATATGACTCCAGACAGGGCCTTAGAGTCATATGGCTCCAGACAGGGCCTTTGAGTCATATGACTCCAGACAGGGCCTTTGAGTCATATGACTCCAGACAGGGCCTTAGAGTCATATGACTCCAGATTGGGCCTTGGAGTCATATGACTCAAGACGGGTCCTTGGAGTCATATGACTCAACAGTCACTGCACTCACTGACTTCGACTCTGGATAGGGATTTTGAGTCATATGACTCAAGACGTGGCCTTTTTGTCACTTGGCGCGAGCGAGGGAGTGGTTATAGAGTTAATATATAAACCTAACCTTGATGTATTGCTAGTAAGTAAAATGATTCAGCATCACTCAAAGTGAAAACGCATTGCATTTTATGCCAATCCTTATTTAATACAGACTTCATGTAGAGATAACAAAGCTTGGAGATACCAAACGGATTTACTACAGTCCGGTGCAATCCATTCTCTCTAAAATATACAACCTTTGGCCTGCACTTTGACCTCACAAGAAAGAAAAAGCTGCCGTGATGGCAAAAAAAAAACGTCGTACGCATCTTTCCATAGCAATTTGCTCACAACATGACGATTCATAATTCAACAAGAGTTCGTAGACCTCAGGCCTGCATGAAATGTATTGGGTTTCTGTAGACCTATTGTGTATTTTTGCCTTTTTGTCTATGGTACGTGGTTGGAAAAATAAGCTTTTTACCGTGTTGGTTGTGCACCATGCAAAAGTCTGACTCTGAAATTCCATTTTCTGAATTTGTAAGTTTGGACATGGATGAACATTACTTATTTTGGATTTCTTAAGTATGTAACCAACCACAGTACTTTGAAGTTGTTGAGACGCTACCTTTTTTTGTCTCAGATGGCCCATGCACATGTAGTTACTCTGTCACATGATATACTAATATCTTCCTATTTCAATGTACTGACCTAATGCAGCTGCTAAGTCTCCTTGGTTTGTGTTCTTCCAATGATATTCATTAAAGATTTATTTCTGGGGTGTTATTCACTTGACATCGGAATGTTACTTGCATAATTTGACCAATGATACTTTTATCTGTAGTTCCATAGACATTAGACAATATGAATAGTGGTAGCCCCCATGCAGCAGCAACAGTTAGTCCCCAGGGTGGTATGATATTTTCATTCAATCCATCCAACCCAAACCTAAATCTCCTGTAGTATCTAAGCCAAATTTAACAGCACAATTTACTATGAAAAATGTCCTTGTCAATCCCATTTATAGATGGCAAGCTGCTGGCAATGGAAGCTTTGAAATGTTCAGAAGCTGTTGTAGTCAGAGCAAACACCCAGCAAACATCCCCGCAAACCAATGAGCAGTTGCTTAGAAGGGGAATTTCATCATATATTTGCCGCGACAAAATGCAACAAACGATACTGAATTCAAAACAGAACAAAGCTAAGCCTCCACCACTTAACCCTGCCTGTACCATAGATTAAGCAGGCCCAAAAACCAAGCGAATATGACTAGCCCAAAACAACAAATTACCTGTATACAGTATGGAAATGGCATTACCAAAGAACACAAAAGAAACACAGGACAAATCATACACATACCTTTCTCTTATGCCCACACTCTATACAGTTCTCCTCCACATTAGAAAATTGCATCTTCTTCTGTTTAAGTTCAAGTTCAACCATGATTGCCAACAGGGTAAAGGAACTTGTACCGGAACTTAAAACTCAGTACTATACAGCTCTAGAAACACCACAAGAGTAATAAGCAAACTCCAATTATACCTTACCAACAGATATATAATCTTGTACACTCCCGTCATCTGGCAAACTGTCAGTGCCACTAAGTAACCTGATACATTGAAGGTGGCCCAGGCCAGATGATGGTTTACACCCAACCATAATCTGTTTTTAAAACCAAGCAGATATTGGGAGGATGCCCCAACCACACAAAAACAGGGTCAACCTATACAGTATCAAGTTCAAGCACTAGGAGGCCCAAAATCAAACCTGACCACCAGGACACCACAAACAACTCACGTACCAAATAGCAACATAATGGTACCTTGCGTTCCGGAGATACAGCGCACGCCCCGTGCCCGCACAAAAGGTAACCTAAAATGTCAAGTTCAAGCACCAAGGGCGCCAAAATCAAAATTGAGCATTATTCAGCCACCGCCGACACATGTGCCAAATATCATCGCGCCAGCACCAGCCGTTCAGAAGATATAACTCCGGAAACACCCCTCCCGGAAACAAAATTCGACCTGCCGGGTCAAGTTCAAACGCGACAAGGCCCAAAGTCAATCCTAGGCAACAGGCAACAACCCCCCACCCATGCACCAAAAATCGTTGCAATGGCGCGTATCGTTCCGGACACACAGCGCCAAACGTGCCCCAAAAACACAAAAAATGCCACCTTCAATGTCAAGGTCAAGCGCCAGGAGGCCCAAAATCACACCTGAGTGTCAGGCTACCACCCCCAACCCACGTACCAAAAATCGTCGTGCTCGCACCATCCGTTCACGAGATACAGCGCCCTACATCCCCGGCTACCGAAAACTTTCCACCAGCATCAAAACCATACCTGCATACATGCAGGTAAAAAGTGGCCACTTAAGGTATAACATCATTATATTCAATTTCAGGACAGCTGCAGGTTTAACTGTAAGTTTTTTGCAAGGGTATACTTAATGTTACATCACCAACACGTCCACAGTATACGTAGATATGGTTGTACACAGGCGGGAACGATGAAGCAGTCCTAAGGATTCTGGTGAGGTGACAGTTTATAATAAATTCTGCGGTTTCTTATTTTGTCTTCTCCCACGCATCAGGTTACCATATCATGTCCTCTCTTAAAGTCACAATGGTGATTAAATCCCTGAACGGCCGGCTGATCTTGTGGCTTGTAATTTTTTCCCTTGCAAAATGCTGGTTTTAGTGTCTGGCGCATACCACACCAGGCGGAGGTTCTGACGGGCTGGATTGTCTCTGGTCAGACATAGCCCGCGCCAAAACCTGGTCTCGTGTCGCCACAGTCGTTCACCATCCCAGTAAGAACAGCAAAGTCACCAGCCTTGTACTACCTCTTCTGCAAACAAAATGTAAAAAAAAACTGTGTAAGCGGAAATAGCATTCGTGGCGGAAAGCACCTACTAAGCCACCATTTGACATCTCATATCTATGTCACATTTCCATTTCAACGTCTTACAACATTGAGGGGGTGCACGTTGATGCGCCAGAAATACAATGTAGGTTAAGAACATTCAGCGTCTGCAAGATGATGTAATTTAACTTAGCACGCACCTCCTAAACAGCATTCCGTTTTGACTTTTAGTGGGCCCTGTCAGAAAAGAAAGACCGGTTGGAATGCGTGGATCAAAACGGAATTTGTCATTATTATTTTGTCTTTCCACTTTTGATTATATGAATGTTTAATTATACTTTGTATAACTACATATGATTGATAGCGCACTGATACACCTTGAATGAATAACATGATTCGTATCGAGGAACACATTGCGAGTCAAGTAAGTGAGAATAAACATTTATTTTGCAAACAACAGGTAGTTATACTTTCTTCGAAAGTTTCCGTACTACATTTGTTTCACATACTAAAGGAAGCTCCTGCTCGTTAGTTTTCGTCTTGTTGCTGTCAAATACAGGGTTATACTTTTTCTAATGATTTTTTTCAAGTGATGGAACGATGCAGATGTCAAATGTTATTTCTATTTGGAAGTAACCATTAACAAGAAAATCATCCTATCTTGTTACATGTTACTGATGCTCTTAAAATGGTACAAATAAACTTTTATGTATTTGTTTATTTATCTCAAAACAGGAGGGTAGCCCCTTCAATTTTTGAGAGTTGATTTCTAAGGGGGGGGGGGCACACATGTAAAACAAAACAAAACGTGTTACATTCAGTAAGAGTAAAGACAACCAGCGCACAACATACGATAAGTACATGAAAACCGAGGCATCATGAGCAAAATCAAGGTCAAACCAAATATGTCAACAGTGGAATGGAGGTAAGAGTTCAAGGTGCTACATGTGGCATGTTCCTTGTTCGAAGAAGACAATTGGATAATACAATGCTAAGACAACGCAATAACGTTACGTCTTTGGTTGTGATGAGGCCTAAGAAACTCCAATAGTAGAGCGAAACAGACTGTATCTTGTTCTATCTTGCTCCGACAGTTTGTAACAATGTAAGATGAGCTATACGTGCAACGTATCGATGTTTCGAGCATTTAGACTTTGAACTTGATAAAACGTAGTTCTGAACTTGATCGGGACTGGTTATAAGTAGGGCAACAAGAAGCGCACGGAAACATTTCGTCTGGGTGTGATTGTGACGTCACGCGTACACGCTTCCTCTCCACAACTAATGGGATCCCAGTAGAGTAGAGTAGAGTAGAGTAGAGTAGAGTAGAGTAGAGTAGAGTAGAGTAGAGCAAAGTAGTCAAAATATTGAGAAAATATTAATTCTACGACAAGCACGTGTGTGACCAAAGTCTTCAGCTGATAAGCGAATAAATCGGATGTTCATCATTTATATAAATGGTACCTAAAAATTACATATACTGTAGTTATATCTGCTCTAGAACTAACCGTATCGATTTCTTTGCCAGACTTGTGCGATCTTGTGCTCCTTTTCAACGTTTGTAATTTTGTAACGATAGCGATAAATTTTTGAGAAGTGGAGAGATACAAATCCTCAACTTTCAAGCTGGGTCTCAGGAAGTTTTTTTTTCCATCTCGCCAAGTAGATCGTGCATTAATAGGCTATCATCACCTAATCAACCTGTGATTATCGGATACGTGTTTATTATCCACCACAAGCGGGTCTATATGCAGGGGTACGGGGATTAGAATCCCGCTGTCCGCTGGAAGTCACACCCCCTCCCCCGGTAGGCAGATGAAACCCTATCACGGTGACTGAGTCGCCCTGCCAAAAGTTCTCCATTTGGCCAACGTAAGATCACGTAATTGGAGACTTTTTTTTTATACATCCTGCTACAGGCACTATAAAGCACTTGCTAACGGAATGATCCGTCATCTAACTACTACTGGACTACCTGAGTTTGATGGTTAGGATTGTTGACTCAGGACCTAAAAGTTCTAGGCCAAATCCCTGACATGGCTTATCGATGTTCATTACCCATTCATTCGGAATTTCCGAAATGTGCGTTTAACGTTTTTACTCACATGACCCTCACATGACTCACGGGTTAGAATGGGTGACTATCTGCGTTACTTAGGGTGTATTCCTCGAACAGATGTTACTAGTGCGGTCGTGGGCTAGTAGTGGCTGCAATATTTTCTTCTGCCTCTCTCCTCCGTAACATGACACTTAGATGATAATAACGGCGCTCCTAGGCCGGCTCGTTAGGGAGTCGTTCCAAGCCACGAGCAAACAGCAGGGAAATCTCCAAGCAGAGATTCATCACCGGTTATTTTTGTCGTATTCGACTTTGGCGTTTTTCTATCTAATATGTTTTACTACATCAAGAAAATCGAAAGCCTACAACTGTCCAAAAGGAACCGGAGCACATGAAGAAAAAATACAACATAGAAAGTCCTACAAAAATGCCTAAAACGCGTATTATAAAACGGTCGGAGCCGAACCTCTGCTTGGAGGGTGACAGCTGAGCAAATCTCAATGTGATTTCAGTGTATCAAATATTCAGTCTTATGACCCTACCGAGGTACCCTGGGAGCCAGACAGGACCGGGTAGCTAGCGAGTTTTGTTTGGGGACCCAAGGCAGTCAGCCCGCAGATCTAACATTAGTGGCTTGTGGTTGTACTTTTCTCAACCCCCCATCTGAGTAGTGCTCCAGGGGGAAGGAGTTATCGCTACCCTAGATAAACTGTCCTAGCTGCCCGATCCCGGCTGGCTCCCAGGGTACTACCGAGGGTGAACTGACTACACTTGAGTTTGCGGGGAAAATAGGCTAGATGCTTTTACTTTAAAGGGTCCCTAACATAAGGTAGAATCCGTGGACTTAATCGTATTTAACTAATTTCAAGTAATATTATGTAAGTGTAAGAGCATTTGTTTCAAACTCCTGAGTGATGCCTGATAAAAAGTATAAAAGACAACAACCTTTCCCTTCTTTGAGAGTACATTTTTTCTTACACTACCTGTAAAAAATCTCTACAAGAAAGACGTATGTGACATGCCACAAAATACGTGAAAGCCAACTCTGCCAAACATCTGCTTGGCCATTACTAAGTGGGACCAGTCTTTGGGTCCAAGCGCCCGCTGAGTTAGAGTAAATTAGGCTCTTTTGTGGCTTTCTCTAGTAAGGCTTTTTCGCGTCGGGAAGGCTGGTCTGGTTACCAACAAGAAATTAACTAACTTTTAGCTTATACGTCAGATTCTTCTACGCAACCAAAATACGACTAGTTACAGTGACGCTGAACATTGTGATTTGATAGAGCAAGGACTATTTACACTCCTTGATTCGAGCAAATACATGCATACATTTGGATATTCGAACGTGCATGTACATGTACAAGAAAGGGCTGTCAGGTGCCACAAGGATTGGAGAGCAAAAGAGACGGTCCATGCTTTATATCCAAGTTACTTATCAGTGGACATAATTATCTAACAGCACCGAAGGCTTTCTCTTGTGTTGTGAAATCACCGTAGCGTCTGCTTGGAGACGAGAACCCACATGGTGATTTGATTAACAGAGCAGCGATATCCACCGGAGGGATGTTGTTTTCAGGGACTCAACCATGACTAGTCGTATTTTGGTTGCGTAGAAGAATCTGACGTATAAGCTAAAAGTTAGTTAATTTCTTGTTGGTAACCAGACCAGCCTTCCCGACGCGAAAAAGCCTTACTAGAGAAAGCCACAAAAGAGCCTAATTTACTCTAACTCAGCGGGCGCTTGGACCCAAAGACTGGTCCCACTTAGTAATGGCCAAGCAGATGTTTGGCAGAGTTGGCTTTCACGTATTTTGTGGCATGTCACATACGTCTTTCTTGTAGAGATTTTTTACAGGTAGTGTAAGAAAAAATGTACTCTCAAAGAAGGGAAAGGTTGTTGTCTTTTATACTTTTTATCAGGCATCACTCAGGAGTTTGAAACAAATGCTCTTACACTTACATAATATTACTTGAAATTAGTTAAATACGATTAAGTCCACGGATTCTACCTTATGTTAGGGACCCTTTAAAGTAAAAGCATCTAGCCTATTTTCCCCGCAAACTCAAGTGCAGTCAGTACACCCTCGGTAGGGTCATAAGACTGAATATTTGATCCACTGAAATCACATTGAGATTTGCTCAGCTGTCACCCTCCAAGCAGAGGTTTGGCTCCGACCGTTTTATAATACGCGTTTTAGGCATTTTCGTAGGACTTTCTATGTTGTATTTTTTTCGTCATGTGGTCCGGTTCCTTTTGGACAGTTGTAGGCCTTCGATTTTCTTGATGTAGTAAAACATATTAGATAGAAAAACGCCAAAGTCGAATACGACAAAAATAACTGGTGATGAACCTCTGCTTGGAGATTTCCCTGCTGTTTGCTCGTGGCTTGGAACGACTCCCTAACGAGCCGGCCTAGGAGCGCCGTAATTATTATTAAGTGTCATGTTACGGAGGAGGGAGGCAGAAGAAAATATTGCAGCCACTACTAGCCCACGACCGCACTAGTAACATCTGTTCGAGGAATACACCCTAAGTAACGCAGATAGTCACCCATTCTAACCCGTGAGTCATGTGAGGGTCATGTGAGTAAAAACGTTAAACGCACATTTCGGAAATTCCGAATGAATGGGTAATGAACATCGATAAGCCATGTCAGGGATTTGGCCTAAAACTTTTAGGTCCTGAGTCAACAATCCTAACCACCAAACTCAGGTAGTCCAGTAGTAGTTAGATGACGGATCATTCCGTTAGCAAGTGCTTTATAGTGCCTGTAGCAGGATGTATAAAAAAAAGTCTCCAATTACGTGATCTTACGTTGGCCAAATGGAGAACTTTTGGCAGGGCGACTCAGTCACCGTGATAGGGTTTCATCTGCCTGCCGGGGGAGGGGGTGTGACTTCCAGCGGACAGCGGGATTCTAATCCCCGTATCCCTGCATATAGACCCGCTTGTGGTGGATAATAAACACGTATCCGATAATAACAGGTTGATTAGGTGATGATAGCCTATTAATGCACGATCTACTTGGCGAGATGAACAAAAGAAAAACTTCCCGAGACCCAGCTTGAGAGGTGAGGATTTGTATCTCTCCAACTCTCACTAATTATCGCTATCATTACGACGTTGAAAAGGAGCACAAGATCGCACAAGTCTGGCAAAGAAATCGACATGGTTTGTTCTAGAGCAGATATTACTACAGCATATGTAATTTTTAGGTATCATTTAAATAAATATTGGACATCCGATTTATTCGCTTATCAGCTGAAGACTTTGGTCACACACGTGCTTGTCGTAGAATTAAGATTTTCTCAATATTTTGACCCCCTACTTTGCTCTACTCTACTCTACTCTACTCTACTCTACTCTACTCTACTCTACTCTACTCTACTCTACTCTACTCTACTCTACTCATGGGATCCCATTAGTTGTGGAGAGGAGCGTGTACGCGTGACGTCACAATCACACCCAGACGAAATGTTTCCGTGCGCTTCTTGTTGCCCTCCTTATAACCAGTCCCGATCAAGTTCAGAACTACGTTTTATCAAGTTCAAAGTCTAAACATCGAAATGCTCGAAACATCGATACGTTGCACGTATAGCTCATCTTACATTGTTACAAACTGTCGGAGCAAGATAGAACAAGATACAGTCTGTTTCGCTCTACTATTGGAGTTTCTTAGGCCTCATCACAACCAAAGACGTAACGTTATTGCGTTGTCTTAGCATTGTATTATCCAATTGTCTTCTTCGAACAAGGAACATGCCACATGTAGCACCTTGAACTCTTACCTCCATTCCACTGTTGACATATTTGGTTTGACCTTGATTTTGCTCATGATGCCTCGGTTTTCATGTACTTATCGTATGTTGTGCGCTGGTTGTCTTTACTCTTACTGAATGTAACACGTTTTGTTTTGTTTTACATGTGTGCCCCCCCCCCCAAATACATAAATTAAAGTTTCTTTGTACCATATTAAGAGCATCAGTAGCATGTAACAAGATAGGATGATTTTCTTGTTAATGGTTACTTCCAAACATCTACATCGTTTCATCACTTGAAAAAAATCATTAGAAAAAGTATAACCCTGTATTTGACAGCACCAAGACGAAAACTAACGAGCAGGAGCTTCCTTTGGTATGTGAAACAAATGTAGCACGGAAACGTTCGAAGAAAGTATAACTACCTGTTGTTTGCAAAATAAATGTTTATTCTCACTTACTTGACTCGCAATGTGTTCCTCGATACGAATCATGTTATTCATTCAAGGTGTATCAGTGCGCTATCAATCATATGTAGTTATACAAAGTATAATTAAACATTCATATAATCAAAAGTGGAAAGACAAAATAATAAAGACAAATTCCGTTTTGATCCACGCATTCCAACCGGTCTTTCTTTTTTGACAGGGCCCACTAAAAGTCAAAACGGAATGCTGTTTAGGAGGTGCGTGCTAAGTTAAATTGCATCATCTTGCAGACGCTGAATGTTCTTAACCTACATTCTATTTCTCGCGCATCAACGTGCACCCCCTCAATGTTGTAAGACGTTGAAATGAAAATGTGACATAGATATGAGATGTCAAATGGTGGCTTAGTAGGTGCTTTCCGCCACGAATGCTATTTCCGCTTACACAGTTTTTTTTTACATTTTGTTTGCAGAAGAGGTAGTACAAGGCTGGTGACTTTGCTGTTCTTACTGGGATGGTGAACGACTGTGGCGACACGAGACCAGGTTTTGGCGCGGGCTATGTCTGACCAGAGACAATCCAGCCCGTCAGAACCTCCGCCTGGTGTGGTATGCGCCAGACACTAAAACCAGCATTTTGCAAGGGAAAAAATTACAAGCCACAAGATCAGCCGGCCGTTCAGGGATTTAATCACCATTGTGACTTTAAGAGAGGACATGATATGGTAACCTGATGCGTGGGAGAAGACAAAAAAAGAAACCGCAGAATTTATTATAAACTGTCACCTCACCAGAATCCTTAGGACTGCTTCATCGTTCCCGCCTGTGTACAACCATATCTACGTATACTGTGGACGTGTTGGTGATGTAACATTAAGTATACCCTTGCAAAAAACTTACAGTTAAACCTGCAGCTGTCCTGAAATTGAATATAATGATGTTATACCTTTAGTGGCCACTTTTTGAATTATGAATCGTCATGTTGTGAGCAAATTGCTATGGAAATATGCGTACGACGTTTTTTTTTTTGCCATCACGGCAGCTTTTTCTTTCTTGTGAGGTCAAAGTGCAGGTCGTAGGTTGTATATTTTAGAGAGAATGGATTGCACCGGACTTTAGTAAATCCGTTTGGTATCACTAAGCTTTGTTATCTCTACATGAAGTCTGTATTAAATAAGGATTGGCATATAATGCAATGCGTTTTCACTTTGAGTGATGCTGAATCATTTCACTTACTAGCAATACATCAAGGTTAGGTTTATATATTAACTCTATAACCACTCCCTATCTCGAGCCAAGTGTCGCAAAGGTCCCGTTTTGAGTCATATGACTCAAAATCCCTATCCATAGTCGAAGTCAGTGAGTGCAGTGACTGTTGAGTCATATGACTCCAAGGCCCAATCTGGAGTCATATGACTCTAATAGGCCCTGTCTGGAGTCATATGACTCAAAGGCCCTGTCTGGAGTCATATGACTCGAAGGCCCTGTCTGGAGTCATATGACTCAAAGGCCCTGTCTGGAGTCATATGACTCGAAGGCCCTGTCTGGAGTCATATGACTCCAAGTTTCCCATCTTGAGTCGAGTGACTCAAAGACTCCGAGTTGAGTCATTTGACTCAAAGTGCCCCTTTATAATGCAGAAATCCATCCATTGTGGCTGGCTATTGAAAAATCTGTTTGAGTCATATGACTCAAAGACATCTTGGATTCCTAAATGACAAGCTAAAACGGCTGCAATTTTGTAGAATAAATGGCTTCATTTTCTGATTTTCAAGTCGAAAAAAGGGAATAAAATGGTTTTTCCCTTATTATTTTGGATTCTGTTGGAAGTTAAAAGGTTGCACTGTGACGATGAAAAATGGGCAACAAAGTCTTACCTGCGAGGACACTTATGACAAACTAGCCCACTGCTGTTGAATCTTCTCCGTGGTGGAAGTACAACAACAGGCCGAGCTTCTTCTCCGTAAGTGTCAGTAGCTCCGAATCGAAGAGGGAGGGGGGAAGCTCGACTGCGTCCTTGTATTTCGTGTCAAGTTTTCATCACAAAATAAGACAATACGCTGCATTCTTATTTGTAATGTTGACACAGAATCATGCATCAGAAACATGGTTTAAAACTGACTTCATATGGCAATGCAGAAACTATTTTACTGTCTTATTTGCTCAGAAACCTTGAGAAAAAGATTCGAGGTCTCCAGAATTATGTCCGTCGCTTGCGAGCGCCACCTAGCGATCCGAGCAGAAGTGTGTCTTTGGCCGCATAAAAATATCAAAGTTGCTTCATGATAGCGACTGTTCAAAAATCGATACAACATTTTAGCAAAGAGGCTTACTGGTGTGGTGGCACAGCACAGTACATAGCATTCATGGCCACAGCACTGTCGTAAGTCTTTGAATTATGTCGACTTGAACTGATATTGACTGTTCCTTTGACACTTTGGTAGCTTACTTTCTTTTCATAACATCTTGGCCTTGGGTTGCACGTTCAAGTTTCTGCCCGGCAAACTTGATATCAGTAGAAATGTGTCTTAGTGCCTAGTTGAAGGATGATAACCGCTTTTCAATCGGGTGTTTTGTACGCGAGACATTCCTGGTTTTCATGTGTTCTTGACCTAGCACTTTTTTTTCAAATTTACTTTTGGAACAGTCCATTTTTGCATCGGGTGGGATCATATGGTTTGAAAATGCTTTATTTGTGATTGTCATTATATATTTCATACCAAATTCATTTAGCTGTTCGAATGAAATATGGGATATCCACCTGAGATATTGACACTACAAATGAAAGCGTATATGCATATTCGGCATATTCATATTCAAAAGATCTCAATGAAAGAATTAGCCATTGTCATCGAGAAGTTTAACTGAAATTCGAGCAGTTACATTCCAACTATTCAGATAATAAGTACTTTAATTGTAATGTAAAGTAATGCACGCTTTCTTTTTTGACGACATGGGGTCTTATATCAAGCAAGACAACGGTGAAAAAGGAAGTTTCCGGGCCGCCGACTTTTGGGTACATGCGGATATTTTTTGGTAGTTTTAAAACCTCGTGGAAAAGAAAGAAAGTAATTTCTAGTACTCAAATGGCTTTCTAGTGATAAAATTCAAGTGATAAAAGTAACGCACATTTTCTTATTTTGACGTTATGTCGTCTTAAATTATGACAACGGTGAAAATGGAAGTTTCCGTTCCGCCGACTTTTGCGTGCATGCTGTTAATCCAATGCGGTTTAAAGCCGCGTAGAAAAGTAACAAAGTAATTTCTAGTGCTCAAATGGCTTTCTTCTCTCTGTTCATTTGTTGCACTATAAAATTCAAGTGATGAATGCAACGCACACTTTCGTATCTTGGAGTCATATTGTCTTCTATCAAGACAACGGTGAAAAGGGAAGTTTCCAAGCCGCCGACTTTTGCGTGCATGGCAGCATGCGGTTACTCCAATGCGGTTTTAAGGCCTGTAGTAAGGTAACAAAGTACGATCTAGTACTCAAATAGCTTTTCTCTCTCTGTTCACTGGTTGTACTACTATTATTGTGATACATTGATGATATACTAGTAATATGCTAGTTTCTCTTCCATTTCATTTGTTTGTCTTCTGTAGTCGGCAGCTTTTCTATAATTCCGTAAGTCCTCCCTAACACATTCTAGGTGTTGGAATGTGTTAACAATGTCAGGATGTGCATAGCCCTCTGCATGCCTGCTCAATGTATTTCACAACTTTGCTGTGGACTTAGCCTTTCTAAATTCGACTGTTACAGTCAGTGGGCTCTAACAACTTAATGTGCCAATTTCTCACCCATCTCCTTTGCTTGTTTTCTGTAGTCGCGTGCTTTTCTATAAAAGCCTAGCTCCTCCCAAACCAATGCTAGGAATCGGAGTGTTGTCACAATGTCAGGATGTGATGTAGTCAGACCATGCATAGCCTTCTGCATCTGTAGTGCCTGTTCACCGAATTCCACTGCTTTCCAGTGGTCACCAAATCCGAACCGCCAGGCTCCCCCAATACTTAACAGGGCCAAGGCAATGTTAGGGTGTTCCGTGCGTGGAGAGTAGATCGCCTTATATGTGCTCAGTGCCTCTTCATACTGACTGATCGCTTCCTTGTATTCACCAAGTTTCTCCAAGATGGCACCGAGGTTAATAAGCGCAGTTGCCGTGTGGGTATGCTTGTCACCGAGGCATTCTTTAAACATGCCCAGTGCCTGCTGTTTGTAGATTTTTGCACGTTTTGGCTGGTCAGTCAATAGTGCTCCGGTGCCTAGGGTGCTCAGGCAACGTGCAATGTCAGGATGGGACGCAGTCTTTCCGTATACCTTCTTGAACATTTGCAGCGCCAGTTCGGTATACCTGATAGCTTCCTCTGGACTCCCCTGTTCACACCAGGCCATTCCCAGGCGTAGGTAAGAATCTGCAATGTCTGAATGAGCTGTATTTGGACCGTACAAATTCTTCCGCATCTGCAATGCTAATTCTAGGTATTCAATAGCTTTCAGGAATTCCCTCTTATCAAGTAACATGTCGCCGATATTGCTCAGTGAGTTGGCGACACCAGGATGTTCTTTGTTCTTACCGTGTATTTTCTGTCTCATCTCCAATGCCTGCTGGCAATAGCTGAGTGCGTTGCCAATGTCCTCAAGCTTTCTATACGTCAAGCCAAGGTAGTTGAGTGCGTGGGCAATGTAAGAATGTGGTTCGTTCTCTCCATAGATTTTCTTGCACATTTCCAGTCCTTCCTCAAACTTTCTAATGGCTTCGTCAAGATGATTCAAGTAATAATGGGCTGATCCTAGCATGACCATGGATATGGCAATGTCATGATGGTCCGCACTCGGAGCGTAGAAATTTCGGAACGTCTGCAGTGCCATCTCAAAGTAGCCGACTGATTGTTTGTGGTCCCCCAAACTTTGCAAAGCCGATCCCCGGTTGAATAGAACAAATGCTTTTTCCCATGTATCCTTGTCATCATAAGTGTCAAAGACCTCTTCATAGTATTTGATAGCTTTTCTGTAGTTGCCCAGAAACTGGTACATGGACCCGTTTGCCGCTGTGAAGTTGTCAATTAATCTAATGTTTTGCAACAGACGCTTTCCCTTCAGGGAATCCTCTTCATTTGAAAAGAAGTTCTTCAAAGGGATTGCCGTGACGTAAAATCTGAATAGCTGTTTTACGTCAGAAACGTAAAACACCTCCCGTAATGCGTCGGTTTCTTTGTCGGCGTTGTCGTTGGGTGGTGTCATCATTGGTGACAAGGCTGACAGGTTTTCCTTCTGGCCCCTATTGGCAATGTACGTTCTCAGTCTAAGCTCTGCGGAGATGCTGACCAGCACCTTCAAGTGATGTGCGTTCTCAGAGCTTATGACTTCCTTGACTGTCATTTCTTCGATAGTTTTCCATACCGTGGTAGGCACGATGTTCGAGCAGAGAGCCAAACAGTCGACTGCTAGTGACGGGAAACGGTAGATTTGTTTCTTGACGTCCAGCATCGATGCAGTCAGTCCTATCTTCTGGAAGCTTTCCGAGTTCGAATTCTCACGAATGGTCTCCATTGCTAGTTGGTACGCCATTTCCCCATCACCACTCTTTAGTGTCGTGGCCACGAGGTCGGCATAGGCATCCACTAAGACCTGCTCTCCTGTAATCAGACAAACATTTCGCAAAACATCGGGGAGGTGGTATCCCTCTGTTACATACGTCGTGGCGTGCTGCTTCAAAAGGCCGGCCATGCTTGCTGGTGTGCGGATGAGTTCGCTGGGTGCTTCGTTCAAGGTTCCCTGTCTGCCCAGTGGAGTCTTACACGCTTTGGGCATGGACCCGTCAAAGCTGAACCCTCGCGGTGTGACAGAGTCGTAGAACCAGTTGTCCAGAGGGTCGTCTGAGTAGAAGTCATTCAGACTTGTTATCCCCATGGCTGGGAGGATGGTTTCTCCCAGGTTGACCACCTTGAGGTGCAGGTAGTGAGTCAGGCGACGGAAATACGCGATGCTTGCTTCATCTTCCTTCTCTACCAAGATAGCGAACTCCAGGTCCGAGTATGGAGTTACCAGTCCTGTGGCCTGTGAGCCCAAACCTATCATGGCATACTTACAGGGATGGGGACCCATCACTGCGATACACTCATCTACAAGCTGTGCTATGTACACCTTTCTTTCTTTTGCAATTTTCTCAAACAATTCCCTCACTGCGTCAGCTCTCTTCCATTCTATCTCCCTACCTAACTCGCTTTCAAACTCATGTGCATAGGGGTCCATCTCTTTGTCAATGGATTCCATTTCCAGTTTGATTCTATCCCTTAGTTCTTTCAGTAGTTTCTTGTGCCTTTCCGCTTCTTCTTGCTGATTCACGTCCCTCTCTTTGTTTAAGACATGCTTGAGGAATAGCTTTTCCGTTTCTTTGATGCTGTTTTCAAGGGCCTGGCGGTTGTTGCTGACCTCTGACCTAGCTACTGCAGCTTGGTACAGGGCTGACGCCTTGACGAAGTCTGTACCGTCCCCCGTTTTACAGCCTCGCTTTAGGTACACATCGCCCAACTTTTGGATGGGTGGAACTTCCTTTTCATACTGCGAAACAGCTGGATCTGTGGGGTAACAATTGAAACATTGAATATCCTATTACACAGGCTTCAGGAATTTAGTAGTCTTAATTAGGCCATATTTGTTTGGTTATTTGGATGACCTTCGCATACATGCATCAATTTTCATCCGTTACCAAGAAGAAAGATTTTTGACCATACTGTAAACTGTACAAAGCAGCTTTATAATGAACAAAAATAGATATTCAATAGATGCTAATGGATGCTATAATGTAATAGAATACAAGTCAATTTAAGTAGTTATTTTCAGTAAATGTGCACCTTAATGCTGGGTGAGACCGAAAACTTATTGCCGTCACTCCTCATAGCATTTTCTCATTTTGCACCTACATGTATAATCCTATGATTATTGTGCAAATTAACTACGTGTTTTAGATGCCTTTTCTAAAAGTATACCTTTGAGATGTACCAGCTTGAGTGCTGTTGCAAAGTGCTGCTCAGCTGAGTCCAGATCTCCACGCTGTACAGCCTCGTCACCTTTCTGAAGATCCTCTTTGTAAAGACTGTAGACGATACAACATACCACAAAATTAGTTTTTGCAAAACACCCCTGCAGTTCCAAAGTAAGCTCCTAGGGAGCCCAAACCTACAGCATGTCTTTCTTGCATCACAAGCTATCACTGAAAAATCAAAAACATAGCATGTCCAGAACAAAAGATTTTTTAACAAAATGGAAGTTCTGTTGGTGTACGAAGGTCACACACCAGGGGTCCAAAGTTGATTTTGACCTTGTTCTTCCCAACACCAACCCACACATGAAATGTCATCAAAATCTATCCAGTGGCTCAAAAGTTCTCTATGCTGATCACAAATACCACACTCAGACACACCAAAACAATACCTCCATTTTTCATGGAAGTAATAATAACAGGAGATCCATACTGTCTAAGGAGATCAAATCAGACTGATCAATGCGTAGTGCAGAGAAAATTTTAAAATGGATCCAGAAAAAAGTAGCTCATGTGCCACAATCTTTTATTCTTGTAGAGGACTTTTTAGTCATAGGCAAAGCTGTATGATTGGTATCTAGCCACTACCAGGCTTCGTGGATCGTTGATCTAATTGTAGAAATTGGACAGATCGAGTCAATAGTACGCTAAGGGAGTCGGCCGGCCAGTAAAAACATTATCCAAACCACCGTAATGTTTCTACTCGGCCGGCCGGCTCCCATGGCGTACTATGACACTATTTGTCCAATTTCTACAATTATATCACCGATCCACGAAGCCTGGTAGAGGATAGTTGGTATCACTTGGGATTTCAAGTTACCAGGCCAATGTTGACCGAACCAAATGTTGACCGAAGGAGGCCATACATCTAAGGGGTGGTCTAGATATGCGTGTTTGTTTAATAAGTTCAGTTCAGTTCATCCTTCCGGTGACACTATAAAGTTTTTCCAGACGGCTCTGTCACTCATGGCAGGACAGGAGGTCTCCATCTTGGAGGCCAACATCTTCCTCAATCACCCTCTTTTTTAATAAGCAACCACAATATGGAAAAGATTAGGGGTCTTTCAAATTCTGGGTGTGAGTGGGTCAAAACCTACAGTCCTTTGGTCGCATGTAGGAGCCTAGAATCAAGCCTTGTTAGCTTTGGCTAACTCACGAAGCTTCAGGAGACTGGCACAATTGGAGAAATTACTGTCCTATTGAGGCTAGCACCAATTGACAGCCGCTCCAGACCTTTGCAATTTCGCCCCGCCTGTTGTAAGTTTTTTGCAGTTCAGCCCGCCTTCCAGCGAAGAGAACAGTCGACCCAACCAATTGTATATTCACCCCTGAATAGATCTAGAAGTTGCTTGGTTGCAATTTTTACTAGTAAAGTTGTGCTAACTAACACCACTTACCCAGACGTGTCTTCTGGCTTTGTCCCCATGTTGTTTATCAGCAATTGGTCTGCAAGGAATCAATATTTAGTAAATGATTTGCATGTTATTTGCGTACACAATAAAATCACTCACAAACAAGCTTTCGGCCTCTGACCCTTAAATGACCCGAAGCTTACGTCACGTGACCTGAACGAAAGTGTGACGTCAGCAAATGTGTCAAAGTTGCCTGACAGTTGGTATAGGAACCCGTCACATTTGACCGAAGCTGACGTCACACGTCCGTCACACTGAGGTCAAATGTGAGGTTTTGGAGCCAGCTTTTCTCGGAACAAGCTTTGTCTTCTTGAATGGTTTTTAAGTAGACCTTTGTGACTTTCTGCTGTAGAGCAATTTTGAACGTAGGTTTATCATTAGGCCTTATTACAGTGTATTTTGACATATTTTCCTATGGTCAAAGACCAAATACAGTACCGCTTTCGTTGACTCCTTGATCCGGAAAGGCATGTTGCAAAGCAGTAACCACTAACTTTGCTAAATATAAAAGCCTACGTGGGGTAGGGGGTAGCATGCCCGTAGCCAGGGGGGTAGGGTGGTCCTCACAACACATTACGCTGCAGGGTTGGACAAGTCCACTAGTACGATTGCCCCGGGCAAGTGATATTGCTGGTCAGTCATGTCCTACCCGATCGGGCAAGTTTTATTATTTTTCGATGAGCCAGATATATTTTCTATATATATGTACATTGTACACTTTACTTTTTACAGTCATGGCATCAAGCAGTGTTCAACACCAAAAAGAAATGGCCAATAGTAAAAGTTTCATTACTGGAAGTGAAAATACACAGAATTAAAAAAAAATGAATGTACTTGCCCGATATAGGACCGATAAGTGAATTTTAGAAAACCTGTTGAACCCTACGTTGAATTAGGAAGAATCCCCTACTTAATGCGATAGAATCCACCAAGGCAAGTACGCAGAATTTGCTCGCCTCGTAAGGAATTACGTGAGCAAGACGGCTTTTTCTGTGAATAAACATGTACGAGAAATCACAATAAGCTGCCTGCCTAACGCCTATTAAATGGAAATAGGGTATGGCGGATAACTCCAAGTTACATAAGTTTTAGCTTTATGTTAAACAACTATCAGACATTCAATATGAGACTCTGTACACCCATTAAACAGCACACAAAAGGAACCAGACATATCTAATGAGACAATGAAGCATTTGGGTAATAAGATATTCAAATGCGGAAGTCCAATCTCCCTTTGTTGAAAAAAAGTTGCAAGTCACCCCCCCACCCCAAACGTTAACAATACAGAAACTACCAACGCTCGTGGATACCCGCGAAGTGAGGGTAGCTATACAATGCAGGTTACTTACCTCTGCGTTGTGACCACGGTATAACGGCAAAAGACCCCCTAAGCCGTATCAACGATCTGGTATGTCGAAGTCAGTACGACTGACGAACGGTTTATAGTACCAAGAGTTGGAGAAATTCACGGGGTGTAAAGTCTATCATGATGATAGGGGCGCAGGTCAAAGTTCCTCTGTCTACGTGCAGAATTTGGAAATTACATCATCGTCACGAGAGATTACGTTGTATCCATTCTGGTTTCACTTCCGTAGCAACTAGTCTACGTAACATTGGAGGTTTGAGTGAAGTAAGGAGCGCTCCCGGTGCCAGTCATATGGGGACGACAGGCCGGGGACAAGGGACCCGACTATACCATTGTACGTGTGGGGGGGAGAAGTACAGTATTATTGAAGTCACTTCTGCGTCCTCTCGAACACAATTTTGACAAGCTGTTGTCCCCTTTGAAAGATAATAGACGCAATTTCTTAAATTACCACACACCTCTTGTTCTGACAAAGTCGGGACTGTTAGTTTAGGAAAAAAACAACTCTAACAGCGACACCTACCGCCAAATTCTGTCCATTTACACCGGAGTGTCTATGATACCCCCTCCAAGTGACAAATTCGACAGAAAGCAAAGCGCGATGACGTCAGGATGCCATAAAGTTGTCATAATGCGGTCAAGGTAAACCAGGGCTGGTTTTTCACCCAATTAAAAGCTTCATCGACAATGAACTAAACATACAACTTCAACCAAACTGTTTCAATTTTTACACGAGTGTCTATGCTACAAGCAACACATGTAACAGACAGCAAGGCAGAATGACGTCAAGGTACCATAAAGTTAAAATATACGGTCAGAAGGAAGTAGGAGAGGATTTCTCTCTCTAATGACCTTAAAAAAATAATAGACAATAGACAACTAGACATAAAACTTCAACCAAAACTCTTTCCTTACTAAGGGACCTTTTCAAAGATATCATGTTTGCCAGGCCGGAACTTAGTCTGAGCTACAATCGCGACATTAAGACCTGCTGCCGTAAAAGGCGGTGTATCAGAAACAAGGAGCTAGCGGTTGCGACTAAACAGGGCCCATATACTCAAGAATAACTCGAGAAGGAAGTATCGGAATATTTTGCGGTTTTCATCTTTCGATTCCTTACTAAGATACCTTTCCAAAGATACCAAGTTTGTCAGACCAGAACTTTAACCCTAAGCTTCAATCGCAGTCTTAAGTCATCACCCTACCCGTTACCGTGACAGGCGGTGTATCTAAAAAAGGAGCTAGCGGTTGCGACGAAACAGAGCCAATATACTCAAGAATATCTCGGGTAGGAAGTATCCGAATATTTTGCGATTTTCATCTTTCGATTTCTTGCTAAAGGACATTTCCAACGATACCAAGTTTGTCGGGCCGGAACTTAAACCCTAAGCTACAGTCGCAGTCTTAAGTCATCCCCCTACCCGTTGCCGTGACAGGCGGTGTCTGAAAAAAAGGAGCTAGCTGTTGCGCCTTAATAGAACCTATATACACAAAAATATCTCGAGAAGGAAGAATCCTAATGTTTTGCGATTCTCATCGTTCAATTCCTTACAAAGGGAACTTTAAAAAAATACCAAGTGTGCCAGGCCGCAACTCAAACCCTTAGCTACAATCGGCGTCTTAAGTCATCACCCTAACCGTTGCCATAACAGGCGGTGTATGAAAAAAAGAAGCTAGCAGTTGCGCCTAAAAAAGCCCAAATACTCAAGTATATCTCGAGAAGGAAGTATCCTAATATTTTGCAGTTTTCATCTTTCGATTTCTTGCTTAGGGACCTTTACATGCATACCAAGTTTGCCAGGCATTAACTTAAACCCTAAGCAACAAGCGCAGTCTTAAGTCATCACCCTACCCGTTGCCGTGATAGGCGGTGTATCATAAATAGGAGCAAGCGGTTGAGCCTAAACAGGTTCCATATACTCAAGAATATCTCGAGAAGAAAAAATCCGAATATTTTGCGGTTTTCATCTTTCGATTCCTTACTAAGCAACCTTTTGAACCTAACCAAGTTTGCCAGGCCGGAACTTAAACCCTAAGCTACAATCGCGACGTTAAGACATCACCCTACTCGGTGCCGTGAAAGGCGGTGTATTATAAAAAAGAGCTAGCGGTTGCGGACAGGACCCATATACTCAGGAATATCTCAAGAAGAAAGTATCGGAATATTTTGAGATTTTCATCTTTCGATTCCTTCCTAAGCGACCTTTCCAACCATACCAAGTGTGTCGGGCCGGAACTTAAACCCTAAGCTACAATCGCAGTCTTAAGTCATCACCCTACCCGGTGCCATGGCAGGCGGTGTATAAAAAAAGGAGCTAGCGGTTGCGCCCAAATAGACTCCGTTTGCTCAAGAATATCTCGACAAGGACGTATCCAAAAATTTTGCGGTTTTTATCTTTCGATTCCTCACTAAGCAACCTTTCCAACCATACCAAGTGTGTCGGGCCGGAACTTGAAGCCTAAGCTACAATCGCAGCCGTATGTCCCTACCCGGTGCGGTGCCTTGACAGGCGGTGTTTCCAAAAGATCGCTAGCGGTTGCGCCCAAATAGACTCCGTATGCTCAAGAATATATCGACAAGGACATATCCGAAAATTTTGCGGTTTTTACCTTTCGATTCCTCACTAAGCAACCTTTCCAACCATACCAAGTGTGTCGGGCCGGAACTTGAAGCCTAAGCTACAATCGCAGCCGTATGTCCCTACCCGGTGCGGTGCCTTGACAGGCGGTGTTTCCAAAAGATAGCTAGCGGTTGCGCCCAAATAGACTCCGTATGCTCAAGAATATCTCGACAAGGAAGAATCCGAAAATTTTGCGGTTTTTACCTTTCGATTCCTCACTAAGCAACCTTTCCAACCATACCAAGTGTGTCGGGCCGGAACTTGAAGCCTAAGCTACAATCGCAGCCGTATGTCCCTACCCAGTGCCTTGACTGGCGGTGTTTCCAAAAGATAGCTAGCGGTTGCGCCCAAATAAACTCCGTATGCTCAAGAATATCTCGACAAGGACGTATCCGAAAATTTTGCGGTTTTAACCTTTCGATTCCTCACTAAGCAACCTTTCCAACCATACCAAGTGTGTCGGGCCGGAACTTGAAGACTAAGCTACAATCGCAGCCGTATGTCCCTACCCGGTGCGGTGCCTTGACAGGCGGTGTTTCCAAAAGATCGCTAGCGGTTGCGCCCAAATAGACTCCGTATGCTCAAGAATATCTCGACAAGGACATATCCGAAAATTTTACGGTTTTTACCTTTCGATTCCTCACTAAGCAACCTTTCCAACCATACCAAGTGTGTCGGGCCGGAACTTGAAGCCTAAGTACAATCGCAGCCGTATGTCCCTACCCGGTGCGGTGACTTGACAGGCGATGTTTCCAAAAGATCGCTAGCGGTTGCGCCCAAATAGACTCCGTATGCTCAAGAATATCTCGACAAGGACATATCCGAAAATTTTGTTGTTTTTACCTTTCGATTCCTCACTAAGCAACCTTTCTAACCATACCAAGTGTGTCGGGCCGGAACTTGAAGCCTAAGCTACAATCGCAGCCGTATGTCCCTACCCAGTGCCTTGACTGGCGGTGTTTCCAAAAGATAGCTAGCGGTTGCGCCCAAATAGACTCCGTATGCTCAAGAATATCTCGACAAGGAAGAATCCGAAAATTTTGCGGTTTTTACCTTTCGATTCCTCACTAAGCAACCTTTCCAACCATACCAAGTGTGTCGGGCCGGAACTTGAAGCCTAAGCTACAATCGCAGCCGTATGTCCCTACCCGGTGCGGTGACTTGACAGGCGATGTTTCCAAAAGATCGCTAGCGGTTGCGCCCAAATAGACTCAGTATGCTCAAGAATATCTCGACAAGGACATATCCGAAAATTTTGCGGTTTTTACCTTTCGATTCCTCACTAAGCAACCTTTCTAACCATACCAAGTGTGTCGGGCCGGAACTTGAAGCCTAAGCTACAATCGCAGCCGTATGTCCCTACCCAGTGCCTTGACTGGCGGTGTTTCCAAAAGATAGCTAGCGGTTGCGCCCAAATAGACTCCGTATGCTCAAGAATATCTCGACAAGGAAGAATCCGAAAATTTTGCGGTTTTTACCTTTCGATTCCTCACTAAGCAACCTTTCCAACCATACCAAGTGTGTCGGGCCGGAACTTGAAGCCTAAGCTACAATCGCAGCCGTATGTCCCTACCCGGTGCGGTGACTTGACAGGCGATGTTTCCAAAAGATCGCTAGCGGTTGCGCCCAAATAGACTCAGTATGCTCAAGAATATCTCGACAAGGACATATCCGAAAATTTTGCGGTTTTTACCTTTCGATTCCTCACTAAGCAACCTTTCTAACCATACCAAGTGTGTCGGGCCGGAACTTGAAGCCTAAGCTACAATCGCAGCCGTATGTCCCTACCCAGTGCCTTGACTGGCGGTGTTTCCAAAAGATAGCTAGCGGTTGCGCCCAAATAGACTCCGTATGCTCAAGAATATCTCGACAAGGACATATCCGAAAATTTTGCGGTTTTCACCTTTCGATTCCTCACTAAGCAACCTTTCCAACCATACCAAGTGTGTCGGGCCGGAACTTGAAGCCTAAGCTACAATCGCAGCCGTATGTCCCTAACCATGGCAGTGCCTTGACTGGCGGTGTTTCCAAAAGATAGCTAACGGTTGCGCCCAAATAGACTCCGTATGCTCAAGAACATCTCGACAAGGACGTATCCGAACATTTTGCGGTGTTTATCATTCGATTCCTTACTAAGCAACCTTTCCAACCATACCAAGTGTGTCGGGCCGGAACTTGAAGCCTAAGCTACAATCGCAGCCGTATGTCCCTACCCGGTGCTATGCCTTGACTGGCGGTGTTTCCAAAAGATAGCTAACGGTTGCGCCCAAATAGACTCCGTATGCTCAAGAATATCTCGACAAGGACGTATTCGAAAATTTTGCGGTTTTATCATTCTATTCCTCACTAAGCAACCTTTCCAACCATACCAAGTGTGTCGGGCCGGAACTTGAAGCCTAAGCTACAATCGCAGCCGTATGTCCCTACCCGGTGCTATGCCTTGACTGGCGGTGTTTCCAAAAGATAGCTAGCGGTTGCGCCCAAATAGACTCCGTATGCTCAAGAATATCTCGACAAGGACGTATTCGAAAATTTTGCGGTTTTATCATTCTATTCCACACTAAGCAACCTTTCCAACCATACCAAGTGTGTCGGGCCGGAACTTGAAGCCTAAGCTACAATCGCAGCCGTATGTCCCTACCCATGGCAGTGCCATGACTGGCGGTGTTTCCAAAAGATAGCTAGCGGTTGCGCCCAAATAGACTCCGTATGCTCAAGAATATCTCGACAAGGACGTAATCAAAAATTTTGCGGTTTTTACCTTTCGATTCCTCACTAAGCAACCTTTCCAACCATACCAAGTGTGTCGGGCCGGAACTTGAAGCCTAAGCTACAATCGCAGCCGTATGTCCCTACCCAGTGCCTTGACTGGCGGTGTTTCCAAAAGATAGCTAGCGGTTGCGCCCAAATAAACTCCGTATGCTCAAGAATATCTCGACAAGGACGTATCCGAAAATTTTGCGGTTTTTACCTTTCGATTCCTCACTAAGCAACCTTTCCAACCATACCAAGTGTGTCGGGCCGGAACTTGAAGCCTAAGCTACAATCGCAGCCGTATGTCCCTACCCGGTGCGGTGCCTTGACAGGCGGTGTTTCCAAAAGATCGCTAGCGGTTGCGCCCAAATAGACTCCGTATGCTCAAGAATATCTCGACAAGGACATATCCGAAAATTTTACGGTTTTTACCTTTCGATTCCTCACTAAGCAACCTTTCCAACCATACCAAGTGTGTCGGGCCGGAACTTGAAGCCTAAGTACAATCGCAGCCGTATGTCCCTACCCGATGCGGTGACTTGACAGGCGATGTTTCCAAAAGATCGCTAGCGGTTGCGCCCAAATAGACTCAGTATGCTCAAGAATATCTCGACAAGGACATATCCGAAAATTTTGCGGTTTTTACCTTTCGATTCCTCACTAAGCAACCTTTCTAACCATACCAAGTGTGTCGGGCCGGAACTTGAAGCCTAAGCTACAATCGCAGCCGTATGTCCCTACCCAGTGCCTTGACTGGCGGTGTTTCCAAAAGATAGCTAGCGGTTGCGCCCAAATAGACTCCGTATGCTCAAGAATATCTCGACAAGGACGTATCCAAAAATTTTGCGGTTTTTACCTTTCGATTCCTCACTAAGCAACCTTTCCAACCATACCAAGTGTGTCGGGCCGGAACTTTAAGCCTAAGCTACAATCGCAGCCGTATGTCCCTACCCGGTGCTATGCCTTGACTGGCGGTGTTTCCAAAAGATAGCTAGCGGTTGCGCCCAAATAGACTCCGTATGCTCAAGAATATCTCGACAAGGACGTATCCGAAAATTTTGCGGTTTTATCATTCTATTCCTCACTAAGCAACCTTTCCAACCATACCAAGTGTGTCGGGCCGGAACTTGAAGCCTAAGCTACAATCGCAGCCTTATGGCCCTACCCAGTGCCTTGACTGGCGGTGTTTCCAAAAGATAGCCTGCGGTTCCGCCCAAATAGACTCCGTATGCTCAAGAATATCTCGACAAGGACGTTTCCGAAAATTTTGCAGTTTTTACCTTTCGATTCCTTACTAAGCAACCATACCAAGTGTGTCGGGCCGGAACTTGAAGCCTAAGCTATAATCGCAGCCGTATGTCCCTACCCGGTGCTATGCCTTGACTGGCGGTGTTTCCAAAAGATAGCTAACGGTTGCGCCCAAATAGACTCCGTATGCTCAAGAATATCTCGACAAGGACGTATTCGAAAATTTTGCGGTTTTATCATTCTATTCCTCACTAAGCAACCTTTCCAACCATACCAAGTGTGTCGGGCCGGAACTTGAAGCCTAAGCTACAATAGCAGCCGTATGTCCCTACCCATGGCAGTGCCATGACTGGCGGTGTTTCCAAAAGATAGCTAGCGGTTGCGCCCAAATAGACTCCGTATGCTCAAGAATATCTCGACAAGGACGTATCCGAAAATTTTGCGGTTTTTACCTTTCAATTCCTTACTAAGCAAGCTTTCCAACCATACCAAGTGTGTCGGGCCGGAACTTGAAGCCTAAGCTACAATCGCAGCCGTATGTCCCTAACCATGGCAGTGCCTTGACTGGCGGTGTTTCCAAAAGATAGCTAACGGTTGCGCCCAAATAGACTCCGTATGCTCAAGAACATCTCGACAAGGACGTATCCGAACATTTTGCGGTGTTTATCATTCGATTCCTTACTAAGCAACCTTTCCAACCATACCAAGTGTGTCGGGCCGGAACTTGAAGCCTAAGCTACAATCGCAGCCGTATGTCCCTACCCGGTGCTATGCCTTGACTGGCGGTGTTTCCTAAAGATAGCTAACGGTTGCACCCACATAGACCCCGTATGCTCAAGAATATCTCGACAAGGACATATCCGAACATTTTGCGGTGTTTATCATTCGATTCCTTACTAAGCAACCTTTCCAACCATACCAAGTGTGTCGGGCCGGAACTTGAAGCCTAAGCTACAATCGCAGCCGTATGTCCCTACCCGGTGCTATGCCTTGACTGGCGGTGTTTCCAAAAGATAGCTAGCGGTTGCGCCCAAATAGACTCCGTATGCTCAAGAATATCTCGACAAGGACGTATTCGAAAATTTTGCGGTTTTATCATTCTATTCCTCACTAAGCAACCTTTCCAACCATACCAAGTGTGTCGGGCCGGAACTTGAAGCCTAAGCTACAATCGCAGCCTTATGGCCCTACCCAGTGCCTTGACTGGCGGTGTTTCCAAAAGATCGCTAGCGGTTCCGCCCAAATAGACTCCGTATGCTCAAGAATATCTCGACAAGGACGTAATCAAAAATTTTGCGGTTTTTACCTTTCGATTCCACACTAAGCAACCTTTCCAACCATACCAAGTGTGTCGGGCCGGAACTTGAAGCCTAAGCTACAATCGCAGCCGTATATCCCTACCCGGTGCTGTGCCTTGACAGGCGGTGTTACCAAAAGATCGCTAGCGGTTGCGCCCAAATAGACTCCGTATGCTCAAGAATATCTCGACAAGGACATATCCGAAAATTTTGCGGTTTTTACCTTTCGATTCCTCACTAAGCAACCTTTCCAACCATACCAAGTGTGTTGGGCCGGAACTTGAAGCCTAAGCTACAATCGCAGCCGTAAGTCCCTACCCGGTGCAGTGCCTTGACTGGCGGTGTTTCCAAAAGATAGCTAACGGTTGCGCCCAAATAGACTCCGTATGCTCAAGAACATCTCGACAAGGACGTATCCGAACATTTTGCGGTGTTTATCATTCGATTCCTTACTAAGCAACCTTTCCAACCATACCAAGTGTGTCGGGCCGGAACTTGAAGCCTAAGCTACAATCGCAGCCGTATGTCCCTACCCGGTGCTATGCCTTGACTGGCGGTGTTTCCAAAAGATAGCTAACGGTTGCGCCCAAATAGACTCCGTATGCTCAAGAATATCTCGACAAGGACGTATTCGAAAATTTTGCGGTTTTATCATTCTATTCCTCACTAAGCAACCTTTCCAACCATACCAAGTGTGTCGGGCCGGAACTTGAAGCCTAAGCTACAATCGCAGCCGTATGTCCCTACCCGGTGCTATGCCTTGACTGGCGGTGTTTCCAAAAGATAGCTAGCGGTTGCGCCCAAATAGACTCCGTATGCTCAAGAATATCTCGACAAGGACGTATTCGAAAATTTTGCGGTTTTATCATTCTATTCCTCACTAAGCAACCTTTCCAACCATACCAAGTGTGTCGGGCCGGAACTTGAAGCCTAAGCTACAATCGCAGCCTTATGGCCCTACCCAGTGCCTTGACTGGCGGTGTTTCCAAAAGATCGCTAGCGGTTCCGCCCAAATAGACTCCGTATGCTCAAGAATATCTCGACAAGGACGTTTCCGAAAATTTTGCAGTTTTTACCTTTCGATTCCTTACTAAGCAACCATACCAAGTGTGTCGGGCCGGAACTTGAAGCCTAAGCTACAATCGCAGCCGTATGTCCCTACCCGGTGCTATGCCTTGACTGGCGGTGTTTCCAAAAGATAGCTAACGGTTGCGCCCAAATAGACTCCGTATGCTCAAGAATATCTCGACAAGGACGTATTCGAAAATTTTGCGGTTTTATCATTCTATTCCTCACTAAGCAACCTTTCCAACCATACCAAGTGTGTCGGGCCGGAACTTGAAGCCTAAGCTACAATCGCAGCCGTATGTCCCTACCCATGGCAGTGCCATGACTGGCGGTGTTTCCAAAAGATAGCTAGCGGTTGCGCCCAAATAGACTCCGTATGCTCAAGAATATCTCGACAAGGACGTAATCAAAAATTTTGCGGTTTTTACCTTTCGATTCCACACTAAGCAACCTTTCCAACCATACCAAGTGTGTCGGGCCGGAACTTGAAGCCTAAGCTACAATCGCAGCCGTATATCCCTACCCGGTGCTGTGCCTTGACAGGCGGTGTTACCAAAAGATCGCTAGCGGTTGCGCCCAAATAGACTCCGTATGCTCAAGAATATCTCGACAAGGACATATCCGAAAATTTTGCGGTTTTTACCTTTCGATTCCTCACTAAGCAACCTTTCCAACCATACCAAGTGTGTTGGGCCGGAACTTGAAGCCTAAGCTACAATCGCAGCCGTATGTCCCTACCCGGTGCAGTGCCTTGACTGGCGGTGTTTCCAAAAGATAGCTAACGGTTGCGCCCAAATAGACTCCGTATGCTCAAGAACATCTCGACAAGGACGTATCCGAACATTTTGCGGTGTTTATCATTCGATTCCTTACTAAGCAACCTTTCCAACCATACCAAGTGTGTCGGGCCGGAACTTGAAGCCTAAGCTACAATCGCAGCCGTATGTCCCTACCCGGTGCTATGCCTTGACTGGCGGTGTTTCCAAAAGATAGCTAACGGTTGCGCCCAAATAGACTCCGTATGCTCAAGAATATCTCGACAAGGACGTATTCGAAAATTTTGCGGTTTTATCATTCTATTCCTCACTAAGCAACCTTTCCAACCATACCAAGTGTGTCGGGCCGGAACTTGAAGCCTAAGCTACAATCGCAGCCGTATGTCCCTACCCGGTGCTATGCCTTGACTGGCGGTGTTTCCAAAAGATAGCTAGCGGTTGCGCCCAAATAGACTCCGTATGCTCAAGAATATCTCGACAAGGACGTATCCGAAAATTTTGCGGTTTTATCATTCTATTCCTCACTAAGCAACCTTTCCAACCATACCAAGTGTGTCGGGCCGGAACTTGAAGCCTAAGCTACAATCGCAGCCTTATGGCCCTACCCAGTGCCTTGACTGGCGGTGTTTCCAAAAGATAGCCTGCGGTTCCGCCCAAATAGACTCCGTATGCTCAAGAATATCTCGACAAGGACGTTTCCGAAAATTTTGCAGTTTTTACCTTTCGATTCCTTACTAAGCAACCATACCAAGTGTGTCGGGCCGGAACTTGAAGCCTAAGCTACAATCGCAGCCGTATGTCCCTACCCGGTGCTATGCCTTGACTGGCGGTGTTTCCAAAAGATAGCTAACGGTTGCGCCCAAATAGACTCCGTATGCTCAAGAATATCTCGACAAGGACGTATTCGAAAATTTTGCGGTTTTATCATTCTATTCCTCACTAAGCAACCTTTCCAACCATACCAAGTGTGTCGGGCCGGAACTTGAAGCCTAAGCTACAATAGCAGCCGTATGTCCCTACCCATGGCAGTGCCATGACTGGCGGTGTTTCCAAAAGATAGCTAGCGGTTGCGCCCAAATAGACTCCGTATGCTCAAGAATATCTCGACAAGGACGTATCCGAAAATTTTGCGGTTTTTACCTTTCGATTCCTTACTAAGCAAGCTTTCCAACCATACCAAGTGTGTCGGGCCGGAACTTGAAGCCTAAGCTACAATCGCAGCCGTATGTCCCTAAACATGGCAGTGCCTTGACTGGCGGTGTTTCCAAAAGATAGCTAACGGTTGCGCCCAAATAGACTCCGTATGCTCAAGAACATCTCGACAAGGACGTATCCGAACATTTTGCGGTGTTTATCATTCGATTCCTTACTAAGCAACCTTTCCAACCATACCAAGTGTGTCGGGCCGGAACTTGAAGCCTAAGCTACAATCGCAGCCGTATGTCCCTACCCGGTGCGGTGACTTGACAGGCGATGTTTCCAAAAGATCGCTAGCGGTTGCGCCCAAATAGACTCAGTATGCTCAAGAATATCTCGACAAGGACATATCCGAAAATTTTGCGGTTTTTACCTTTCGATTCCTCACTAAGCAACCTTTCTAACCATACCAAGTGTGTCGGGCCGGAACTTGAAGCCTAAGCTACAATCGCAGCCGTATGTCCCTACCCAGTGCCTTGACTGGCGGTGTTTCCAAAAGATAGCTAGCGGTTGCGCCCAAATAGACTCCGTATGCTCAAGAATATCTCGACAAGGACATATCCGAAAATTTTGCGGTTTTCACCTTTCGATTCCTCACTAAGCAACCTTTCCAACCATACCAAGTGTGTCGGGCCGGAACTTGAAGCCTAAGCTACAATCGCAGCCGTATGTCCCTAACCATGGCAGTGCCTTGACTGGCGGTGTTTCCAAAAGATAGCTAACGGTTGCGCCCAAATAGACTCCGTATGCTCAAGAACATCTCGACAAGGACGTATCCGAACATTTTGCGGTGTTTATCATTCGATTCCTTACTAAGCAACCTTTCCAACCATACCAAGTGTGTCGGGCCGGAACTTGAAGCCTAAGCTACAATCGCAGCCGTATGTCCCTACCCGGTGCTATGCCTTGACTGGCGGTGTTTCCAAAAGATAGCTAACGGTTGCGCCCAAATAGACTCCGTATGCTCAAGAACATCTCGACAAGGACGTATCCGAACATTTTGCGGTGTTTATCATTCGATTCCTTACTAAGCAACCTTTCAAACCATACCAAGTGTGTCGGGCCGGAACTTGAAGCCTAAGCTACAATCGCAGCCGTATGTCCCTACCCGGTGCTATGCCTTGACTGGCGGTGTTTCCTAAAGATAGCTAACGGTTGCACCCACATAGACCCCGTATGCTCAAGAATATCTCGACAAGGACATATCCGAACATTTTGCGGTGTTTATCATTCGATTCCTTACTAAGCAACCTTTCCAACCATACCAAGTGTGTCGGGCCGGAACTTGAAGCCTAAGCTACAATCGCAGCCGTATGTCCCTACCCGGTGCTATGCCTTGACAGGCGGTGTTTCCAAAAGATCGCTAGCGGTTGCACCCACATAGACCCCGTATGCTCAAGAATATCTCGACAGGGACATATCCGAAAATTTTGCGATTTTTACCTTTCGATTCCTCACTAAGCAACCTTTCCAACCATACCAAGTGTGTCGGGCCGGAACTTGAAGCCTAAGCTACAATCGCAGCCGTATGTCCCTACCCGGTGCGGTGCCTTGACAGGCGGTGTTTCCAAAAGATCGCTAGCGGTTGCGCCCAAATAGACTCCGTATGCTCAAGAATATCTCGACAAGGACATATCCGAAAATTTTGCGGTTTTTACCTTTCGATTCCTCACTAAGCAACCTTTCCAACCATACCAAGTGTGTCGGGCCGGAACTTGAAGCCTAAGCTACAATCGCAGCCGTATGTCCCTACCCAGTGCCTTGACTGGCGGTGTTTCCAAAAGATAGCTAGCGGTTGCGCCCAAATAGACTCCGTATGTTAAGAATATCTCGACAAGAACATATCCGAAAATTTTGCGGTTTTCACCTTTCGATTCCTCACTAAGCAACCTTTCCAACCATACCAAGTGTGTCGGGCCGGAACTTGAAGCCTAAGTACAATCGCAGCCGTATGTCCCTACCCGGTGCTATGCCTTGACTGGCGGTGTTTCCAAAAGATAGCTAGCGGTTGCGCCCAAATAGACTCCGTATGCTCAAGAATATCTCGACAAGGACGTATCCGAAAATTTTGCGGTTTTTACCTTTCGATTCCTTACTAAGCAACCTTTCCAACCATACCAAGTGTGTCGGGCCGGAACTTGAAGCCTAAGCTACAATCGCAGCCGTATGTCCCTACCCGGTGCGGTGCCTTGACAGGCGGTGTTTCCAAAAGATAGCTAGCGGTTGCGCCCAGATAGACTCCGTATGCTCAAGAATATCTCGACAAGGACGTATCCGGTTTTTATCTTTCGATTCCTTACTAAGCAACCTTTCCAACCATACCAAATGTCTCGGGCCGGAGCTACAATCGCAGCCGTATGTCCCTACCCAGTGCCTTGACTGGCGGTGTTTCCAAAAGATAGCTAGCGGTTGCGCCCAAATAGACTCCGTATGCTCAAGAATATCTCGACAAGGACATATCCGAAAATTTTGCGATTTTTACCTTTCGATTTCTCACTAAGCAACCTTTCCAACCATACCAAGTGTGTCGGGCCGGAACTTGAAGCCTAAGCTACAATCGCAGCCGTATGTCCCTACCCAGTGCCTTGACTGGCGGTGTTTCCAAAAGATAGCTAGCGGTTGCGCCCAAATAGACTCCGTATGCTCAAGAATATCTCGACAAGGACATATCCGAAAATTTTGCGGTTTTTACCTTTCGATTCCTCACTAAGCAACCTTTCCAACCATACCAAGTGTGTCGGGCCGGAACTTGAAGCCTAAGCTACAATCGCAGCCGTATGTCCCTACCCGGTGCGGTGCCTTGACAGGCGGTGTTTCCAAAAGATCGCTAGCGGTTGCGCCCAAATAGACTCCGTATGCTCAAGAATATCTCGACAAGGACATATCCGAAAATTTTGCGATTTTTACCTTTCGATTCCTCACTAAGCAACCTTTCCAACCATACCAAGTGTGTCGGGCCGGAACTTGAAGCCTAAGCTACAATCGCAGCCGTATGTCCCTACCCGGTGCGGTGCCTTGACAGGCGGTGTTTCCAAAAGATCGCTAGCGGTTGCGCCCAAATAGACTCCGTATGCTCAAGAATATCTCGACAAGGACATATCCGAAAATTTTGCGGTTTTTACCTTTCGATTCCTCACTAAGCAACCTTTCCAACCATACCAAGTGTGTCGGGCCGGAACTTGAAGCCTAAGCTACAATCGCAGCCGTATGTCCCTACCCAGTGCCTTGACTGGCGGTGTTTCCAAAAGATAGCTAGCGGTTGCGCCCAAATAGACTCCGTATGCTCAAGAATATCTCGACAAGGACATATCCGAAAATTTTGCGGTTTTTACCTTTCGATTCCTCACTAAGCAACCTTTCCAACCATACCAAGTGTGTCGGGCCGGAACTTGAAGCCTAAGCTACAATCACAGCCGTATGTCCCTACCCGGTGCGGTGCCTTGACAGGCGGTGTTTCCAAAAGATCGCTAGCGGTTGCACCCACATAGACCCCGTATGCTCAAGAATATCTCGACAAGGACGTATCCGAAAATTTTGCGATTTTTACCTTTCGATTCCTCACTAAGCAACCTTTCCAACCATACCAAGTGTGTCGGGCCGGAACTTGAAGCCTAAGCTACAATCGCAGCCGTATGTCCCTACCGGTGCGGTGACTTGACAGGCGATGTTTCCAAAAGATCGCTAGCGGTTGCGCCCAAATAGACTCAGTATGCTCAAGAATATCTCGACAAGGACATATCCGAAAATTTTGCGGTTTTTACCTTTCGATTCCTCACTAAGCAACCTTTCTAACCATACCAAGTGTGTCGGGCCGGAACTTGAAGCCTAAGCTACAATCGCAGCCGTATGTCCCTACCCAGTGCCTTGACTGGCGGTGTTTCCAAAAGATAGCTAGCGGTTGCGCCCAAATAGACTCCGTATGCTCAAGAATATCTCGACAAGGACATATCCGAAAATTTTGCGGTTTTTACCTTTCGATTCCTCACTAAGCAACCTTTCCAACCATACCAAGTGTGTCGGGCCGGAACTTGAAGCCTAAGCTACAATCGCAGCCGTATGTCCCTACCCGGTGCTATGCCTTGACTGGCGGTGTTTCCAAAAGATAGCTAGCGGTTGCGCCCAAATAGACTCCGTATGCTCAAGAATATCTCGACAAGGACGTATTCGAAAATTTTGCGGTTTTTACCTTTCGATTCCTCACTAAGCAACCTTTCCAACCATACCAAGTGTGTCGGGCCGGAACTTGAAGCCTAAGCTACAATCGCAGCCGTATGTCCCTACCCAGTGCCTTGACTGGCGGTGTTTCCAAAAGATAGCTAGCGGTTGCGCCCAAATAGACTCCGTATGCTCAAGAATATCTCGACAAGGACGTTTCCGAAAATTTTGCAGTTTTTACCTTTCGATTCCTTACTAAGCAACCATACCAAGTGTGTCGGGCCGGAACTTGAAGCCTAAGCTACAATCGCAGCCGTATGTCCCTACCCGGTGCTTTGCCTTGACTGGCGGTGTTTCCAAAAGATAGCTAACGGTTGCGCCCAAATAGACTCCGTATGCTCAAGAATATCTCGACAAGGACGTATTCGAAAATTTTGCGGTTTTATCATTCTATTCCTCACTAAGCAACCTTTCCAACCATACCAAGTGTGTCGGGCCGGAACTTGAAGCCTAAGCTACAATCGCAGCCGTATGTCCCTACCCATGGCAGTGCCATGACTGGCGGTGTTTCCAAAAGATAGCTAACGGTTGCGCCCAAATAGACTCCGTATGCTCAAGAACATCTCGACAAGGACGTATCCGAATATTTTGCGGTGTTTATCATTCGATTCCTTACTAAGCAACCTTTCCAACCATACCAAGTGTGTCGGGCCGGAACTTGAAGCCTAAGCTACAATCGCAGCCGTATGTCCCTACCCGGTGCTATGCCTTGACTGGCGGTGTTTCCTAAAGATAGCTAACGGTTGCACCCACATAGACCCCGTATGCTCAAGAATATCTCGACAAGGACATATCCGAAAATTTTGCGGTTTTTACCTTTCGATTCCTCACTAAGCAACCTTTCCAACCATACCTAGTGTGTCGGGCCGGAACTTGAAGCCTAAGCTACAATCGCAGCCGTATGTCCCTACCCGGTGCGGTGCCTTGACAGGCGGTGTTTCCAAAAGATCGCTAGCGGTTGCGCCCAAATAGACTCCGTATGTTAAGAATATCTCGACAAGAACATATCCGAAAATTTTGCGGTTTTCACCTTTCGATTCCTCACTAAGCAACCTTTCCAACCATACCAAGTGTGTCGGGCCGGAACTTGAAGCTTAAGTACAATCGCAGCCGTATGTCCCTACCCGGTGCTATGCCTTGACTGGCGGTGTTTCCAAAAGATAGCTAGCGGTTGCGCCCAAATAGACTCCGTATGCTCAAGAATATCTCGACAAGGACGTATCCGAAAATTTTGCGGTTTTTACCTTTCGATTCCTTACTAAGCAACCTTTCCAACCATACCAAGTGTGTCGGGCCGGAACTTGAAGCCTAAGCTACAATCGCAGCCGTATGTCCCTACCCGGTGCGGTGCCTTGACAGGCGGTGTTTCCAAAAGATCGCTAGCGGTTGCGCCCAAATAGACTCCGTATGTTAAGAATATCTCGACAAGAACATATCCGAAAATTTTGCGGTTTTCACCTTTCGATTCCTCACTAAGCAACCTTTCCAACCATACCAAGTGTGTCGGGCCGGAACTTGAAGCTTAAGTACAATCGCAGCCGTATGTCCCTACCCGGTGCTATGCCTTGACTGGCGGTGTTTCCAAAAGATAGCTAGCGGTTGCGCCCAAATAGACTCCGTATGCTCAAGAATATCTCGACAAGGACGTATCCGAAAATTTTGCGGTTTTTACCTTTCGATTCCTTACTAAGCAACCTTTCCAACCATACCAAGTGTGTCGGGCCGGAACTTGAAGCCTAAGCTACAATCGCAGCCGTATGTCCCTACCCGGTGCGGTGCCTTGACAGGCGGTGTTTCCAAAAGATAGCTAGCGGTTGCGCCCAGATAGACTCCGTATGCTCAAGAATATCTCGACAAGGACGTATCCGGTTTTTATCTTTCGATTCCTTACTAAGCAACCTTTCCAACCATACCAAATGTCTCGGGCCGGAGCTACAATCGCAGCCGTATGTCCCTACCCAGTGCCTTGACTGGCGGTGTTTCCAAAAGATAGCTAGCGGTTGCGCCCAAATAGACTCCGTATGCTCAAGAATATCTCGACAAGGACATATCCGAAAATTTTGCGATTTTTACCTTTCGATTTCTCACTAAGCAACCTTTCCAACCATACCAAGTGTGTCGGGCCGGAACTTGAAGCCTAAGCTACAATCGCAGCCGTATGTCCCTACCCAGTGCCTTGACTGGCGGTGTTTCCAAAAGATAGCTAGCGGTTGCGCCCAAATAGACTCCGTATGCTCAAGAATATCTCGACAAGGACATATCCGAAAATTTTGCGGTTTTTACCTTTCGATTCCTCACTAAGCAACCTTTCCAACCATACCAAGTGTGTCGGGCCGGAACTTGAAGCCTAAGCTACAATCGCAGCCGTATGTCCCTACCCGGTGCGGTGCCTTGACAGGCGGTGTTTCCAAAAGATCGCTAGCGGTTGCGCCCAAATAGACTCCGTATGCTCAAGAATATCTCGACAAGGACATATCCGAAAATTTTGCGATTTTTACCTTTCGATTCCTCACTAAGCAACCTTTCCAACCATACCAAGTGTGTCGGGCCGGAACTTGAAGCCTAAGCTACAATCGCAGCCGTATGTCCCTACCCGGTGCGGTGCCTTGACAGGCGGTGTTTCCAAAAGATCGCTAGCGGTTGCGCCCAAATAGACTCCGTATGCTCAAGAATATCTCGACAAGGACATATCCGAAAATTTTGCGGTTTTTACCTTTCGATTCCTCACTAAGCAACCTTTCCAACCATACCAAGTGTGTCGGGCCGGAACTTGAAGCCTAAGCTACAATCGCAGCCGTATGTCCATACCCGGTGCCTTGACAGGCGGTGTTTTCAAAAGATAGCTAGCGGTTGCGCCCAAATAGACTCCGTATGCTCAAGAATATCTCGACAAGGACGTATCCGAAAATTTTGCGAATTTTATCTTTCTATTCCTTACTAAGCAACCTTTCCAACCATACCAAGTGTGTTGGGCCGGAACTTGAACCCTAAGCTACAATCGCAGTCTTAAGTCCCTACCCGGTGCGGTGCCTTGACAGGCGGTGTTTCCAAAAGATAGCTAGCGGTTGCGCCCAAATAGACTCCGTATGCTCAGGGAATATCTCGACAAGGACGTATCCGAAAATTTTACAGTTTTTATCTTCCTATTCCTCACTAAGCAACCTTTCCAACCATACCAAGTGTGTCGGGCCGGAACTTGAAGCCTAAGCTACAATCGCAGCCGTATGTCCCTACCCAGTGCCTTGACTGGCGCTGTTTCCAAAAGATAGCTAGCGGTTGCGCCCAAATAGACTCCGTATGCTCAAGAATATCTCGACAAGGACGTATCCGAAAATTTTGCGGTTTTTACCTTTCGATTCCTTACTAAGCAACCTTTCCAACCATACCAAATGTGTCGGGCCGGAACTTGAAGCCTAAGCTACAATCGCAGGCGTGTGTCCCTACCCGGTGCGGTGCCTTGACTGGCGCTGTTTCCAAAAGATAGCTAGCGGTTGAGCCCAAATAGACTCCGTATGCTCAAGAATATCTCGACAAGGACGTATCCGAAAATTTTGCGGTTTTTATCTTTCTATTCCTTACTAAGCAACCTTTCCAACCATTCGAGATGTTGATGGATATCGATATGACAATTGTTAACTAGGCGCGTAGTATGTGAAAAGGTAGGTCAAGTTCGAAAATGGTTGATCTGGCTTTTTTTCAATGTGCTGCATCGAGCTTTGTATGTTTTTTTTTTTGACTGCGCTTAGATCTTTTGGTCAGGTTAGGTACGCGTACTGGGTATCATTATGATAAATGCACAACTGATATTTGTGTGCTTTTGATAAAGAGTGGCATAAAGGCCTTTTATCTAAGCTATAGAGAAAACAGGGTGGATGAACCTCTCTTGAACTGGTTTCACAGTTCTCTCCATGGCAGGGTCCAGCGTGTTGTTGTTGATGGAGAACGTTCTGATTGGCTCAATGTTAGCACAGGTGTACTTCAAGGTTCTGTCTTATGTCCTTTACTTTTTCTCATCTATATTCATGGCATGGTGGACGGCTTATCAACACAAGCATTTCTCTTTGCGGACAACAACTCACTAATTGATGTTGTCGAAAATCACATTCTCACATCCTTGAGGCTAGACCCTGAAGAAGTTGTGGATGGATCCGCATTTTCCGCATGATATTTTTGTTTATGTAGACAATTATTGCAATAACTAAACTGGTCTGAGGACAAAGTCTTCATACACTTTATGTATTGTCAATTTATTGTCAAAAGACTTAAAGGCTGTTTTAGATAAAAAGATCAAGACAAAAAGCTGGAGGCCTCAAAAATTTCTATTAAGCTCAGAAATTGTTTTGGACATTCAAAATGCTGAGACATGTACAATAATGTATTTACAAATTAAATGTACCCAAGAACAGTTTCAATCAAAAGTCAATTCATACATTTTGTATATCTATAGTAGTTCATTGATGAAAAAATGGTACATAAAAATTGGAAAATGGTACATAAAAATTGGAATGCACAAAATTACCTAAAGGCAGGCTGTAAAATGTATCCCTAACATTTTGAGACATTTGTAAAAGTTAAAATTTGTAACAAGTAGGGATATATTGCACATCCAAGGAATGGAACACTTGATAGCAACTATTGCACATGGGTGAACAGGTAATACCTAGTATACAAAATGCAAACTTGCATAAAATTGAATGCAAATTATAAAAAAACTACATGTATTACAAAATGTCTAATACCCCAAGATTTAAAACAGTCAGGCAATGTCATTTCTTCTTCTTTCTGGATCCGAGAATGATTTCATCAAGAAAAGAGAAATTGTCTTCCTGATTGGAGCCTACACTGGACTCTTCTTCATGCAACTTTCTGGAACTGTAGCTTGCAGCCTTTCCACAAGTTTTTCTCCTACCAGCGCCCCCTATGATGTCATCTAAGAATGACAGGCTTCCATCTGAAGCTACCGAGTGACTTTCATCATTTTTAGATCCGTCTAATTCCCGCTCAGATTTGTCCCCTTTCTTCTTTCCACTCACAATGTTATCAAGGAACGAAAGCCTATCTATGCTTTGGTTGTTCTTACTTTGTTGTTGAGTTTTAGGATTTTTCTTCCAAGGGCTTCTAGATGTATCACTGCAGACTCTAGTGCTACCTCCTAATGAGTAAGAGGTATCTTGCTCACTGTCTACTACTGAACTGTCTTTTTCCCATTCCCTCCTCTTTGAGTAGATAATGGAATCCAGGAAGGGCTCCTCAGAATCAGACACATCTTCTGCCCCATATCTTTGCCTCTCGTTGACGAATCCTTTTTTCTTTATAACTCGTTTCTCTCCTATAATGGAATCTAGGAAAGAGAAGTCAGTGTCTGTGTCTGTCTTCATTACTTTAGTACGATCAGAACTTGTGACTGGTGAATTTTGTGGATCTCCATTTTTGGCACCACCTCCTAAGAAGTCTGCTGAAGTCCTAAGGCTTGCTTCTTTGTCAGTTACATCTTGAATTCCAGTCAATGTTGAACAACTGATGGATCCCTGGGACTCCGTTTCAATCTCATTATCTTGTCCCCTGGACCTAGGCTTCACATTTCTAAGGAAAGATTAAAAATACAGTCAACGTCAAAAATGAATCAAGTGAAAAATGTCAAAAAAATGGTGTCTGGGTACAGTCTGTTAAGGTTCTGGGTTGGTGTCAAAATTTGACTAGGGTTGGCAAATTAGTGTGGTAATACAACAGAAGTGTGTTGCTCCTATAGTATGATCGTTTTATCTAAGCAGAGTTTTTTTCAATTTCTTCAAAAGCCTGTGGGTTGTATTTTTGTGTCACTGTGGGCAGTTGCTGAGCCAGTGAAGTATTAGTCCATGGCAAGGGTGATGCAATTTCTTTTGCCTGGTGGCCCAAATTATAGCATTTTTCATTCATTTCGAAGTTCATCGGAAAGTAGGAAATGGCTTTCCACTTCCGCCTGACAGTGTCAGCCTTCCTACAAAAAGTATAAGCATACCTTGTTTTGCTGGGTTTAGGAACGCCCATCGTGCACTTTCTTCTTCCTGTGGTGAAGATGTCGTCAAGTAGTTGTGCCACCTCCGTGTCAACTTTGACCTCTGAATTTGTGTCCTCTTTGACCTTGGCATCACTTTTGGCAGTACCTGTCAAAAGCATCACATTGAGAAAAAAAAAAAATAGCTTATTCTGTTGCAAAAATATGTAGATCAATGGTGGATATGAATCACGACAATCCTTTTGTTATTTCTTGTTTCATCTCTCTCCAAGGTTTCTGACAAAAATACCGCAGGCCTGTATTTCCAAAAAAAGTTGCAAGGAGACCTAAACCTATTGGCTCCTTCTTTCAGGCCTAACAAACTATTTGCCAACCAAAAATTAAGACCATACCTGTAGCTTATCCAGAACAAGAGATTAAAATGTAAAAGTGTTTGCTGCTGTACTTAAAGGAAGGCCTTTAGGAGGTAATAAAAAATACTAATTAGAAAACATTTGTGGGCAAATGCATGTCTACCTTCACATGGTTTTGCCTACCAACCTACTGCTGCTTTGTTTATTCTCACTCAAACACAGTCTCATCTACATGGTGACCAGCCTCCCAGTTCTGTCCTGCCACTTACTACAAACAAAATTTAATCAAACACCTGGTGAAAGGTGCGGGGTGTCGTCTGCAACTCTATATCCATGATGACAGCTGTCTAATCCAGGCCACTCACCTTTTTTGTTTGGAGAAGAAAGGAGAAGAAATGGAGCAAAAACAATATGTCTTTCTTCCATGAAGTAAACATAATAACTGTCACATACAATGTAGACGTTTGCATGAAGTACATCTGAACCCTGCCCACCTACCTTTTGTAACAATGGCTTCTTCCTCTGGCTCAGAGACATCTTTCTTTGTAGAGTCTGCATGATGATTTTGATTCTTTGGAAACAGATCCTCATCCTCCTGCCCATTGTTGAGGGACTGATCCTTTGTCTGTGTAAGTATGAGTAAAAAAATCAAAACTGACTATCAAAATGTATATTAAATAGATTATATTTTTGTCTCACTCAATGCCTAAAAATACTTTTAGAAATCAAAGCTTAGATGTAAAGGCAATTGAATTTTACAAAGAAAAAGAAGGGTTTTCGCAAACCTCAAGGAAAGCTATTAATAGTTTTCTGGTACAACAAGGTTGTATAATTTATGTACAGTCAAACCTGCCCAAGACGACCACCCGGGGGACCGGAAAAAAGCGGTCGATTTGGGCAGGTGGTCGCTGAGAAGAGTATTGACTCAAAACATGCCAGATGCAAACTGTAAATTTAACCCCAAGCTTTTATCGAGCTTTTATACGATACAGTGTTTTAAAGCTCAATATTTGTACACTAACGTTTTAGACAGTAAGGGAGCTTTGATGCAGTTACTATACATGCCTATATATAGGAAAAAAAAATCGGGACCGAGAAAAAGTGGTCGAAATGGCCAGGTGGTTGCTGAGAAGAGGTGGTCGCTCGGGCAGGTTTGACTATCTTAGTACCAGCCGATACAATATATTAAATACCCAAACATCAATGTATGGGTACTGTACATGAATAGAGATACTCTAAACTTTGAAACTTTTTTACTTAATATTTTGATTTACTAAAACTGTTATAAGCAACAACAAAGATGTACCTAAACCTCTGTATACATGTACCTGGTGTTTAGCAACACATCCTTAGTGTACTGTATATCAACCAAGAATACAAAACATTACCTTTTGTAATATCTGTTCAGCCATTTGCACCAGTTCTGCCTCACTCATGCAGTACTCTATCCTGTTAGCTTGTGCCGGGCTCTTGCGCTTCCTTTTTCCAGGAGAAATAGAAAGTTCTTTCATCTGAGCATCTTCCGGTGACCTCTTTCTTTCCGTCTTGGGTAACATCCATTGCGGTATGGTTCTCTTAACAGTCTTGGTGGTGCATGTGGAAGATACTGAAGAATAGCTTCTTTTCTCTGGAATAGAAAGATATTAACGTTACAGAATATACTTGTCAGATGACAGTTAAAGGAACAATTATGCTTTCTGAAAACCAACAAAATTTCATTTGTTTGTTGCCGAATTTAAAATCTACAGAGGGTCTTGTGTGTATTTCTCATTATTTTGCAAATCTACCCTTAGGCTATCATATTTAAAGAGGCTTGAGCTCCAAGACCAGGTAACAATAACATTCAAATTTGGTTGATCCCTAAAAATTATGCAATGATCAAGAGTACACTGAGTGCAAATTTTCTCAAATTCTGGCATGCACATTCAAAGCTGTATTTTCTCCGGTGGATGACGAATAAATAGAATACAACATGGCCGGTGTATTCCACATCACCCTTAGTTCCAGCCTTATTGCGGTACCAGCTTTCTTTTATTTGTGCAATCCTACTCATGGTCGGACTGGTACCACGGATAATATACAGTCATGATGTTGTATTTTATATGAATTACAGATTAGTTGGCTGATCACTTGTTCTGCTGTATGTTAGGGGTAAATAAAAAAAACAAGTCTGCCAAACTTACCATTGACAGTAGAAGAGCTAGTTTCTTGTTTGTCTTCTCCATTCCCTGGTATGGGTTGTACCACAACTGGTCTACCACACATCCCTTCTATCTTGCTTTTCTGCTCTTCCAACATCGCAGCATTGTCCTTGTATAAACCCTGCACCTTCTCCAACACAGACAAATCCTTGAAGCAAACCCCATGCACCCTCCCAACACCCCCGACGTTTTTCGTGATGTAACAGACTTGGGGGGTGGAGGAGGTCCCCTCGCCCAGTCGGCAGTGTTCCAAGGCTTCTTGGTAGAGAGGGATGGAGGGTGGGGGTGCGGGTGTGTCTGGTGTCACTAGCTTCATGGATTGGAGTGTCGGAGGGATTTCTGCATTCACGGACTTTGGTACCAATAAGACCTATAACAAGCAGGGTAAAAAGAAATTATACATGTTAAAACAATGATTTAAAAAAAAATGTTGAAATCTTAGTCTTAAGAATGAAGGTTTGTTAGAATTTCTTTAATTTTTGCATTAATTTCACGGAGTACTGCCATAGCAACATTCTTCTAAAATTATCCAGCAGGCACACAGAGCAACGGATTTCAGGGCATGTCGCTAGGGGTTTAGCCTATTAGCTACCATGCGGTACTCTGGAATTCAGGTGTCAGGAACCTATGCAACAGTATGATAAAAATACTGCATACTACAACTAAACTACATGTAAACATGTGCTATTAGATTAATACAACATCACTTCAATTTATAGAAAACGGTGTAACAGTCATACCATTCTGGGCCGTGCCACCAGCCTGTCCCCACCAATGTTCCTCATTCCTACAGCTTCAGCACTCCTTCTGTGGTTGGACGACTGCCAAATGTACAGGCTGGACTGAAGACACCAAATACATAATTACATTTCATATATCAAATATCCATTTCATTACAAATCCACCTGTTGTTACAGTAATAACGAACCGGGGTTCTAGCCTGGATTTATTTTTATTAGCGTAATTGCAATGGCAAGGTAGTGACACCACAGTATGCTAAAAATACACTTGCTAGAACCCAGGCATGCATTTTGAATAAAACTTTATCTCTGGGTAGAGTATAATAAATATAATTTAGTTTTGTTAACATTACGTCCAGTATGTACCTGGTGAAACAAGTTGAGGCAGTGGCTAAGCTGTAACCATGCCAACAAGCCTGGCTCCGGGGGACGACTGAAAGGTCCGGATGCCTCCACGTCAACGATTTGTACAAAATACACCACATTCTCTGTAAACTGAAGCATAAAAATACAGGCTGAATACTTATAATTAGAAACGATACAGTATCAGTATTAGCAGAAACGATACAGTACACAGAACAATACTGCAACAGTGAAGGTCATTTTAGGTATGATGTTCCATGGTCCATGTGTCATCATGGTTCTAGGGCTCTTTATGCAAATTTCAGGCAGTTATGCACCGAATTATAACTTGAGGTCAAACTTACTGAAAGAAGTCCATTTGATGATCTTAAAAGCTAGCAAAATTTAATAAGTTTGTTCAATGACAATATACATGTATAACATCCTTTTTGTAGCCCTTTGGGATCAAAATATTGTTTCACAGCAAGGATGGTAGGATATTTGTTAAAATAGTTACAGACCTCTTGACACAATGATGTCATGACAGATTTCAGGTGGATGGTCTGTTGACTACTGGTGCTTCCATGTGTGCCTGTAAAGATGAAATCAGGCAGATTTTTCCCTTTTGCATATTGTATCTTTCATTGTTTTTCTATATGTTAACTTATGAAGATTAGACAGACAGGTAAAGAGTACAGTGGATTCCAATTATTCGTATTACGCCTTTTTGGATAATTCGGGTAATTGCATAGAATTGCAAAATCCCAAACCATTTGCCATTCATTCTATTGTATAAGGCTTCGCAGAATTGGATAACCCACGGTCAAATTATAGCGAATAAAATGGGAAAATATACGCTAAAACTTACAAAACGAGGCCAAAATCAACCAACAACTGTATGTATGAAGGCATTAAAGCATGAAAAGGACCGTAAGATAGGTAGATTCCACAGAAAATCTTGCTGATACCGCTGTGGTAGCATGCGAAAATTGGTTAGGCGCCATTATGATAGGTTGCCGCAAGGCATGATGGGCGGTCGTCATGGGAACGTCAACACGCTTTTGAGTTCATATTTCCCCTTCAGACAACGTCTAAACTTGGTTTACCCTACAAAATGTGTTTTTACATATCCACTGTCTCATTATTGAGCTGATTTCGGCTGCACTACGTAGATTTTTACAGCGCACGTAACGCAACAGGGTCAATGAACTGTGATTTTGCAATCAGCCGCATTGAATGGCAGGATATCTCAAGCCACGCTGCGACGCCATTTTAATTGTTTTGAAAGTAAAATTTTCCGTCTACCAGAGCGAAAGACGGCGTCGAGTTTAAAATTTCAGCGTAATTTGTGGACACAAGATGTAAATAAGAAGGTGAAGAGTTTATCTCAGAAGAGTGTATTTTGCTGGAGATTTACTTCTGGATGTTTTGGGTGACATCCATCACTTTTCTTCAGGGTTAACTAGAAAGAACTGGTAGAACAATCCAATACCATTCATCTAACTGGAAAAACGATTTAACATGTCAAAGTCACCAACTCATAAGGAAGTGTCACAAATTCAGAAAATAGTGTCTAACATCAAGTTAGAGGTACTGTATTAAATTGTTCCTTCTAGTATGAAGAAAAATAATGGCTCTTACTCTAAAAGTTTCAGAAGCAAAGGACTAATTTCATCTAGTTATACCTCTAGAAGGTAACTTTTTTAAGTTTTTGAAATTGCTAGAATCTTGCCCTGCTTTAATATACAGCATCATAAAGTCTTGAAATGTTACACAATATTGTATGATCACCTGCCATATTGTTTTGTCCATCCAGGATGACGACAATTTGACCACATGGGTTGGCCTCCGTCCAGAGCTGAAGAATGTCCAGTATGTTGTCCCTTAGTACTAGTCTTCCTCCTGTGGACTGTACCATTGCCTCCCATTGTACAAGCAAACAGGGGACCTCAAACTGGAAGGAAAACAAACTCTTTCAGTCCCTTCAGTCACATTCAGTCACATTCATTGTTAGAATAGAGTCAAGTTTAAGTCAAGACAAAGTTTATTGCAGAACGATTGCATCAGGTACAATGTATGGCAAATGAAATAACACACATCACTAACAACTACAAAGTATCTACTCTACATGTACTAATGTACTAATCTAACATCATTACAGAATATAGCGGCGTGCATAGTGCACCTCACATTGTTATGGTATGATTTCTTTCTTGCGTAGCATTATACACATATTGGCCTAGGTGGACAGCATAGATACATGTATCTGCCATGGCTTATGTACATACACATGTACCTTGTAGTGTGTCTGACAAGTCAACTGTGTGTGGAGTTCATCTATTGACAGACCCTCTGCCTCTGCTGGTGGTACTGTAATATAACATTGGAAAGTTGCATATCATAATTATTAAACAAAATCTTATTGAATAGAGGGACTCTAATCTTCTATAATTACTTATTAACCATCATGCAAAAACTCGTTTTATGGAGGTATGAGGTCTTTGATTTGTAGTTTGGAATTTCTAAAAATGGGCCATACATTCTGCCCTTATGTGATAACCATACCTGGTCGCTCAACCCCTCTCTGCCAACAGTTCTCGTCAAACCAGGCATCGATCTTGGCATCCACCTGCTTCCAGTTGACCCGTGACCCCTGAACTTTGGCCCCCAGGGTTGCCCACTCCCTGGCCCAGTTCAGCTGTAGCTTGTCCTGCGGGTGAAACTTGAGGCACTGGATGCTCTTGCCAGGTGTTTTACAGCTGATGAGTTTTGTGTAGGACATGCGGGTGCTTCTGGACCAGTTTTCATCGTCGATCACGACTTTCTTTCCCTGTAGATGAAATAATAAATAAATGGACTGATTGATCAGTGGTTGACATTGTACCTGTACATTTAATAGACAGGGCTTGAAATTCATTTTTGGGATTAGGTGCACTGGTGCACCCAGCTAAAACAATTGGGTGCACCAAAAAATTTTTGAGTGCACCACTTAAATCTTAGTAGAATGTCAGAAATCCTTAAATAACAAAATTTAGTTACAAGCTTTCAAATTCTTAAACAACTACCGTGACAGACATTTTTATTATCTTTCTAACACTTAGATGTCAAGACTATGATGTATACTAGGGTACTTGATATCTTTACATACATAAACCTAAGAAAATATTTGGGTGCACCCTGTGCACCCACAGAAAATGATTGGCTGCACAGCTCCAATTTTGGGTGCACCTGGGTGCACATGCATTTGATAGACAAGTGAACACTTTGAATTTCAAGTAAATCCTCCATTAACGATGACAATTGTGATTATCTTGTGATTCAAACTTCAATGAACACTTGTAAAGATATTGTTTTTGAGATTCAAATACAAAGATGCCAATCAATCACTAAAAAGACAGTTGTTTACATAATTTGATCAAACTTGTTATCTTGAAAATGGAGATATTGTTTTGAGTACTACATGTATGTCTGTGTGTGTGTTGTGTCTGTCTGTCTGTGTGTGTGTATGTGTGTGTGTTTCCAGATAGCTCAAGAACCTCTTGACGGATTACAACGAAGATAAAGGTCTAGGTCAATTTGGGGTCCCCTAGTATGTCAACTTGGTACTGCAGCAGAAGTTCCATTTTTTGTTTTGGTATCTTTTTATCTGGACATGCTATGGTCTTGATATTTTGGTGGCAGGCAGCTTGTGATGAAAGGAAGAAGGGATGTATTGTTGGGCCCCCTAGCAACTTGCTCTGGTTTAGCTACAGGTTTAGGTCCAGACCAGTGCACATAGTGTGCACTTGCATCAGTACCTGCACACGAACCTGAAATTTGTATACAGCTCTAGTTAGGTGGTTAACCACAATACATCCTACCTCTCTCAGCAGCCCGACTGCCCTCATGGCGACCTGTCGGAGAGACAGGGTGTGGTCCTCTTGGAATAGTTCCTGTGCTGAGAGCCTGACATGGCTGGAGGACAGATGCTGTCTGTAGTGGGAGGACTTTCCCTACACAGAACACAGATTGTTCAACTTTTTGTTCAAGAACATAATTGGGTCTTTTCTTCTAATAAAGAACAATGGTACTGCACCTCCATGCATGCCCTTATTACTAGTAATTTTAGCCAATTTTTGTGCCACATTACCCTGGGAAATGTCTGCATACCCTGACACTCAACACATCTAAATTTTAATTCCATGGAGCCTAGGTTTGCACTAGCAGGGCTCGAAATACGGGGTGCATGTGCACCCAAAATTGGAGCTGTACTGTATGTGCATCCAATTACATTCTGGCACCCAAATATTTTCTTGGGTTTATGTATGTATCAAAGTATACTAGCACACTTCATATTCTTGACATCTAAGTGTTAGAAAGATAATAAAAATGTCTGTCTTGGTACTTGTTTAAGAATTTGATAGCTTGTAACTAAGTTTTATTATTAGGGTATTATTTAAATTTAAGTGGTGCATCCAGTTTTTAAAGCTGGGTGCACCAGTGCACCTAATCCCAAAAATGAATTTCGAGCCCTGACTAGGGTCTGGTCACTCTAGTTATGATCCACGTCCGAGGCCTCGCCAAAAATTATGTTGTCATGTATACGCACAGCTGTGTACTGTCAGTATGTAAATCAGCAATATGCATGAACACGGAATACACGCACTTTTACAGCATAAAAACAGAAGGATCGAAAACCACATTTGGCATAAATACCAGTTCCTATCTCCACCAAACAAAAGAATGAATAGAAAACAACTGAATTATGCACCCACCACGAAAGGAGGTCCGTAAAACAAAACAAAATCTGCATCCTCCATGTCAAAATTCACATCTGTCCGCCACAACAAATCTAACCTTTAACCTCTATGAAATGATTTTGTCATATGCTCTGTGATTAGTTAGTCAGGTTGTTAAAAGGAATCTGATTGGTTAGATGTTTCTCGAGCTCCCATTATTCTTTGCGCGGGAAGATGGCGGACGCGGGAAGGAAAAAATATCCTGATTTGGTAAATCGACGTTATTCTTCATTTTTCAAAGATATTAGGTCAGAATGTTGAATGTTTTATTACAAGACTATGCACAGGTACATGTAGAAAGTATTTCAAGTGCTTTAACTGCCATAATTATTATATCGAGAGTTTTTGGACTGGAAAGGCCAGATGGGTAGCGGAAGTTTTGAAAACAAAAATTATCTCTTTGGGCAGGCCTGGGCATGATCAAAAAATGTCATTCAAGCTGAAATCTGGATACGATATAACCATGAGGGGGTAGGGTTACGGTTATCCCAACCAAGTGACCACGTCTAGCGATATGATAGACATTAAACACGGACAGCAACAACGTTAACAACAACAAATATACATGCTGTACATGAATACTACGAGGGAGAACTCATCAAGGATAATTATTATGAATTCTGAGAAAGTTTTAGCAGTGGAACAACCACAGGGGTGAGTAGAACAGAAAGAAACAACATGCCGACACCCAGGATCGAAGCAATCACCGCTCACTCGTTGGTTTTATTCGGTGGTTATAGCAAAGGACCATCTGCATCTGTATCTGCATCTGCATATATACCCCCAAATGACCCCGCGAGGGGCAAAAGTAGGGGGGGGGGGAGCTGAGGCTCCCGGGTTAGGGCGGGCAGGCCGCCTGCCTGGCACGGAAGTGCTCAACGTTGGGAGCGCTTACAACCGTGCCAGGCAGGGCATTCCACTCGGGAATTGTGCGTGGGAAAAAAGAGTGTTTGTAGATGTCGGTGCGTGCGAATATGTGTTGATATTTGAAGTCGTGACTACCCCGGGTGCGCCCTTGGGCAGGCTTCAGAATATTGCTGGCGTCTATGTTAATATTATTGTTGACTACTTGTTGACCAGACGTTATGACAGCATATACATCATTAACCCTTAATTTGTATATAGTAGACCTGGGGTATTCCATTTAAAAATTCTATTTGCATATGTAAAACACCATTTTCTTTTTGATTAAGACAACAAAGGCTTTGTTACTGTCATCATTTGTCAGCATACGATATCAGCCAATTAGCAGTTATAATATATAAAGGGCGTTGATTATTACTTTTCAGAGTACAAAGATACAACTCCAGTCTAAGACCTAATTAAAAAACTCTAACAGAGAGCAAACTTTTTATTGTCGTGTTTTGTACATTAGCGGTACAAGTTTATCCGCGGACTGATCCACCACGAGAGAAACCAGCGGAGGGCGCATTACCTGAAGTCTGCGGCGGAGTGGACGTCACGCGCCATCGTCTCGCTGGAGCTGGAGGACAAACCTGTCAAGTCGGTCAAACAGGCGACCAAGTTGGAAGGGGTGAGTTGGGACCAAAATAATTTCATGTTTCCCTTCACGCGTACGGAAGGGAAACATTGTTTTTCCTCTTCTTCTTCAAACAAATGATAAGGTTAATGACCTTGCTCAAGTAGCTGTTACCATGGTTACAGGTGGTAGAGAAGTATACACCCTGTGGTGTTCCATTGCATAATGTAGCAAGTGTCAGGACAGAGCTCGAGAGGCTGGTCATCATACATAATATGTACATTATGTATGTGTTTGACTTTGAGCAAGAATAAACAGAACAGTACTTATTTAATGTTACTATGTAAAAGTATGACGGTTTATGAAGAACATGATGATAATAATATTAAATTTTCAGTGTATTTACAGCCAGTAGGTAGCCATTGTGTTGAGTAATGAGGCTGATTAAATATGATAGATCATAAACTGTCATTCTCTTCCTCCTTCATAAACTGTCATACACTCATATTTAGATTGGAGGTGTTCTGGCTGAGAAACTGAAGACATATGAGGCAGCACCAGGCATTCTAACTGACCCCCCTCCAGATGGTACCTTCCTGAGTTCTGCCCCAGCCCTATTGGTGGGCATGTTGAATGCCAAGGAGGAACTACTAAATGAAGGGTAAGTTTAAACCCTCAGTTTTGCTTGGATCAAGTTGGAGTAAGATGGCTTGAGGCTACTTTTGTTTTGTCTCTCCATTTGATCTGTAATCTTTTGCTGTCTTTATTTCAAACACTGTCTAGAAACCTTATTATGATAAGAGTTTTACTCCTACTAATTGTGATTACTCCACCCCCAAGCACTTTATGCTTGTATTTATGCCTATCTGTCTGTCTAAGGAGGTTAAAGAACCTCCTTGGTCTGTCTGATGTGTCTGTCAGACTGCATGTTTCTACCAGGGCGAAAGGTGCAGTTTCTGTATGATCTGCCAGAGGGCACTACTAGTACATGTACACTTGTATACTTGTGACTTCTACGTGAATGAAGTATACCATTAATTAGACCATTTGTGAAGTGGATTTGGATGACCATGCAAAACTTTTTTAGTTGTATAGCTGTCCATCAAACTAATGTCTAACAATGACATTGATTGAGCCACAACAGTGAAAGTAGAAAAAAAAAAGATATTGAAATGTTTATAAGATCTTTTAACCAGAATGTTTATTTTTGTTTTCAGTGACAAGCAGTTGTTGGTACCAGAGCCCATGTTAAAAGCAAAAGCCCAGGCTATCACTCAGGAGCAGTTTCTACAGTCCACAAAGGATATTGTAGAGGGCAAAGAAGGGAACACAGGTATAGATTAAGTGACCTTAAAACTTTATCTTTAGTTTATAGAATACATAGAAATGTACTGTAAAGTTCTAATCTTCAGGGGAATCTAAAGATAAGGTATGCAAAAAATAGTCCCAGAGCCTTTTTGGGTTGACAATAGCCCCAGTGAATAATGGTTTCTTCGTACATGTAGTATGTCTGGCCAGCATTTGGTGATGCAATGGTTGCGTGCATGCCCTCTACCCACAGATCCGACAGATCTAAAATCTGATACAATGTTCATGTACATACATGTACGTACCTGGTTGACAAGTTTTGACACAAAATGGGCCACTGTCAAGCATTTAGTAGACGTATATGATTATGCTATTCTCTTGCTTATGAAACTTAATGAGCAGGGTTATTTTGCGTATGCTTAGACAGAAGAAAGGCCTGTTATCTGATCGGCAGCTGGTTAGTTGTGATGCCCGCAATATTAGAAATGGGATGGAAGATTAACACTAACACTAACAGAGTACAAACCAAGCAGGGTTCTAGGACTTGGGTTTGTTCATGCATAGGCAAATCAGGGCTCGAAATACCACCTGCATATGCAGGTTAGTGCAGGTAAAGTTGGAGCTGTGTGGGTATTTCTGGTGTCTACCTGCACCTAACCTGCACTGGTCCATGTACTGGGTTTTACACATAAATGTCCCATGATGTAGGTGGATGTGGATTGTTATTTGCTGCATTGACTGTTATCACCAATAACGTATAAAAGAAAAAATGGCATTGATTACTAAACAATTTTAGTATGGTTCATACTGCCTAAATTTAGAGTGGTGCAGGTAAATTTTGTCTGGTGCAGGTAATTTTCAATTTTACCTGCACCAGTGCAGGTATGCAGAAAAAATTATTTCGAGCCTTGCAAATGATATTGAATTGGTAGCCAAAAGGTTGACATATGAAATGATTTAACAAAATATTTACTCTGTGTTACAGGGCTGTGCATGGCATGGTGGAGACTACATGTACTGATCCAGAGGCTGTACATAAAGAAGAGAACCCTAAGTATGTTCAGTGTTACAAATGTCAGTAACATACAATCATGTACCAGGGCTCAAAATACTGGGTGCATGTGCACCCAGGTGCACCCAAAATTGGAGCTGTGCACCCAATTATTTTCCAAATATTTTCTTGGGTTTATGTATGTAAAGATATCAAAGTGTACTAGTATACATCATATTCTTGACATCTATTAAGTAAGTGTTAGAAAGATAATAAAAATGTCTGTCATGGTACTTGTTTCAGAATTTGATAGCATGTAACTATGTTTTGTTATTAGGTTTTTCTGACATTCTACTTAAATTCAAACAATTTTTGGTGCACCCAATTTTTTAAGCTGGGTGCACCAGTGCACCTAATCTCAAAAATGAATTTCGAGCCCTGTGTACTGTTCTTGTATATTGTCTATGCTATGCTCCCTCGTTGTGCTCCCCCTTGAAGCTCTATCTAGATCACAGACACTGATATTTTATCCTAATAGTACATATAGTTTGATATATATATATAAACGAAAGGTATATGCTTTCACATTCTACTTTTTGTTTAGTACATTTAATGTAAACTAGTAAATTTATCATTATACATAATTAGCAAATACAATGTACTATTTCTTCCAGAGAAGCAACCAGTGTATGAACTGTTACCAGCAGGGGAGGAGTTGGCTCACAGACTCAGAGGTTAGAAACAATTAACAAGTTAAACAATTATTGATAATTAAGAGCCAGATACAATATCAGCAGAACATCACTGATAGTCTGATAGTAATTTTTTTTAGTAAGGCAACACTGATTCTGATATATTGATGACAACCTCTGGACATGCCCAGGGTTGTAGCCAGCCTGAAATCATTTTCATTCCCCTTGATTTTGAATGGGAATCCTATCGAGCACCAAAGGCATGGCGCGTCATTTCTAGGGGGTCTGGGTCCCAGAAAATGTTTAAATCAAGACCCTCTGAAACACTATTTCCTGCATTTTGAGGTGCAAATTTTGCTTGTAGACTAGGATGTTCAATGGCATCTGTTTTGGTGAAGAAGAACACATGGGTTTCAGTTTTTGTATATCTTTACAATGTACATATCAATTTTTGTCTGTCCCAGGGGACAGAATGGGGAAAACTTTTTTCAGTCCCCAGCTGCAAAATTCCTTCAAAGGACTGAAGGACAGGTGCTGGCTACAACCCTGGACATGCCAAAACTGATGTCACTTCCAATGCTCCACGTTTCCTATAATTGCACCATTTCCACATCCTGTCAGACTCCCACACTGCAATATTCCCATAACTGTGAAGTGTTAATGCACACCAAGACAAACAAGCATACATGTATACCAACTGATTACTGATTACATTCCGTCTAGTGGTTATGTAATAATTTGCACGAGAATGTGTTTTTCTGGAAGACTTGACAAGTGTACAGAGTTAGATTCACAAATCCAAAATGCCTCCATGTATACAAGCAGGAAAAACCTTTGGAGTGACACTGATTATATAAAATAGTTACTTACATGTAGTTATACTTATCAGCAAGGGCTATAGCAGAGAAGGACTAGCTATTGGAGACCTAGCAGCTTGTTTGGAACTGCAGGGGCCATTTTCCAGTTGTGAACATTTTAAGAGAGTTCAAAAGCTTCATGGGGTTGATACATGTAGATTGTATATGATTTGTATCCTGTCCTAAACTATAAATAATCTATACACTGTCCTCAAAGATGTCCCAGTTTCTAGCTTGATTGGCGGGTAAAGGTTGTCCTAAAGCTTCCCTCAGTCTAGCCCAGAATAGAGGCCTTCCCCTCTCATTCCTGGGCCACTTAATGTAAGTGTCCCTCTTCACAACATCTTGCAAGTGTTTGTGGCGTTCCATGTCGCGTTCCGGTATTTCTTCTAGAAAAACAAGGATCAGGTTGACCCTACGCGGGTCGAAGAGATGGTATCGTCCCTCCGACGCTCGCATTTCGTAGTTACACCAGTTGCTTCTTACGAAGCTCTTTGTGATCAGGCAGATGGTCTTTCTACTTGCCCGGACCGCACGGCCGATGTTTTCTGTTATCGGCACGCCCGGGCGAAAGTCTCGATCACCGAAGCAGAGACGGAAGTGCGGAGGACGGTCCTCGAGCTGTGGCCGTAGCACTCGCGACACCCATCTCCTGTCTTTACTACTATACGCCACGAACGCATCGAACTCAAACCGTTGTGCCTCACCCTCCAGAATTTCTTCGTATCCTCTGAACCAGGCACCTAGGCGATACCAGAGGTAACACACGTACAGGCCGTACTGGGTCGCAACGAACGCCGTGAACATGTACAGCGTCAGGAGAAAAGTTGAGACCACGCACGCGTAGAAGTTCAAGTGGGAATCGCAGTCCGGATGGAAAGTCCGCAATTCTCTGCCGTGCAGAAATTCGGGTGTGTTGCACACATAGAGCCCATCCTTTCCCCAGAGAACAACTTTTTCTGGGTTCGCTTCAGCCCAGCTAACAAACCAGGTTATCCTACAGTCACAAAAGAAAGGGTTTTCACTAAGATCTAGACCTAAACTTTCGAGACTCGACAAAACGGTCGCAAAGCTCGACTCGTTCAAGAAAGAAATGGCGTTTGTTTCTAGATAGAGGGCTTTCAGTGACCTCACATTTAGGAACAAAGTGTCGGGTAGACTAGAAATGGCATTTTCACTGAAGTCCACATACTGAAGGTTTACATGGATACTAAATGCGTTACGAGGGATGTACTGTATTTTGCAGTCTCTCAAATCAATCATTTCTAGATTTGGCATACTGTACAGAATAGTTGCGTTCCTAAATCTTCCCCAAACATCTCCTGTACGGTACATTTGTAAACTCCGTAAAGACACCAAGCCTTCGAAAAATTTAGTCAAGTAGTCACTCTGAAATGTGATCTGGTTGTTGCTCATGTCAAGGGTCACAAGATTCTTTAGAGCTGCAAATGGCTTGCTATTTATGCTTCCGTAGTGAAAAAGGTCGTTTTGAGACAATATCAGATATGTCAAAGTTGGAACTAGCCTAAATTTGTTCCCTGTAAGATACACGTCGTTTCGACGCAAATTTAGTGTTTTAATCTTCTCCAAGCCATTAAAATCCTCCTCTTTCGGAGAAAGGTAATTGTAGGACAGGTCAAGCTTTTCAAGGTTTTTCAGCAGAGAGAAGAGACCGTCTGGAAGAACGGTGAGTTTGTTCATAGACAAGTCCATCGAAGTCACATTTTCCAAGCCCACAAAACTGTAGTTTGAAAGAAGACTTATTTTGTTGTTGCTTAGCGAAAGCGTGTTTAGATTCTTAAGTCCTTGGAAAACATTTTCTGGTATATTTGTTATGTCGTTACTATCCAGTTTGAGTAGTTGCAAGTTTGGAAGGCCCATGAAGTTTTCCTGCGCAATAGTTTTTATTTTGTTTTCTTCGAGGTGTAATTCTATCAGAGCTGGGAACACGACACTTGGTGCCTTGAAAGGAACCTGTTTCAGATTATTTTTGGCCAAATCCATCTGTTGTAGATTATGTAATCCTCCAAATGCTTGTGGAGATGCTTTTTCGATTTGATTAGTTTGGAGATTGAGAATTTCTAAGTCTTCCAGTCCACGGAAGGCCCAATCTTGGATTTCTTTGATATCTCCCCATCCCAAGACAAGGTTTTTCAGAGACGCGTTTTGGAGAAATTGAAAGGCATCTTCATTTACAGTAAGGTCTGCAATTTCTAGGTCTAATTCGGTCACTTTGACAGTATTCGGCCCTGAAAATGCATTTTGTAGGATCGAAACGTTTGAACACGTTATCAAAAGACCGAGATATTCTATACTACTGAATTGTGAAAAGAATCCGGGCTCTATTAAAGTTAGAGGATTTGCCGATAACTCTAGAAACTGAAATCTATGCAAAGCAAGGGGCTCAAAATCAGCAATTTTAAGTACAGAGATCCTATTCAAGGATAAGTCTAATGATTTCAGTGAGGGCATTTCAGAAAACGCTTGTGAAAACTTTGCTTCCGTTATTTTGTTTCTACTCAAGTCAAGTTTCGTCAAGCGTAATCCATCCCATATCCCGTCTAAACCTAGTACGTCAGAAAAATCGTTATCATACAGTGAAAGATTTGCCAATGACTTCAGAGGTATGAATATCGTGGATGGAAGCGTAGAGAGTTTGTTTCGAGATAATGACAATTCCGCTAGTTGGGAAAGATTGTAGAATGTGGCTGGTTCGATGGTGACCATGTTGTTGGAACTCAGGTCCAGGGATATCAAGAAAACTAGGGTAGAAAAGGAGTAGTTGTTCAATCGTTGTATGTTGTTTGAGCTTAGGTCCAGGCTTGTCGTGTTTGGAGGTATGTCGGTTGGGACTTCGATGAATCCTTTCTCTTCGCAGTCAACTGTGGTGTTTGTCATTTTGCACTGTGTTGCTGAAAGAACGGAAAAATAAGTATACAGTAACTGTAAAATACAAATTCAATGTTATGTGCTTTTTGTGACCACTTTGCCTTGATCTCGAAACCAACGCAAAAATTGTTCTGTCTTTTCCCTATTCACCCCCTTGTCTAAGTGCTTGTTTGATATACATACATGTACATACTGTACAAATTGTACAGTACTGTGATGTGTTGGAGGCGCCAGTGTTACAGTTTTTATTACCTTTGCCAGAATGGCTAAGGTTATGTTTTAGGCTTGTGAGTCTGTGTGTCTGTCTGTCTGTCTGTCTGTCTGTCTGTTAACAGTATAACTCAAGAAGCCTTTGATGGATCCCAATAATATTTGGTAGGTGGGTAGGGGTCGGGAAAACGAAGGTCAGGTTCGATAATGGGCCCCCTAGCGGCTTGCTAAGGTACTGCAGCAAAACCTCAATTTTTTTTATCTCGTGTTCTGGACCTGCTGTGGTTATGATTTTTGAGTGGTAGATAGCCCTTGGTGCAGAGAGTAAGTGCTTTTAGTTTGGACCCCCTAGCGGCTTGTTTGGAACTGCAGTCGCCGATTTCCTTTCAAACTTTGGACGAGAATAACTCGAGAACGTGTTGATGGATCGTCATGGTTTTTGGTATGTAGATAGCCCAAGTAACAATGTACACAATGGAATACCAATTATGCAAATCAGCAGCTAATTTGCATAATTAATGAGGAAAGTTTATAAATCCACTGCATTTCATGATAGGACTTTCAAACTTGTCACATATATAGATGAGGAAGAGAGAAATATCAATGCATATTGATTATGCAAATGACGGCCTCATTTGCATAATTAATGAGAAAATATAAACGTGTTGACTGATCGTCATGGTTTTTGGTATGTAGATAGCCAAAGGAAGACTTACATGATGGACTTATAATTATGCAAATCGACTGCTAATTTGCATAATTAATGAGAAAAGTTTGTAAATCCACTGCATTCCTTATAGGACTTTCAAACTTGTCACATTTTTAGCTAAGAAAGAAGGAAATATCAATACACATTTATTATGCAAATGATGCTTGATACAATTTAATATTATTATGTAAATCTAATCTGCATAGGGATCTAATTTGCATAAGCAATGGCGAAATGTTATGAACCAACTCCAGGCATATAAAATAAAATGTAATGAGTAACACATTTATGTCTACAGACATCATTCTACATAACAAACATAACCTGGCAAAGGTATGTGTTCGTTGAACTCTAGTTATTAATAATCTTTTTTTTTAGTTCTATCAACCTTGGGAAAACTTACCTACACAAAATAGGGATCACCAAGAAGTGGTCACATTGGCGTGGTATTCTTTGTATTAAGATAATGTCGATTTTGAGTGCAGTTGCTGTATTTCAATTATTTTTGGTACATTTCACTATTCAGTCAGACCTACTAGTACACGTATATCTGTGTGTACCCTGATATGGCACTTAAAGGGAACACTGCTAAAACTGAAAGCAGAAGTGCTTTAAAAACACACTTCCTGCAGGGTTAAAGTTATTTTTACAATCATGGCCTCATTGTAGTTGCTATCAATGTATTGCAAGTTTTCTTTTAGGCCAATAATATCAATTGAGGGTAAATAAGTTCAAGTGTAACTTAAAATAATTTCCTTCATTATAAACTAAATAGTAAATACAGATTTCAAATTAGCTATTGTTATATGACAGTTTTATGATACAACTCAGAAAAAATACTGTAGCAATACAAAATGTAGTTCTTACCTTTCACAGCAAGGCCTTTGCAAGAAATGAATTGATGCAGTACCAGCATAAAGATAACAATGTGATATAAGATTTGCTCTTTTGGACCCATTGTAGAAAGATTCTGTAGAAAGACGCCTTGAGTTTAGAATACAATTTTGCTGCAAAAGAATGAATTAAAACATCAAATTATATTGAAGGATTAGAACATTCTTTACTGTTATTTTGTTAATTTTTATCATGTTAAGTAAATATTTCATAAATAAAGTATAGACTAAGTATTACATAATTTAAGAGAAATATGAGGTTTTAGGCAGCCAATTCTATCTTTATGCTACCTTGTAGATGTCCCCCCAAACTACATTGTACCTGGAGGTCAAGGGACTATATGTAGTGGTACCAGGTCTAAGTGTTGTAAAAGAAATTTTGGTCGTACCTGATGGAAGCACTAACTCCTTTCTCACTAAGGGATACTCCAATTACTTAACACAATATTGTATTTGAGGAAGTCTGGAACATTCCATGTGGAAATTCTTTTTGGGGGGGACTCTGGTCTGGCTGTACCCTTCTAATAAAGGTACGAGTCAGAGCATTGTTAAAAGAACCATGCAAAAGTTCTGATAGATTTGATATGTTCCTGATATAGATTGTATAATAATTTCTATTTTGGCACTAACATAATTGTATAATACCAGATACTAATGAAAGAAAGGGATACCCCCTACCATAATGGGCACAACCATTGATAGCGGTTTCAGTTCTTCCCCAACTTCCCCCTTTTTATAAGTCTCAAAAAAATTTACAGCTGTTTAGAATTTCAGGGTAATCATCATTGTCTGTTTTGTACTGTTGTGAATTTCTGAAAAGCAAGGAGAATTGTGGCTCATGTGGACATTTGGCTGTCAACTACAGATTTAGTTCATTGTAATGTATACTGCTGGAGGCTATGAAAGGCTATTGGCGGGACTAAAATATAATGATGTCATCAGTGTGGGACATGGTTCAATGAACATGAAAGGGACTCGAGGACAAGTAAAGTTCCCCTTCGGTTTCAAGCTACACTAAGTCACACCAGGGCCATAACTTTAACTTTGTGACTTTATTTAGATCGACAATTATCTTGACATTTCAGCTCTTCAACATGTGGTAGAAGTATACAGTCAAACCTGTCTATAGCGGCCACTCAAGGGACCGGACAAATTTGGCCACTATAGACAGGTGGCCTCTGTATAGAGGTGGCAACTTGTAGATAAAATACCCAAGGGACAGACAAAAAGTAGCCACTATGGACAGATGGCCCCTCTGTAGAGGTGGCCCCTAATACAGGTTTGACTATATTTAATACATCAGTTAACATAAAAGCTGAGTCTTCATCTAGCTAGCGAAACTGTGCTTGAATGTGCGGTTACGCTGATGAAAATTAGATCTGGCTAGCGGAACGGAACTGTGCTTGTGCTACATGTACATGTACATTGAAGAACGTTAGACATTAAGTTAATTAGACATAAGTCTGGAGCCCCTGGCAGCTAGTTTTGGAATGGCAGGACATTGTGTTCTGCAATTTCACCTGTTACCTGTTACTTTATTGTACATTTTTGTATGTACTTGTACATTCAAGCCTAACATGGATGACTGAACACGTATTATAAATTTTTTTGCAGGAACAAAACCAGGAGAAATTGTCCACAGTCAAGTAGACAAAGCAAGGTCAAAATCAACTACTTCTGCAAAACCACAGCGAGCAAAGTCAGCAGAAGTTCCAGTTGAAGAAGACAGGGCACTCTACACCAATGACAATGGGTCTGATGGGTAAGTACCCTAATTTGAGCCTCTTTATTTGAGGTCATTTTATTGTGTGACTGTCACAGTAACTGTAAAATCATGTAGTGTAGTCCATCTGTTGTAAATTATGAATCATGGAGATAGAAATTCTTAAAGAGTATTAAGTGACTGTATAATTATTATAGTCTTGGAATATGGTAATGTCCAACTTCAATGGAAAGTACTTTGTGTGTGTGTAACTGTTTAAGAAACAAACCATCAGGTGAGAGATTGTTGGATTTTTAAAATGGAAAGAAATAGTTAAAAGATTTCTACACAGCTGACTCATACTCATAGATTTTGGAATAAAACGGCCCTAAATTAAAAGTATGGGGAAACATGGGGACTGGCCATGAAAATGTACAAAGTACACTATAATATAAAGGAGCTGTGAAATCAGTTTTTATTATGATCATAGAAGCAATTAACATGATTTTATGATGTGGTAATTGCTTGTCTGCCAGGCTACTTCCTTGTTTGACTTATAGTGATATATGTCCTTGTCAATGATTGGACTAGAATACGAACCACTTGTATATTGATTTTAACAAATTTCGAGATAGGAATTCAAAAGAGAAACAGAATGATGAAAGAATTGTTCACACTCTTTGTTGATTTTTCCATAGCTGTTCAAATTTGATGAAAAAGCCCTTACTTTGACTTGTAGGTCATTTAAAGACATCATGTTTTACTTAGGCCACACCAATTTAATTTCTTGGTTCACGGATTTTTTCATAAAAAATATGGAGCGAAAGGGCGAAATAAAAATAAAAATAAAAATAAAAATTGTAAAATGGTTGGGGTAAAGGTAAGGGCTAAGCAAAAATATAAAGAATAAAAAGTTTTCTGCTTGAAAAAAGTACAAAACCACTATTACTGTACAATAACAGCACCTGTTTGTTGATTTTAAGGAGCTTATGATATAAAGGCCAATTTGCTACACCAGGAAGTTGGTGAATGGTTTCATTAATGGTGAAAATTTGCTGATTGGTAATTTTTATTTTTATTTTTTTTCCAAAAAATCGGAGCGAGCGAATCCGTGAACCAAGAAATTAAATTGGTGTGGCCTTAGGGGAACATGAAAACTGAACATTACTAAACACCTGCTGCAATGGAGCTGAAAAATTACGAATTGTCTGTTGGTTGCTTTGTTGTTTTCCATTAACAGATACAATATCATAATGGTGAGGTGCAGCAATTTGTAAATAAAATTTATTTGTATGCAACTTTTTATTATACAATATATTAACTGCCACATTTGTATGCAACTTTTTATCATACGTCAATTAACTGCCACATCTTAAGGTTTTAATTTACCATTCTTGGTCAGACTCTATACTTCTATTACAACTTTTCAATCAAAAGTTCTCAAGTGCACAATTAAGTCTTACATAATGATTGTATGATATATCAAGTACTAGTGATATGTTGGTCACAACATAAACTGTCATCCATGTAGTTGGATGCAAGTTCCAGTTAACCATGAAAGATTTAACACGATGTATAAGATGTATACACGAAGTCAGGTGGCCAATCTAGTTCACCTAATTGAGTCATCATCCTTTGCAGTTCTAAGGTAAGATATAATTTTGCAGATACTGCAGTGTACTGTCAGCAAAGTTAGCAAAACCTCTAAATGAATGTTCTGTGGCAAAGTCTCTGGCTGCCTTGGCTAAGACATAAGCCTGATGGTAACTTCCTAGCCGATACTGAAGGCAGGCCTAAGCCATTTTGAGCCAGAACTTGGATGAATTACAAACCAGTTCTTCCTTGTCAAGTGTTTCAATTGCATCCTTGGCCATCCTTATGTCTTCTAAAGGTACATCAGAGACCCCCAACCTAAAGTTGCCCTCTGATTCCTTACAACCAAGGTACAGAAGGGCAAGATGAATTTTGGCAAACTGTGGCACTCGCGACTTTGAGTGGAACATAGGGTCGGTTTGCTCGCGTTCTGCATGTTCGATGGCGTGCCGGTAGTCCCTCTCTGCCTTTAACAGGAAGAATTGTCTGTCGTCGGCATTGTCCTGGCTTGCTGCGATCTGGGTTAAGAGACGGCCGTGGTTTAGGAGGACCCACGCTGTCATACAGCCAGGTTCCATCGTATCTAGTAGCGGAAGGGTCTCCTCGGAGAAGACAATTCCCGCAGCACAGTTTCCCTCTCTCATCTTCGCTAGGGACTTCAGACGGCTCCACCATAGGGTGTGCTCTGTCTCGTGTATCGTGTCCGGTAGGAGGATTGTTACCTCGCGGAGAAGCCGGTTTGCCCGCGTCACATCCCCGCCATAGATGGCGTTGAGACTTGCGGCGTGGCGGAGTGATACTTGGGAATCCGGGTCTGTGTTCGTCATCATTAGCTCCTTAATGTTGCTGTGGCATTCCAGTATCTTTCCTTCTGCTGACAACTTGATCATGTTGTCAATGAATTCCTGACAGGTCACCAGAGTCTTTGTGTATGGTCTCTGGGGTTTTCTGATAGCTTTAGGCACAACTGGGACAACTGCTCTGCTCTCCTTTTCAAGCCACGGATAACATTTGGTGGAATTTTTATCCGACTCTTTGCGTATAGACTCTTTGCTCTTAGAGAACCGATTTTTTTCGTGACAGCATGTGGTGACGTGAACGTTACTTCCACTACCAGCACTGACAGTTATGTTGCGATTGCCTTGAATTGATGTTGAATTTGTGGTGTCCTTTGAAACCTGTTGATGTCTCTAAAAGTGAATGGAGTAGAATAAATTCGTTAATACATTTTCAACTTTTACTGTGTGTAAGTCATGCAACAAGTATGTAGCACTTAGACCTAATTTCGGCCAATTAGTTCAAAACACCATCTTGCTTAAAAAAGAAAAGTAAGCCTGCGAAAGAGCAAAATGTCCAACCCATGGGTCCAAGAAAGATCAGCTCTTCTGAAAACAACTGACTATTTTTATATTATGCATGGTCTATAACTTCTTCTTTGCCTGTATTAATGCCATTTGAGTTCTGTGGTAAAAATTTGTCCCAGGGTGACTGCTTATGATTCGCTTAACATATTTTTCTTGTTCTTCTTCTATGACTCAATTTCCACTCAAAAGACTCTTTCAGCACTTTTTCCCACAAAGTTAACATGATCAAGATTTATGTAATTGACTGACATACAACTTGAAATTGGGAATACAATTATCTGTGAGATCTTCCTGCTAGATATGCTGTTTGGCAAATTGAAGGAAATTTCTCTTCTAGTAATTGTCATGTCCATAATGCTTTCACATTCACTTACCTGGTCTCCATGGACCAATACAAATATAGCAACAGATCCAGAGATGATGCAAAAAAGAACCAATAGCAGAACAAGTCCAAAGTCCAAAGCCTCAAGCGACATTTTCTGACAGCTAATCAATCTTGATGTATTTCAAATGGGCAGACCAGTACATGTACTTGTCAGTTTCAGGGACTTTCCATCTGAAAGACGATGAATCACCTTCTCGTGGTAGTCATTAGCATATCAAAGAAACAGTCAACAGCTGGAGGATATAGGGATCAAGTTGGCAACAATCCCAAATGTCAGCACGTTACATGTACCTACATTAATTTGTATGTAGTACATGCTATGCGGTATGCCTATGGAATTTCTGTTAGAAGATGGCAGAGATTTGTTATAATGCACTTGTTTAATTTCTATAATATTTAAGATTTAGTGAACTGAATAGTGCTTTCTGTACAACAATACAGTTGACCTCAGCTATAGACTGGAAAGGTATGAGTCAGTGGCCCCATGTAATACGATCTCCCATACTATAGAATTTCGTCATGCCCATGTGACTGCACACGTGTACAATAGTATACTAGCTGCCATGGCAGACTACATAAATGTAGGATTGCTCACCATAGGATTAGTTTGTGACCAATTCAGAATAATTATCATGGTATACGTAGTACATGTATCTACGTCGTGATGTATTTGGGGATAACACTTTGTTGACAGTGAAACCTAAGAGGTTTTAAGTATTATGCCCCAAAGGCATGTCGCTGTACTGTAAACATGGTTGAATTTTGTATCGGGTACCGGCTAGGAGTTTCACTTTCCACTTTAAGTTTCTGTCAATCAAATTCTAGGCTACCTGCTTGATTCAAATTACTTTTGATACCGACATTGATTTAATGTATGTTTGGCTTTTTGTATACAATGTATTTTTGAATGAGTGAGTGAGTGGGTAAAAAAGGCGGACTTTTGTTGTCTTTCTAAATTGTATTTGGTATTGACAATAATAATGTCATTTGTAAGTTACTTTTTTGAGATTTGATTTTCATATGATGCAGACATTTGCTCCTGATGTCTTAACACACAGATTTTCCCTTTAAATCATTATAAAATGTTCATTTACAGGACATCTTGAAATCATCATTGCGATAGATTTTTGTACAATCATCATACAAATCCTTATTTAGGACTAAGATAAAGAAACTTTTGGAAAGACTATACAGTGCTTTAGTCATGAAGTTAACTGAAGAGAATGGCAACATATGACATCAGGTACAGATTCAGCCAAAGTGTAGTGTCCCTACCTCCTGTAGTAAGAGCTGTAGTCTTGTTTTGATTGTGAATTATATTTTAGATCATAGACAATATCTATAATTGAGAAAAGCAACATTTTTGCAAAAAGATTGAATGTATATACCAAGCAACTGTCATATATTAGCAGTAATATCCAGTATTTGATTATACTGCTGCTGGGTTCCCTGACAAAGGGGTAGGCACTAGGCGGCAGTTGGATCGTCTTCACACAATATATTATTAGCATTAATATTCAAACCAACTTGTAATGTATTCCACAGCATTGTTCTGCTGGTTGACACCCGAGAGTGGGGAGGAGACAGAATCAAGCTGGGTGAAGTAAGGAACTACATGTACTCTAAAATGTTTTATGAACTTTTGATGAACTGTGAATGACTTCTGCTAATAACATCAATTATGATATTAACTGTAAATGTTTGCGGTGGTTTATGCTAGTGGTTTTTGAGAAGCAGTCTTACTGCAAGCTGAAAACCACCGCAAACATTTTTCAATGACAGTATGTGACTACTAGTGTATGGCAGTACCGCGAACTTAATACCACCGCAAACACTCCACTTTCCCGCATATGATACGAAATTAAATCCCCAACAACTTCTCACCTCTCAAATAGAAGTACCCCCTGGAATAAAATTACCCCCCGGACAAATCTTCGAAATCAAATAATTATAAGTACCCCTTGGAATAAAAGTACCCCCCGGAAAAATACCAAATTGACATGCAAACTGTGCCCATACTCTTTTAACTTCTGTCATCTAGCATCTTGCTTTTAAATTTATGCCTAATATGTAATGCCTGTTGTTTGTAGCTGCATCGTTACCTGTGTCGGTTGGGGGTCAGACATCGCACAGCGTCGCTACAGTGTGGAGACTACAGCTGGGTGTGGAAGTGTGGAGGTGTGGAGCATGTCTTACCCGTGTTAGTGGAGAGGAAAAGGGCAGGTGAGTTATACATGTAGACACTACAGTGTGGAGACTACAGCTGGGTGTGGAAGTGTGGAGGTGTGGAGCATGTCTTACCTGTGTTAGTGGAGAGGAAAAGGGCAGGTGAGATATACATGTAGACACTACAGTGTGGAGACTACAGCTGGGTGTGGAAGTGTGGAGGTGTGGAGCATGTCTTACCTGTGTTAGTGGAGAGGAAAAGGGCAGGTGAGTTATACATGTAGACACTACAGTGTGGAGACTACAGCTGGGTGTGGAAGTGTGGAGGTGTGGAGCATGTCTTACCTGTGTTAGTGGAGAGGAAAAGGGCAGGTGAGGTATACATGTAGTACAGTGTGTGTGTGTGTGCATGTGTGTGTGTGTATATGTCTGTGTGCGTGTCTGTGTGAGTCAGTGTGTGTGTGTGTGTGTTTGTGCATAATACAAACACATGTATGTGTGCGTGTGTGTGTTAGTCAGTGTGTGTGTGCGTGTGTGTGTTAGTCAGTGTGTGTGTGCGTGTGTGTGTTAGTCAGTGTGTGTGTGTGTGTGTGTGTTTGTGTGTGTGTGTGTTTGTGTGCGTGCATGTGGGTATGGGTCTGTCTGTGTGTGTGTGTGTAGAGGACTCAAGTATGGAGTGGAGAGAAAAGGGGAGGTGTCAATTATGCACATAGTATAGATGTGTGTAATGGAGGACTGACCTTGGTATTCTATGACATTAGTACCCATTTTTCAATTTTTTTTCTATGTATACAATTTGTAGTAAGCTCATCAAAAACATGAAACAGCCAACAGTTGTCATCCATGCATATTATTTTAAAATCAAATCAACATGGTCAAAACCTATAGTCCTTTTGCAGCACATGGGGCAATTGCTGACTATTGAGGTCACCTGAATAAGAAGCTCCAGACCCTTGCAACAGTCTTATTGAGGTTACCTGACTTAGTGCCAAATGACAACCGCTCCAGACCCTTGTGATTTAGCCCTGCCTATTGTAAACTCCTCACAATTCAGCCCCTGGCTACAAAGAGAGAGTATTTGGCCCACCCAATAACCCAACAACTTAATGTACACTGACAGATGACCTAGCTTGGAGCTTGAAGGATGGGCATTACTTCAGCCAGAAAGACAAGATGTTGGAGTTTAGGCGAAGGTTCAGTCCTTACGGCCTACACTGCAGTCTGAAGTACATTGTGGAGTGCACACCTGAGCAGTACATGGTCAGATGTGGCGACGGCTGTAGGGGCGTGGCCAGGTGTGGCAACCCCACAGTGGAACAGGTCAATGTAAGTTAAATGTGCAAGATTTTTTGCTTACCTGAACTTCATGACATGAAACTGTTGAAAATCTATTTTCATTTTCTTGAAATGACACATTTAACAAGGAAAATCAATAGCATGGACTCAACAGCAGACAATGAGCAGAACAGAAAAAGATTTAAGATATATATCATTATTAATACTGAACTGTAATAATTGAGTATTGATAATGATATGTATATATAATAGTCAGGGCCTTCTCCAGCTTTATATCTTTTTCTGTTCCACTCATTGTTTGGAATAATTTCCATGTTGTTGATTTTCCTTGACCGTGTTAAATGTGTCATTTTAAGATTATGAAAGTCCGTTTTGAACAGTTTCATGTCATGCACTTCAGATTTTTGGGACGGATGTGGTAATATTTTTTCTCGTCCAAACAAGTAAATTTCCATCCTGGGATGGATGAATTAGTCCCGAAGACAGTCCTGTAGATAATGTAAGGTAGATGTGTAGTACTTCAATGTACACTCAAAATTGCCCATTGGTTTTGCATTATTTTGTCTGACTTTTACATGTAGCTATAGCTACAAATGTATAATATGCATTGTGGTAGGGTGTCAGTAGTGTGTCCTTGATACTTAACTTGAACAAGTTTTACTGAGTCTTACATTGTATTTTCTATGCTTAGAATGTACTAGAAGAACTTGATGCCAGTGATGACTTTGATCTTGTGAGAACCGAAAATATCGGGGGCACAGTGGAGTTCCTGGCTACTGTAACAGTAGAGCTACAGCAGAGGTGACGTACAAAATATATTCTTACAATCCTAAAAAGTATCAGATATTTTTTTCAGTCTTTAGGCTAATGTTTGATGTAAAGCTTATTGTTCAGATAATGAGATCAGCATTTTATGGTACTAAAAATTCAAAATTGTCCTAGAAAACAAGTAATTAGTAATTATAGTAATACGTGATTTATATTCAAAATTATGTTGCGAATTTTAATATAGTCCTATGTAGAATAACTAATCAGATGCAGGCAAAAAGGAAAAAATGTCTACATATATGTTTACTTAGTTTTACATGTACGTGTCCTTTTTTTACAAATTTCAATTGATCCGGCGCTATATTTATTTTACTATACAGGTTGAATTCTGGTGATTTTGATGCCTTAGCGTTTGGTGACCATATTGAAGAAGTGACAGCAACAGACACAAAGAAAGGGTCTGAACTACACGAATATGTTGCGCCATGGGCATCTGTCAAGATCAACATCAGTCCAGACAGCAGCCCTATCAAGAAAGCTCCGACAAAAAACCCTTCGATGCCATCTCCGGAAATAAGTCCTGTACGACCGAGTAAACTCACAACGGACTCTCCGCAAAAGTCGTTGCTATGGAACACGACCAAAACGTCCCCCTTCAAGGATACAGCAGACTTTAGGTCAAAGGTTAGAGGTTACGGTTCATCTCCTTCACCAGAGAAAACAGTGAGGGACTACTTCCCTGTGTCACCTGCCAAGGGAGGTCAGGGGTCAGAGGTAAAAGGTAACAGTTGCAGGAAGAGTTTGAATCCATCTCTTAGTACAATGAGTGCAGAGGAGATACCACTCCAAAGTCCTAGTAGAAAGCGAGTGGTAAGGAAGACGCCAGATTTCGGAGACAATAGTCCGCTAACAAAGGTGCAAGCGATGTATGATCCTACAGAGTACTCGTGCAATCGCTACAAAGGAGACTTTGACACTGAAGATTTGGAGGAGGAATCTCAACAATTTGATTCCACAGAAGAGAAGTATTCATCCTTACAAAACTCTGCAATTGAAACTAAGCCAACATCAAAAGCAAGCAAAAGACTAGACTCAGGTTTTGAAGATGGCAAGGAAACAAAATGCCGCTTTGACATTGACAATCATCCTTCAAAGGTCACTTGTTCAAATTTAAGCAGAAAGAGACCCATGGCCAGTCGTAGTAGCGTGTTTGACTGTGACAGTGACTCTGACAATGAACTCCCAGATATAACGGATCACGCGCCATCACCTCAAAAACAAAGAAAGGGCAATAGCACAAGAAGTCTTAATCCTAACACTTGTAAAAAGAAGCTAGGCTTAGAATCAAATACAGACAACAGATTTGATGGCTACGGACAGTGGACCGGCACACCAGCTTCGAAAAATGCAAGGGAAGATATCAGTACATCAGGCAAGAGCACTAAGCCATCTGCATTGAGCATACACACACAAGAAAGCAAACTGGAAACAGTTTCCTTGCTCGACGATTCACAAGAGACGAAAGACTCAGACGACGACTATGACCTGAACATTTGGTCAATGACTGCTCATCAGAAACAGAAGAACTCAGTAGAACTAGAAAGTGTAGATACCAGCAAAACAAAAACCATTCAAAAGGAAAGTGTTAGAAAGGCTTACTCTAAGTCTGACCCATTCCCTAATACTACCAGTAGTAGACTTAAAAACACTGAAGAACCGAGCACAAGTAGATTTGTAACTGAACAAAGGACTTCAAGTTCATTGGTGAACAAAACACATGTATTTCCAAGTTCCAATCAAGAACTTGAAACCATATCTTTACTCGACGATTCCCAAGAAACGAGACACTCAGACGATGACCTTGACCAAGAAATCTGGTCGAGGCCAATGACCAAGAGTTCCGAACTGGAAGGACCTGAGGAGAAAGTTGATGCAGGTGTTGAGAAGTGGAGGGAGAAAGTTCAGCTAGTGAAAGCTGTTCTGCCACAGTGTGAAGATGGTACTGTGTTGATGATGCTTCAAAACAATGATGGTGATGTGGAGGCAGTTGTGTCAGCATTGTTAGACCAGGCTGATGGCTAAACCTGTGTTTATCTCACTGATAACAAAACCAATGCTACGGTACATTGGCAGCATCACAGCGTTTCAAAAAAAGTTACCTTTTAATAAAAAAATTATATAATTTTGGGAATATCATGCAAAACATTCCATGTCCCTGGTGCTGAAAAAAAATTGTCTGTCCCTGGTGCGAAAAACACTTTCCTAGGTGCTGAATTTTTTCTGTTACTGGTCCTGTAAACACTTTCCCTATGCCTGAAAACACTTTCCCTATCCCTAGTGCTGAAAACATTATATTTCCTTTCCCTGGTGCTGAAAACACTTTCCCTGAAAACACTTTCCCTGTCCCTGGTGCTTAAACACTTTCCCTGTCCCTGGTGCTGAAAACATATTTCCTGTCCCTTGTGCTGAACACACTTTCCCTATCCCTACCCTTGATGCTGAAAACACTTTCCCTGTCCCTGGTGCTGAAAACACTTTCCCTGTCCCTGAAAACACTTTCCCTGTCCCTGGTGCTGAAAACATATTTCCTGTCCCTGGTGCTGAATTCATACATTTTGTCAAATTGCTTGGTCGCAGTGATGCTGCCAATGTATCACAGGTTTTGTGAGATCAAGAACATTGGGGTGTCAGTACATGTGCATGTACTAGTACATGTAATAAGGTAAAATAATGGACGTTGTATATGCTTCATGATCATTTTCTTCAGGGTTACTAGACTAAGTTTAAATGGTCCTATAATAGATACTAGCCTAAACTTTCTAGTATGCACGAATGGTGAGTTTTTATATTTTAAGCACAGTGATTTTAGACTTTAAGAACTTTAAAAGTAATGCACACAGATGTGTCCAATGTGGCTACAGTATATATACGACTTTTTTTAGCAAAAGTTGTACTTGTAGGGGTGATTTTACCAAGGTCAAGATTGAATTGACAGTTACTGTAGGAGGAAGGTTGAATTTTACTATAAGTTACAATGATCAATATGTATTGTGTACATACCTTTGTTGAAAGTATTGGACAGAAACCCATAGTAAAATTTGCCATACGTGAACCTTTTTACAAAATTACTGTATCTTACTCTATTGCCAAGCAGTAAGCTAAATGACAATGTTAGTAATGATTTGGGATACAATGACACAAGTCACACTTTTCATCATCAATTGACAATTTTATTATAACATGTAGATTAAATATTTACCAAGTAATTTACATAAATGCCTGTTTCATGTCTTTGTTCCATTCATTGGTCTTGTGCAGTACTTCCTAAAAATGATATGTACAGAGTCTGAGAACTTTAAGTTAAAGATATCTTCTCATAAGTGTACATAGATCTACTATCATAAATGTATTGCTAATATTCAGCGTTTGTCAATGAAACTAGTCAGCATCAACAGAATCAATTTGGGATTATTTACATCTGAAGACGAAATACAAGTTTTCTGTACAGCTGCCTGAAAACACACTTAATACTATACAAAATCTGACATGAATGTTTCCTTTACACAATGTACATCAAATGAATTCACAATGACACAAATAACTTGTACATAAATGCCATATTCAAACCATTTTCTATGTTGAGACAATTTTGCATTATTGTAAAGCTGTTTTTTTTTAAATGCAGGCTGTCTGTCACTTGACCAGGTTGAATAAATTAATGTGGGACATGATTTTTAGAAACATAACATTTCAAGTGTTCAAACTGCAAGGAGTGTTCTGTCTTCTGATGTGCCAGTTGATTTCCCAGCCAAATAAGGATAAGAATTCTGCAATATAATTTGCTGTGAAATGCAAATAAGAGTTCTGTGCATTATCAGCTACTTCACTAATTAAGCTCCTCCCCAGTGGTGTTACCAAAATTATATATTACCCATCACTCAATCAATGCACTTGATAGTACAGACACTATTCTGCCCATGACAGCTCCTCTCTTGTGGTGTCGCCAAAAAATTAATGTCAATTACTGTAAACGCATTTTTTTTACAGTTTGCGGGTATTTACTTTCGTCGTAGTGGATAAATGGATCGTTGGCAGTGGTTTTAAGTTTGCGGTAGCGCCATAGATTGCACAAAAACTGTTATTGATAAGTATCCTGTTCAAATCCATATGTATTGTCTCTGTTTTTGTCAGCAGGGTTAGCCCTTTGTGATAGCCATAGGCTAGTTGGGCAGCCCTGGCTGTGTGTTTTGAACAGCCAAACCAATAAATAAACAAGTAAACATAAAACCACAGCGAACATTTCTGCATTTACAGTTGTGTGTAATTATAGCACTTAGTAGTTTGTTTCAATAGTATTGGTTCCAGTTACTACCATCCACAGGTACCAGACTCCCTGTACACAACAGGATGATGTCCACCATCCACCACACTCCGAGTCCCCCCAGGGTGAGTAGCTTCCCCACCCCCATGCCCGTGTGCCCCAGGCAGAATCTGTCCACTCCAAAGAAGCCGAGAAGGAGGGAGTACATTAGTGTGGTCACAAAGTAGTGTCCGGAATACCTGAAAGAGACCAGTAGAGAGAAACAAATTACAATGTAGGTCAGTTTCCAATAAGTACATTAGCAAGTAAAGAATCACACTTTTGCACTCACTATCCAGTTTAATCTTTCAACTGTCTATCAAAGTGTTCTTACGAAATCATTTGATCATAAATATTTACTGTAGTATATGCAGATATGTCTGTAACTAACTGAAGAATGAATGGCAGAAAATTAAGTACTGTAAATGCTGTTGACAGTTATTAAATTTTAAGTAACTGAGAAAATGGGGGAATTGGCCTTGGTTTGAATTTTGCACAAACACTATGGGCACATGTACAGCTACAATGCACAGAAACATCAAACCAAGGAGCTTTTATCAGTGATAAAAGCTCCTTGATCAAACTGAAAATTACAAGAATTACTGTAACAGTAATATCCCACTTCTTGTATTATAGGAATTTTCTTTCACCAATGATATCTATTAGTTACAAATAGCTGCTGATTTGGTCCTTTAAAAAGGTACTTTACATTAAAGGTACTCTACATTAGTCTTTAGGCCACACCAATTTAATTTCTTGGTTCATGGATTCGCTCGCTCCTATTTTTTGGAAAAAAAAATAAAAATTACCACTCAGCAAATTTTCACCATTAATGAAACTATTCACCAACTTTCTGATGTAGCAAATTGGCCTACATATTATACACTCCTTAAAGTGTGGGTACAGGTGCTGTTACTGTACAATAATAGTGTTTTTGTACTTTTTTTCAAGCTGAAAACTTTTTTCTTTATGTTTTGGATTAGCCGTTACCTTTACCCCAACCATTTTACAGTTTTTATTTTTATTTTCATTTCGCCCTCTCGCTCCATATCTTTTATGAAAAAATCCATGAACCAAGAAATTAAATTGGTGTGGCTTTAGTACAACATATTAGAGTCTTACTTGATGCAGGGTACTTCATTGAGACTGAGGAAGGTTCTGTTCCCCCTGCACTCTATTCCTGGTAGTACCCGGCACTCCACACTGGTGTTCTCTACATCCTCAAACCGCTCTCCTCCAAACTAATAAACAAACAAACAGATACACAAAGGGCGATTAATAAGTTAGTAGATTAGGCCAGTGGAGTCCAGCCTTGTTTGCTTTAGTCCGTTCACAAAGGTCGCTATACCCTGTCACAGGAGATGATAGTGACAAGGATGTCACAAGGAAGTCACAAGTGACAAGGATGTCACAAGTATAAAGCCTTTGATTAATGTCATGCCATAATGACATAGAAAATGAATTTCATTTTGTAATGGATTGTCCGACTTATGAAGAAGACCGTCAAAAGTTATTTCAAAATATTGTATGTAAGTCCGAAATTGTACTGCCAAATGTTAGGTCAGAGGTATTCCATTTGATATTATCATGTCCTGTTCATATATCTGCCTACGTAGGCCAATTTATTTACAACTCATTGCAAAAACAAGATAATGCTTTGTGATACTCATTAGATTGTTTATACTGTTATATTATATTACATTAGTTGTTAGTTATTTGTATTAGTATATAGTTGTTCACATTGCCATACATTGTAACTCTTACAATTGTTGCGCAATAAAGTTTTTCTTCTTCTACTAAAATTTGAATCATTGTGATCGCATGGTGCAGGCATTACACCCATTACGTTAGGTGAGACTCTCACCATGAGAGAGAATCCAACTGTGCACACGCAGGTCAAAGGTGTGGGCCCTTGAGACATAAAGCAAAAATGACTGGTCATATGCAAATCGACCACATTTTTGTTTAAAGCATGGTCCAGACAAGAACTGTTTAAAAGTTATGCCCTTAACCTTTGACCTGCATGGTTGGATCTGTGAAGGGGCTTATTATCAATGTCTTTCTAGTAAAAAGAAGCCCATACCTTGATGCACCCATACCCCAACTCCTCTCTCTTGGTCTCATTCCCATCAAGGTCCATCGGTGGATCACACTCAATAAACTCTGGAGGTCTGAAAATGAAGGGATGTGAAACATAAGAAAGTTTGCTTCTTTTGTATAACTATAACCAGTCTACATGTATCTATATCCGTCCGCTTATCGGTGCACACCCCAGTTCTTCCGTGACCGGGGTCCGCGGTAGTGCGCGACCAAAAAGTGACGAAAGGCTTCCGAGGGTCCATGTTTGAGTTGACATTTCTCATTATTTCCTGCGAAATGACATTAGACGGTTACATGGCTGAAAAGCTGAAGAAATGGTGTGTTTTTGGTGCAAATTGTGTTTTTATCCGCGCCTTACTTCCGGGATATTCCTACGCCTGAATGTAAACAGGCCGGTGACCTAGATTGACCTCTGAAGCGCTGTGTTAAGCCAAGTTGCAATGCCACGCGCCAAGGATGATTAAAAAAACTGTAGTACTAGAATTTTCTTTAAAATTGGCTGGATTTCTCTCTAGGTTTTCCTCTTTCTGACAGTATCAGTCGTGCTTGCTGGAAAAATCTTCTTCACCTGTTTTATCCAATGCAAAAATGCCCGATTTTGTGCATCAATTTTGACATGAAAATAATGTTTTTTCCCCATAATTTTTCAAAATTAGAGAAGTTGAAGGATCGGAACTCGTAGACTACAAGTAAAATCGTTTTTCAGAGCCTAGTTGCCTCAGCTAAACAACATCATGCATTAGTCAACAACATTTTATGGTGTCACTCACAAGTATTCACATCTTATGAACGGCGAAAGCGGGTCATTTTCGAATCCACAACCCTCACTCCTACACGAGGCGTCTATGTCGATATCACCAGACGAAGATAAGTCCAGAAAATGAAGAAAAATTCCGGAAAACAGGAAAAATCTCCAACAAACCGCCGCCATCTTGGCATCAGACTATTCGATTATTTCATAGGGAGAAAACATGTTGTAAATTTTCTTTCATAATAGCGAGGCTAAATATCACAAATTTGTCGTCAATACACACTTACAGATGAAACAAAATGTTGAAATATTAGTTCTGATTTTATACTTTTTTTCATCTTATAATTCAGAAAAATAATTTTTTTACCCTATGTTAGTAATCGTCATTATCCATCATTTGGGCGGTTTCATTATTTTAAAGGTAGAAACATGCATTCATTTTGTAATAGATTGAAAAGCTTGAGTTTACAATTTTGCTCATATAATGAATATAGGAACTTTTAAATATTTTGTTTTAATATCAGTTATCCAAATCGGTATTTCTCTGCATGTTTTTGAGGATGAAAATATTTTGACCCTATGAGTAGTTATCGTCCATACCCAAAATATTGACCTCAGATGAACCATCAAAAATGGCGGAAATTCTGAACTTTCTGTTTGGATTTGGGAGATAAAAACTGTTTTCTAAGGTCGCAAAACGTCAGAAAGGAAACATGAGCAGACAGAGAAGGCGGCGAGAGTCTGACGATGGCTGGGGAGGCCAGGGAATGGTAGGTTTATCGGTGGAAACTCGTATACTATAAATGATTTGCTACGAAAGTTACAAAAACATGTTTGGGCTTGCCCGCGCTAAAACCTTGCGTCATCGTAATCTTTACGCCCAGTATAAAAACCTGGACAGAAACATTTTATGCTAATTTTCGATTATGACAACAGATAGCACAGACTAGTAGGGCAATATGAATTTCATATTTCAAGCTGTGGTATAAATTTGAATTTTATTATAAATTATACTTTGCGTATCATTTTGTATGTGCTATATGCGCGATCAAAAATTTATAACCTTTGTTGATAGATAGAAAGAAGAATATATCACAACAACATGGTAAGTAAACTACTGATTTAAAATTATATAGCACATGATTTATCCTAGATGTCAGAGTATTGCCAGGGATTTTAGTAATTTATTTTTACTGCCCAACCTCTCGGCTCTCTAATACAGTACTGCTTGGCCGTGAATTTCGTGCAATTATCAGGATGGTGGAATAATGCGAAGTTATCCAGCTTGACCCCACCGGTTTGGGATTTGGAGATTCCGTGCAGTTAACAGAATTGTGGGTTTACCCGTTGTGCAATTAACTGGCTTCTATTGTACAAGATAGTAAAGGCCAATATGATAGTTGATACCAAGGAAATTCTACAGCACACCCCCATAAGGTGTTTCATAACAGGGCTCGAAATACTTTTTTCTGCATACCTGCACTGGTCCAGGTAACATTGAACATTACCTGCACCAGACAAATTTTACCTGCACCACTCTTGATTTAGGAAGCATGGATCATACTAAAATTGTTCAGGAACCATTGCTATCTTTAAAGATTTATACTTTATAGGTGGTAACAGTCGCTGCAGCTAATAGTCATATAACAATTCACATACACCTACATAAAACCCAGTATATGGACCAGTGCAGGTTAGGTGCAGGTAGACACCAGAAATACCTGCACAGCTCCAATTTTACCTGTACTAAGCTGCATGTGCAGGTGGTATTTCAAGCCCTGATAAAGTTATGAAATCTTTGATTTTTTGTTTTCATTAGAGGGGCTATATGGCAGCCAAGAAGAGAAAACTGGATGAACAGTTCGAGACGGATGCCCCAAACCAAGTCCAGAAGGAGGGGACTCGCTCTAACATCTTCAATGGTGTGGCTATCTATGTCAATGGCTGGACAGGTGAGTGTCACTGTGTACATGTACCTACTAGTAGGCAATCAGCACTTTTGACAAATTAAAGAGTTGGAAGTTGAACACAGGCAACTGCCAACTTGGACTAGTGTAGTAACAGTGGTGTTCAAGTACCGCCTATCATCATTGCCCAAGGGCACTAGTGCTTTTGTGGCAACAGCGATAGCGGTCATGACTTGTGATCTGCCGAACCCGGTTTGATTCCGGGCAGGGGGCATGTTGTTTTTTTCTGTTCTACTCGCCCCTCTGGTTGTTTCACTGGTTCCCACACCGACCCTGTGAGTAACAGGCTAGCGGATGTGCCACACAGGGATGTCGAACTCGGAGATTCGAGGACGAATCTTGAAAAGAAAAGGGGGAGTAGTGTAACAGTGGTGTTCAAGTACCGCCTACTCTCATGTCCCTAATAAACGTACCGGGACGTTTATTTTTTTCCCAGGAAAATTCCACCCGGTACGTTCTTATTTGGGACGGTACATTTATTTTTTTTTTTGAAAATTGGGGCTTTGCTAACCAGGGACAACCGCATAATAAAAAGTTTGGGGTTTTCTGTCCATATGTCCGCGGTATTTTTGCTCAAAATTGACACTATTTTCGGCCGAAGCAGCTCGGATTTCCCCTCCACTGTGACCCAAACATCCTAGCGATTATGTAAAATATCGGTCGATTTCGCTATGAATGTACAAAGTAAATGTTATTATTGGGAAAATAAGCCGCCACACTGACGTTTTGAAGCACAATTTTTTATAGAGACTCTATAAACAACTTTTACAGTCTCTATTTACATCGTAAATGAACACACTGATTACATAATTTTAGCATGTACAGTATATTTCCGACCATGTGGTTCCATGCGCTATCGGCAGCGACAACGGGGCGGACGAATAATTCCTTCACATAAGAAACAACAATTAGAACCTTCTTTCCCTTGTAATGTGAGTTTTGGGGCCGCAAATTCTCCAAAAACAGCAGAAATCCGTCAGTAAAAACAGCTTTAAACTTGAAGAAAAAGACCGAAACTGATCCAACATGGCTGCCAGGAATAACACGCACTGACAGTAAAGCTAGCACCCTGTTGGGAGGCAGATTCGAATCACTAAAATGAGGCCGTAAACGGGTGAAAATGATTTTATTTCGGTGTAATGATGGGCTCAAAATGTCATATATATTTTCAGAGTGTTGAATTTCAGAAATAATCATAAAATTTTCTAATTTTAGCGGTTTTCTAGTGTCAAAATATAATCTGTAACATATTTAGTATTTGGGCCTGAATGCTGGGCTACTTCACAGACGAGCTCTCACAAAAACTTTGTGAACAGTTTGTGTCCATTTTGGGAGTGTTGATGTGTGTTTTAATTGGTGGTAATATGGTGGTCTAAAACATATATGGTTGAGTACTTGGAGCTATATTTATAATGATTTTATTGATATGCCAGTAATTTTAAGTAATGTACAAAAAATATTTATTGATTACTTGCTTCAATTTCTGAGTAGAAAATTCATGTATCATGTAAATTTTCACTTGTTGAATTTGAAATCACTGTTGGCCCCCGGTTAGGAGTATGTATACCTTTCATTAGAAAATGGAGAAAATATTATAATTTGAACAAGATATCTATAGTTATTCAATATTCATTATTCATACAGCTATATTTAACTGATTTGGTGATCAGGTATAAGTAAATGAAAATAACCTACCTGCTTATTATCTTCTTTCTCTTGAACAGAAGTAGCATGGACACAGTCTACATGTCAATTTGGTCATTTTCCGGGGGGTATGTTTATTCCGGGGGGTATGTTTATTAGATTTTGAAGATTTGTCCGGGGGGTATGTTTATTACGGAAGGTATGTTTATTAGGGACATGAGAGTATCGTCCTTGCCCAAGGGCACTACTAAAAGTGCTTTTGTGGCGACAGCGATAGCGGTCATGACTTGTAATCTGCCGACCCTGGTTCGATCCCGGGTAGGGGGCATGTTGTTTCTTTCTGTTCTACTCGCCCCCAGGTTGTGTCACTAGCACCCTACTGTTGTGACCCAAGGGTTATAGTCGTATAGAAATTGGGATGGGCACTGCTCATATACACTGTCAGGTGCGGGAAGAATTTGAGACTGAATGTTTTTACATGTGCTAAGAAGGAATTAGTATACCAAATATGCTAATGAGGAACTGATTAACATGATATATGCAAAAATTGCAAAACCGCTTAAGGTATTTGTAGACAAATCAACAAATAGTAGTTGTCATCTTAAAATGTTACCACTACCGAGGGTAGTACATGCTTAGCCTTTTCAGTGGTTTCCTCAAAAACGCACATGGGATTCCCCAGTTTTATAATCCATGGGCAGGGCTCGAAATACTGGGTGCATGTGCACCCAGGTGCACCCAAAATTGGAGCTGTGCACCCAATTATTTTCTATGGGTGCACAGCAGGGTGCATCCAAATATTTTCTTGGGTTTATGTATGTAAAGATATTAAAGTATGTCAGTATACATCATATTTTTGACATCTATTAGTGTTAGAAAGATATAAAAATGTCTGTCATGGTACTTGTTTAAGAATCTGATAGCTTGTAACTAAGTTTTATTATTGGGTTATTACCTAAATTTAAGTGGTGAACCCAAAATGTCTTGGTGCACCCAATTTTTTAAGCTGAGTGCACCAGTGCACCTAATCCCCAAAATGAATCTCGGGCCCTGATGGGGAAAAAAATTTTAAAAATGAGAAGCCACACAGACCAAAAAAGTGCTTCTCTTTACATCTCACAACAAATTACTAGTTTCTATTGAAAATTTCCTCCCTCCCCCTCTAATATACCATATTTCGCATCCTACACTTAACTCACAGATCCCCCGGCAGATGAGATGCAGCGACTGATGCAGGTGCATGGTGGGAAGTACGACGTGTACCCCCCGCGGTCCCACACCACGCATGTCATTGCCTCTAACCTTCCCGACACTAGTTTCTGTGGAATATTTCTCCCACCCCCACTCAAACATGACCCATATTTAACATCCTTTACTACTCACAGATCCCCCGGATGATGAACTGCGGCGGCTGATGCAGGTGCATGGTGGAAAGTACGACGTGTACCCCTCACGGTCCCATACCACCCACGTCATCGCCTCCAACCTTCCTGATACTGGTTTCTGTTGAATATTTCTCCCTCCCCCTCCCAAAACATGACCCATATTTCGCATCCTACACTACTCACAGATCCCCCTGCGGATGAGCTGCGGCGGCTGATGCAGGTGCATGGTGGGAAGTACGATGTGTACCCCTCACGGTCTCACACAACACACGTCATCGCCTCTAACCTTCCCGACAGGAAGATCAAGGACATCAAAGACAAGAAGGTGGTACGGCCACAGTGGATCACGGAAAGGTGCCAAACAATATCGATTTGTTGTATTTTTTTGTAGTTGAGTGTATTCCGTAGTCTAGAATCCTTCCTTTTACTAGTACATGTATGTCACACCTTGGCCCAATTGTGATAACATTAGCTATGGGCTTTCTGGACTGGGTGATAACTTGGGTTATCCCATGGAGTTCTATTGTTATCACACTGGCTTCCATAGAATAATTCAAATGCACTTGGAGTTTGCCGCTGTTAAAAGAATTGAATACCGGATTCGGATGCTGGAATTGATATTGTTAATGTTATGATTTTTTGTTTGAGACACCAAATCTTATTGATCCCTGTCGTATTTCGCTTTGAAAAGTGTGTTGTCTTTGGGTGTATATGACAAGTTGGTATGTCCGGTGATACAGAATAAACCATGTTGTATTCTATATTCAATTTCTAACTTCAAGAAATTGCTTAAAACGAGTTCTGATTCACTATTGGCCATACATAACAGTTTTTGTAGGATGAGCAAATTGCTGCACTTTGTATATGATTCCATCTCATACATGTATCTGCTTTCCTCCAACAGTATCAAGGCTGGGTACCTGCTGTCCCATGTACCTTACATGCTGTACCGGAGAGACCATGCACAGGGAGCTCTCAACTTCAGGTCTCTCACCAGGACTTCCACTACTGTTATCAATGATGATGAGGCCTCCATGGAAGATGTCTCTGATGGAGATACAGATGGTGTGAGACCACCAGATAGTGTGATACCAGATGGTGTGATACCTTCTGATGGTGTGATACATTCTGATGATGTGAGACCAACTGATGGTTTGAGACCTACTGATGGTGTGAGACCTTATGATGTAAGACCTACTGATGGTGTGAGACCCTTAACTGGTCCCCATGGTAACAGTTTCGATGGTAACAACAGCTTGTCAACATCTAGTGATAACAATGTTAGTTTCTCATACAACAAATCTAGTTTCAAAGGAAACGAAAACAATGACAGCTCCAGTTTCCAAGGTGATGATACTCAGGATGCAAACAGTTACCATGACAACAGTGTCCATGGCGACAGTCTATCATCATCCACTGTGCAACAACAACCTCTTTCTAAACCAGTTCACACCAGTCCATCAGGAAAGAGGCCAATGGGAAGTTCCAAGGACGCGAACTTTGTTGCAGAGTTTTACGACAACTCAAGACTGCATCACCTTTCAACATGGCGGACTGACTTCCAGGCTTATGTCAACGTCTTGCAAGGAAAGGGGGACAACGGTTTCCCTGGTAGACAGAGACTGCGCGACCATGTACAAAGTAGACCAGAACCCGCAACAGATGACATCAGCAACAGAATTTCTTTTCATGAAACAGACAGGCTTACAAAGATACAGGAAGGAGGTAAGGTAGTCATGCATCTAGACATGGATTGCTTTTTCGTGTCTGTTGGACTAAGGAACCATCCCGAACTTCGCGGGAAACCGGTTGCCGTCACGCACTCTAAAGGAAAGGGTCACGAGCAGAAAATACGTCCCGGAATGGACCCAGAGTACGAGAGAGCGTACTGGGAGAAAAGAGCGCCACATCGGCACAGCATTATGGACAAGACAGAGGACAATGCAACTAGAGGAAACCTTCAAAGGGATACTTACATGTCTTTCTCTGAGATTGCATCTTGTAGCTACGAGGCAAGGAAAGCTGGAGTGAAGAATGGTATGTTTATGGGGCCGGCCCTGAAGCTGTGCCCGGACCTTAAGACCATACCGTACGACTTTGAAGGCTACAAGGAGGTGGCACAGGAGATGTATGGGATTCTTGCCAGGTGAGACAGTACAGATGGTACAGTAAACTGCATTTAAGTCCTTGGGGATTTAATTTCGCAGTAGCGGGAAAATGGATTTTCGCGGTGGTTTTAAGTTTGAGGTAGCACCATATACTGAAGTCTCTTACCGCCATGATGGAAAAGATGTTTGTGGTGGTTTTAAATATATAATTTCGCAGTAAATTTGCAATGCAAAAAACGCAAACATAAAACTACCACAAAAATTTCTGCAAAAGATTCCACAAAAAAAACACCATAAAAATTTTCCTTTATGGTATATTGTCAAACCTGTCCAAGTGACTGTCTCTGCATATTATAAAGACCACCTAGCCACATTTTGGTGTACCCTTTTGTTTAATTTATTAAATAGTTTTTCCTATTGACACAAAACGTTACCACCTGTCCACATAGAGCAGATTTGATAAATCCTCTCAGTGGTCTTCTTGGGCAGTTATTACGTATACTGTATGATAATCGTATTTGAAAGAAGAAAACTTTGATTCAAAGTATTCTTGTACAATTTGATCAACTGGATTAAAGAAATGGAGGATTACTTCCAGACATTTTGAGTGACATACACCACTCTTCTTCAATTTCATTGTTTTGGCCAGTTCATTCTAAGTGACACTGAAAAAGAGTGATGGATGTCACTCAAAATGTCTGGTAGTAAGCCTTCATTTTTATCCAGTTGTAGAGATTGAATTGTATTTGAATGTTGTTTACCTGGATGTCTAACCCTCATGAAAAAATCTTTTCTGGTAGTATGTTTTCATTGTAAAATGTATTTAATTTATTGTATTACGTATGATTTTAGCCAAAAGGTCAGACGTTGACCAAAATGATTTTCCCCATCCTTCTAGCTACACCCATGAGATTGAAGCTGTGAGTTGTGACGAGGCTTTCGTGGACGTGACGGACATCCTTGCCGACACGGGAGCCACGCCCGACGACCTGGCTATGGTTCTACGACAGGAGATCTTTGAGAAAACACAGTGCCCTGCATCTGTTGGGCTAGGTAATATAGAACCTATGCGATTACATCAAGGAATAGTTCCCAACCACTTTGAGCATAATTTTGATTTGTATGGAATTAGTACTTTATGTCTTTGATGAAAATGGTGGTACAGTTACTGTATTAACTTCAGGCTGTGTGTTTGTTTGTCTTGCTGTGTGTCTGCTCCGAGTGGCAGTATGTATGGTGCAGATGGTGTAATAGGGTACTTGCAGTATTGGAAGTATGGTTTGGCCAGGACCCAATGTTGTTCTCCCTGAGATACATGTACTACATGTAAATAGTAGGCCCAGTGGTAGGCCATATTCAGTTAGGTTAAAAAGATGTTGAAAATTGAAATTTACTTAATATTATATGTCACTTGTTTACACTTGTCACCATTGTTATCTATACAAAATTATTTCATTTTATGTATGTTTACCATATTTTCTGTATGTTTCATGCTGCAATTAGCCCTCGGGCAAGAACTTGCAAATAAATTTCACATTAAACTTCACATTATTATTATGTGTTAAGGCCATTATACGAAAATATCCTGGCAAAGATTTTTTTCTTAACTGAAAGCGTGAATACATTGATATTTCCACAGCATCTAGTGTCCTGTTGGCGAGGATGGCCACCAAGAGAGCCAAGCCCAACGGTCAGTTCTACCTGCCTCCTGAGGAGGTTCTGGACTTTGTCAGTCCACAGACGGTCAGGGAACTGCCAGGTATGCTTAGTGCTAGTACTAAGTATAGTCAAACCTGTAGTAACAGCCACCTTTGCATAGTGGCCACCTGGCCATTGGGGTAACGTTTTGTCGGTCCTTTGGATTTTTCCCATTGACCTAAGAATTGAGAAATAGCCTATAGCGGCCACCTGTCCAACGCAGCCATGGCCACATAATTTTCGGTCCCTTAGATACAGAAACACTGCTTATTGCGACCAAACAGCGACTGTATGTCACCCTGTGCCGAGTTTAAAATCATAGTTTGGATTTGGAGTTCCCAACAGGATCATTTTGGCAGGAGCGGAAGATACGTGTGCCTTAAACGTTAGAGCCCAAGTCTTTTTCGTAGATTAGATTTGACTTTGGGAGGGTAAGTAATTCTGAGACGATCAAGACAACTTGTTACTTGGCAAGATAGATCAGTGGGCACTGAAAGCATGTGTAACTTATTGCTTGTGGTCAATTGATCATCATCTTCTCTATATTGGTCACCCATCTATAGTGGCGACATTTCTCCAGGCCCTTGAGTGGCTGCTATAGACAGGTTTGATTGTAGTGCCATGATATTGTTTAAACAGCTCTTATTTGGGGTAACACAAAATGGCATATGCACCTTGTATTTGTATCGTATTAAACAGTATCGTTAAATATGAATGATTTAATGTTTTTCCACAGGAGTTGGTCGCTCCTTGGAGTCGCGGCTGAAGGTCATGGGGGTTGTGACCTGCGGAGACCTTCAGAAGGTGACCCTGCCGACCCTGCAGAGGGAGTTCGGACCCAAGACAGGGCAGGCGCTGTACCGGAGCTGTCGGGGGCAGGACGACAGACAACTGAAGGTGGAGAGGGAGAGGAAGTCTGTATCTGCTGAGATCAACTATGGCATCAGGTTTACTAAGGTGTGGTTACTAGTATACTACTAACAGAGCTATGGTAATCCGTGGTGTGTTTGTTTGTTTGCTTGTTTTTGTGTGTGTCCATAGTTATGTGAATATTCCAAAGTAGAAGCATGCCAGTAAATAGAATGATCACCACTCAGATTTACTGGGGGCATAAGACTATGCAGACAGATACAGCAGCTGGTGTCTTATGTATAAGGACCAACTTATAAATGCAAGCTAAATGGGTCCAAATATAGAAGCTGTGTGTAAGGGTGCTGAAGGACAGTTATTGTAATTATGTATGCTAATAAATGTACATAGGTGCAGAAACAGAAGCTGGTGTGATATGCCAAAAGACAATTAATATACAGGCTGCATAATATTATACAGATACAGGTAGAGAAGCTGGTGTGTTATGACAAAGAACAGGCTATGCAGATACAGGACTTGTACAGAATTTGGTTTATTATGCCAAAGGATAGTTATATACAGATATACATACAGAAGCTAATGTGCTATGACGAAGAACGGTCATTGTACCAGCTATACAGATATAGATACAGGGCCCTTTATACATGTAATTAAATGTACAATGATTTCACATACATCTTCTTCTCCTTGATGAAGGACACAGAAGCAGAGACCTTCATGTACAACCTATCTGAGGAGGTGCAGCGGAGGTTACAGAAGGCCGGGCTGAAGGGGAAGACTGTGACCCTGAAGGTCATGGCCAGGAAGGCTGACGCTCCCGTGGAACCCAGCAAGTTCATGGGTCACGGCATCTGTGATAGCCTCTCCAAGTAAGTCACATTCATAGTTTGCAATTGAGAGATACAGAAACATCGACGTTACCTATTTCATAGGCTGATCTCATAGCCCTGACTCATCCTAAAATGGTGTAGTACCATACTAATAGGGAATTGAAGGAAAGTGGTTTCAACTAGCTTTGCTCTGATGTTTGTTTGTCTTGGTGTGTGTCCACACTCAACAAATATGTGAATATTCAGTAGCAGCTTGCCAGAATGTAAGGGTAAAGTGGTGTAGTCGGATACTTGGAGTATTGGAAGTTGGTGGTTTTGATTTAGTCCAATATTCTAGACTCATGGCTATGCTCACACAGTTATGTCAGATCATCAGGGTACCCATATGCTTAGAGCTTTTCTTATGTAACATTTTGACCTCTAGATCATCAACCCTGGGCCTGGCAACAGATGACCCCAAAGTGATAGGGAAGGAGGCTTGGAACATACTTAGTCAGATGAAACTTCCACCGTCTGACCTCAGAGGGGTAAGTATATACATTTGGACAAACACCTCCTTTTAGTTTTTTTTCAGTATCGGGGGTAGGGATGGTGTTTTCAGCACCAAGGATAGGGATGGTGTTTTCAATACCAGGACAGGGATAGTGTTTTCAGCACCAAGGACAGGGATAGTGTTTTCAGGGACAGGGATAGTGTTTTCAGCACCAAGGATAGGGATGGTGTTTTCAGCACCAGGAACAGGGATGGTGTTTTCAGCACCAGGGACAGGGATGGTGTTTTCAGCACCAGGGACAGGGATGGTGGTTTGAGCAACAGGGACAGGGATGGTGTTTTCAGTACCAGGGACAGGGATGGTGTTTTCATGGACAGGGATGGTGGTTTTAGCTTAGGGGACAGGGATGGTATTTTCAGCACTGGGGACAGGGATAGTGTTTTCAGAACAAGGGACAATTTTCACTGTACTTAAGCATCTTTATAATAAAGAAACAAGGATCTTTCAATGACTACTGTTGATGTTTTCCTTCCAGCTTGGCATCCAGATTACACGCCTGGTCAGTGCCTCAGGGGCTTCCAGCAGTTCAGCAAGCAACAAGTCCATCATGGACTTTGTCAAAGCCAAGCCTGCAACTGCAATCCAGCAGTCAAGAACCAACAACATACCCCACATCATCACTAACATTCCAGATACAGAGACTGAAGTAGAAGGCAGTAGTGCAAACATGAAGACCATGTTAGATTTTCTTAAACCTTCTACTTCAACCATAACAGAAGAAATGCAAGAACGCGAAGAAGATACTTTACTAGATGGTAAGCAGAAGTCTAGATATGATTATGCAGCGAATAATTTTTCAATATTTAAGCTTAAATATAATAGAAGATTAGCATTCTTTTATTGTTGACTGTACACTACATGTATGCAACAATGAGAGAAATATCCTCTTCAATTGTGTACAAGATAAGTTTTATAATAGTTGTTGATGTCTACAAAGCACAGAAAATTTAACGTTCCTTATGCTAGTAGATAAACTGTAAATTGTATGCTTTATTTGCACATACATTTGCAACAACTGTCTCAAGAATCGAAAATTTTAAGATTATTTTCATCCCCTGGATTTTGAATGGAAATCCTGTCGAAGGTTTGATGATCCTAGTGGGGGTCCAGAGGTATGTTCACTGGAAATTTTTAATATCTTGACCCTCTGAAATGCTTTTTCCTTAATTTGAGGGGCAAATGTTGCTGTTAGACTGAACTTAGTTCAATTAATATCCGTCAAAGAATGGAAGGACAGATACTGGCAAGAACCCTGATTTGAACCATCAGACTTTGTAAATGTAGTGAGATACCACATTCTAACTAGTGGTGCGTAACGGTTCGCCGAACCAGACTTGGACTTGCTATAACTTTCGGTTCAAGTCCGGTTAAAACCGGAACGTCGAAAACCAGTTTTCTGGAAAACCGGAAATCTCTTTCTTTTTGTATACTAAAAACAACGCTAGATGCCTATGTAACTTTATTAATCGCAGGCAACGGGCCAGAAAATAACATATTTCTGCGAAAATAAACTGTCCTACCGCCATAAGCGGGCCAAGCGCATGGTCGCGCCACGGGAACCTTCTTTCAAAATCCGGCAACCGTGCGGCGGCAAAAATGACAGGTACACTTTAGCAATGTTACCCATGAAAATAAAGTATGTGGATTCGTTTATCTCCTGGTATGGGTTTTAAGTCCCATATCCTCTGAATATGAAGAAAATTTCCGAGATAAACAAGCAAAAACAAATCTCCGGTGACTGTAGACATTTGCCACTTGCCGGGATACTTCACTGAAAGCATGGGTGAGCAGCTTGTTAAAAGAAACACCGACATGTTTTATTACAAAAAAAGTTTAAGTTCATAACTTATTTCATACCTCCTGCCTTTATCTTTGTAACGAATAAATTTACAATTAATTTGTAAGGTTGAATGTAGAGTATAAAAACACCACATGCATTATTTCTACCCGCATTATAGTAGGCTATCCCATTGACCCCTAGGACCTTGCAAGCGCCATTTCGAAATTTCGGCCGTCAAAAACAAGCGGAAAAGGTCGGATTTTGCCGTGATTTCCCGATAGTTTTAATTAAAAATCGGTGTTTCTACACCTTTGAAAATGATGCGGTCGTCTTTGGCAATACTTTGATAGCATGCGGCCCGGTCGAATGTGGTTGCGGGCGCCGGATACGCAAATTATGTGTCGCCTAGAGCAAGTCGCTTTATGCTTGTGTCTAACTTATATGGGAAAATTAGCGACCGTCAAAAACCGGACTTATAAGTCTGGACCTGAACCGAAATCTTTGGACTCGAGTCCGGACCTGAACCGGAACGTGAGCTTTGGTACGCACCACTAATTCTAACTGTACTTAGAATGGCTACATCATTATAGCTAATACTTAAAGCTTGTAAGAGCATAAAATGTAAAAGGTTTTCATTCCTTCATTCCCTGATCTAGATGCTGTATCTGAAACTCATGAGAGCACGACCAAGAAAACACCAAAGAGAGCTGGACTGCCCCCTTTGCCCACCCTCCCCACCTTTAAGACGCCCAAGGCTGGAGTTCCTGTACAGGGAAGAGTTAACGAAGGAGCATCAAGTAGCCGTGAAGACCTGTACTTACCATCTCCATCTCAGGTGGGTTAAAGAAAGTTTGTAACCTTCTTGATTTGTATTTGATTGAAAGACAGAGTATAGATAAGACAGGACTCGAAATGCTTTTCCTGCATACCTGCACTGGTGCAGGTAACATTAAAATCACCTGCACCAGACAAATTTTACCTGCACCACTCTGAGATTAGGAAGTATGGATCATACTAAAATTTTTCGGGAACCATTGCTATTTTTTCTTCTATACTTAATAGGCGGTAACAGTCAATGCCGCTGATAACAATCCACATACAGCTACATCATAGGAAATTTATTTATAAAACCCAGTACATGGACCAGTGCAAGTTGGGTGCAGGTAGACAACAGAAAAAGCTGCACAGCCCAACTTTTACCAGTCCTGCACTAACCTGCATATGCAGGTGGTATTTCGAGCCCTGTGAGGACAGTGGGGTAAACATGAATTTGATAAGAAATTCATTTTGAAATTTTATTGATAATAATAATAGTAACTGTTACAAATTAAAGTAGATTGGTGCAGGCACATGTATATCTGCTTCTTTCCTTATTATTTATTATTTATTTATTATTACAGTATAATGGTGGGTGGATATGACTTTTGCAGTTTTTTTGTTCTGATGCACCAGGTACTGAGTATTGCCATTCAGTACATTGTACCAAATGCAAGTTTGATAAGGTAAGGCCATGTTGATTTGATTATATGGATGACATCCTCTGGGAACTCCAAAACTGATGCGAGCGAGCGAATAAAAAAAAAGTTTGGCCGAAAAAAAAGTTGCCTTCAGTATGAAATCAAAGTGGCCAGGTTGAACATAGGACTTAACACACATAGTATGGTACATGGTATACCAACAGTTAGGTGTAGGGACCAGTACATCATACGGGTGCAAAACATTTTTTTCTTCTTTGACCAATCCGAAAAAAACAGACCTGAAATTTGCCAATTATAAAATGGACACACTATGTCGACAGGCATTTGGGGTCTTACCGGGGGCCAAGAAGACAGCAAGAACGAAATACAGAGACAATTAGCCTTTATCAATAATCCACCAAACAGATTCCTTTGTAGCAAAATTGACCAATTACCATTTTTTTTTAGTATTGCCAGTTCTCAAGTTTCCACAGACAATCAGGTTCCGGTCCGGACCTCGAAATAATCCTCTGGACCTGAATTTTCTGTACTGGTACCTCCCCCTACCAACAATAGTTTTTTTTTTTCTTTCTGTCCTTTCACATCTTATTCTTTGACTTTAGATTTATTTTGGCGTTAGTTATCTGTTTTCTGATACTTTTTTTTTTCAATCTACGGAATATTTGTGCTCATTTTACAGCTGCTTTGTACAATTTATTGTGTGGTCAAAAACTTTTTTTTTTTTGGAAACGGCCGAAAATTGGTGCGAGCGCGGATGTCATCCATATAATCAAATCAACATGGCCTAACGTACAATAGGTTATGTAAGCTTTGAGAAATGAAAGAACAATTTTGGTGACAACTCACTTTGGAGAGAATCTTTCATATTGCTACTAGTACCTTCTTAGTACATGTATTTATTGTTTTCCCTTGTCGTATGCTACCTTTCTCTTGGTAGGTTGATCCGAGTGTTCTGGCAGCCCTGCCTAAAGATATCAGACAACAGATAGAACAGACATACGCTGCCAGGAACATTCCACTCAGGTAAGATGATGATGTTAATTTGATTATATGGATGACATCCTCAGTGAACCCCAAAACTGATGAGGGAGGGTACATGGAAAGAAAATTTGGCCCCATCAATTGATTTAAGTTAACTCTATTTTGAAATCTAAGTGGTCAGGAATGTTGAACATTAATGACCAAATACAAAGAGATTATCTTTTTCTTTGACTTTGGGACTGGCATTCTATGACCTTGGTAGACTTTTATCTATACTTTTTTTCAATCTACTGTATTTTTGCTTGTTTTGCAGCTGCTTTGTTCGATTTAAAGTATGTTGGGAAACTTTTCTGGAAATGGCCAAAAATTGATGAGCTTGCAGGTGTCATCCATCAATTATTATTGAACATAGCCTGAATCAAAATTAATTATTTTCCTGCTCTCTTTTCCTGATGTGTAATTTTGCATATCAAATTTAAGACTTTTGAATTTGTAAAAACTGCTTGTACCTTTTATTCAAGTTACAAGTAGAAGTTTCCATGTAATATTCATGTTTTTCTTGTTTTATGTTTAGATATGACACAGAAGAGGCTGCAGAGGCATGTGAAACAGAAGAACCAACGGGCATAGATCAAAGTTTTCTGGACGCCTTACCTGAAGACCTTAGGAAAGAGATAGAAGAAGAACAGCTGCAAAAGGTGGCAGCAGAAACCACAATGTCCCACAGAACTACCAGAGGAAAGGGACCATTAAAACCTGGAATACACCAACTGCATGGTGATGCCAGTGCTGCAGTTTGTACAAATATAGATAGGGGGCACTCCTCACTGGTCAATAGGCATGAGACCCACAGCATGGAACAGAGTACTGAGCCTGTAGCTGGACCATCAGAAGAAGGTAGAATAAAGAAGAGGAATAACTCGGGTCCTATTGTAGCCCTTCCAGATCTCAACAAGGTAATATTGCCTATCTTTCTCATCAACTTTAATATGATGCTGACAGAAATATTATCTTACAATGTACGTGTGATGGTGATTATTGTAGGGTCTTGTTGTGACATTTAGAGCACGTGTATAGCGACAAAGTGTGTCAATTAATTTTTACGAATTTGAAATCTATATTGCCATATATTGTACATTGTACAATATCGTGTAAGTCATATATTCAGAAAGACATCCTTTTTGAAATCACTGATGTTGATATTATTTTGTATAAAAATGTGTACTAGCCAGCTAGATGCCTCATGATATACTGCAAATGTGCTATACGCTGATACTATTGTTAGGTAACAATTATTTATTTCACAGCCTTTTTGTCCCGTTTTCAGATTGACCCAACCTGCTTGGATGCCTTACCTCCCGAACTACAACAAGAGCTCAAACGAGCATATGCACAACAACAAAGACAACAACAACTGCCTCCACAACAACAACAACAACAACAACAGAGACCTAACCAACCACAGGATGCATTGAAACTGCTGGGCCAATCCAAAGGAAGACCGAGCCCTTCCAAAGCTAAGAGAAAATACACCAGAAGAAAACCGCTCAACAATAGTCCTAGTAAGAGGAGGGCACCTGCTGCTACTACTAGTCCTGCCAAGAAAAGATTGAGTCCACAAAAGTTGATATGGAACCAAACAAGGGACAATGCGGTAATCACTTTTAGATTTTTCTTATGAAACAAGAACTTTCCATAGTCAACACTTTGAAAAAGATTGGGATGTACCCAAATTTTTGGCTGACTCAGGAAATGGATTCGTCCACTGGTACTTAAGGGACATGATGTCAGAGACACATGGTCATGGCAATGGGGCACAAATGCCAGATAACCTTTTAGACAAATGTATGTTGCCCCCGATCCCTGTTTACTGTAATACGCTGGTCTTCGAAGTGTTAGCAAATTTCAGTCTCCTTGTTTTTTTGTCATTTACCTACACAAATGAAGAGTCATGATGAATTTTACTCCAAGGTTTTTACCTTGGTCTAGGTTTAATGCTTTGGTTGCCGTCTATGTGTCCCTGTTTTTGGAAAGCATAAGTCAAGAACCTGTAACATCCATTGGCGTAATACCGGTCGGTTTACTGCAATTTCTCAAGCAATGCTAATTTGGCAAATGATCAACGCATCATTTTCTCCAGTTACATGTTGCTGTTACAGCTTACCTTTGCCACTTCTTCTGTGTAAATTATTTTGTCTCTCTGGTCCTGCTAAAAACATAATATCGTAATTGGAACACACCGCGGAATTGCGCGGAGAACGGGCGCGTGGTTGGAAGGGGGTGCACTATACCGGTCGAACGAAACACGGCACAATTAACTGCCGCTATGTACCTTTATACATCCTCTGTTATTCCTTCTTTCCTGTTAGTAGTTGCACAAAACAAAAATCTGCATGAGCATACAAAAAGTCATGAGAAAATGGACGCATACCGACAAGAATTTTCATTTAATTTTGATCCATCACAACCGCTATGACGTAAAACTTTACTGCTGGCCGTAGCATTAAAAATGGCGGGAAAATGGCGGCGTACGTTCAGTTTGACCCATTCAGCCGTAGATCGGGGCGATAATGCAACGGTTCCTCACACTTTTACACGAGTTGTAGGTCACCAAAAGAAATTCAAGATTGCTGTTGAATCATGCTCGTCTTGTGCCGTGAGCACATGTGATTATTATCTACAAATCTGGCGATGAACGTGACAGTGTGTTTGTCCCACGACGAGCTCGCCTGCCCCGAAAATGACCTGAAAACTTTTGGCCTTGATGTCTTCGAATGCATTGTTATCGATGCTTTGTAAATGATGTATGGGACACCTAGATGTCTGAAGTGTGCATACCTCAGAAATAACTATTGTTGCATGTGTAGATCTCTTTAAGTTCCACTATTTTTAATCGACCGGTATAAGGCTTATGACCGGTATTATGCCAATGCATGTTAGATGGGTCCCTACAAGTGTGGATTTTTTTTAGTTGAGAATGGGTCAAGAAAATGAATATCAAGTTCAATGATGGGCCTTCTAGTGCCTTTTATTCATAAATCATGCAAATAAGGGCCTTATTTACATGATTCGTGAGGAAAAGATATAATCAAATGTCCCTCTTTGCTAAGATACAATGTTCATAATTTAAGTAGCTTAAGTAAATTATGGATAGAAGGCAGATTTTGGGTGTTGGGTATCTAACTTGTATGACATAAGCCCAAAGTCCTCAAGGTGGCGCTCTCTTTTCTCCTCATCAAAAAAGGCAACCACTTCAATCAAAGAACCAGCTGAGACTTCTGTAGCACCTGTACCCGACTCTGCACCTGTAGAAGCAGCTGTAAGCACCTGCAACCCACCAGCGCAGGTGCAGCAGGTGAACCTGTGTGGAAGGGTGGAGCTTCCTGAGGTTAAGGAACTGCTCAAGGAGTGGACACACACCTGTCCAGGTATGTATGTGTACAGGTGTTTTCTTGAAGATATCATTTTTATTGGCATTTCACAACGGTGAAGAGTCAAACATTTCAGTTACATGTTACATTGTTACTACATATTACTACACTGTATCAACATCCTTTTCTGTGAATCGAATTATGATTACTGTAAATGCTGATTCAGAAATGTTTGCAGTGATTTTATATTCGCAGTTTGTTTTTTGGTGACCGCTTTACCGCGAACTCAATAGCCACATGAAAATTTTATCAGGTTTTCACTGAATATGTTATTCTCTACAATTAATTGCGTTAATAACACAGCAATGGTTGATCAAATACATTGTCTTAGCTTCTAATTTTTTGTGTGAAATGTTAAAACTATTAAAGTATATAGTCAAACCTGTCTATAGCGGTCAGTCGATGGGCTGGCCAGATTTGACCACTCTGACCACAAAGAAGAAAAGGCTAATAAATTGACCACTACTTAGCAATGAGTGTCAAACACTTTCAGTACCTACATGCACTGAGATGCATTTTTAATCACATTTTAATGAACATTGAATAGGTCATGTACCTCATATTTTTAGCATTACAGTTCAAAAATCTAATGTTGATTTTTCCTAACACCCATGTACCTCTTATGTAGAGCCTGAAGAGGAAGATGTAGAACAGTTTGTTCAGTACCTTCATCAGCTCATCCTGGATCGGAACCTGGAGACGGTGGATCTACTCATCAAGTACATCAGGAGGTAAAGAAAGTTGTGTTGTGAAGTCTGCAAAATTTTGAAGTAGAAATTGTTTTGACAGTAATTTATGCTTTGACCAAACTTCCCAACAACAATGCCATGCATTTGCAAAGTGAATAATTTGTGCAATGAGGTCAGAGGAAGTCAAGGAGAGAAGCTTTCAGTCCCATGTCTTTGTGGGTGGGGTGGTGGTGTTCTGCATATTAAAGAACCCAATTGCAACACAAGTACACTTATCCTCCAGTGTGCATGGCTGAAAACAAACTGTAAATGCAGAAATGTTCGCGGTGGATTAATGTTCGCGGTTTTCGCAGTGACCACTTCACCGCGAACTTAAAACCACAGCGAACATTTTTCTATTATTGTATTAGACTGCAGTCTATGGTGTCACCGTAAACTTAGATCCACCGCGAAAAGTCCCTTTTCCCGCTACCGCAAAATTAAATCCCTGCAAACTTAAATGCATTAGCTGTGCAAAAATTTGCCTTGCACTGTTACCCAATGGAAAAAGTATCATATTTCACCTCAATAAGCGAATGATTGACCCGGATTATTTACTTTCAATTTGTTAAAAAAGTTGTTGGTTCACTTTGGCCTAAATGAAAAAAAAAATCGCCACTGACACATTTTTTTCTGGGTTGTAGTCGAAAACACAATAGATCTATTCATTATAAATGTATAAATTAAAATTTTCCTCAGCCTTACCAGTATAGATTTTGATTTTGTAGTTCCTTTTCAATGTAATATTTAATATGGTATCAAGCACAATGTTTTAATTTCATTTTTTGTAACTTCCAGGTTGTGCAATGCCCTTGACACCAGTACTTGGAGAAGTGCAGTTGAAGAAATCATTAACAATGTCCAGGGGGTGATGGAGCAACTGTACGGTAGCAAGCTGAAGGTCACATGACTTCTGTCAACCAATCATCATTCAACTCTTCATTTTGGCACAACCAGTCTTCGATATCTAGATTGTGCATATTAAGCACAACAACTACAAATGCCAAAAAATACGAGGGATAATCAGTAAGTTTTGGAGACTCACTCAGAAATACACAAAGTATGTAGTAAGCAGATCATCCCTTGACTGAAATACTGTATGGAAGATATGTTTAAGTAAAGGAGTGTGCAATAGTTATATGCTTTAAACCTAGAAAGTCTTTTGTGAAAGTCAAAGAATTTTGTAAATATAAGAAGAGTCATATGTTGCCTATGTTATAATTAAAATGTGTTGTTAGGTTGGGATGCATTGTGTCTTTAAAAATGTGTACGACAGATTGAACAATAAAGGGTTAATGCCCCGCCCCGAGGTGTATATGGTGAGATAATCCCTGGTCAGGTGCGATAACCACCGAATAAACCACCGAGTGAGCGTAGCGAACGAGGTGGTTTATGAGGTGGTTATAGCACCTGACCAGGGATTATCTCACCATATACACCGAGAATAAGGCGGGGCATTAACGTTATTATCATATAGCCTATCCAACTGACAGTTATTTCACACAAATTCCTTTATAACAAATAAACACTTTAATACATTACATAAAAATACATTTGCAATATATATATTGTACAATAGTGTCTATATATAATACAAACATTAAACTATTTCATCATCATCATTTAACTAATGATTTTAAATAATCATCTGTTTGTGAGATAGCATATCAGCATCAACATGTGGCTTATTTGCAATACAAACTACATGTATTAAGTGGAGTCCTGGTACCCCCCCATGCAGAGCCTTTTCACTTGGGCACGACAAAGTACGTATATATGAAGTGATTTAGGAAGGTACCGGCTTAATCACGTTAGAAAGCCATAATGAAAATGTGTAAAATCAGCATAATTCCTTTTCAAGTATCCCTATATTCCCCATGTGGAGCCCTAATTAACATAACCAATCAATCATAATATTTTTGACAGTTATGCATGGTTTACACACAAACAACAGTACAAAAAAAAATTCATGACTGTCCCCTGTATAATGGTGCGGTCCAAAAAGTGGTCGGTTATTAGAATAACCGACCACTTTTGAGGTTACTGCCTGATAACCCATGGGAAATGGGGGCCTCTGATTGGCCAACTCCATCTGGCTATATGATAATAAGCAATAATTATCTTAATACAAAGATGTACATTGTATATGTCAGAATTTGTATGATATTTATCCCACATTAAAAATGGAGGACTAGTTTTTGTTCTGTATGTATGTGTTTCCGGATATTGGTTTTACTAGGAGGATAGCAGGAATCAACAGCATTAATACCATATTTTCTGCATATAGAATACAACACGGTGTATTCCGTATAGCCTAAAGGTATCAGCCCGACCGCGGGTCGGATCGCCTGAAGGCCGGATGGTTGATCCGACCCGTGGGAGGGCTGAGACCGATTTTATTTATGTCATACCCACCTGAGAAAACCCATGTTTTGATGCGAAATGCGCCAGAAGTTGAACAAATTTGGTGCCCTTGAACAATAAGTGTTGCAATAGCAATGTTCCAACGTCCGAATCAGGTATTCGAATTGCCAACTGGCCCGCTTGAAACAGTTTGATTTATTCAAATGGAGCTTGTGTGATACGCCTTTCGAACCTGTGCGATACGGAAACGTACGGCCCGGTCCGGAACACCCGTATCGAACGTTTTCGCGTCACAGGTATGACATATGACATAAAATAAAGTATGCACCAAAATTGAACTATGCATCTGATTTGGAGCAAGTTTCAGACAGATCTGTGAGATCACCTTCTCAACCAATTTTGAATAGACCTTAAACTGAATGAATTGAAATTTATGATGTTTTCCAAAGGTTATTTTGCATAAATCCCACCGTCATTGTCTCTACAAACTTGTAAATTGCTTGTGAATTTCCTTAAACGATAATAGCTTTAATAGCTTAAACGATAAATACAAACATGTATGTCAGTTGGTAAATTATATAATGAGAAAAATAATATTTTACTGCTAACCATACTTCCTAAACCATGATCCACAGAAGTCTACATGTCTTTACTTAGGCAAAATTCTATTTATAATGCTGGCATAAAAGTTTAATTTGAGTCGGCAAATTACATGATAAAAATAATAACATCATTTTACTGCCAACCAGATTTCCTTTTCATATATACAACAAATTGATTAAATATATTGATGATATAAAAGTTTATTTGAGCTGGTAAATTACATAATGAGAAAATAACATCATTTTACTACTAACCAGATTTCCCTAACCATGATCCACAGAAGTCTAGATGTCATTTCTTAGCCAAAAAAAAATCGATTTAAAATGCTGGCATAAAATTGTAATTGATTTGGCAAATTACATCATAAAAATAATAAAATCATTTTACTGCTAACCAGATTTCCTAAATTATAAACCATGATCTACAGTCTAAAAGTATTTTCTTACACGAAAAAAAAACGATTTATAAAACTGGCTTTAACAATTAATCTGAGTGCATGGATAATTTACATAATGAGAAAAATAAACTGTTCTCGAACTCATGAAATGTTTTTCACCGGAACTTTTCCACTGAATCCCGCGGTGTTCATCAGCTACCTGCATGTAACTCGAGTTTTGTGGACACGTGATTTTATTCGCCTGTGTGACGTCAGCACTGGGTCAAAGTTAATCAGAAGTCGGTACCGCCTCCCGTCCCTTTAGCTGAACAATACCGATAGATTCGCTCGAACATTCCGATGATAACATTTCATTTTTTTCTTATTATGATTTATGATGCTATAAAGAATTGATGCTTAATTGACAAAAGTGACCGTTAAAGGTAAACTTGATTTATGTCATTGTCAACCAACAAAATACAAATCACACATTCTTGCCTTTATCATGCTACAATATTGCTTTAATTAACAATACGTTAACCAAGAAAAACAAATGTAAGATGATTACGTTCATCATCTAAAATGGTGCAAAGATCACATCACAATACTGATTTTAATATGAAAAAGCCTGCCTGATAAATGTGATCATAAACATTTAATATTGAATCAATTAAGATAATGTACACCAAGAAATGTAGTTGAATCTTCTTCTTTCTTTCGTTTTGAGGCTACAAACTTCAACTTGCTGAAGACTTCTGTAGCCTAAAGTATGTTGGCTGATACGAGACAGAGGTTCGCCTGGCCTCCATCCTGGTGATTTGAAGTGAGTCACCAACTCCAGACAGAAGAATTTGCACCATCACACACCGCACCATCGCACGTGTGGGGTTCTTTAACGCGCATGGGGTGTGGCTCTCCCCATACACGGGACCTCCATTTAAAGTCCTATCCGAGAGACGGCCCAAGCCGAAGCTAGGTACTCGTACTGAGTAAAGTCGTGTAAAGTGCCTTTCCCAACGTGATCATTGTCCTTTTTATAGTCGAATGAGTTTCCTTTCCTGGAGAGAGGACATATAAGATATACGTGCAACGTCATATGGCTGAGAATAGTACAAAGTGACAATGTACATATGTTCGTGGGTTTGTTTGTTTGTGTGTGCATTGTGAGTGAGAGAGAGATGCTAAACTAAGAGTTCCACGGCCTTACGTACCTTTACAATTCTGTACCTAATTTGCCTCATAACATTTGCCTCATCAATGCTCAATAACTAAAATGTTTCATATTTCAAAAGTGCAAGTCCGAAAATGGGATGCTGCCGTTTTCAATGAAAGGCCCACTGCAGTTCCTAAAATCCGCTAGGAGGCCAACAAACTTACATTCTTACTCTCTGCCCCAAGAGCTATGTTCCACTTACAAACCCGACCATGGCCTGTTCAGTTCACAAGATATCAAAACGGGAGGTTCCGCTGCAATACCAAAGGAAGACGATAGGAGGCCCATTATCTACTCAATCCAGCAAAATCATGTGCTTGTGCCTATTCTTCAGTTCGAGCTGCCAATTTTCTTACCAAACCTTACATTACGGACAAGTAGTGTATTTTTACCTTCCCATCATACAATGCGTGCATACATTAATATCACTAGCCAGGGAATTGTACCATGTAATATCGTTGTGCCCAAACTTCACCAAACAGCAGTGTTTTTCTGAAAATACTATTGATTGATGATATTATACTACTTGTGCATCAGAAAAACACAAATAAGAGTTTTGCCCATTCTGTCACTTTTGACGGACTAGATCGGCGCATGAAAATATAGACAGAACTTCAAATTTTTGGAAAGATATCCACATAATCAGCATGTAAGGTTGCAGCAAAGCCAAATTTCATTATTTATAACACCTACTGACCACCGGTGATGATCCCAGTCAGACAAACAAAGGCACCGTGGCCTCAGTATTTTACTATAGGCCAGGTATTTTCAACATGCAAGATTGCAAGTTCAGAACATTTTTATGTGCAAATCTAAAAAGTTACATGCAAATTGCAAGTTAAGTATGTGTATTTCGAACCCTGTTTAGATTGTTTTTCATCATAGGACTCAAGTACATGTGAAAATACAAGTGCAGAATATGTAAGATAAATAAAAGAACAATTGAGGAATCATCTTTAATCATATTAAACAAAACTTTCACAAATTTGGGCAATTACAATCGTATTGATATTTAAGTCTGCCAAGTCTTCTATCTGTCCCCACTAACGCCAATATGACATCAGAAAATGAATTTTCTAACTTTTTTTTACATTTTAGACCTTAATAAAAGTAGACTTAACACATTTATACGAAGCAAATAAAGGATGTTCACGAAATTTGAGCAAAATGACATGATCATGACGCCTGGTCTCTTGCTATAACCATCGAATAAAACCACGCGACCCAGCTTTAAACCGGAAAAAATGACATCATGAAAGGAAGGTCAAGTGAAGGTCAAGTGAAACCTAACTTCTAGAGTTTGCCTAAAAGCTGTTTAAGAACACGGTGAGTAAACGTCCCATTGTACATTGACATTAGTCGAGAAACTTGGATCGGCAATCTGAAATTTTCGATTTTTTTTTTACATTTATATGAAACAAATAAAGGATGTTCACGAAATTTGAGCAAAACGTCCCATTGTACTATCAGTCGAGAAACTTTACGTCCGTCTCGCTATGCCAGCACTGCACATGATTCAGCACAACATCGTCTGCACGGACGGCCTCAGGGCCAAACTCCAACCTGTCCCGCCACGTGAGAGACGCGTGCCTCCCGGTAGGACACCGCAAGGCTTTGTTCCTGCCACGTGCAGTCAAGGACTGGAATGCCCTACCCCAAACAACAGTGGAGGCCACCACAATCAACACCTTTGTGTCAATGGACACGAAACTTAACTGAGACATCTTGCACTGGTGACCTCTCCCTTCGATAAGTGACAGAATGCTCGACATTCGGTCGCTTGATAGCGGTCGCTTCAATAGGTACAGAGGTACACCTCTGTCTAACTATATACTAAATATTATAGAAATCCGTCGTTCTTGTCTTCGGTTATTCTCCTCGGAGCCCAAAAGAACCCTGCAGTTCCAGAGAAAGCTGCTAGAGTGCCCAGACCTACACAATTTCTTCCTTACATCACAAGCCATCTGCAACTACCATTTAAGACCACGTACAGCCCGTCCAGGTCAAAAGGATTAAGCTCTGCTGCAGTACTGAGGTCCCCTACCAGGGGGCAAAACATGAACTTCTCCATTGACTTCCCAGTGCCTATCCACACACCAAATATCGGTTCTAAAGTTATGTTGTCAGATAATATTTGTAAACACATGGATATAAAAATCGTTAATGTGTTTTATATGGACCCATGCATATGGCCACCACCAAAATTGTTTTTTTAGGAGTATGAAATTGTTAAGTTTGGTGGCTCTAGTGTAAGTGAGGCTTACCCCCCCCCCCCCACACACACACACAGAATGGGGTAAATGTACATCCAATCGCCACATCCACCTAAGACAGTTTGATATTATTGATATTTTAATTTGTCTACAGATGATCATTAGGTTTTTAATTGTACATCCTTCTAATAAAAATACAACTATTTTTTTCTAGAGGGTATTCATGAAATATACAGTTTTGCTGACAATTAAATTGCAAATCTGTTTGTTACTGTAGACATCAGCACCGTACCGATTCCCTAATTACAAAGATTTAATTTCTACAAAACATGGATACCACCCTAAATTCTATAAAGGTAATAACGGCAATTAAATAGATTTTACCTACCTGACATGTGGACATTCAGAAAATGTAATACATTTTTACACACATGCCGCCACCGAAGACAGGCCTTCAGATGTCACACATGCAGTCATACTGTGAATTAATTACTCAGTTATCCCGACAAGTTAACCATGGCATCTCGACCTTCTCAAAGCCCTGTGTTGGCCTTTTAATCGACAGCTCGAGTGCTTGATTTACGAAGTCAATAAGTATCACCTTTTGCGAATTCTGTGATTTCTTAAGTGGATAATTTCAAAGGAACCAAATCATAGATTGACCTCGTGAGAATCAAACTAATGATAGGTTCCATGGGATCAAAGATCTAATTAACTTGTCAACGAATGGCCTTTCTTTGTTCCCATCGGCAGTGTGAGGCCTGTCTTACACCTCATTTACGAACTTCTTAAGAATAACCTTTTGTTCGATATGTAACCTTGGGTTTTACTATTAGGTAATTGTTGTGGGAACCAAGTCTTAGATAGACCTCGTGAGAAATGATAGGTTCACTTGGGTTCACTGAACTGTTGCGTTAGAATCAAATCATTACTGAACAGCAAATGTAAACCAATCATATTCAATGCAACGCTAATGACGTTACAGGTTATATAATGTTTACCTTAGAACGTGATTTCTATTGGTCAGAGGTTGGTGTTGCGCGTCCTTTTCTACCGAATGTTTCATATTATTACATATACATCCGTCGCACAGCAGACTAGTTGTACAGTGTGGCTACGATATCAAGTGGTGTGACATGTCGTGCTAGAACACAAGTTGTCAACAGCGGGTGGGTGCAGAAAGTTATTATATATCATTAGTCCTGTTGCATTTCTATTGTATTCTATTTTTATATTTTTGGTACTGGCCTCTTTATCTTAAAACATGTAGAAGTTTATTTATACTTTTTTTTGGCATTTTTGTTTGTTTCTGATGGCTTTAATGTGCGATTGGTGTCAAGCACCGGCGTCTAGTCTTTTGGCGGGGTGACTTATACCCGGGGTTCTTGCTAAGGCCGGCTGCTGGCCACCTAAAAATATGCTATATTGTATGGGTATTTACTACCTTGATTTATTTTTTACCCTGGGCTTTTGCTTTATCGACACCTAACTACCTTATAAGTGTCATATGTATTATTAAGATACAAAGTATCTCGAGTTCTTAATTACTTTCATTAAAATTCAGGTATAGTTTTTGGTGTGTCTGTCTGTATGTATGAGTGTCTGTTTGTGTTTCCGGATGTTTGTGGATCATAACTTTAGAGCCTCCGGATGGATTGTAATGATACTTGTTATGTCTGTACTTGTTCGAAATTGTTACAAAGTTTAGGATCGAATTTGGGCCTCTTAGCGTGTGACCTTCGTACGACAGCAGAACTTTTTTTGTATCTTTTGACCTGGACATGCTATGGTCTTGATTTTTTAATGGCAGCTTGTGATGTAAGGAAAACAAGAAATCTTTTTAAAAAAGTTGTGCCTTGCCGCGTGGTAGGGACATCGTCAGGAAAAAGTAGGTTGGCACTTCAAGCTAGGCAAGGCAAAATGCTGTGCCTTGGCGTGCAGTAGGAATAATTTGCTTGTCTGCTAAATTATGTATTATGGTAGCCAAAGCCTTGTATTGATCTGTTGCAAATATATGTAGGTGTCTTAAAATATGACCTTGCATTTTCTGACCCTCGAGAACTAATAAATATGAAATAATTAGACATACAAAGATATACAGTAACAATTTTAATTTATTTCATTTCTGTGAAAGGACAGCTGAGTGGGTACTGTATGGTTAGCAGGAGTTCAGGTACTGTGGTCAGCTGAGAGGATACTGCATGCACAGCAGGCGTCCAGGTATTGTGGCCAGCTGAGTGGGTACTGCATGCACAGCAGGAGTCCAGGTATTGTGGTCAGCTGAATGGGTACCGCATGCACAGCAGGTGTCCAGGTACTGTGGTGAGCTGAGTGGGTACTGCATGCATGGCTGGAGTTCAGGTAGTGTGGCCAGCTGAGTGGGTACTGTATGTATGATTGAGTGCAAAAGCACAATCTGCAATCGAAGACTGAAAGAGAAGGAAAACAATTTCTTGTGTCAACATTAAAACCAACGGAATGAGCGTATGCATTTTTGATTGATAGAATACTAGGTGTTTCTAAACATATGACTGAAGGGTAGCACCCTATAAAATTTCATTACATTCTTCACAATTTGTCGTAGAGGGGATCTGCTACCCTCTTCCACCGACAGCTTTAATTTTTTTGTCATTGGGACCAAAATGAAGGCATTACAACAAACAGTCCCGAGAAGACACTTAAAGATTGGCAAACGTTAGTTGGTAAGCAAGAAACTAAGACACGCATGTGCTTAATCATGTGAAAAGAAATAGACAGACTGGGGAGGGGGGCGGTTTTGTTTCACTTCGTCTTTACGGTTTTATGAAATTTATGAAATTATGTTTACAGCCGGACAAACCACAGTGTCATTTATTACACTTCTCAATAATGTGTTAATTAAAGACCAACCCCGTACTATAAAACCACCCAATAAATTCGGCTAACGTAAACTACTGGAGCTCAGTCTTCTGTTGACTGTGGTAGAGTTCACATCGGGGAAGGCTGGCTGAGACGGCTGACCAACACAAGTTTATTTTCAATTCAATTTTGATATTAGGATACTACATTAGGTATTAAAGTATGATTATACATAAAGCTTTACCTAACCCAGAATATAAAGTAATGAAAATGCTGGCTTGTCTTACTCTGGTACTGTGAGACATAACTGACAGTTACATGTACAGTCTACATAGCCCCTGTTGGTACACTTGCAAACAGACACCACATTATTAGCCATATTTCTAGACACATAAATATCAGAGCTAATTCAGTTATAAGGAAGATTTTCAAGTTGCAATCATGTGTAGATACAAAAAGACATTTTGATACAAAGTTCGTAGAGCAGACTTGAAAGTTTCAATTTGAACACAAGGTTGGTTTCCCAAAATTTGAAAGTTGCTGTTATTAGGACCTCGATTATGTAACTTTGTTACAACTATCTTGATAATTCTGCAGGGTTTGATAGTGTTTCCTTGAAAACCAGTAGAGAAAAATATTTGAATTTTTGACCAGTATTTTATGCTAATCTGTCCCTGCCTTTGTTTCCAGTGTGTAGACAGTCTGAGATTTTTATTAGTTTATGTATTTATAGGGGTCAATTCATGCCTCTAGCTGCTGGGATGGTCACAGTAGGGAGTACTTCCTTAGTGCTGTGCCCAGGGCACTCCTGTTTGGTCTTTAACCTATAGTGTCAGGGAAATACCATCAAGGTAACAAAAATTTCCGACAATGCACAAAGCAAAGTCATCTACGGAAGATGATGACTGGCCACAACAAAAACACCGAATAAAAACGATAGTTTGTGGAACCACTACGATAGAACTAGGAGTTTGACATACTGAATAGGTAAAATGTTATCTTACATATTCTAGGACGTTAAATTTTCCTTCTGAATTCCCGATAACTTTAAAAGAAAGGATATATAATGAAGACTAGAAAATTTAGTACGTACCTCGTGAGAGTATGGACTGGCCTTAGGTCTCTAACTGGAGTTTCTCACCGATAGCAGGCACGCGTTCTGAAAATGCGTCGCATACAGAAATGCATTGCAAACAAACAATTATTGCTTGCCACAGGACTTGGGTAGTATTTAAAATGTAAATAGTGACCCGCAAATATTATCTATTGCGACTTTTCGTGTAACGCTTTGAGTTCGCATTCTACTGAACTCAGGTTAGCGTTTTCCTGCGGTCATACGTTCTTGAGCCATTTCAATGACGTCATTGCCTACTTATATATTCACATACAATGCATTGGTCTAATTAGGCATTTATTTCATCTGTATGAATAGCTAATGCAAATTGTTATGTCAGATAATTCACTTGATTATATTCTACTCCAATGGATCTGAAATATCACCATACGAACGCTTCATTCATTCGATGTAACCAGATGTTAAGAGGTTTTCAGTACCGACCATAACTGTTATCAAATGCGTAAATGGGAGGTATAAAGCTTGACGGGGATGTACTGTTGGTCGCCTAAGCCGTAAGTTTGTCCACGAGAAAGATAACTGGGAAGGGCCTTTGGAAGGGCCTTTGGAAGGGCTGGGTTAACATTGCTTGAACCCACAGCTTGAACCATTGAACCGTTGAACCAAGAAAATAGTGGCCACAAAGCCATGCCGCTGGCGCGGCAAGGCAAAAATGATTTTAGTTTGGGCCCCAGCTTGCCCTGGAACTGCAGGGGCATTTTTGTCAAAATCTTCCAAGGGGCATAACGCAAACATAGGAACGTTGAATTTCTGTGATCTTTATTTGTTTGGGGTTTTAGAACACGAATCGTGTTCGATCTGACGTGATTGAGCAGAACGGGCCATTGGGGTCAACCTCGGTCATGTTGTCGGTTACGGTTATTACAGTAAACACGCAGAAAATGCCCCTATTTTCCTGGGTGTCGTGCGTCAGAAGAAAAACAAACATTTTCACAAATATAAACTGTTATCTGGCAAGCTTAATTTTTCTGCCATTTAGTCTGGAACATGTGACATGTAACAAAGCTGCTGGCGTCATTATTGGTGACCTTGAATATTACAACACATGTTTACGGCGGTAACATTCATTGGCATAACACCGCCAGTAATACTTATACCGCCAAATGACATAAACGATGGTGCTCAACACATTTTCCAGTAGGCTCCGATAACGATGCACTCTAAGACTCTTAGAGTGCATCGATATCGGAGACAACAAGGTCAAAACCTTTCAGTCCCATAACGGCACCGGCGAGAGCGCCACGGGAAGAACCTACCGTCACGTTCCTCGCCAGTTTTGCCGGTAATAATCGCACGTGCTCACAGCTAAAGACGATAATTGATTCAACAGCAAAGTAAACTTTCTGTTGGTGACCTGCAACTTGTGTCTAAGTATAATCTATTGTCAAAAAAGTTTGTATAATCGCCGTTTATATTATCTGCAAAATAGAACGTCACCATTCTTATTCCCAAGGTGGTTCAGTCTCCCGAGGCCATACGTGATTTCGCAACATGAAACTCGATCTCGGCGAAACCAAAGGTTTGAGGGGGGCATCTATGTTTTCTAAAAGGAATGGGAAAATTTCATATTCAAATGCATCACACTAGATGCATGGATACAAGATATCTATAACATCATTTCCATAAAAGAAATAACAGTCAATATTATGCTAGAAATCTTTTATTGTTCGATCCCAAGCCCTCAGTCTTTGCACCCCTTCGTGGCAACTGGAGATCCCACGACGATACCAAATTTTGCATGGGTGGAATATATAAGTAACAAATCTTCACTCAAGAAGAATCCATAAGACAGAAAGTTTGCTCTTACGATCATTACGTTTATGATATAAACGATTTGGATTTTTAGTCAAATTTGGATCGATCTAAATATTTGTTTTTTGTTCATCAAACACCCTTTCTAAATCAACCAACTAGGCACATTTCAGAAAAAATTGAGACAAAACTGTGCAACACACGTACACGGTAAGATTTAACGTGTATACACTGCCAGTTTTTATTTAATCCTGACGAGGCTCGTGCGAAGGGTAACAATGCTTGTCTAGCTACCATGATCTGTTGGAAGATGTTCCAGTTACTGTCAGGTTCCGCGGAGCGCGCGGCGGGAGCCCCGGTAACCCGATACGTTCGAATGGAAACTTTGGGGCTAATTGACAATCGTGTTCGATGTGTTATTCGGCCATTAACTTTTTTCGTTGCTAAGGAAATTCCGCGCATGCGCACTGGTTAAATGCAAATAGGCTTATTCAGACCGGGCTTTTTTGGTCATCCCTGGACGGAGGCCCTCCACTTCTAAGTCCTCTAACTCTTGAACGACGTGCCGTAGGGCCACCAAATTTTTAGGACGTGATATCGACATAATATCTGACGATTATTTGACGTTTGACGTTACGTTGACGTAAAATGACGTAATTATGACGTCATCAATTTGATTATATTGGCCGGACCCATGAAAAAAGGGTATTCTCAGACAACTTCAAGTTATACTACAAAATGTAACAACAAGTGCAGATAACAGAATAATAATGTTTAATACGACTTGTATTGCCAATAGCAACATCGATGACGTCATAATGACGTCATAAAATGACGTCATGCACATCTAAGATACGAGTAAGGCTCCGCCCTATTATATCCACTACCTTGAATTTTTAAAACTACTTTATTTTGCAACAAATTATCACAAAGGGCAATGGAAATAGACTAAATTCATTCATTTAGATGTTTTTTTGATGAAAAAATACCAGGTAGTTACAAATTTTAAGGGATAATTAGCTTGTTACTCTTGATCTGGCCATACGGTCCGCCATCTTGGATTTTGGGCTGATGACGTCATCAAATTAGCATAATTTATGCATATATAATTATGAAAGATATGCTAAATAATATAACATTTTATTTATGTAACAAAATAGCAGTAATATAGCAAATAAATGTGAAAAATACATTGTTAGAACCAAAAATAGTGATTTTTGGCAAAACTGCCTGTCAGCAAACGGTTGGCATGGCAACACGAAAAATTGAAAATTTGTCAAACTTCGTACAATTGTTGCCAACAGTATTTTAGGAAAACTCATCAAATTTGGTGGCTTTAGCGTAAGCCGTTCTGGCGTTATAGGGCATCGAAGTTGGCGCAGGCCTCAAAAGCCCCCCCCCCCGGTCTGAATAGGGTTAAGGAACTCAAATTTATGTAACATATGTAGTTTGTGACATCGACAGGTGAAAGATAAGCGGATACCAATTAAGCAATTAATCCATAATTTGCATGATTTATGTGAAATTGTTCTAACGCATCTACGTACATGTTAGTAAATGATTGGATTGTAACCCTTGTAAGATAGTTAAAGATGTACATAACCAAGCATGGATTCTGCAGATGTGAAAGTCATACCTTTACTCTGCTCGAGTGACACCCATAACAAAGCAAAGATCAAGTCGCTAGCGAGCTAGTTAACAAGCATATCAGCCGTGCATTTGGCATATGCCCATAGGACCTCATCACCACATTTTTCATAAATTACTTTAAAATGACTTATTTTGGGGTTTTGGGCCATTTTGGACTAAAAATGTATATTTTTGGCTTCTATTCCCTTGTATGGAAACCTAATGACCTGAAATTTGGCCTGAAGGTGTGTCTGCCAAGTGCCCACAGTACTTCATTTTCACTTTGGGCATATATTACTTTAAATTATTGAATTTTGGGATTTTTTGCCATTTTTAGACTAAAAATGTTAAGTTTTGGCTACTGTGCCTATGTATGAAAACCAAATGATCTGAAATTTGGTAAGAAGGTGCGTACGAGGTGCGTACGGTATTGAGCAACAGGGCTCTATTCATACATGGTGTACATCAATTAAAAATTGTTAAATTTTTTTTTTGGCCATTTCTAACCCAAAATGTATATTTTTGCTTCCTGTGTCATGAAAAAGCCAACTGATCATCTGGAATTCTCTGTTGGCTTAAGACGACCCATGGCCTGGAATAAAGTAGTATTCTATACATCGATCGTAACTTTTGATTACTCGGTCGCACTACGATGAAACTTCACACAGTTTTAGTACTACTTTAAAAACATTGAATACTTGTGATTTTTTTTCTACTTGCCGGATTTTGGGTTAGAAATAAACATTTTGGTTAAAAAAAGTGTTGTTTATTTCATGAGTCTAGTCCAAGCTGGAAACAAGACTTTTAATCATGGTATTCTAAAGGATGAAAGCCAACCTTAAACTTATCATTTTCATCCGAGGTTATTTTGTTTTAAATTAGGATTATTTTGTTTTTTTGGCCGAAAACACCAGAAACGACAATTTTTTTTTCAATTTTTTGTTGAAAATGCACCATAGTAAAAAAAAAATCAAATGATTACACAAAATAACCTCGGACAATTTTGATAAGAAAGGGATAATAGGTAAATCTTGAGTACAAAAAAGATCAGTACTCTTATTTTGAGCTGGGACTAAAGCCGTAAATGTCATAACTTGACCGCATAGACACCCACCAAGGATAAATGGCACTTAGGGTGCCTATTTACGTTGAAAAGTTGCAAATAACCACAGGTTCGAACGCGCGTTCGGTTCGAATTACGTAATGGAACATCATGGAACACGTGTTCGAATTCGGCTGGACAAGGGAACACGCGCCCGAACTCGGACACAAATCGAGCGTGCCTGGGCCGTCTTAGCTCAACAGAGTTCGGTATTGGGGGTAGCACTATAAATGGAAAATGGGCCACATAGACCAGTCCATTTTGCATAGATAGGGGTGTTCTGGAAGAGCCCATTCTTGTAGGGGGGGGTAAAATATTGGAGCGGGATGATGTTTTAGGACAGGTCAACTCCTGGATATGGTACAGTACATTTTGGCATAGGTATGAAGATGGTTTGCAATGTGCTGTATTTGCTCCAAAGCAAATGCCGGCCTTTCTAGTTTTTAATTGGATAACTATCGTGGGAACCAAATCATAGATAGACTCGTGAGAATCGGCCTGACGACAGGGTCCCTGGGATTCAATCGCTGTGTACAATTACTGAGAGCTACTCTGAGCCAATCACATTCAATACAACGCTAATCACGCGACAGGTTATATAATGTCGATTATGTAACCTTTGTCAATTATATAGCCCTTTTACTGGTTTTTAATTGCATAATATCGTGGGAACCAAATCACAGATAGACCTCGTGACATCTAAGGTTCACCGGTAATCAAACAGCTGACACGTTGCGTAAGAAACAACTCTGACAGTTACTGCAAGCCAATCACATCTAATGCAACGCTAATCATGTGACAGATTCTATAATGTCTGTACTTAATCTCTATTGGTCAGAGGTTGGTGTTGCGCGTCCTTCTCTACCAAATTTGCATATATCTTTGCCGCACAACCGACTAATTTACAGTGTGGCTACAATATTAAGCGCTGTGACATGTGCTAGGACACAAGTTGTCAAAGGCGGGTGAGTGCGGAAAGTTTTTGCATATTATCAGTCCTTAGAGAGAGGAGAATGGAGATCCTTTGTCAAGACGCTAACAACTCACAGGCCCTCAGGCCTAGAGGCGTCAGGGTGAGAAGTGAGATCAGTCCCGTTGTGTCTTTACTTTATTCTGTTTTATTTTTTGCATTGCCCCTTTTTTTCGAACATTTAGATGCTTATAAGTCTATTTGCACATTTTGTCACATTGCATGGCTCTGATGACTTAAATGTGCTATCGGTCTTAGGCGTCGGCGTCAAGTCTTTTAGTTATGTAACTCTAGGTTCTTGCAATTGCTGACGGCTTTTGCCCCCTTTGACATATGTTTTTAAGAGTATTTACTACTTTGACTTAAACTTTCATATGGGCTTCTGTTTTCTTAACACTTTTCTCCCTAATAAGTATCAGATATTATTACAATCCAACCACAGACACAGTGTCTCGACTTTTTTTACTCTGTTCGGGGGAACCGCATAACAAAGCAAAGATCATTTTGCCTGCGGGCTAGCCAACTAGCCAGATCTGAGTATTAGCCGAGTTAGTTTACTTAATCTTTTAGCGCAGGTAACATAAAACGTTATCTATTATTGATCAATCTTATCCAAAGCCAAACCAGCCTGATATATGAAATAAATGATAGCATATATATATTTTAATACTTGATGTCCTTTCGTTAGACGTGGTTTTGGTTGGCCATTCTACTCCACCAGCTCCTTACTTTTGTCTCACACACGTCTAATGTTTCCCCTTTCAAATTGGCTCTGTTCACTGTGCTCCGACACCACATGCGTCGAGATAGAACCAATCGGAATCAGTGGATAAGTTATAAAAAAAACAGCTTTTTAATCATTAAAAACTGTCTTGTAGTGTCACCTTAGTTTACATACGCCCAGAAGCTCCTTGATTTTCTAAACATTGTCCAATGGCTTATACATGCGGATGGTCATAGCCCCTTGAGCGTGGGGCGTTATGTCAACCATGTTTTTTTTTCTCGCGTGTGTTATATGGAGCTGAGCTGTAAAGAGTATAATCCAGAGTATAACCTTGTCTCTCTCGCGGCTCTCTGTTCATATTTCTTATGCACAGCTTAAGGGCCTTATTACACCTCATTTACCAGCTTCTGAAGGATCACCTTTTGTCGGCTAAATAAAAGTTTTTACTGGGTTTTCATTGGATAATTATCGTGGGAACCAAATCATAGATAGCCTCGTGAGATCTAAGATAATCAAACAGCTGACACGTTACGTAAGAAACAAATCCTTACTAAGAGTTACTGCGAGCCAATCACATCCCATGCAACACTAATCATGTGACAGATTATATAATGTTTAGCTCTGTACTGGATCTCTATTGGTCAGAGGTTGGCGTTGCTCGTCCTTCTCTGCCAAATTGTTCATATAACCTTGCCGAAATACCGACTGATTTACAGTGTGGCTACAGTAGTAAGCGCTGTGACATGTGCTAGGACACAAGTTGTCAACAGCGGGTGAGTGCGGGAAGTCATTGCATATTATCAGTCCCGTTGTTTCTTTACTTTATTTGGGTTTTATGTTTCTTTTGCATTGCCCTTTTTCCGAATATTTAGAAATATTGGCTCTGATGACTTAAATGTGCAAACGGTCTTAGTCGTCGGCATCAAGTTTATAGTGGCGTGATTATTGGTTTGTTGAGGGCTGCTGACCCCCTTGAAATCTGTTGCGTTTCAAGAATATTTACTACAGTAACTTTGAATTATACTTTACCATGGGCTTTTGGTTTCTCAACAACTTTCTACCTAATGAGTATCAAAAATCATTAAGATCCAACCACAGACACAGTGTCTCGAATTATTTTACTCTGTTCGCGAGACATGCATAACAAAGCAAAGATCATTTTGCCAGCGGCCTAGTCAACTAGCCAGATCTGAGTATTAGCCGAGTTAGTTTATTTAACCTTTTTAACGCAGGTAACATAAAACGTTATCTATGATAGACCAATCTTATCCAAAGCCAAACCAGCCTGTTATATGAAATTAATGATAGCATATATATATTTTAATACTTAATGTCATTTGGTCAGACGTGGTTTTGGTTGGCCATGCATTCTACTCCACCAGCTCCGCACACACGTCTAATATCTCCCCTTTCAAATTGGCTCTGTTCACTGTGCTCCGACACCACATGTGTCGAGATAGAACCAATCGGAGCCAGCGGATAAGTTATAAAAAACAGCTTTTTAATCATCAAAAACTGTCTTGTAGTGTCACCTTAGTTTGCATACGCTCGGAAGCTGCTTGATTTTCTAAACATTGTCCGATGGCTTATAGATGCGGATGGTCATAGCTCCTTGAGCGTGGGGCGTTACGTCAACCATGTTTTTTTCTCGCGTGTGTTATTTGGAGCTGAGCTGTAAAGAGTATAATCCAGAGTATAACCTTGTCTCCCCCGAGGCTCTCTGTTCATCTTTCTTATGGACAGCTTGAAGGCCTTATTACACCTCAGTAACCAACTTCTGAAGGATCACCTTTTGTCGGTTCAATAACCTTTTTACTGGGTTTTAATTGGATAATCATCGACCTTGTGGGATTGAAGGTTCACTGGTAATATAACAGCTGACACCTTGCGTAAGAAACAAATCTTTACTAAGAGTTACTGCGAGCCAATCAGATCCAATGCAACGCTAATCATGTGACAGATTATATAATGTAAGTTATGTACTAACCTTTTGTTATTATGTAACCTTTTAACTGGGTTTTAATTGGATAATTATCGTGGGAACCAAATCATAGATAGCCTCGTGAGATCTAAGGTAATCAAACAGCTGACATGTTACGTAAGAAACGAATCCTTACTAAGAGTTACTGTGAGCCAATCACATCCCATGCAACACTTATCATGTGACAGATTATATAATGTTTAGCTCTGTACTAGATCTCTATTGGTCAGAGGTTGGTGTTGCGCGTTCTTCTCTGCCAACTTTTTCATATAACCTTGCCGCAAAACCGACTGATTTACAGTGTGGCTACAGTAGTAAGCGCTGTGACATGTGCTAGAACACAAGTTGTCAACAGCGGGTGAGTGCGGGAAGTTATTGCATAGTATCAGACCCGTTGTTTCTTTACTTTATTCGGGTTTCATGTTTCTTTGGCATTGCCCTTTTTCCGAATATTTAGAAATATTGGCTCTGATGACTTAAATGTGCAAACCGTCTTAGTCGTCGGCATCAAGTTTATAGTGGCGTGATTATTGGTTTGTTGAGGGCTGCTGACCCCCTTAAAATCTGTTGCGTTTTAAGAGTATTTACTACAGTAACTTTGAATTATACTTTACCATGGGCTTTTGGTTTCTCAACAACTTTCTACCTAATGAGTATCAAAAATCATTAAGATCCAACCACAGACGCAGTGTCTCGAATTATTTTACTCTGTTCGCGAGACATGCATAACAAAGCAAAGATCATTTTGCCAGCGGCCTAGTCAACTAGCCAGATCTGAGTATTAGCCGAGTTAGTTTACTTAACCTTTTTAACGCAGGTAACATAAAACGTTATCTATGATAGACCAATCTTATCCAAGCCAAACCAGCCTGTTGTATGAAATTAATGATAGCATATATATATTTTAATACTTGATGTCCTTTGGTCAGACGTGGTTTTGGTTGGCCATGCATTCTACTCCACCAGCTCCTTACTTTGCCGCACACACGTCTAATGTTTCCCCTTTCAAATTGGCTCTGTTCACTGTGCTCCGACACCACATGTGTCGAGATAGAATCAATGGGAACCAGTGGATAAGTTATAAAAACAGCTTTTTAATCATTAAAAACTGCCTTGTAGTGTCACCTTAGTTTACATACGATCAGAAGCTGCTTGATTTTCTAAACATTGTCCAATGGCTTATAGATGCGGATGGTCATAGCTCCTTGAGCGTGGGGCGTTACGTCAACCATGTTTTTTTTTCTCGCGTGTGTTATTTGGAGCTGAGCTGTAAAGAGTATCATCCAGAGTATAACCTTGTCTCCCCCGTGGCTCTCTGTTCATCTTTCTTATGGACAGCTTGAAGGCCTTATTACACCTCATTTACCAGCTTCTGAAGGATCACCTTTTGTCGGTTAAATAACCTTTTACTGGGTTTTAATTGGATAATCATCGACCTTGTGGGATTGAAGGTTCACTGATAATATAACAGCTGACACCTTGCGTAAGAAACAAATCTTTACTAAGAGTTACTGCGAGCCAATCACATCCAATGCAACGCTAATCATGTGACAGTATATAACACTGTGACATGTGCTAGGACACAAGTTGTCAACAGCGGGTGAGTGCGGGAAGTCATTGCATATTATCAGTCCCGTTGTTTCTTTACTTTATTCGGGTTTCATGTTTCTTTTGCATTGCCCTTTTTCCGAATATTCAGAAATATTGGCTCTGATGACTTAAATGTGCAAACGGTCTTAGTCGTCGGCATCAAGTTTATAGTGGCGTGATTATTGGTTTGTTGAGGGCTGCTGACCCCCTTGAAATCTGTTGCGTTTCAAGAATATTTACTACAGTAACTTTGAATTATACTTTACCATGGGCTTTTGGTTTCTCAACAACTTTCTACCTAATGAGTATCAGAAATCATTAAGATCCAACCACAGACGCAGTGTCTCGAATTATTTTACTCTGTTCGCGAGACATGCATAACGAAGCAAAGATCATTTTGCCAGCTGCGGCCTAGTCAACAAGTCAGATCTGAGTATTAGCCGAGTTAGTTTACTTAACGTTTTTAACACAGGTAGCATAAAACGTTATCTATGATTGACCAATCTTATCCAAAGCCAAACCAGCCTGTTATATGAAATTAATGATAGCATATATATATATTAATACTTGATGCCATTTGGTGGTTTTGGTTGGCCATGCATTCTACTCCACCAGCTCCTTACTTTTGCCGCACACACGTCTAATGTTTCCCCTTTCAAATTGGCTCTGTTCACTGTGCTCCGACACCACATGCGTCGAGATAGAACCAATCGGAGCCAGCGGATAAGTTATAAAAAAAACAGCCTTTTAATCATTAACCCTATTCAGACCGGGGGGGGGGGGCTTTTGAGGCCCGCGCTAAATTCGATGTCCTATAACGCCGGAACGGCTTACGCTAGAGCCACCAAATTTAGTGAGTTTTCCTAAAATATTGTTGGCAACAATTTTACGAAGTTTGACAAATTTTCAATTTTTTCTTGTTGCCATGGCAACCGTTTGTTGACAGGCAGTTTTGCCAAAAATCACTATTTTTGGTTCTAACAATGTATTTTTCAAATTTATTTGCTATATTACTGTGATTTTGTTACATAAATAAAATCTTATATTATTCAGCATATCTTTCATAATTATATATGCATAAATTATGCTTATTTGATGACGTCATCAGCCCAAAATCCAAGATGGCGGACGGAATGGCCAGATCAAGAAAAACAAGCTAATTATCCCTTAAAATTTGCAACTACCTGGTATTTTTCATCAAAAACCATCTAAATGAATGAATTTAGTCTATTTCCATTGCCCATTGTGATTATTTGTTGCAAAAAAAGTATTTTTAAAAATTCAAGGTGGTGGATATAATATGGCGGAGCCCAACTCGTATCTTAGATGTGCATGACGTCATTTTATGACGTCATATTGACGTCATTGATGTTGCTATTGGCAACGCAAGTCGTAATAAACATTATTATTCTGTTATCTGCACTTGTTGTTACATTTTTGCAGCATAACTTGAAGTTTTCTGAGAAAACCCATTTTTCATGGGTTTGGCCAATGTAATCAAATTGATGACGTCATAATTACGTCATCTTACGTCAACGTAACGTCAAACGTCAAATACACGTCAGATATTATGTCGATATCATGTCCTAAAAATTTGGTGGCCCTACGGCACGTCGTTTTAGAGTTATAGGACTTAGAAGTGGAGGGCCTCAAAAGCCCCCCCCCCGGTCCAGGGATGACCAAAAAAGCCCGGTCTGAATAGGGTTAAAACTGCCTTGTTGTGTCACCTTAGTTTACATACGCTCAGAAGCTGCTTGATTTTCTAAACATTTTCCAATGGCTTATAGATGCGGGTGGTCATAGCTCCTTGAGCGTGGGGCGTTACGTCAACCATGTTTTTTTTTTCTCGCGTGTGTTATTTGGAGCTGAGCTGTAAAGAGCATAATCCAGAGTATAACCTTGTCTCTCTCGCGGCTCTCTGTTCATCTTTCTTATGGACAACTCAAGGGCCTTATTACACCTCATTTACCAGCTTCTGAAGGATCACCTTTTGTCGGTTAAATAACCTTTTTACTGGGTTTTAATTGGATAATTATCGTGGGAACCAAATCATAGATAGCCTCGTGAGATCTAAGGTAATCAAACAGCTGACACGTTACGTAAGAAACAAATCCTTACTAAGAGTTACTGCGAGCCAATCACATTCCATGCAACACTAATCATGTGACAGATTATATATTGTTTAGCTCTGTACTTGATCTCTATTGGTCAGAGGTTGGTGTTGCGCGTCCTTCTCTACCAAATTTTCATATATCTTTGCCGCACAACCGACTAATTTACAGTGTGGCTACAATATTAAGCGCTCTGACATGTGCTAGGACACAAGTTGTCAAAGGCGGGTGAGTGCGGAAAGTTTTTGCATATTATCAGTTCTTAGAGAGAGGAGAATGGAAATCCTTTGTCAAGACGTTGACAACTCACAGGCCCTCAGGCCTAGAGGCATCAGGATGAGAAGTGAGATCAGTCCCGTTGTGTCTTTACTTTATTCTGTTTTATTTTTTGCATTGCCCCCTTTTTCCCGAACATTTAGATGCTTAAAAGTCTATTTGCACATTCTGTCACATTGCTTGGCTCTGATGACTTAAATGTGCTATCGGTCTTAGGCGTCGGCGTCAAGTCTTTTAGTCGAAAAGTCATACCTCATCTTGCAATCGCTGATGGCTTTTGTCCCCTTTGACATCTGTCACGTTTTTAAGAGTATTTACTACTTTGACTTAAACTTTCATATGGGCTTCTGTTTTCTTAACACTTTTCTACCTGATAAGTATCAGATATCATAAATATCCAACCACAGACACAATGTCTCGAATTATTTTACTCTGTTCGGGGGAACCGCAAAACAAACCGCAAAACAAACAAAGATCATTTTGCTTGCGGGCTAGCCAACTAGCCAGATCTGAGTATTAGCCGAGTTAGTTTACTTAATCTTTTAGCGAAGGTAACATAAAACGTTATCTATTGACCAATATTATCCAAAGCTAAACCAAAGCTAAACTAAATCCAAAGCTAAACCAGCTTGTTTTGAAGTGTCACCTGAGTTACCATACGCTCAGAAGCCCCTTGATTTTCTGAACATTGTTTAACGGCCTACAGGTGCGGATGGCCATGGCGCCTTGAGCGTTGGGTGTTATATTAACCATGTTTTTTCTCTCGTGTGTGTTATTTTGGTTATCATTCTGAGCTGTGTAGAGTATAGTCAGTTATTTCATCATAGGGCCAATAAAACTGGGAGGACTATTAATGAAAGTACATCTTGATATTAAGGGAGTTTTTCACCGGGGGACAGTGTAAATTTGCAATTGTATGTATTGATGTACCCATTTTATTTTCCGTTCTCTGTACTCCGACCCAATGATAGGTTCTCTGGGAAGAAAACCGCAGACATGTTATGCTGGATCAAATAATTACTGAACAGTTTCTGTAAAAATAAGGGGCGGTGTCAATAACCATCTTTTATAATAAAAACGAAAAAATGGAAAAATAAGAGGAGGTTACTTTCAATATGGTGGTCTACATATAGCACACCAACGGACAGTTGTAAATCGCGTAGTAATCCCGACTCATTATCCCATCTTCACCGTCTCGTAGCCTTGTGTAGACATTTGTCTTCGTAAGCTTGAGGCCTGTCTTACACCTCATTTACCAATTTCTGAAGGATCACCTTTTGTCGATTATGTAAATTTTTACTGGGTTTTAATTGGGTAATGTCGTGGGAACCTAATCATAGATAGCGAGGTCGAATATGTAACCTTTCTACTGCGTTTTAATTGGATAATTATGGTGGGAACCAAATCACAGATAGATCTCGTGAGATCTAAGGCTCACCGGTAATCAAACAGCTGACACGTTGCGTAAGAACCAAATCGTTACTAAGAGTTCCTGCAAGCCAATCACATCCAATGCAACGCTAATCATGTGACAGATTTTGTAATGTTTACCTCTGTACTTAATAATCTCTATTGATCAGAGGTTGATGTTGCTCGTCCTTGTCTGCCAAATTTTCATATACCTTTGACGCACAACCTACTAGTTCTACAGTGTGGCTACAATTTTAAGCGCTGTGACATGTGCTAGGACACAAGTTGTCAACAGCGAGTGAGTGCGGGAATTTATTACATATTATCAGTCCCGTTGTTCCTTTACTTTATTTTGTTTTTATATATTTTTTGTTTTGCCTTTTTGTCGAATATCAAGATTAGGCATGTCAAACCTACCCCGTTCCCGCATTAGAACGAAGCGGCCCGCGGGGCCGTAAATGTTTTTAAAAAAATCTTAAAAATCAACCGCTTGAATAATGCCAATCAAAATCGTTGTCTATAATCTATAGAATGTTGACTACGATACTATCTTATTTTTAGTTGACAATATCCATACAATAAGGAGCTAATAATCATAAAAGTTGGAGATACAGCCGGAAAAATGCCCCGTTTTGACGCCGCGCGCGCGGCACGCTATTTCGAAGGCCTCCCGGCGGAGATGCAATTTTCAACTCAAAAGCCACAAGCCGCCGTAAATCGGAGAACTCTGGGAATGATTCCAGGTGAAAGGGCAGAGATCAAGGTTCACTCCAGTGGTTGCACAATTTTGCTACGTCATTCCTGGCGGAAGTTATGGGTCAGAGTAGGGAAACCTCCGAAAGTAAGTGGATATTTTTGCCATTTCTCTTGAATTTAGCAATTTTGTTCATACACAGTGACAAATATAGATATATTGCGATCATCATGGTGTAGTTTCTGTTTCTATTTACGCGAGTTTGGCTTGTGGCTTTAGCGATACGATTTGAGAGTTTTTTAGGCAGCCCGCGCACGGCCGTGGAGGGGGAGGGGGGCGTGACATCACGGACGTCCGCGGACATTGTCTGCGCTATAAATTCAACATATTATCATAAATTCTGCACTATTTGACCGCAGAATGGCAATATATTTTATGTATTGTGTAGAATACCTTTCATAACCGATGATGTGGCATATTTTGTAACAAAAAAACGTTTCACTATCGTAAATGATATGTTGCGTGCAGACACATTATCGCCATGCTCAATCGGAATTTGTCAGTTGCATGGTATTAATTTCGAGATCATTTTATAATTTTCTAGTGGACACAAAGGGACATATCCTGGGCAGATCAGCGGAAACAGCAAAATAGAGACTTGTCAAAACTTCACCAGAGACAAGGCTGCAGACACCGAGACAACAGATCAAGTTTAGACACGACATGTTTGGAGTTGCAATAATTGGTGACGAACATTCAAAGTTATTTGATATTATTGTTTTGATTTTTAAAGAAGAAAAGCTAAGTTAAGAGAAACTGAATAGAAAAGCAACCTACTAATAATAATCAGAAAGTTACTTGAACTAAACAGTTATTTTTTAGAATGGGTAAAACATGTATGCATACTAATTAGCACTTACTATTACTAATGTCATTAATTACGATATTAATTAGGACAACTGCTAATTAAGCATTTGATTGTTAAAAGTTCTTAAAAGGAACATGCAATTTACATCTGTACAACCCATTTAAGTATGCCTACAACATAAATGTGATTAAAATCCAATGTGTGGATAGTTTTCACCATATATGTATCATTAGCATATTGCTAATTAGCATAAATTCTTAATTATTTATTGATGTTCCTAAAAGTGTGGATACATTCCTGTACTTACGTCAACATGCAATATAGGTTAGCACTGTCTAGGTTTATTTCAGGGAATATGTAATTCAAATAGTGACAAGTGATACAATTACATGTGTTGTACTTGAGGGTGATAACCCTCATTTGCATATTTTGTAATTAATGAAAACTACACAAATACTTCATTTTTTAATGATTTGTCTTACTTTGAATTAGAAACGTGAAGTTCTTTCTTAATCTTGTAGCATGTTTAAGAAATGCAGATTACCGGTAATTGAATGGTACTATTGTGGATGAGTAGATTAATTAGGGTTAATTAGGATTAATTAATACAAAGTAATGATGATATGTCGAGAAAACAATATTATAGTCTGTCCAGTAATATTATCTTCATGTGCTGAAAATTTGAAGAACATTTGTTAAAGCGTTTGGAAGATACATTAAAAAGTGTGTAAATAACTGTGTGCTTATGGTCATTTTCGGTGCCATGTCGAGGTCAACTGTTCCCATAGGGCTAATAGATAAGCCTCTTCTAATAAAAACGTCCAACTTTTCAACTTTGAAAAATTCTAGAAAATTTCAACATTGTCGGATTTCAACACAATAAAAAGCATTGTAATCAGAAGAATCTGATCTGTAATTTGAAAGCAGTTTCAGCAACTTTAACCTTAACCAAAATTTTGGTGTGACATGCCTATCAAGATGCTTATAAGTCTATCTAAACATTTTGTTACATTGGCTCTGATGACTTAAATGTGCAATCGGTCTAGGCATCGGCGTCAAGTCTTTTGGTGGCATGATACTGGGTTCTTGCAATTGCTGAGGGCTGCTGACCCCCTTGAAATATGTTACGTTTTACTACTTTGACTATAATTTACCATGGGCTTTTGTTTTCTCAACACCTTTCTATCTAATAAGTATCAGATATCATTAATATCCAACCACAGACACAGTGTCTCGAATTATTTTACTCTGTTCGAGTGACAAGCATAGATCATCTTGCCAGCGGGCTAGTCAACTAGCCGTATCTCAGAATCAGAAGTTAGTTTACCTAATCTTGTTAGCGAATGTATCATAAATTGTTATCTAGGATTGACCGATCTTATCTAAAGCTAGACCAGCTTGTCAATATGGAATAAGTGACAGCATATCTACATGAATATTTGATGCCCATTGGTCAGACGTCGTTGTGGTCGGCCATTCTACTCCACCAACTCCTTACCTTTCCCGTACACGTGTCTAATATTTTCCCTGTGGCTCTGTTCACTTTTCTCCGCCACCACATGCGTCGAGCTAGAACAAATCGGAAACAGAGCATAAAATGCTACAAAAATAGCTTCTTATTCAATTTGAACAATGTTTTGTAGTGTCGCCTTGGTCACCACATTCGCAAAAGCTCCTTGATTCTTAAACATTGTCCAACGGCCCAGGAGTTAGGGCGTTATGTAAAGTATTTTTTTCTCGCGTGTCTTATTCTGGTGACCATTCTGAGCTGTTTAGAGCATAATTAGTTTATTTATTTATTTATTTACTTGGATTCTCCACATTGACAATGGAGTGCATGGCGGAACACTATTCTACAGAAGATGTAGGTCCTCTAGCAGCATTACCGTATGAGGAAGTGATATTCGACAAGAGTTCGTGCTTATCATGTTAATCATGAGTTTGCCACTACCACAAAGTGAACTTAGCAGAAGACATATCCGTTGATATGCACGTCTTTTCTATGCATTAGTTCTCCAACATGAAGAAGGCGGCGGGGGTAGCGGTACCCTTGGTGCTGATTCTGGCCGTTTCCGTGTACCTTGCCGTGAAGAAGGAGCCGTCAAAAGATCGTGTCATCAAAACGTCCATAGGTGGGAGTCTAGAAACCATTGCGTATACATTACAGCTAAGAACATGAAACCTTTGGTAACAACACAGCATTTAAATTATTCATCATTTCATGAGGTGCTAGATTCTATTTTTTCGTGATTATTCATTTGCTCCATGCCAAATTGCTCTCATTGAAAGGCGATTCCTACAAGGGGTTATGGATATGAATTCGACAAAACACGGATTCAATCACTAAACGCTGGTGTGAACTGTATTACTTAGGTTGCAGTGTTGATGGAAAAAGAGTTAGGGGGCATTTTACTCCAAAAGCGGGTATCATAATTCCTCAAGGAAAAAATAGATATGCTTGAATCAAGTTTGTAATGTGAAATTTACCATAAGTTAAAGCCTAAACGCAATGTGAATATTTTAGAGAACGAGTTCTTGAATTCGCCAGAGGTCCCTTCCAACTGTGGTAGGGGAAGACGTGTCCTGCAAGGAGGAACATGTACTAGTTGGGACTGGCATAAACTTTTTGAGAAGACTAAATTATGTGTGTGCAGAAACGTAATTTTTGGCCAAAATGATAACAGGGTCCTTTTAGTAAATCATGCCGACTACTGGGTCCTTTGGACATAGGAGGCAAAAATATAAATTTTGGACAGAAAATGACTAAAAACTTCACTGAAATCTTTTAAAGGGATTTATGAAAAAATATCTAGTTGTTTCAGCACATTCTACCCTTATGCCAAATATTTATTCTGTTCGTCTTCCAGCATTGCCAGAGGACCTTCAGAAAATGTTCCGGGCTGCAGCAGCTAAAGACGCTCCTCCTTACGTCAAGAACAAACGTTTTCTACCGGCCATTGCGAACGCCGCTGGAACCCTTTTATGTAAGTTTATAAGCACATATAAGAGTAATTTCGTCACGTTAACATTTTTTTACATAAGGCCATTTTGATTTGATTATATGGATAAAATCCATTTTCGGTCGGTTCCAAAAGAATATTTGCGACCATACTGTAAATCGTACGAAGCAGCCGTAAAATGAGCAAAATAGGCCATAGGTTGAAAAAAAAAGTTTTAGAAAACAGATATCTATATAGATAATATCATAGAATGCCCAAGTAAATATAAAGGCGAATGATAAGATGTGGAAGAAGAAAAATGAAAAAAAAAACTTTGGTAAGGGTAGTACTAGTACAGAAAATCCAGGCCCAGGTCCGGTCCGGGTGCAAAAAATCAGGTGGACCAGATCAGTGAAAACGTTAAACTTGTTAAATGGCAATCTTGCAGTTTTGGGGTTCCCAGAGGATGTCATCAACATGGCCTAATGTGCGTTGATTCTGTTATACCTCAGGGTGCTACACGTACGTGTGAGGCATACCGCAGACTTCTGACAGTGCATCTTCTTTTTTGGGGGGGGGGGGGGCTCCCTTTCTCTTTGTTTTTGTGCAGTTTATGTGTCAAAGACATAGTCAATCCAGACTGACTGAAATAGTATACCATAGCTCTTGGTAAGTGGGAGACGCTGGTTCAATAATTGGTGGGGTATCACGGTTGGGGTTGCACCCGTCTTTTGGAAGGGAAGTAAAATGTTCGAGGAAGAGCCTCAATTGGCAAGGCAATCCTTCCCTGTAAATATACCCCGCTATAGAAACATCCAGGAAACTTTTCCTTAATACAAACTGCACCTGTAGCAAACTTTTCTTCCTGTACATTTGATCGATGACATCTGTGTGCGCATATATATTCGGCCATTTGCACAAAAAATTGTTTACTTTTAATCGTGCAAAGCAGCTGTAAACTGACCAAAAATATGCCAGGGAATTAATAAAAATATCGGAAACAGATAACTAATGTCATAGAATGTCCTAGTAAATATAAATTCAAAGAATAAGATGAAAAGAACAAATAAAACTAAAAGTAACATGACCCCATACCTTCGCTTAATAATTCACCTTTACAACTGGTGTATTGATTGTGTTTTTCAATCATTATGCAAATAATCCTCATTTACATAAATCATATAAATCAGTTCCTCCATATTCATATTCATAACCAAGATAAACCTACGCCCTGCTTGCACATATTTGTATCGGTACCTGCAGCCTAAACTATAGTCTGTTAAGTCGTAACTTAGTTACGGGTTCTTCTTGAAGCCATTTTAGTTCGTACTTTCCGTATCATATGTACGGCCAAGACGACGGACGTTGATCAAGGAAGTCTTCTTTCCATATTATGTACAGCAAGTGGAAAGAAATTTGATCCTGGAGAACTATCAGACACGATCCAGCGCCTGGGTTCTCCGGAGAACATGGGTCCGGACATCATGTCAGACAGTGTGCAAAAGGAGGCCGAGGTGACAGGAGAGGTTGAAGAAGAGGTGGCAAAAGATACCATTGACAAGCTACTTGGAGATAGTAAGTAAAAAAAAGAATCTGATTTCAGTAAATACAATAAATCCGTTGAGAAATTCCACAGTTCTCTTTCTTATTCTAATTTGCTTATTCAACCTGAAATGTCTTTTTTAAACATGCATCCCCAAAATTCCATTCTAATTTTTTTTTTAAACAGACTGGCATAGTTCACATGATTTTTATTGTAAAAAAAATACCCAGAGTGAAATTTGTGAAAATCGCTTCTCTGTTAATTCCTCCTTTAATACATTGTTGAACCTACCGTAACTGCTTTCCTGTGTTGCCCCACAGTTGAAAAGAAAGAAGAAGACGGTGAAGAGGGAGGCGATGGTGATGGTGGGACGGGTGAAATAAAGGTACTCTTAAGAAATGCTCTCAAAATCTGATATGAAGGAAGCACATTTGCAGCTTCTCAAATAGAAAAATCTAGGTATCCAGGTATATATATGTCCAGCATTTTCCTTGCAATGTATTTGAAAGCCTTCCGTGAAACTTGTAAAACTCACAACCTCATAACTGATGCCAAAGGTTTACTCTGTAGATCTAGGACACTAAAGAATGTCTGTGTCCTTGGTACTGAATATGATTTTGTACTCTGTAACATTGTAAAGATTGACTCTCTACTTTATGCTGAAGTTGTAGTTTGTAGGACACTGCAAGTTATCTATAGGATCATTGATACTGACTGTATGATATTTCCAACAGTTAGGAACTGTTATTTCAGTAATGCTAATCTCCCTGTAGCACAAATTATAGGCACCCTTCCTGCAAATAGTCAATAAATGGCAGATCGCGGTTTAAAGCCTTGGTCGAACATCTGACTTAGTTGTTGTTACAACTTCGTTCAGATGGGACATAAAATTGGATCATGTGTTTCAAAAATTGTGACATGCACTTGTAACGGCCCCTTTACAAATATAATCTGCTCCTAAAACAACAAGGACACTAGCTTCATCATGGGCATTTCTATCCTGACTGTTTTTCAGGCTGAGATTGATTTTGAAGAAGAAAAAGGCATGGTCGAAGATGGCATGTTTGCCCCACCAGGAATGAAAATGAAGGTCGACATAGAAGAAGATCCGGAGTGAGTACCTAACACTTCCAGAAAATATTAAGGCTATAATCTATATAAAAAGGCTGTAGTTAATATAAACGACTGTTTTTCATGACCGACTAGCCCTGACATAATTGTAAATTGCTGTATTCGGCCCTATATCATACATCGTACTGTACACAGTGTGTCTTTAATGCTATAGATTACATGATGCTATCTTACATAACTGGGACAACATCAAACGAAATTACAAGGAAACAAATAAAATAAAATAAACGTTCCTGTGCTTCTCAGGCTGTGTGTTTTTGGTTCTGCTGTGTGTCTCGAAATACGTAAGCAATGCTTGTCTTTGATATTAAGTGCATGTTGAAAAAGATTATTGTCATGATAGTCCCATTATACATTCAAAAAATTCATTATTCTATATTCACAGGGGGGACGACGAAGATGATGACATGTCCGAGGAAACAGCCTACTCTTACCCGATGGGAATGGGAACAGCTCTGATGAACGGCTGTTTCGGGACAGGATACGAACCAGGAGATCCGTGTTACGATGATACAAGTGAACTCCCGGCGTGTTATGTGAGTGAAGTCTCTGGACGTCTTACTTACTTGTACTATGTAAAACTGTAGCTCGTAATTGATCACTGTTTTCAATATGTAATATTACATAAATCTTTTAGCTTACAGTTAAAAGCTGATGCCGAACCCCCACCCCTGTTGGATCAGAGTTATGTTTCGAACACTTCCGTCAAAACAGCATTTTACGGAAAAATGGTGCCATTGATAACTTATTAATTTTACGGACTGTTGGCTTTCATTTTAGCTAACGTGTTTTACAATTGATGAATTCTCTACCGACACCCGGGGAAATAAAGACGTGGTCAGAGACTATATCAGGTTTGGCAGAAAGCAACCGTTCATTTCTCAAACAGAACAACAACAGAATATGTGAAACAATTTAAGTTACCTAACAACTAGACAGAGGTACAAATGATGTCAACAGGCTTTGTGGTAATCCCCAAGGTATTACATAACACGTTTATCACATAAAAGTCTAATTATTATGACAATGGCAAACATGAGATAATAAAAACAAGGGTAATATTTCAACTTACTATATATACTTTTCTTGGCCATGAAACCCGCTCATAATGAATCAAAGAAAAGGACCATGACTTCTTAGTTAGAAGCTACATCCACCGGGTACGGGTTTGAAAAGGGGTGGATATAGTTGCTGTCTGGTCATTATTATTTCTTTGCACAAGTTTACTTAAAATATAAAGTACAAACACTTTCTTAAGTACCTTGGTAAACCACCAGGAGACCAACAAGTGCTTAGAAAAGATCAGTATCATAACACCTAACCATGTAACAAATATCATCGCAACCCATCCGCAGGTTTTTAAGAAATTAATTGGATACAGCTAGAAGGCTTTGAACTTTTTCTTTACACCAAATAAGCATCTACTTGGACCTAACCACCACATAGAAATAAACACCACAGCAGGTCCTAGTGTATCAAAGATGCAATACAAGACGTGCTGTTGCAGTACCAAGGTCAACCAACAGGGGCCCAAAATCCACCTGCACCATCACCTTCCCCACACCTACCCACCCACCTACTGAAAACCATTGCAGACCTTCCAGCGTTTTTTTTTAATTTTTTAAAATAAACCCACATAACCCCACCAACTAATTTCATTACTCATTTCAATGTAACGATTGTTCAAAATCATATCATGATCAACTGTAGTTGTAAAAACAATGAAGGTTTTCTATATGAACCGCATTATCTTAGAATATGATGGAGGGATGCGGCTACGTGGGGGTAGGCTTCGATGGTCGCGGAGACTACAGCAGCACATCCAGAAGGAAAACAGTCGTGCAGAGGAACTGTGGAAACTCGGCAACGTGAGTTTTATTTAAGGTTTCCTAAGCTAGACTAATTGTGCATAGCATGGACATTTCCCGGTATTATGCAGAAGAATCCCTTGTACCTTTTAAAAAAAAAAATCTCACCTAAGCAGAGATTAGTAGCGAGAAGAAGCCTTTAGAAATGACAAATATGTTAAATGTTAATTGGTTATGTATTTGGTAAATTCTAGTGATTACCAGAAAAGTAAAATCAAATTTAAGTCATTTTGTCAAACTTACTTCAAGTTTATATATTGTCGTTGAAGGGATTCATTCGTCACGAATGAGCACGAATGAGGATTTTTCTTCTAACAGTGACGTATACATGTACCTCTATATTTTCGATGGCTATCAGTCCATCTTGCTCACGGAGTGACCTGGCCTCGCGAGAGTGCGAGACTAGGTTTAGACTTGCGTGGATCTTTTGACCCTCACCTCGCCTCCTTGCGGAGTAGGGAAAAGTGATGGACAGCCACTCATAATCGAGTATGGCAGGTCTACTGGTGCAATTGCAAGTTTGCTGGTAATTAGGACTTGAGCAGATTAAAGAGGTAGTCCACATCCAGTTGGAAGGTGCGAAGCTGAACCACAATGATGGCTGGTAGTTGCCTATGTCCCAAGTCTATACCAATGCAGGGCAATGAAATACAGTATTTCAGCCTATTTTCGACGTGTAGCAGAAAAATGTAAGAACCATTTTCTTATTGGTGAGATAGTGTAGGGTGCAGACGTTCAGATTAGGAAAAAAAAAGCTTTGGTTCATTTTTTAGGCCTGTGCTGACCCCTAATTTGAAGTGGTCAGTTCCTAATAAAGGCAAGATCGCGGCCTATTTGAGGGCTGCGGTAAGCTGGTTAGAAGTTTTTAGAAATCAGACTTTTTGATACTTGAGATAGCGGGCTGCTGTGTATATTTTTGCATATTTTTACATTATCGCCAAGGCAGATTTCTATTGGTGTTCACTGGCCTGTCATGGGGGAACTATTCAGTAACTAAGATAGTCAATGTTAGAGAAAGAATTCATTACGGTACACATAAGATTAAATAACAAAACCCCATTGTATTCTATTGACAACAGTTATCAAGGCGAGGACGTCCCCGACAACATGAACGTTCACGGCATCTATGACACAGAAATTACCTCCAATGTCTTCAACAGCAAAGACTCTTATCGCCATTCTCTACAACAGGAGGCTGGTGTCTCCTTTTCGGGATTTGGATTCCAGGTTCTATACATTTATTTTATTGAATAGAAAGTGTTTAGTTTGTATACTCACTCTTGACATAAAGCAAGATATGGTGAGTAACAGCTAAATGTAAATGTAAGAAATGAATCAAAGTAGGAAAATAAATGAATGAACGAATGAAACCAATTTCATATGTATATGATAGATTGTAATATATAAAGGAGTAAGATGTATTTCACACTATATTAACTCGTATTGTATAGTAAGTTGTATAACATGATAGAATGAACCTGTTTGTTTCCTAGGCTGCTGTGGACTCAGCATGGGGTGGGTCGTCATCATCAGAGACAGAGAAATTCATGTCCCTCATAAAGTGTGATATTATCAGGTACATTTGGTAACATTGCTCTTGCTTACCTGTTTGCAGTTGATGCAAATTATTGCACAAAAAGCAAACTTTGATTACATATAAAATCATGTATATAATGTATTTCATTTTAATCTTTATCCTTTAGGTATGAAATATTCCTTGATGAAGTCACGCCTGATTCCCTGAGCCTAACTTTTCTAAGAGATTTCCTGTCCCTTCCCAAGAATTTCATCCAGGGAAAGGCAAAGCTTCGTAAGTTATTACCTTCGCCTAGAAGGTTATATTTTCGGTAACGTGTGCATATTTGTTTGTTTGTATGTCTGTAGAAGACCAGCATAACTCAACAACGCCTGGATAGATTGTGTTAATATTCAGTATGTGGGTATGTCTTGTTGAGCAGCAGTTATGAAGGGTAGAATCATTTGGCGAAGGTATGGGGTCGTGGAACTCAAGTTTGCCTCTATTTTAATCATTTCAAAGCTTTTGGTCTTTCAAGTTCTGTTTCATTCCATTTTGAGTTGTGCATATTAAGATTATTTTTATTGCAGAGGATTTCATTCTCCGCTACGGAACTCATTTCATCAAGTCAGCAAAGTTTGGTGGTTCCTTCAAGCTGTTCAAAACACAAGAAGCCACCAAAAGTGAAAGTCTTGAAGAATTCTCGGTTCAGGCCCAGGCTTCTTATAACTCTATGTTTTTCAACGTGGGGGCTCATTATAGCAACGACGAATCGACTGAAAATAAGTAAGGCACAGTTTCTTCTCGTCATTGCGTTGTAGACTATGCCCATAATCATGAAACATATGCAATAAGCTAAGAACAAAAATTATAGTAAGTCCAACATGATGTTTTCTCTTTATATATACTAAGATGTTATAAAGTTTTGATACCTGATTGCACAGGGGCAGAAAATATACAATTTTAGTTTCATAATAGCAGAAATATACAATTTTAGTTTCAAAATAGCAGAAAATTTTCTATGTATATATAATATCTTCACTTGTGCCCACGGAAATATGAAATTCAATGCATTTTTGTTGTTGCTTTTTGTTACAGGTCATCATCCCAGACTTCCAGCACCCATCTTATGATTGAAGGAGGTGACCAGGAGGTTGCAGCCATCGTTGCCGACTTCTACACGACCGGTTTCAAGGAAACCCTTGCTGAATGGTTGAAGTCCGTTCCAACATACCCCAAACCTATTGAGATGTTCATGGGCACCATGTCTGAGCTGCTCAACTTGAACTTCAAACTTCTGTTCCCCTTCGACATCAGTGATGCTGCAGATGGTTGCTTCAGTAAAAAGTGGGTAGACCAGTTATCATCATATTTGTAATATATAAGATTTTTGCAATTTTGCAATCTGAATACAGTGCAATTTTTGCATGGATGCAAAAGACCAAGGGCCAAGTATTGAATGATTAACAAGGGTTTAACTCAATGATTATTTATTATTTAGTTTTCTGGTTATTTATTATTAACCTTTTTCCATTGTTCTTTAAGTCTCTTAAATTGATTCTTACTTACCTCTTTTTTCCAATATTTCAATACATTAAATATTATTATTTTCAATCTATAGCTTGTTGACAGAGGAAGGAACAGGGCGAAAGTATTATAACGTACCAGTTCTCGTGAAAGACAAAAAAAGCAATGGGACAACAACACGGCATGAGAAACGGTATTTTTTTTACTTATGTATTACGTTCAGAAATATAGTTTCTGTTAAAGATTCCAATCAAATAGTTACACTTTTCGCGTTCTTTCATAGAAACCATGGCCAGCATTATCTAAAATAGCATTACAATTTCAAAATTATACATGATGTATGAAGTCAAAATAGCAATCGATATTGTTTTGTATGGTTTGTATTGATGTATTGATTTGTATTCAAATGTGGGTGGTAATTAGAACTTGTGCCGGTGAAAAAAGCATGTGACAAGATGCAGAAGATTGCAACGTATCTAAATTTTTGTTTCATTGTATTGATGTTTTAGTTACTGTGAAGATTCGTCTGTTGATCAGTTTCAAGAGAGTATGGATAAGAAGCGACTTGCACTGGAAAGGGCTATTGCTGTTTACATGGAAGAGGTATAAAATATGTCTACATAGCTAGTCTTAATACCTTTCATATGAGATTAGCCTAAGATGGTACATTGCAGATTAGTGGCTGGTCCTGGGAACGAGTTTAAAATAGAGTTTAGTAATTCTAATGACTTCACTCCCTGAGATTTTGTAAGTTTTATTTCTCTCTGAAAAGAACCTAAGCAATTACATGAAATTCTTATAAAAGGAGCCTGTTGTTTTAGAAGAAAATCAAACTTTAGACACTAAGACATAACGGATTTGCAAAAAAAGAAATCCATGATTAAATTGTGTTGCTTACCCTTCATCTATTGTTAATAATGTTATCAAAACATTGAATTGATTTATAGAAATTGCCTCCTACTGCTGAATTTAATAATTTGTAACGGAGTGCCTCTCTCCAGACGTCGTCAAATGCTTTATTAAAGTCGACAAAGCAGGAATAAAGGAGTCTATTTTCTGAAAGGTATTTGCATGAAAGTGTGTCTATGATAAAAAGGTTATCGCTCGTCCAGAAAGTAACCGATATCCTTCTGTAATCTTGATAGGGCCCAATCCCCACTACAGACTTCCATCTGAGCGGCGGGAGACCCGGATGTCAAACTGAGGACTTGATTGTTGAAGCAGGAGATGCCGGAGTATCACACCCATCATGGCTTGACCTGATCAACGGAGACACATATAAGGTTTCGATAACATGATGACATGTAATGATTTAGTAACATGCTTGGTCTATGATTGTTTCGCGTCTTACCTTTACAGTGTATCTAATACGGTTTGTGCTATATAATCATATTTATACATTTGTATTGAAGTTTTTCGTTTCTAGAATGTAAAACATATTTAAATACAGTAATATTCAATCTCTACAACCGGATAAAAAACGGAGATTTACTTCCTGACGTTTCAAATGACATCCATCACTCTTCTTCTGCGTCGAAGAAGAGTGATGGATTTCACTCGAAACTTCTGGAAGTAAATCTTCATTTTTAATCCGGTTGTAGAGATTAAATTGTATTTGAATATTGTTTACGTGGATGTCTAGCCTTCATGAACGATGTCATACATACATTGCATAAAGCGCTAAATTCACCATTTGATTTGTAGCTTCCCTGTTATCAGATTAATGTTAATGACATTTATTTGCTTTTAATCTGCCTGAACTGTAGATCGTCTTTGATCTTGAGGAGGACATTAGCAAGAATATAAAGAGGGATACCGAAGCCTATGCGAAGTTTTCAGAGAGCAGGTAATTTTTTTAGCCATTACAGAATAAAGTTACCTTGATGTTGTATTCCTGTTGAATAGGCAAGGATGTTCGCTCATGTCCTTACTCTTATTCCTGTGCGAGAAATGGTTGCTAGAGCTACAAATACATGATATGCTGATGAATATTTGTTACTTTTCACAACAGTTGGAACTGCCACAAACCTGGGGCACCTCTCCACATTTACAACAGCTATGACAACGGGGGAAGTGGTAACGCCGCTAACAAGAGGGTATCTAATTTGCCTTTATTTCATTAGCCATTGTACCAATCTATCTTTCTAGCACCATCTACTTTTTACTTGCACTATGATCAAACATTTGGTAATGAACTGAAACAAATCATCATCATCATCGGTTGACGTGACCACACGTGTTCGCACATGTTTACATACGACGGGGTTATGCCCTTTCGCTGGCTAATTATAAGACGGGATGCACCAGGTCTTCTGTCCGGGTGAATGATGTAAATCACCCTGTGGCTGATACGGAATGGAGGTTCACCAGGCCTCCATCCGGGTGATTTTAAGTGAATCACCAACCCCAGGCAGAAGGGTTTGCTCCATCTCACACCGCACCATCGCACGTGTGGGGGTTCTTTATCATGCCTGGGGTATGGCTATCCCCATACACGGGACCTCTATATAACGTCCTATCCGAGGGACGGCCCTAGCCAATGGTAGGTACTTATTTTCACCTGAGTATAGTGAGGAAAGCCGTGTAAAGTGCCTTTCCCAAGGGCACAAGATCAGTGACACGGCAGCCTGATTCGAACCCACAACCTCTCGGTCACGAGGCAAACATGCTGCTGTTGCGCCACGCGATCTCACAAAAACTGGCATGGGTTGAGCCGGTGCGTTTGTAAAAAAATCGAATCCCGGTCGGAAACCCCTTTTTTTTAAATGAACAAGGCCGCTTTGCAGCTTTTAAACATCGCTAGTTTATCTATCAAAATACTTTTACATTATATCTGCGATTCAGTTCAATATACACTGTCATGTGAATTTCTACAGAAAAGAGATAGTGGACGAAGTAGAATGTTTGAAAATATTTTCTTCACACAGGTCTCCTGCTTTGGTTTTGTGATGACCTACGTTGAAGAAACTGGCAAGTTTCTTGTCACAGAGGACGACATGAAAGCTTCCGCTAAGGTACCAGTTTAGCTAATTTTGTTTTATTACATGTGTCTCGTTACCCATATCTTTTACTGTCTTCTAATAGCAAGTTCTATTTGTGTTATCAGATTATAGATCGTAATATATTAGATGTATTATATATCATAACATGTGAAAACGAAGAACCGATCTGCATTGAAGTATAATAAATTCAAAGAGTAGCATAAGTTTGCATGGCGATTCTTGTAATATATACAAAAAAACAAGCGATTTCAAACGTGCATAGAAGACGATGACCACAGTATGTTCCAACAATCATAGTGTGAATTACGTTTTTAAAAAACGTTATTGAATTCACCTTTATGCGCTCCAAAAATGATATAATTACTAATCTATTCCTGTTTACTAAATTCTAACTATATAGGTTTTGGGAAACATCCCTCGTGACCTTCTAAACTCAAAAGTGGCCAGAGCTGAGTACATCAGTCCATTGGAGCACTCCCAGGGCAACAGGTAAAGTGCTTTTATGCTATACATTTTAGCATATTAGATTTTGTAAACTAGTATTTGAAAAGAAAACAAAGTTAATGTAATACCAATCTTTCCTTTGAAAGCCTCTAGCATACACTAAATTATCGAACGGCAAATCAAACCTAGCCTGAGTAACATCCTCCGTAATAGTAACGCTGGCTTAATCCTTTCGTTTGATATTCCGTGTTTAACAAGTGAAAGGATTGAGCCAGTGGTCTCCACGGAGGATAGTATTCCGACAAAATCAAACTATCAATTAACTATTACTATTCCATACTGTTAGCTGAGTAGGTAACACGGTCGCATTTACTGATCCCTTCTTGTATGCACATTCTATAGCTTGTATCTATAGAGTCAGGGAGCGACCGTGTAAGAAATGTTTTTATTAGATAATATTCCATTCTTTTCCGGTGTTCGTGCACATTGTCAACAATAATAATTGCGAAATAATGTTGTTTTAATCTTTGACTTAGTCGGGCTTTAGCGAGTATCCTTGAAGCGCCATGTACCGTGAAGTGGTCCAACTCTTACCAGATCAAACCTGCAGAGGAGGGCGGGAGGTGTCTGTACTTTGTCGCGGCGTCTGCAGGAGACATTTTCGTTGTCTTTTCCGCCATCCCGCGGGACAAGACCACCTGGTACCATCTTCAAATCAGTTTTCAAGGAGTCGCACTCTTCAAGGTAATTATAACGGGGTCAACGTTTTGAAACGAGGCAAACGTTTTAACCCTAGGCCCTATTCAGGCCTTTGCGGCCTGCGCTAACCTTCATGTCGCATAATCCCTGAATGGCTTACCTAGGTTTTACATTAACAACAGGAGTGGGATGTCCATAATCTCCAAGCAGATTCCTTGCGTGGCCGAAGACAGTAACATAAGCTGGGGAAGGAGTTAAGCCGGTATAGGAGTAAAATTCTCTCCTCTGCCGGCTTAACTCCTTCCCCAGCTTATGTTACTGTGTCTAATGCCACGCGAGGAATCTGCTTGGAGATTAGGGTGTCAATGTGAACAAAAACAGACATTGGGAGTGATCAAACGCAACTTGTGGGCATACCCAGCCAGGGTAAAATCACTTGCATGCACGTCGCTGGTAAGACGAAACATTTAATATGCCGTAACAGTCCATATATAACAACTGTTACAGTTCAGAGACCTCATACCTCCATGAAATATTGTGATTATGGAAATGAACAAAGAAACAAAAAGAAACACAGGAAATCCTAACCACGTACACAAATTCAATAGCGAATTATAATAATAAGACTGACTATAATGATAGATTATAAAACACCCAGGACACAATATATAACTTGACCATTAGTACAAAATTGAACAAATGCAATGATGACACAAAGTATATCTTGTATCAACTTCAACAAATCATACACATACCTTTCTCTTACACTTTCTTCTTCTGTTTATCTTAACCATGATTGCCAAACAAGGCACAGGAATATGTACCAGAACTGTAAGCACAGTACTATACAGCTCACGAAACACCACAATGAATTGTTCATTCTATGCTATGTTAAACGTAACTATATTTTACAGGCAATGAAACTGGTTAAATACGAGGGAGCAAAAAGTGCTAGAAGTCTCGGAGACTCCAAACTATTTCAGCCATACTTTGTTTGCATTGAAGAAGACATGGACAAAAAACGCACCTACATCAAGTATGGCATCGGCTCAGATAATTCAGTAAGTAACAGGCTTATTATATTTATAGTAGATATATTGTATTCGTAATGTTTCTTCTTTTTTTTTTCTCTTGTCAAATCTTTAAAGCGATTCATCTCAGACGTTCCTGAACAGAATGACCTGAAATTTGGCTCAAGGGTAGAGTAGGCCAATACCCTCCGATGTTTGTTTTTTCTTCATTTTGTTTTTCATATCTGCCCTGAAATGATTTTATTGCGTTTTTTTGGCAATTCTGAGACCAAAACTGTATAGTTTGGCCCCCTGCACCATGGTATTACAACTGAATAACCTGAAATTTGTGCCTTGATCATATGCCTACATAGATTTAGTAACACTTTTGGCATAACGTACAACAAAATGCCAACTTTTGCAATTCTAAGCTACTGTACCCTGGTTTTATCTGTTACCTGTTAATTTTCAGGCACTATGGCCAATAAGGACGAACAATTGACAGTGCATTTAAAAAAACCAATAATATACTACTTAAAATCAAAATACAGGATTCACACTGTATCTAGTGTGCGTGGTCTGTGTACGACGTGACAATAGACGCTACAATAACTGACCTAAAATTTGGTATAGAAGTGCCCTGGACATATGTGCACATGGATTCAATAACACTGTTCCCATACAGTACAACAAATTGCTTAATTTTACGATTTTTTTGGTCATTCTTTTTACCAAGAAGGACACTCCTGTACCCTTCTTTTAAAACCAAACACGGTGGTCAAATACGGGCTCAAAACCTCCCATGTCTAGCCGAATTGGAACCTTGTTCCACTATATTCCATCTGACGTAATTCGAACCGAACCCGTGTTCTATTTGGGGTCATCTGCGGTCGTTGCCGGTAAACACTGCTCTCTGGCCTTTTTCCCCAAACTACCTTGAATCAGCCAAAAAAGACAGTTTTTCACTAATATAAACAATTTTCTGGACAGTACATCCATGCATCACTTTGTTTGGGACCTGTGATATTTAACGAAGCTATTGACGTTTTTGTTGGTGACCTTGAATATTGTAAGTGTTGTTTACACCGGTATCAATTACATCCTCCCGCTATCCGTGCGGCATGACATGCGTGCAAACATCGTTTAAGATCGCGACCAAGAAGAGTCCAAATTAACTCGTTGACGGCTCAAAATGACCGCCATGATTTTCCCGAGATTTCTGTTTTTGGGATTTTTAAAAAATGCCTTCAATTTTGAATTATTGGTAATTAAGTGCGAAAAATGCCATTTTTACGCATATTTTCGACTGTAACTTTGCTTGAAATTAAAAATTAAAAAATCCCAAAAACAGAAAGTTTTATTTTCCTCATAGATGACGAAAAATATAAAAAAACGAGAATTTTCGATGATACATGCGGCCTATCTTATCAAGAGTTTGGTCAAATTAACGGCCTTCCTGAAAACAGAAAATGACCGTCTTTTTGAGTAACATCGAAACAAAACAGCTATCTAAATTTAAACTACATCATTCAATGTATGTAAAATTGCCAATTTAATCTTATTTCGAAAACATTTTCCTTGTCAAAACATTTTGTTTATTTTCAAATACTTTACGGGTAGCCAAAAGTAGGCCTCCAGTAACCCGATATTCGTTCGAACGCGCATAGCAACGGGAAAGAATACCCTAGCAACCGACCGCCGTGAAATGACCTATATTGTGGTAAAGTGGTTAAGTAGATATTCAATTGACTGACCGATGTACAACTTTTTGCTTGAAGCACTTCAAAATGAGTTAGTTAGTGATTGGGGGGGGGGGGGGTCATTTTCCAATGGTCAGAGGGCTGGAAGATCTCAAGGTCGCTAACCCTCACACCTTGAGAGTGTTCTCTTGCAGGTGCAGGCCTGGACATGTCTATTATGTACCTATTTAGTAAATAGAGAACCAATGACCCAGTCTGAATAAATATTCTGAGGAGGATTCGACAGCCAATCAGCGAACCTTGTGTTATCTATAAAAGTCCATGAGTGTACAGGGTTCTTATTTTCTAAATTCAATTTTGGACTGGGTTGCTTATACAAAAGGCTGTTTTTCGTTTCTGGGCTGGTCTATTTTGCAAATTTACATGGGGTGTGCCGGAAGAGTCCATTCTTACACGGAGGGGCCCTTTTTTAAAAATTCATTCAATTTCAGGCTGAAGTGTGATTAATAGAAGTCATTTTTAAGCAGATGTGTTCCGTTTTAGTTTATGGGTGATTTCTGAACAGTTTATTGTTGCATGGGGCAGATGGCTGAAATATGCTGAATTTGCTCTCATGCAAATGCAGCTCTAAAAACGAACTCTAATTTCGTCCATTACACATACAAATTGGACTGCCCTCTGCTGTGCACAATTGTACAATATCATTATGTCTAAATTTTTGTCGACAGGAAAAGGGCTTGGTCTATATGGTCTACAGTGATAATAGCGAACCATTAGGTATCCGATTCTACTCTTTTGGAAGTGGGGAAAAACCGGTAGAGATCATGGACGCCAGGGTCATTGAGGGAGGCGCCACAGGACAAATGGAATGTACAGGGGGAACTGTCATGAAGGATGGTATGTGTGTGGAAGACTGTCACCCAGAATGTAAAGGTGAGAATTTCAATGTGCTATGTTAGTAATCTTCGAAATTTAGTTGCTATCATAACATATAATTTTGTTTGTAGTCAGTCGCTGTTTGATTAGACCCTATCCTACAATGCAGGATGCATTCCAAAGTCCCCTGGATCAAAGCTGGACACCGAATGCCGTCTGTGTCAGCACTATTCTAATCGCAAGGATGATGGAAGTACTCAATGTGTGGCAACATGTCCGGCTGGCAAAAAAGCGGCTCCAAATGGCGTGACGTGCATATGTGCAGACTATACCATCCTGACCGACGATGGAGCTACCCAGTGCATTTCAGCGTGCCCAGACACCCATGTAGTGGGCGACGATGGCGTGACCTGCGAATGTAAGTACAACCTGAACACTCCTGTAGTCAAGTTAACTAAAATCAAATACGTCTGTTGAGCAATGTATACAAACAATATTGCTGTCAGTGTGATTATAGCCATGCGATTTTAATTGTTTTTTTCTAGCTAAGGAACTCATACCCAAGTGGAGGGACGATGGTCGCTGTGGGACAGGTTACACAACACAGTCAGCCGACCCTGCGCAGTGCGACCCAAGAAGTTCCAAGCCCTGTTGTTCCTCATCGGGATGGTGCGGGGCTGGCGCTCACTGCACCTGCTCAGGATGTGTGGACTATCGTAAGTAGATAATATATAGATACAGACATATATAGATAAAAATGGAAGGTTAGGATTCAATATTTGTTCATAACGCTTGATTGATGGCTAAGACACTCAACTGGGCAATTTATTTTTCCAGATTGGGAGCGCTCGGCAAGGTGGAATCAACATCATAAAATTGTGTTTTACTTTATCTCTTGCATGTCTATATATTTAGACCATTTTAAATCTTTTCATGCCAGGACCAAAGTGGAGAGATGACTTGAAATGTGGCCAGAACTTCCCGGCACTAGGAGCTAATCCCGGACAGTGTGACCGAAAATCAGACACGCCCTGTTGTGACAAAGATGGATGGTGTGGAAGTACAGCAAGTCACTGCACCTGCTCAGACTGCATTGACTACCGTGCGTATCAAAAGCCACAGTCCTTTGCAATATCATAACAGCAAGAAAAGTATTTACACTGCAGAAACGTAACGTTAGTTAGACGTAACGCGCACATCCTGTCCGTCCCATTTATCACCCCACGCTCACAGCCCCACATGACATATCCTTCCCTTATTTCAAGATGTTCATGTTCATTTCAAAATTTAATCTAACACTAGCATATTAAGCAACATCTGGAAGACCATTAGGTGACATGGTGTGTCTCATTTGAAATCAAGACACACACCCCCTTCAAACATCGTTATATCCTACTTGTAAGCGACACATGTCGGACAACAAGGGGAATTGGTGTACTGCTAAAACAATCGGAAATAGTAGCTCTGTCAGGAATAGTAAATCTTCTTTAAAATCCTCTTGGTTGTGACAGGAAATGTCGCCCTCAAGAAGACAGCAGGACAAACAAGCACCGGTTATGGTGGGGTTGCCAGCCGTGCAGTAGACGGAAACAGCGGTACCGACTTTCGTGGTCTTACCTGTATGCACACTGCAGAGCAGGGTAACCCAACCTGGTGGGTGGATCTCGGTCAACCGTATGCGGTTGAAAGGTAGGTATACATTCATGTATATTATGTTCATATATCAATCATCACTGTAAATATGTAAAGGAATAAAATCATCTCACACAAATGCATATGCAAACGCGTAATCAAGGAGGAAAGTTGATTGATTAATTGCATTTCATGATATAACACACGTCACGTAATATACAGAGAAGCATCAATATGTATCCAATATGCAAATGATCTTATTTGCATAACTCAAGAACTATAATTCAATAGTAGTAAACAATATTATCAAATCCCTATGGCATTTGGACATTACGTAAGGCTAAACATTAGTAGACATGAACTACTATGAGTTTTATTTATATAATTCATGCGAAACTGTTGCCATGCCCCTCTTGCTAGCATAAAACTTTCATGCTTTAAACAACTTCTTTTTGTCTGTGTCTTTGCATTGAACCTATGAATAGATATACTTTTGCGTATTGAATTTGTCTGAAAATTGGCATGTCTGTAGTCAAAAACGTATCACACCTTAATAACTCCAAGGACAGTCAAGGACTTTGTGTCCTACAGACTCTTTTAAGCATTGACATTGAATAGCATTAAGTGCATTTAAATATTTATCTTTCGTTGTACTGTTTTTGGAACCGATAATTAGTTTGGGTGAGTGAAACTTTCCAACATTTGGCAAAGGTAAACCTCAAGATGCAAGTCCTAGCAGCGTTAGCAAATATAATGAAGGTGGATCTATCAAAGTTTACAAGTACAGTATCGTGTGGTGTTCAAATGTGTATGATAATCCAACTGTCCTTTCTCTTTCGCCAATAACTGCAGAGTTGTCATCTATAATCGCTGGGACTGTTGCAGTGAGCGAATCAACCCCTTCGTCATCCACATCGGAGATTCCAGCAGGGTAACCTCGAACCCCCAGTGCGGTGGTGAGCATCGGATGATTCAGAAGACCATTTCCATCTCATGCCAGAACATGCAGGGACGATACGTGGCCGTTCGTCTCCCCGGAAGCTCCAGAACACTAAGCCTGTGCGAGGTCCAAGTATTTCCATGCTATGATTGTATCGTCTTTAAAAATGTCGCCGTGGGGAAGGCAGCATCTCAAACAAGCACCGGTGGTGGTGGTGCGGTAGCCAGCCGTGCCGTAGACGACAACACCGATACCAACTTCGCTGGAGGATCCTGTACACACACTCTTACCGAGCCTAATCCAACTTGGCGGGTGGATCTCGGCCAATCGTACGTTGTTGATAGGTAGGTATTTACTTGTTCATATCCATATGTTCATACGTAAGTGAGTCATTTTATTATAGTCATGACAGTAAATATTCGTGATCGAAAGTATGTGTGTGTGTATATAATACCCCTCTCAGAAAGGTGTTAACGTTGCAACACCAAAAAAAATTGTGCACTTATTTTGTCATTTAAGAAATTGTTGCCAACCCCCATCCAATTCAGGAGAATTCTTGCTTGCTTACTTGCTTAAGACGAGCAGTTCTGGTCGCGAGCTATGACGGCATTCCATATGTCTCTGTCAGTCATTGCTTGATGTAGGTTGTCAACTCCAAGGCCAGTGTCTTTCTTGAGCATTTCAGGAGAATTCACCAAGTCTTATCACAGGTTGTTTGGCAGTAATACGACGTCAAATTGGGCGCAGGCAATTTTAGCCTCCCCCGTGTAGATAAGGCGAATGGTAATTGGCATTAGCAATAGCATTAATTAGCATTGAGTACACGTACATATGTATATGTATTTAGTTATCCTGATCTTGAACAATAATTCAAGTAGATCAATCAATAGATAACATGCAACAATTCAAAACAAGTCTCAATATAGCTAACGACGATATTAACTGAGGACCTATCAAAGTTTGAAGACATTCTACTCGTATGTGGTGTCTATAGGAACGCTCATCCGAACTCTCAAGAGGCATTGTTCTGTTCTCAAATACCTACAGGGTTGTCATCTTTAATCGCTATGACTGCTGCGGTGACCGGCTCAATCCCTTCAACATCCACATCGGGGATTCCCCCGAGGCCACGGCAAACCCCAAGTGCGGAGGTGATCATCGAATCCACCAGAACGCGCAGTTCATTACCGTGCAATGTCAGAGGATGGAGGGGCGCTATGTCTTTGTCCGTCTTCCTGGATCATCCAGGGTAATGTCCCTCTGTGAAGTCCAAGTATTTGCAGGTAGGCCTTTTCTACATTTAGTTTACATGGTGGTGACATTCATAGCAGCATCAACGAAGCGGGTAGTTGTTGATCAAGATGTTGTTTGTGTACTTCAATGGCGACAAGGGTGTGGCATTATGATACGAAATGTTGACACGAAAATGATGAATAAGAAAACCGTCATTTAACAAGCGGTATTTGTGGCGTCAGAGACGCATTACTGATTTTTAAAGCAATACCGATACTGCATATTTAAGACTAAATGTTGTCATGGACACACTCGATACCATGGATGAGGTTAGAGCTTATCTTGTTCGGTGCCAGCAGCTTATCCGGGGCCTGCAACTTATCCTGGGCCTGTAGCTTATCCGGGACCTGTAGCTTATCCAAGGCCTATAGCTTATCTTATTAGCCTTCTTTGCATAAAATAAGCCTTTCACATGGTTTAAAATGACTTTTTTTCTTATGTCACAGGACGAGCTCCATAGTGGACAATGCAACGAATGACCGCAGAGAACCATACGTCAAAATACACAAAAGTTTGCTCTCAACTAGGCGATGTGACCAGGCATAGGAGAACGTATTTACAGGCTTAGAATAAAGTGTGTTCCCCTCCCTAGTCGAGGACAGCTACATTAGCGATAACGGTTTTTGATTTTCCGAGCCACAAAGATAGTATTACCCTTTTCCTCCAGGGGGTTAATTGTCTTCGAAAACCCCTAACTCCTCAAAACGAAGTGTTACAGACATTTGTCACTGTTCGAACACGCAGGTCGCCATATTGAGTAGCGTTACTTTTAGGTGATGTTCGGTACTACTCACGGGAATCTTCTGAAGCGTTTTCGGTCATGTTCGGTAACGTTTCGGCTATAAACGGGACGTTTAGAATCGCCACAGACTGTTACCGATCATCTCCCAACTGTGAGAACTGTTGACCTTTGTAACAAGGTCGTTCCTGTTATGCAACAAAATACGTTCTCCCATGCCTGGTCGCAACCTGATCAAAGTTTTAGTTTTAAATTCATTAAAAAACGTTTACATTTATGAATTTAATGAGGCTTTAAGGTGTCCCTGCTGGTGAATTAAACTATTTCTACTTTGAGTAAATAATACGTAAATAATGCCCTACATTTCAAATTTGTCAGAACATAACAACTGTTGTGTAGCATTAACATATCGGTGGGATATCTAAATCCGTAGTAAATAAATGATAAAGGGCCTGTGTAGATTGCACCATTGGGATACTATTAAACGGCAAATAGTATTTTGTTTCAATCGCTAACTTAAAAAGAAATATCTGAAACAAAGGCTACATGACACGGTTTTAACGGTTGAATGCAAAACATTTTATTGGAGATTTAAGATTTAGGGTGCAAAGAATTAGATTCAAAACCTTAGTCGTAGAATACGGATCGCACCATTAAAAGAAAATATAATATTTATCTATATTTGCCTGTCCCTGACACAATGTTATCTCATATACGTTTGAAGCATTTTTTTTCTATATCTACATATAACTTAAACTTTCTCTTATTATTTCTGACGGAAGCCGTTTGCACCTTGCAAGGTAGTGCTTCGACATTTTTTACTTACGTTAAATTTTAGCGTCATTGCACAACAAAACTTTAGACACTAAGATTCCCGCCCTAAGATGCCCGCTTTTTTACGCGCCCGAACTCACGGCGCTCCATCACTAGTTGCCAAAGAGTGGTCAAATTTTGACCAATGAATTCTTAACACATTCATCTAGAGACCATACTTGAATAAGTAAGGCATCCATACTGTTCATTAACCCTTCACCCTCCGCGTTACAACACAGGCGAACACCGAGGACGTTATCGTGAATATAAATTCCGATTTTGAGATGCGTTAAACAGTGCGCCCTAACGCGCCACGCTTTTGGAATTTGCCCTCTTCGGAAGCTGGTGATCAATTTAGAAAAACATGAATAAAAATTCTAATTTTATGATATATTAGATTTCTTTTGACAGTAGAATTGTGATTGTGTGTGCTTCCTGTCTCCCGCGAGGAGGGCAAATTTTTCACAATCCAGGTCGTGTTTTCATGGGAAATGGGCGAAATGCACTGAATGCGGCGGCCCGGCTAACAAAATCATTACGAAAAACGACAACGCCAAAATGACAAAAAAACTCTGTGTACGTATTGGGAAACATATTCGACATCATTCGACATCACTCGGTTTCATTTTTATAGACGGTACGAATCATTTGTTGGAGTAACAAATTTTTTGGGAGTTCGCTCGTCTCCCACCAGCGGGGCCACACTCCCTGGGGAAAACAACGGCAATGGTGCTTATGTTTTTTTCTATGGCCGGTCTTCTACTCAACAAACATTTGAAGACCAACATTTGTAGTGTTTTGTGAAGCTTTATTTCTTATGTGTATGACAGTTGTGTGGCTGTTTTTTACTGGTTGTTTATTTATGGACTCGAGCATTTTTCTGAAAATACTGTCTAAAAAAAAGGAAAGTGAATATGTGTAAAAAAACATTTAATAGAAAAAAAGATGTTTGTTTGGACTTGGTTTATTTACCTTTCTAATCATCATGGTCAGTTGCAACGTAAACAAACACGGCGTACTTATGCATAATAAGATAAGCAAAAAATAAAAACGGGCATCTTAGGGCAGGGCGCATCTTAGGGCGGCCCCCGTTATCTTAGTTTCCGATTTACTTTTTGTCATTGTAATGATAACATTACGGTGTTATTTTTGGCGATTGGTAAGAGAGGAATTTTCCTAAGCTTATTAATTTTTTAAAAATAAAATATGGCACATTTGGCACATTTCAATACGCCAATAGCAACAATTGTGCTGAACGCTGCAGGAAAAAGACGCTATAGACAGTAACAGTCATTTATATGTGGCATGTAGCTTTTGTGTGCTTTGGTCGCTGCAAGGCCACATAAACTTAATTTAATAGATGGCATCTTCCAAAATCTTCTGTCAAGAGTGAAAGAAATTACGATTTTTTTTTGGAAATGAAGAGAATAAAGATGCCACAGGGGAATCCATTGCAACATATCCGAGGAACCTAAATGTCTTCTTTTGGACAAGGAAAATTCCTCTTTTTATAAGGAAAATATCAAAAAGTACCTGTATAGCCTAAGCTTATGACCTTTTGATCTTAAGAAGTTTTTTTTCCTGTCCGTTGTGCTATCGATACTGAGGTAATGAAACAACTTTTGTATTGTATGGTTACCATTGTAATGACCTTCTATGCACCCTCCACCCTTCTTTCACTACTTGATAAATCCAATGGACAAAGTGTAAGTTGACATCTGTAATGAAGGAAAATGTGGTTCTTGAAATATCTTAAATGCCACCAATTAAATTGATTTTATGTTGCTGAATATATGGTGGGTATATGGATAAGCAGAACTCCAACTACGTAGACAGAAGACGAAATATAAATTGATTACATCTTGTCAGCGTAAGACTATCAGCGTTCAAACAACAAAAAAGGCAAACTAAATTACATCCTCAGCAAGTTTTTGTTAAGTAACGCTGCGGGAATCGCAATGTATCAGCGGAACAATGTATAAGCTGCCTTTTTTTACTAAGTGCATAATTTCTGGTTGGATGTCTTTTGGTTGAATTCTCAACCACACAATGAAAAAATGATGTTTACCTTGAGTTTGATACAAATGAATGATTGCAGTATATCTTTATTGCTGCCCGTATGATACATGTCTTCCGTCAACGAACAAGTGTCTCGATGCCATCGTTACACGTACACCAAGTTATGTCAGTTTTGTTCTAATAAAATAGTAGTTGTTGTTCTAAATCTGTTTGTGTGATTTTTTTTCCCTACTGTACTAAGGAATTGATTGAAAGAAATAGGAAATAGGGCATGGTTGATGATTTTATCTTCAATATCTATGTTAGATTTAAAAAAAATCTATTTTTGATGTTTTGAAGAAAGCTTGTACCGGCCTACCTGGAGAACAGGTGCGTGCGGACACCTTTCAGTTGCTTCATGCGAGAAATGTAAACGTGTGGAGAAGAAGAAGATATGAGGCCGGCGCTTGCTCCGATAATTCATGAATGACTGTCTCACTCATCTTCCCGGTCTGCGTCATAATTTCAATCATATGCTTTCTGAATATCTATTGTACATTATTTTCGTGTAGCAATTGCCAAAGTCAGTGTCGTGTAAACATGTTTTGAAATTTGTCTGAGGAAAAAAATTTTGAAAGTTTCACATAGGGGAATATCGCTTCATTTCAATTGTAATCTTCATGAGTCGTCTCAACGAAGGTCTTTTAATTAGACTATGTTGTAACAAATCATTTTGATGAAGTAATGAAAATTTGACAGTAGCTATAGGGAGGGAAATGTTGAAATTCATTGTGTGAACGAAAATTGATTGATTGTGTTTCTTAGTACATATTTTTAATCCAGAGATGTCTAAAAGTCCAGACTGCAACATTCAGTACATAGCTTATGTGTAATGTCCATTTTATCTTTCTAACTTTGTCAAGAAAATGATTATTTTCTTGCCGTGGATATGTGGGTGCTAAGGTTGTACATGTATGCATACAAACACACACACACACACACACACACACACACACACACACACACACACATACACACACACACACACACACACAGACAAACAACCACACACACGCACACACACACAAACAAATGCACACGCACGGTAAAAAAAATCATAATTTTCTAGGCAAAGTTAGAAAGATAAAATGGACATTACCCAGACGCTATGTACTAATAGCTACACTCTTGTCTTTTAGGCGTCTCTTGATTGAAACTGCCCCCTTGCGAAGGAGACAGGCATTGGTTAGAAAAGGAAGGAAATAATGATTTTCGCCAGTTAACGCCATTTAACGCCAGCAAACGATAACAATTTGTAAGTTGTAGGTAAGCGTCTCAGGTCATAGAAAGAGACATATGGGATTTTCTCAAACGCCAAACCTCTGCACATAAAAGAACCCAGCACACTTATTGGTAACATAAAAGGAGCCAAATTCCTTTGGATATTACTGAGAGAGAGAGTCTTTATTTATTGACACGACAAAAATGCAGCGACTTTCGTATAACGACTACTTACAGTAGAACTAAACATATACGGATATCTACATATGAATAAATCAACATGTTAGGTCTAGCATGTCATTTACACTATTGGTTCTACGGTATTTATAAGCATTCGTGGATATATTTGCCTACTTGTACACAGTAAGGGTTGTCGCTTCCCATAATGTAGTTGAATTTATCTATCGAACAGAGAGTTGCAAATTCTTTAGGGCAAGCGAAAAGTAATGTGAACAGCTTCGTGCGTTTATCATTATATCATCGGAACAATCCATAACAAAGCGACGTTGTTCTTCGATCTCATTTGGGCAGAATGGACAAAACAAGCTCATGCCAAGCTCTCCGGTCATACGATGACCTGTATTTTACAATGCGTCTAGAGATCAAGTATCTTGTTACTGTTGACACACCCGTGCGGACCTGTTACACGCATGGCGTCCAGCGATCAATTGAACTGCAGCCGACAAAGGCAGTTGCAACACAATACACCTGTGCAGCAATTTTCACCAACCAGACCAACGCATACGTTCTAAAAAGCCAGCTAGTTCTTCTTCCATACACCATAGTTCTTACATCGTTGTCTCTTACATATGAAATTGTATCAATTCTATTACCACTTCTTACAGAAGTCGCGTATAGGTACCGGTAGCTAGTGTTCGAAAGTCACGCTCTAGAATTTATTCATACAGTTTATTGAACACGACTTATCGTCAAAATACAAAATGTATTTTGATCACGATTCCTACAGAGTCAAACATGTAGTACAGAAATGTAAGTCGGTAATATTGTCAGTTCAAACATTGTACAGACATTTAATAGATAGTTTCGGATGATTATACGATGCAATCGGACGAAATACAATGATACAACGGGATATACGATAAAGGTGGGACCGCGTAGCACAGTGGTATTATGTTCGGCCCGTGACCGAGAGGTTGCGGGTTCGAATCCAGCTGCGTTTCACCGATCTTGTGCCCTTGGGAAAGGCACTTAACACGACTTTCCTCACTTTACTCAGGTGAAAATGAATACTTTGCTTCGGCTAGGGCCGTCCCGGATGGAGGTCCTGTGTATGGGGAGAGTCACACCCTATGCACGTTAAAGAACCCCCACACGTGCGATGGTACGGTGTGAGATGGAGCAAACCCTTCTGTCTGGAGTTGGTGATTCACTTCAAATCACCCGGCTGGAGGCCTGGCGAACCTCCATACCGTATCAGCCACACAAAAGGGTATGTCACCCCGTAAGGGGCGGCATAACCCCGCCTTGACATGTGCGAACATGTGTGTGTATGGCGGCTTTGAAAAGGTGTCCATTGACACCTGTTCCGCCAAACCCTCCATATATAGTCATCGAATATGGAGAATCCTAATAAAAAAAGGGGAGGGGGGGACTATGCATTGTTTTTCCAAGTGAATGGTAAATGGTTTCAATCGGTGTTTTAGAATTCTATACAACATCCTGAAGTATGGAGTCACTACAAATACAAGTAACTGAATGTTTTCCTTAGAATTATGAGGTCTCTGAACCATTGTCATATTGGCATATTGTATACATCTTACAAAATGTAAAATCCTACATATTTCCCACGTGTGCATTCATCTTATATGCTAAACTAGAGTTCAAGTAACACATCTCTTCGCCAAATAATCATGCCTTTATTTAAGACTTTAATGTCTTATTCATGTATCACAAAATAGTACCTACCCCAATAGCAAATGACACACACAAATATTACCGAAAACCAGACTGTGACGACCTGGTAGCATCCCTGGTCAATCAGATTTTATGCTTGTCAAAGACTTTGTCCCCAGTGTAAGGGCGTCCAGCTCACAAGCTTCCAGCAAAACATCTGCATAACAGCTGTGTCCATAGATATAGGTCAAAATGAGATATATAGCGCACAGTTTATTTCTGTTAATAAGTTTTGCTGCAGTACCTTAGGAAGCCGCTAGGGGGCCTGCTATCATAATTGATCTTTGTTTTCCTGACCCCTACCAACCTACCAAATATTATCAGGATTTTTTCAAGGCTCTCGAGTTATCATTCCACAAACAAACGGACGCACACACTCGACCCGCTACCGCCCTAACGAAAAATGCTACGTCAACTATTTTCGAACACAACCTTCCTTTTTTGCAACCGCTACTCAAATACTAAATACCATGAAAATCCATACACAGCTTCTTGAGTTATATGCTGTTGGCATGGATTTATGAACTTTCCTCATTAATCATGCAAATTAGCTGCTGATTGCATAATTAGTATTACATTGTGTAAGTCATCACTCATTCTGTCAACATACCGAAAATCCTGATGATCCGTTAACACGTTCTCGAGTTATTCTCGTCCAAAGTTTGAAAGGAAATCAGTGCCTGCAGTTTCCAAAAAGCCGCTAGGGGGTCCAAACTCACAGCACTTACTCTCTGTCCCAAGGGCCATCTACCACTCAAAAATCATGACCACAGCATGTCCAGAACATGAAGTGTCAAAATTAAAAGTTTTGCTGCAATACCTTAGGCAGCCACTTGGGGCCCATTATCGAACTTGACCTTCGTTTTCCTAACCCCCATCCACCTAACAAATATCATCAGGATCCATTCAAGGGTTCTCGAGTTATCTTGCATACAGACAAACTCACTTACATACAAATCCCGCTACAGCACCGTAGGTAAGAGCCAGGTAAACCATTTTCGCACTTGACCTTTCTCTCCAAAACCGCTACACACCTACCAAGTTTCGTGAAAATCGCCCTGCTACATTTTGACTTATGCTGCCCAAAACGAACCGCAAAAAACATACCAAACTCGCTGCAGTACCGTAGGAAAACGCCAGGTAAACCGTTTTCAAACTTGGCATTTCTTTCGAAAACCGCTACACACCTACCAAAAATCACAAAGTTCCATCCACAATTTCTCGAGTTATATGCTGTTGACCTACATACAGACCCAAGTCAGCAATCTCATACTCTTCTTGGCGAAGAGAATGACATCTTTTTCACAATCTTTGTAGAAATCAGCATTTTCCTATTGCCAGTTACATTCGATTTTAAATCAGAAAAATTAATCAAGTATGATCATACTACATTGACAGCATAAGGTAAAATATTTTTCAATTTTAGTAAGAAATTATAATATTGTTTAATATGATTAAAATATGTGGATAAAACAACAACAAGATTGAACGTTATCTTAGATTTTCACAACAGAGACCATAAACTAATATCCAAGCAGACCCTACGTTAACAGAAAATGGTATCATCAACTTTGCCAACTTTGATGCTATCTTATACCACCATAGGATCTGCTCGGAGATTCACGATAAACCGTTGTAACAAGAATTGAAGCGACAAAACATGGTATTACGCCAACATGTATTTTATTTCTGTATTCAAGAAGGCTAGTTCACAAAGTGACACTCGTGTGGTAGACTGGTATCATTTACCAAGTTGACAAGTACAACCATACGCTGTTTCACGGATGCCGTCATGACAAAGAGTGTGGTGAATTTTGTTTATTGCACTATATTCCTTAAAACGTAATACTAAAGTTAGTAAACTATCTTTATTACACTTTTCCTTAAAACGTTTGCTTCAAATTACCAGACACATTAAAACAATTTTAACGTATAATACGTGTACTGTTGAGTTAAAAACAGAAAAATCACAAAGATAGTCACAATGACTATACAATTAGATAAACATTTTGTTGTAAGGGATTCAACTACAATTAATACGTCAAAATTGTTCAGAATTTGGTATTGATATATTTAACAGCTTCATATAGCAGGCGCCAGTGCAATGGAGGTTTTGAGTTTAGACTTGCTTGCAGCGTAGTTTTTTTATTAGTCACCAACAAAAGGATGGATAAACAAATTATGCTGGAAAATACCATGAGCTGTGAGATGTCAGAGCCTCTGTAACGCTAGTTCAACTTTATCCGCGTGGTAACCTTTATCCATTGATTTTCAAAACAGAGTATTTAGGCACATCGAGCCGACGGGTGGGAGTTTTAAACTGCAATGTAAAGAAAAAAATATTGCAATTTGAAACCAACGTCCGTCGACGTGATATCCCCCAATACCCTATTTTTAAAAGCAACGGATATAGGTTACCCAACAGATAAAGGTGAACTAGCGTTATAACGTTAACAAGTATAAATGATTTTACCAAAGATCATAGATTAAACAATGTAGATGAACGTTCGTGTTTTCTTGTTGCAGTTATCTTGCAGCTTTTACCTGCCAACGTTATACCATAGATATATCAACAGGTGCGCTGAAGTATCCACGAGCAAGGCGAAGCTGATGTCCCTGTATATCTAGGTGTCTTAATGTTGAAGACGAAAATTCAGTCTCCTTGCAGACAGCGATACCAAACAGTCCAAGATGGAGACTCACACATGATTTAGAGATACAGATCCTCAGCTAAGATGCCGTGTGGAGTAGAACCGGACCACGCCACAGTCCAATATGATGAATCTATTAGTTATGACGGACGCATTTTTGTACTTTGTATATGTAGGGAATGTGACAGTTTCACACTGGTCAGCCGTAGCCTCCACCAGGCCTTCTTACGGGGGGACCGTAGAATTCGGCAAAAAATCGGGAAATTCGTCAGGGGAGTCAGTCCAAACTTAGGTTCATGTTTCCCATTGTCAACTCATTTGATAGCAAAAGTCCCCTGGCAATGTTTTTCTCCCTATAATAGCCAACGTAGTTCGTCCGGTACAGATTGGGTCAGCTGGGTAGCAGAGACCGAGACGTAGACATCTGTAAACTGTGGTTCCGCGATGAGCTGTATCATTGTCGCGACCAGTAAGAAACTTAATCGCGGGTGTCTCGAAGTCTTACAGCAGTTTCATCATTTATAGTCGTAGGGTCCATGTGTCCTCGGGAATTGAGAGCAGCTCGCTTACTGCAGTGTAGTATGAATATGCACGTTATAGAGTACAATATCACTTATGTAAATGGTAATGGTAGCGATGTGAAGTTCAGAACTGTTAAGTTTTCTCCATATAGGCGTACACAGCACTGTCTTCCAAAGGTTTCTTTAAGATGCGATTTTGTCCTCCAATATGTTCCTTACAGGAATAACGGGAGTTGAGCTCCCGACAAAATATATTTTCTGGGCGATTTTGTCATTCAACATATCTCCGCTTGAATACGTAGTTTTTGTCCGTGACCATTGCAAGCTCCGTGTTTGTCAAGAGTTAAGCTGTAGATATCGACGTAAAGTTAGTACAAGTTCCTATGATTTGCCCTGCTCCGATATATTGAGGCCTGACAGTCACAGCTCATTGGGTTAATGTTACACAACTCCATATTTGAAGATGTAGTTTTAATAAAGTTACCCGTGAGTCAATGGACACAATATGCTTTAATCTTATTCATCCATTGGACTGGCTCCTACTATCTCGTGACACTTTACTACTTCTGCACAACTTGCCACAAGCGGTGGAATTCAATGAGGCTCGCTTTGCTAGAAAGTACATTAATAATCAACAAACACTTTTTCACAGCTTCCGGTTACAAAGTTGATTCTCTCGAATGTACATGCCCTGTTAACCTTTCAATCCCAACAGGTGGCAAAAGCACTCTTTTGTTGAATATGCTACATTTGAAGATAAATTAAGTTCCATAGAATTGACTCAACTAATACAATTTTCCTCAAGCCTATTTCCTTATTGGACTTATTACTGTCACGTGACACTCCTTTAGCACTGGAATCAGTTTTTTTTACAGCTAGCGAATCACCTGACACAACACTAGAACGTATATCCCTTTTATATTCAGCGTTTGTCAGCTTCGTTTTTCTTTGTAAATGTACTGGTTCTGTCATTCTTATATTCCTAACATGGACCCAAATCAACAATAATTTAGATTTGAAGATCATTCTAGTACATGGACTCTTCTTATACAATTTTCCTCCATGCTATTCCGTCATTGGACTGGCTGTGATATCTCAGTAACCCTAAGTCATGTTTCGGCCTTTCAGCCTAATTAACTGCTGCCCTTACTTTCATGCATTGTGCAACGATTACTTAATGTTTTTGTCTGCAATTGCTGACATATTTTGAAGCTTAATATTGATTAGATGCATTCTGACTATATTCATTTCGCATATAGTTTATGCATATCTCAATATTAATTCAAAAAGAACTAGACAATGTTGATACCTTCAAACGCCTTGTGCATCGTGCAGAAATATTTTTTTCAGTACAAATTTGGTATGTACGTTTGCAGCAAAGACCAATCTACAACATCCTGTTGAGACTATATCTATAACTGTAATTAGATGAAAGATATCTAATGATATTTACAAAATTTTGACAAAAACAGGCCTTTGGAAATATTCATGAAGCCATAGATTAGTACTGGAACCCGCTAAGAAAATTGTCTCAACAGGAGATTGTTGTGCAACTTGTCTACTTTCCACCCATATGTTTTGTAAGTTGGAAGAATATTGTCTCAGCGTGCACAAGTTCATTAAAAAAAGGACTACAATATTTAGACTTTTGGCATCTGCAGATGTGAAATCTGATCTTCTTGTTGTGATTTGTGAACAATATAGCCAATTAAATTGTTGACATGGCACCCTCACAGTACGAAAGCAAACTATCTGGCCAGAACAATGGGTAGTTCACGGCTTGTTCATACCTTTACCTGGCTGTGGCTTACCTGCCAGACACAGCTTGGGTTGCTTTTAAAAACAATGCTAAACATGTTTTCAAGCATAGATGGTGCAAATAATTGTCTTTACCCTATTACAACTTTTCGATAACAGTTGTATAACACTAGTTTCCAAGAAAATTATGGTCAGGCCTATGGTATATAAGAGACTAATAGTATACAAATGCACAGCAATGCATTATCAATGTGTATCCCCAATTGTAACAAAGGAAACAAACATTTCTCAGTCAGTACACAGCAAACCCAATAGGGATAAGGGGTTGGTGTGGAATTCGTCTGAAATTTCTGATGTTTTTTTTTTCTCTCCAAGTCCATCAAAGAAATCACTGATAATTTTTGAGTCTTGAATCCCTTTTTGTATTGAAGACGACTATCTTGCGCAAACAAGCAACTGACCCCATGGGTTTTTAAGTCAAGGAAAAGTCAGATTACTGTGAACTCAGTTTATGTAATTCAAATCTCCAGGAGTCTGACGGAAGTCAATTATCAAACCTCCTTGCTGAAGTAAGTTGAAGTTATTACAAATGCCCTGTGTGAATTGGCTAAATGTGGATCTAACGTTACCAAACTAAAAACACTAGAAATTTGTAGACACAGTAGACATTTTTGGATTTGAACACATCGTTATGTTTCTGAAGGAAACATACTTAGCATTGTTTTTACTGGACTACTGGCCTGTGTTATTTTTGTTTCTTCCGTCGCTAGCCAGAAAAATTACTGTGATGTAGGCTAAAACAGATTATAACAAACATTTCTAAAGGTTGCTATTCTGTAATGATGGTACAAGCAAGGAGGTTATATAGACCCACTTTGGAAGTTTCCTACCTAGTCTTGTTTTCTTAAGCATAACGTTATATCTTATACATACAACTCTTTCATATTGCGAACAGGACATTGCAAGTTTGACAAGGGCCTTTTATTTCGCTTTTTTGTGACGAATTTTCTCTTCCCTTCGGAAACATACTGCATTTTTTTTGAAAATGTGGCCTTTCTAGTTCAATTTGTTTCAATACACATCCTAGCTTGGATTCCCAGACAGCCCTGTGTGGTGACCATTCACACTACATGGGGTGCCAGGTACCTTCTCACCTGGCCCAGCAGCACCCCACCTGAAAAGTTTTCACACTAGGTGGAGAGGGGGCAATTAGTGAACAATAGGGAAAATCTGTGAAAATTGGGGTCAAAGTTGGTTGCTATGAGTTGCTAGGGGAGCCAACACCCACTTTGCTGGGGGTCCCTGAACATGACTTAACCACTGAGAGATGATTATATAATAAAGATGGACTTTCGCTGTCACGCGCCACCTGTACTACTTTTACATATTAATATTCCACATTCACACCTGTTTCAACAATAGGCCAAAGCAACGCTGTTTTAGATATTAAGATTATTACATAACATTCACTCTACGCAATAATAATAATACAATATTCCTCAAGCATATTCTACCTTTGTACTGGCTGTAATATGATGATATAGTGATGTTGGACTGGCTGTCACCATCACGTACCACCTTACTACTTCTACATATTCATATTCCATATTCACACCTGTGTCTACCAACACTACAATTCAATTAGGCTGCGGGGGTCAGAAATATTTTAACCACCAAACATTTCACCCAACGCTATAAACTAAACCTTTATATTCCGTTTACTGTTTTTGTTAGATTTCGTAGTTTTTTTTCTTCGTGTACAAGCCCTGTTGGCCTAATACATTCGACAAGAGGCCAGATCGATGTTTACTCTACAACTCCTAAAAAACGAACGGTATGACTAAAAATGCTTCATTCCTCAGCTCGTTTCCCCTAACATATAGAAATTTACTGTTCCAGTCATATACATGTAACGCTAGTTCATCCTTATCCGTAGAGTAACCTATATCCGATGTGTTTTTTTTTCAAAACAGGGTACTAATATCAAGCAATATAAAGTGGATGTTGATTTTAAACGGCATCATTTTGAAAATATTGTAATTCGAAACCACGGTTGGTCCCCGAATACCCTGTTAAAAAAAACAACGAATGTAGGAATCCCCGCGGATAAAGGTGAACTAGCTTTAACTTTCTAGTTATAACGTTAACGTTCTCCTTAAAAGTTTTGAGAAAATAGACTTGGTCATAGTGTTCAGCACCAAGGCCAGAGTCGCTCATAGTGATTGTTAACTCTTAGCAAGCCGTTTTAACTTGCTAAATATTTAATCAAAAAGGCTTTTTAACGTTACATTCGAGCTGCCTATCCACCGCAAAAGCTAGACTAGGAAAAACGTTTCTGATCAACTGCATTATAAAATGGTTGATTGTCATTTTCCGTTACCATTAAGTTACCGTTAAGTCTTAATATTCATCACACAAAGTGCCTGTTTATTATTGTGGTGCAAGTGCCAACGTTTTGACATCACGATATGAGAAACTTGAAGAACATATAATTGGTAGGAAGGTAAGTTTGAAGGTGTGGTATAATTTCCATCGTTGTGTAAATAGATGCATTGTTTGAAAATTATCTCAGAGAGTTCCTAATCATATGATGTGACATCATTGGTAGGTGGGAATGGTTGAAAGTCAATTTAGTTATTAACTTCACATGGACGAATATTGCTTCATTTCAGTTGTCTTCATGCATGTGTCGTTTTAATCAAGACAAGTCTGAATATTCATCGCACTGTCTGTTCATAAGTGTGGTACAATTACGAACGTCCTGTAACTATGTTGTAACAAATTGTTCTGGTGAAGTAATGAAAATTTGACAGTAGGAGGGGAAAGGTTGAAATTCATTTGAGAAGCTCCCAGACGTGTGGGCGAAAACTGTTTGGTTGTGTTTCCCAGTACATATTTTTTTATCAAGACACGCTCAATCAAGTCCAGACTGTAACATTCAGTACATAGCTTCTGTGTAATGTCCATTTTATCAGGCTTTCGAACTTTCCAGAAACTTATTTTTTTATCTTTTTGTGTTGCGGTCGATGTGTGTGTGTTGGGGGGGGGGGGTGCAGAATTGTTTGCAAAATGTGCATTTGGGAACAAAAAGGTCAACTACGATAGTAGCCTTATACAAGCATTCTATAGCGGTACTGAAGTTCTTTTGTCTCTTACATATCGTGTTCTGATATGAAAGTACAGTGGAGGTGGGTTTTGAGTGTTCGATACCTGTTGATACAGAGAGTAACGCTAACGTCACATTTACAAATCAACGTCCGGCTAGGTTGTTTGTGGAAACGAAAAGTAGAAATGTGAACGACTATTCTTGTGTAGTTTGGTGCTTTTTATATCATACTTTTCGTTCCCAAAAGTTGACCGGCCGGGCCCCGGTTTGGAATTGTGACGAAGTGGGTATACGCGCCTGAGCGGCTAGTTTGGGAATGCCATAGGGCATCTTTGTCATACGCTATAGAATAAAATAACTCAAGCAGGTGTACAAATTGGCCAGACCACCCCTATGGAATTGTCCTATGGAATATTCCATGGCCAGTAAGTGTCTGTAAATGTGAAGGTGGGTGTCATATGGATTCTCTCCCTTGGTATCTCACATGGCATGTAGGTGTTAAGCACTGTGAGTAGGGGAAGGGACGGACGCCGTCCTGTTACACGGGTTCTCTGCCTTTGAATTTCCCATGGCCAGTAGGTATTAGGCAGTGTGGACATGGACGTACGCTGTGGTGTGATACGGATTCTTTCCCCTAGAATATCACATTGTACATAGGAGTTAGGCTCTGTGACAAGAGGAAGGGACGAACGCCTTACTGTTACACGGGTTCTCTGCCTTTGAATATCCCATGGCCAGTAGGTGCTAGGCAGTGTGGACAGGGACGTACGCTGTGGTGTGATACGGATTCTTTCCCCTAGAATATCACATTGTACATAGGAGTTAGGCTCTGTAACAAGAGGAAGGGACGCACGCCGCGGTGTGATACGGGTTCCCTCCCCTGGAATATCACATCGCATGTAGGTGTTTGGCTGTGGTGTGATATGGATTCTTTCTCCTAGAATATCACATGGCATATAGGTGTTAGGCTCTGTAACAAGAGGAGGTAACGTCGGTCGTCCTGTTATACGGGTTCTCTCCCCTAGAATATCACATTGCACATAGGTGTTAGGCAATGTAACAAGAGGAAGGGACATACGCTGTGGCGTTACACAGGTTCTCTCCCCTAGAATATCACATTGCACATAGGTGTTAGGCTCTGTGACAAGAGGAAGGGACGTTCGCCGTCCTATTATACTTGGCAAGCGAGAAACCAGGGGCACACCCCGTTGTGTGTTATGTGTTCCCTCACCCGAAATCTGCAAAGGCCAGTCAAAATGAGGCAATGTGAGAAAGGTTGAATGATCTTCCGTGACATTTTGCCCTCTGGACAGGATAGCATTTGTGACATTAACGTACGTACCCAAACCTTGGTCAGCAGGCTGGGATACCAAAGCTGTCCTCAGCTGTCTACGGGACCTTATGCATTCGACCTCAGAAAGCTTTCTGTAGAAGTTGCTACGTTGGGCTCTAGCCTGTTCAGTCGACCCATATGTGACAAGGAATCTTCCAGATAGCTGTCTACTGGAGGTTGTGTTGCTATCTGGACAAGCCCGACGATTCTGTCTCCTGTTTGTGACGGCATGATGACGTGAGCAATCTGCTGCATCAGCATAGAAAGGCACTGATCCGCTCTCATCATCATCTGGAATCTCACTGTAAGTGTGAGTTGGGACAGGCGGAGGGCGATGTGCAGCGGCCCGGTGATCAGCAGGGATCGTACTGAATGTGGGCAGCGATATACATGATACCGCATCGTCCCCACGGATGCACCTTACAACAGGGAGAGAAGCTGACCGTACCATAACGGCATCTGGAATCTCCCAGTATTCATGAGGGAGACGAGGCAATGGCCTCTGAGCAGCTGCTATGTCATCTGGGATCTCACAGTAAGTAGGCTCGATGGAGTGAAGGACAGCCGGCAATGACCTACAGGAGACTGCGTCATCCGACGCCATCTTTCTCGAGCAGGTGGGAAGGGAAGCCGACCTCAGCAAGCCGGGGAGGGCAACCCCAGGTGGGATTGTCCAAAAGTGTGCATCGTCGCTGGACCTCTCATCTTTAGAGCAAGAACCTGCCGAGCACAATTTCCATACCAACACTACAAGGGAGAACACAACCAGACCAACCACTGCCGAGACAACAACTGAGATGAGACCGTGATCTGTTGTTGTGGGTACATCTGGTTCAGGTGTGTTACTGTGGTTACTCGCCTGCTGTGTATAGTTTTGCCACTGCAGTGAAGATGTGAAGTCTTTTTCTGTGAACTCAGAGTAGTGTGTCAGACTGCTTGAGTCGTACGTATCTGTTCTGTAAGTGGTTGGTGTTGTCTGTGTCTGGCATTGGACCTTGGGAATGGTGAAGAATAACGTCATGTGTTCATCTGTAGCGATGAGGATACAGGTTATATTCTTTGTATCGCCATGTTTAGTGTTTGTGTAGTTGGTATCCTTTTGGCTGCATCCGGACTCTGTTGTGGAAAGTGTGTCTCCTTCGTCAATGAATGCCATGGCAACGCCTTCAAAAGTTGTATTACCTGTAGCCAAAGAAACCAGTCGGAAGAGTGGACTTTCCACAGATCCAACTGTTACGGAAATACCCCCATCGTATTTCCAAACCTGTCTGCACTGGTCAAGCGTTTTGGGGACCAGTTTGTCTCCAAGAGAGCCATCAATAGCCAAGACAACTACAGGAGCCTGGATAGAGATGGTACGATCCAAACCACCACATGATGTGCTACGATTGCCACCAGACATCCACCGGAACAAGACTTCATCAGTTGCTCTGTTGTGCCTACTAGGCCCTTGGTACAGCCTGACACAGAAGAGGAACTTGGGCACCTCAACAACCAATGTTGTTGGTGACCCTCTCATCATTTTATCCTCCCGATGTAGGCTCCACGTCATTCTATGTGGTGTCCCATCATGAATAGATGACAACATGTCACTGCTGACATGGAGTCTTAATGGATAAGACTCTCCCCAAAGCATATCATTCAATGATGACAGATCGTTACCCCTTAGGTCTAACCAGGTCAAGGGTAGGTGTTTGAATGATCCTGGTAAAATGATGCTGATTTTATTTAACCCCAGGTCTATGGCCTTGATGAATATTAGCCCATTTAGCCAGGCAGGGTCTACAACGTGTAACAGGTTGCTCCGTAGATTCAAGTTGATCAGGCGAGCTAGATTCTCGAAGCTGCCAGGATCAATTGTCTTGATGTGGTTGTTGGACAAAATGAGTGTCAGGAGATTCTCCAGATCTACAAACCAGGCCTGTTTGACATGTGTTAACCTGTTAGAATCTAGCGACAGTTGGCGAAGACTGGACAACCCAGCGAAGGTGTTGTTCTCTACATCGGTGATCTTAGCATCTACCAAGGCCAAGGTGTTTACCTCAGAATGCTTGAGGGGTTTCAGAGTCGTTGCCGATACGACATGGAATGGATATCCTCTTACTGCAACAAGCTCGGCCCTAGCATGAAAAGTAAGATGACTTCCGTAGGCAAGACCATTGTCCAGGCCCTCACACACCACACATAAACGTGTGCCAGACCTCTCATCGAGTGAAATTTCCGGCTTGTTTCTGATAGGCACACACTTCAACCATGCAGCTGTCTTACAAGGAGGTGAGGTCTGACTATATGAAGCTGCACAGGCAGCTACCAAGAGAAGCAAAAACAATATGGCTGCGATCTCCTTCACACCACCTCTCACATACATTCGGTCTGTTCGGATATATAACTTTCGTCCGAAAAAAAATGGTTATGACTTACCTGTAGGTTGTATATTCAGCATACTGGTCTGGAAGCATTCCGCACACGATGGTGTCAGCTGAGTCTTCTCAGTAATGATCCAATTTCTATGCTTAATATGGATATATTTTGCCTGTGTTTTTTTTTTCAAACATGTAATTTTGGGGCTACAGATTGAGAAATTAATTTCAGCTTTCCCTGCTGAAAAATACGTTTCTTTTTCACAAGCGATGAAAGCTCGGCGCTAGATTTTGGAAAGCTTTGGCCTAGTATACGTCATCTGAAAAGCGCTTCAGATGTTTAAAAATAGAGTATAGAAGATTACACGGACAGAGATTCTCGATTTGAATTGTTCTACTTCCTTTGCGGAAGCCTATTGGTACCGTACCAATACACTTGTCATAGCTCTATGCTTTGGTATCGGCCTATACCGGCCATTGTACTCACTTATGGCAAACAAACTGCAAGGGGGTGGGTGGTGGGGGGATTTGGTGTAGCACAACGCTTCAAGGACAACCTAAAGGCAAACCACAAAAAAAATTGAGTTTCTTGTGGTCTCTGCTGCCGACAGAAATAGATGGAGACGGTAATGCACTGCGGGAGTTGCTACATGTACCAGTTACAACCAGCAGTGCGAGGAGAGCAGAAGACATCAGCAACCCTCGAACGACACCCACACCCGGCAACTACATATGCGTCGTCAGCAGATGGACAATCATGCAGATCTAGAATCTGATCAGCCACATCAGAACTCATGCGGACAGCTAGCAGTGTTGCAGTCGTCGGCACCAACGGACTGCCCTAAGCAAACAAAGTAAGCAGGTACCGGCCTACCTGAAGAACATATGCATGGGTAGCTTTTAGTTGCTTCATGCAAGAAACGTAAATGTGTGGAGAGAAGAAGATACGAGACCGGCGCTTGCTCCGATAATTGACGAATGACTATGCCTCACTCATTTTCCTCCTGCGTCATAATTTTAATATGCATTGTACATAATTCTCGTGTAGTAATTGCCAACGTCAACGTCGTGTAATCATGTTGTTTGAAATTTGTCTGAGGAAAACTTCCTCATCAGATGAAAAGTTTGAAAGCTATTTGAGTTACCACGTTAACCAAAGTCTAAATATTCATCACACACATTGTCTATTTATTATTGCGATACAATCGCCAACATTTTGTAACTATGTTTTGAAAAAGTTGATAAAAAATTGATGACACATCAATGGTAAGGAAAGAAAGTTTGAAAGTGTAGTACAATTGCGTTGTTGTATTAATATGTTGTTTGAAATTAGTCCCCAAAAGTTCCTATATTATTGTATGTAACGTCATTGGTAGGTACGAACAATTTGAATGTCATTTCAGTTACAAACTTCACATGGACGGATATTACTTCATTTCTGTTGTTTTCTCCATACGTCGTTTCAATCAAGGGGAGTGTAAATATTCATCGCACACTATCTTGTCTGTTTACGAAGGTTTTTCAATTATGTTATGACAAATTGTTCTGAGGAAGTAATCACAATTTGACAGTAGGAAGGGCAAGGTTGAAATTCATTGTGTGGGCGAAAATTATTTGATTGTTTCTCAGTACATGTTTCAACCAAGAGACACCTAAAAGTCAAGCATTCAGTACATAGCTTCTTTGCATTGTCCATTTTAGAGACTGAAAGAGAGAGGGAGGGAGAGAGAGAGAGAGAGAGGGAGACGGAGAGAGAGAGGGAGAGAGAGGGAGAGAGAGGGAGAGAGAGAGAGGGGGAGAGAGAGAGGGAGAGAGAGAAAGAAAGAGAGAGAGAAAGAAAGAGAGAGAGAAAGAGAGAGAGGGAGAGAGAGGATAGAGAGAGAGAAAGAGAGAGAGAGAGAAAGAGAGAGACCGACAGACAGAGACAGAAGTACTGAATATGTACTGAATGTTACAGTCTTGACTTTTTGACGTCTCTTGATTGCAACTCCCGCCTTGCGAAGAAGACAGGCATTGGTTAGAAATCAAAGGATACAATGATTAAAAGAATTCGCCATTTGACGCCAACGAACCATACCAATTTGTAAGTTGTAGGTGAGCGTCTCAGGTCTTCGAAACAGTCATAGAGGGTTTCTCAGGCGCCAAACCTCTGCGCATAAAAGAACCCAGCACACTTATTGATAAGATTAGGAGTCAGCTCTTTGGAACAATACAAGCTCATGCTGCAAGGGGGCGTGGTTGGTAGTGACCCTCACCAAGATGGCGTCCCTTACAATGATTTCGTTTGGAATAGCTGCCGATGTTGGAATTGTACGCCGGACCCAAGAAAGACACGAGAGTCTGCTACATTTTGAAGGCCTGTATTCTTCCTCTTCCAACCTTCCGCACACTTTCTCTGCTCTGATCTTCCCCACTCTCTGATATTCTCTCCTTATATTTTATCTAGTCGCCCACACTTCTATTTCCCAGAACAAGGTACATTGTTTCACTATCTTGTCATCGTGACTTATATAATTACTTCCTCAGTCATTTTTATGATGTTACAGGAAAGTCCCATATCATGGTGAGATGTACAAGAAAGTCAGGCCCTCCTGGGTAGAAATGTTAGTCATCAGCACGTCTACTGTTGCCCTGACTCCTTCTCAGGAGATGTCAGGAGAAGAGTGACCAATACTTCTAGCCTAGAGTTAGGGTATCTTAAACAAATACTGTAAGGTACTGCGCTAATAAATCACAATATAGCACATGTGCACCGTTACAAAGCAATCTCTCCTGTCACACCATGACCTGTTTTACAATGCGTCTAGAGATCAAGTGTCCTGTTTCTGGACATTACACAGAACACATTACATTCTAAAATGGACATTTAACAGAAGCTATGTACTGGATGCTACAGTCTTTTCAGTGTTGACTACAATCTTGACTCAGGTCTTCGAAAGAGGCATTAGGGGGTACCTCGGACGCCAAACCTCTGCACATAAAAGAACCCAGAACGCTTAGGAGCCGATATTTTTGGACATTACAAGCTCACGCCATCTCTCCTGTCTGACCTGTTTTACAATGCGTCTGAAGATCAAGTGTCCTGTTTCTGTTGACACAGTGACACACACGTGCGGATCTGTTACACGATCTGTTACACGCATGGCGTCTAGCGATCAATTGAACTGCAGCCGACAATGGCAGTTGCAACATGATAGACCTGTGCAGCAAATTCCACCAACCAAACCAACGCATACGTTCTAAAAAGTCAGCTTGTACTTCTTCCACGTTTCTTCCATCTTCTTCCACCACAGTTCTTGCTTCGTTGTTTCTCACATATGAAATTGTATGGATTTTGTTATCACTACTTGCAGAAGTCACATATAGGTACCATATTCTGTTACTTGTGACCTTGGTAACAGGTGTCCCATAGCTAGCTATACCATTGAGCGGGTATGCCAGCTTCCTTAGACTTATCATAAGCAGTAGTTTTTAGAGGATTTACAGATAGTACAAGCTGTTACACATCCAGTGTTCGCTATTAAAAGAATGCATTTCATTTGTGCATAACATCTTTTGTAATCTCATCATTATTGTAATTATTTCTTTGTTTACACTGCCCCCTTCTAAAAGTAAATTGTTCCTGCACTTGAGGTCATGACCTTTTATTAACCACGCCCCAAGTAACGGAACCCCCCAAGTGTACGTGGTTGGGACACACGCCATGTGTAGACGATTTCTTCCACCCTGGAAGGAAAGGTAGTAGTGATATTGTTAGCATTACTTAAAACTTCCAACTGCAAGGTGCAACGACTTGACGAAGTCTCCTTCTGTATATATGTGAGTTTCTTCGCAAACAAGTGTCTTCGTTGGTTGACTTGAATACTATCTGTGGTTATATTGTTGACTTCACGATGAAGCGTTGCGCCCGACGTCCTCTGTACGATGTGTTTCTCCTGTTCGTCGCGATGTTCTGCGTCGTACTGCCGATCCTCTGCCACAGACTACACTACTCTATCTACTACAGCCAGACCCTACACATGGGTGGGACGGATCCATTCGCTTACGCAATGAAGGTGAGTAAGTCATGCTTACCACACATAAGTCACGTTGCCACACGTTAAGTCAAGCTAGCCACACGGAACTTAGGCTAGCCACTAGGGCTGGGTATCGGTACAGCGTACCGGTACAAAACCGGTTTTTCGTATTGGACCGGTCAGGAAAAAACGGACCTGAAAAAATTAGGTGGACCTGATGTTTGACCGGTTAGAAAATTAACATATTATTTTATCCGGCATTCACACGTTTTGGTGCTTGCAGGTGGAAGAAAATAACAAGAATGAAGTAGATTAGAGTTTATAGTTATTTCTACCAAGTTTTACAGCCAGTCGTACAGGTGCAGTCAGTGTTGTAGGATATGATTTTAAAACGCCAGACTGAGTGTAAGTCTAATACTCCACCAAACAGATTTCTATGTAGTGAAATGGGCCATCGGAATGAGCCATACTGAATCAGGTTCAGGTCCGGACCTGGACCTGATCCTTCGGACCTGAACCGGACCTGGACCTGAATTTTCTGTACCGGTATCCACCTCTACTAGCCACACATGAAACCCTACTTCGCCTATTGGGTCATTAAGTCCTCACTCTTAGTTAGCAATCGAGCTGGTCTCAATCATGACGTTTCTGACTTAGTGAGAAGAGATAAAATCCGTAACCTTGGAGTGGACTTCGGGTCACACCTTGAAATAAAATTCAGGTCTTGTTACGTGGATACCATTAAGTAGATACAAAATAGAAGAAAAAAAGCACAAAAGTACATCACAGCAACACGACTTTAAGTAACTAACGTTACATGTATATGTTTACTTCTTTTGCCTCTTTCTTTTCTTCTGGGAGGGGATTTCGGACTTGTTTTTGTTGGGTCAAATATTGTATTTTCTTTAATATACAGGTGGAGAGGAAACTATCAATTGAGACTGTTGTCTCGTCTTATTTTGCTCATTCATTTGTATTATTTGACGTTTGTTGAAATTTTCTAAATTTGATGATTCTTCACGTTTCTTTGAAAATGGAGATTAACGACGAACGCAAGAATCTGGCGCAAGCAACTCTTCTCTCACAACCAACATGGCCGTCTCACATCTTACATGACGCAGATGCGAAAGCGAAGCTAGCCATTGGGATCGTTACCGTCAACAGGCAAGTTTACATACGGGAAGGATCCCTCTACCACCCGGGGTACATTCTACAGTCCGTCGCGGCGATTCTTCGAGAAAATCCGCCCAAGAAAACTCTGCTGGTCGTTTGCGACGTAGACCTGGATCCAACCTCTCACTCTGACGCAATCTTTCTGTCTACCTTTGTTCCTGTCCGATCCAAATATCTGGAAGAGACCATGGCTCCACCGTCAGAGATGACGGACGTATTCAAGAAAGAGAAAGAGGACTATATCTACTGTTTGAAACAAGTGCTTTCTTTTAAGTCAGAGTTCATACTGCTGCTACAAGATGATGCGTTAGCAACTCCTGGGGCACTAGACACTCTAAACCACATCATTCGGACAAAGATTGAAAAGAAGTACCGAGGCTTTGAACTGATAGACAGCAACTTCACCAAAACGTTCTTCAAGCTGTTCACTCCAACGTATATGCAAAACGACTTCCACACTACAAAACCAAGACGAATCTTTGTACACCTTCTTGAACTCGTTGGAATGGGCATCGTGGGAGGGACCATCATCACTATTCTACATTTGAGTCTACGCAAAGTCAGGTCGAGATCCTACGCTACCATTTATGTCTTCTTCTTGGGAAGTGTCGTTTGTTGTGGACTTGCAGCCTGGGCGGTATCCAGAGTACATCTGATGGAGTGGAGGAGAATTTCTAAATACTTCTACATCATGTTTCAAGCGGACGGCTGTTGTATGCCTGCAATCTTATACAGCAGGGACACTGCAATGGACTTCTTGACGTACCTAGAGACTAGGAGGAATAGCACCATTCCTATAGATTTAGAGATGGACGAGCTGGTGGAGGCCCATGGTTACGAAAGTTTTGCCGTGGAGCCAAATCTTTTTTCACACATAGGAATGTACTCTTCCATACAGAGTAAAATAAATAGAGAATTTCAGCATGGCTTCGTATGAAGAACAATTGAAGGTATATACTATAGTACTAACACTCATATAGCTAGCTAGAAGATGTCGACCAATCAGAAGGCCGTGACATCCACAGCGGTCTATAGATATATAACGGTTCTGTCTATAACAATATAACGGTCCGGGACCAATCAGAAGGATCTACGAGATTCCGAAGTATATAGCGTTACGTTAACGAAAGTCTAAATATTCATCACACATATTGTCTGTTTAATAGTGTGGTATGTTGATGACAATTTCGGACGTATCATTGGCAAGGAAAGAAAGTTTGAATGTGTAGTACAATTACGTTGCTGTAATAAGTCCCCAAAATTTACGATGATATGATATAAGATGTAACGTCATTGGCTGGTAAGAAGAAGTTGAAAGTCATTTCTATTACAAATCTCCCATAAACGAATATCATTTTAGTATTTCAGATATTTTCTTCATCCATCGCACACTGTCTTGTCTGTTTATAAGTGTTGTACAGTTACGAAGGTCTTGTAATTGATCATATTGATACAAATTGTGTTGATGAAATGATGGACATTTGATAACACATTTCCGGTAGGGGGGTTGTTTAAATATTCATTTGAATGACTCCCTTACATGTGGGCATACATTGTTTAATTGGCTTTCTCGGTACAAAAGGTGCACTCTCACTGCACTTGTGTCACGCTGACGTAACTGCGGGGCTCGGAAGATGCTCAACGAATTTAGAGACAAAGAATGAATTTTATTCCTTTTTGTCGTCTTCTTAGTTATACTTTTATGTATTACGCCATATCTGAAGTATAAAAATCGGAGAAAATATCAAAACAGTGAAGCAGTGAACGAACCCCGCAGTGACGCAAGCTTGACGCAAGTGAAGTGAGAGTGCACCTATAGTGATCATCACAAGGACCCTGAATATCGATATTGTATCATTTATAAGTGCCTAACTGCATGCAATTTTCATTATGTATGTTTACCTAGTTTGCTTAGAAGATAACGTTTTGGTTTAGCTTGTGTGTGGGTGTTAACAACATAACTCGACGTGGGTGGATCTGTTTATAACTGGCAGGCAGGTAAGCACTTTTAACGGCAACTTCAATAATGGCCCCCTAGAGGCTTTTAACAGTACAGCAGTTGAACTTAAGTTATATAATACTCGATATAGATCAGCCACCACAAAACTCCGTGTTAGTTCACACAAACGCGATGTTGAAAAGGGTAGACATAACCTCATTACTCTACAGTCAACATTGGTTAATATTGTAGCTGAAACTAGATAGTAGACGAGTGTCATCTTATTGTTGACTGTTAACTATGCAACAATGAGAGATATATATTCAACAATTGTGATCAAAATAAGTTTCCATGCTTTCTATATCTAAGTAGCACAGAAAATCTAAATTTCTCGTGCAATTTAATTAACAAACCATATATTTTGAACTCCACCTGCCTTTACATTTCAAACCTTTCCAGACGGGGGGGGGGGGGGGGCGGGGGGGGGTTAAGGACAACAAGTTCTACAACGAAAAATAGGACAATATATAAAAGACTGCTTTGCTATTAGAAAATATACTGACACTCATGATTAGCCCTACTCGATTGAAACATGATATCAAAACTTATGCTAGCCATTATTGTTATAGTAATTAGGGTGTCAAGTTTTACCCTATATACCTTTATTTTGTACTCTGTGTAATAGTTGCTGCAATACATTGTACCGTGTACAACTGTCGTGCAATTAAGTTTATTCATTCATTCATATATATAGTGTCAAGGCACAGACAGTCCACATCAGAGACAAAGGGTGTCTATGACAACACCAAAAAGTTGATAATATGGAGGAGAAAGAATACCTGAGAAACAAAAATGAATTAAAACCAAAAGCCAACCATAACACCTATACCCAAACATTACAACGACAGCGAACCATCCTTAATTACACACAGCAGAAAAAGACAACACAATCTAATCATACAAATAAAAGTTTAAAACTGTTCCTAACATTCATCTCAAACATGACAATTAAAATGACAAGTCACAGTTGTTTTATTATTAAGAAACTATACTTTTTGTTACTTATTCTGTTTAAGAAATTATGCAGGTTTTGTTCCTTATGTTTATTTTTATTGTATATGAATTGTCAAGGATTTCAGGCAGAATAGTGGCATAATATTCACTAATAGAGATCCTAATAAAAAACTAACAAACAAACAATTATTCTATCGTAACCTGTGTTTTTTAAACACCATGATCGTTGTTCTCGCTCAGGAGACGTAAGTAGTCTCCATTTAAATCCTTCTTGCCCACCACGTACAGGATACTCTTTACATCGCTATAACTGCATGTCTCTCTGTCAGGAGTTTTGAATTCAGACGCCTCCAGAACCGTGATGCCTGCTTCAGATAGACTCTTCAAGACGAAGTCTGTGTCGAGGCGAAGATTATCTGGGTCCTTCTTGCCTTCTTTGAGATAATAGGTTACTCCAATGTAGGACAGTAAGATGATGTAGCCACCTGGCTTCAGTAGGGAGCAAACGTTCTTCACGGCTTTTTTGTAGGTCGACCTTAAACAACGCAAATTCAAAGGTAAGCTGTGACCGTATTTCAAATCGATATGTATCATTTAACTTACTAGAGTCAACTTAAGTTCTAGGACCCCAGTCCTTTGCAAAATGATCACATTTTACTAGTAGGGGTGCGTACCCTTTATAGTCATCGTTTTGTTAAATACCTTTAATTATAGCGGAAATTCCATATTTAGACGGTTTTAGCCCAAAATATGACATTATGACGTCATGAATACGTCATACTACGTCATGACGATACCAAAATTACAGAAAAACTTTGCCAGTACATCATCCCGTCCAAATTTGGTGATCGTTAACCAAGCCGTTTTGACATTACGAAGGTGGGTGAAGGGGGGGGGGGGTCAAAAGAGCACCCCCCGGCCCCAGGAATCCCGAAAAAGCCCGGTCTAGATAGGGTGAACTTTAATGTACCATTACGACTTATTCACCGGTCAATGTCTATACAACCTATTCAAGTATATCTTGAGTTACCTGATTCAAATTTGATCAAAAATGGCGTGAAAGTACGTTTTACCTTCCCTTGTTGAAACAGGCTCCCTCCAGGCAGTACGTAGAGATAATGGTATCGAACGGACGGAACACAGCCGGGTGTAGAGGGTTCTCATTATGTACGTCACAAAACATTGTGTCCTTGATGGCACGCCTCAGCTGCCCTTGACGTTCTTCCCACCTTGAACAGAGAAACAGAAACGGGCAACTTGTAAGTTCATTCGTGTTGGTATAGAAGTCGTAATTGAACTAGCGTAAGTGTAATATCCAACACAAAAATTGTACAAAGTACACAATGTAGCACAATGTACGTCGATGTAGGTTAGACATCCAGGTAATAGGATACACCAAAAAGTAGTTACTCAAGCAACTGGATATGGTTTGTATCTATGTAAGATATAAAATTCATTTTTTAAACGGGGATCTGTAAACCCTATCCAGACCCTGATTTTTTTGGCATTCCGTGGCCGGGGTGGGTGGGGAGGTGGAGATCTCATTCGCCCCCCCCCCTTCTTCTTCGTAAACAGCTTACTGTAAGATCACCAAATTTGCAAAGGGTGATATGCTCGTCAAGTTTTATAATTACTGAAATTTTTATATCGTTCTGACTCAAAATGACGTAATATGCCTTTCAGGAACCCGTTGCCATGGCAACAAGAAAAATTATAAACTTACACTATTTCTTGTAAATTGTTGCCAACGATATTCTAGGAAAAGTCACCAAGTTGGGTTGTTCTAGCACAAGCCGTTTGGAAGCTATACGATGTCAAATTTGGCGCAGGCGCTTTTAACACCAAGCCCCCCCTCCCCCACCACACCCCTCTGGACAGGGTTCATCCATGTCACAGCTCCCTTACCTTGTGCCCTCCAATCCAGAGACATGTTGCATTGCAGAGCTCCAGTCAAAAGCGTCTGCATCTCCATTCTTCCATTTTCTAACCTCCTCCAGGGCTCCCTTAAGATGTATAAATTTGGTATTTTCTTATTAAAAAGGAATTTGGCCTTTTCTAATAAAACCTGCCGATGAATACGTTGTTGATCATTGATGATCACAATCAAATGGTCAGCTTTTTTACCCTTTATAAAATGACTTACACGAATCACTTACGAATCACAAATTCTGTAGGACTTCAATGTAGAATTTTGTATCATCATACAAGAAATGGAAAACGTAGAGTAGTTAACGTTCCAGTTTGATGGTGTCGTTGTTGATGCATGTGCGTTTGATGTAAACGGCATAACTTCCGAAGCCGTGGATAGATCTTCGTGATAGCTGGTAGGTGTACGTCGATGTAGGATAGACATCGAGGTAATAATATATGCCAAAAAGCAGTTACTCAAGCAACTGGATATGATTTTGGAAACGGTCAGACGTTTCGACTAGCAACTGTTTTCTATTGGAATCCAAATTGTCTTCAGCCTAAAGATGTCTTATAATACAACATTTCCTATTGGACAGCTAAAATTGTCTTCATTCATAGTTAGGGTATAAAAGACCTGTTTCTTCCAGATCACTCCTAGTCACTGACGAAAACTAGTGGATGCTAGTTGAAACGTCTGACCGTTTCCAAAATCATATCCAGTTGCTTGAGTAACTAACTGCTTTTTGGCATATCTGGTAGGTGGGATTGTGTAACATAGGTCAAGTTGGCGGCTTTCTGCAGTGCACGGCTCTGCACTGAAACCTTTATGCTTGTGTCTTCTATGTATGTATGTATGTATGTATGCTTGTTTATTCAAACAAAAAATGTGTGCAACAATAGATATTATATGAATATCTTCCTTCGAATGTGTTAATGAGACAATAGCCATTAAAGCGGAGCACCTCATGTCATGGCCATAATGGATCTAACATGAAAAATATATCACAAAGATCTGTAGTGATTTGAGAAACGCCCTATTTAGTTCAAAATACGCAAAATACCAGCTACACTCCTTGATATAACAGAGACAATTGGAAACTTTATCTAAATTTCTAAATGGCCCAATTGAACTCCATTTGTACTAAGGATGTAAAAGTCAGAAAAATATGTCAGTGAAAATATAGGTACATTGAGGGATAAATTTACAGATGCCAATGTCTTATAATAGGTTATTAGGCCATTTCGATATGATTAAATGAAGGACATCCTTTAAAACTTCAAAACTGTTGCAAAAGCATGTAGATCTTAAAAAGCATGTAGATCTTCTTTCGCCTTGTAATTTACGTTCCCGTCCTATAGCATTAAACGTTTAATCTTTTTTAGATCTACGTCATATTTGCTCATTTTTGAGGCTGTTTTTCTTAAAAGATTTACAGTATAGTCAATAACGTTAATATAGTGGCCAAACATTGATGCTCGCGCGGATGTCATCCATAGAATAACATCAAAATGGCCTTAGACTTAGCCCTCTTTCCACTAGGCGGCGATCGCGCTGCGCTCTCCCTGCGACCTAAACAGGATATGTTTAACCCTTGCTTTCACACTGGGTATATCATACAAAGCGTTAAAGTGTGACTGAGGAAACAACAAAACACACAAAATGTAAAAAGATTCGTTTCTTTTCTATACAATTTTTCGTTGAGCGAACTGTTAAATTTTAGGTCGCAGAGATATCGCAGCGACAGCGCCGTCCTAGTGGAAGGGGGTATAAGGGGGTGAACCTGATGAATGTCCGAGCAGACGATTTGTGAAAAAACTCGGCTGGCGCTTATCAGCTGGTACACTGTCGGGCCTGTTCCAACGTCTAACAGTCTTTCACCAAAGCATTTGTCTGCAGCAACAACAACAATAACAAATTGAAAGGTAACAAGTGCTTTTAAAAAAAGCTGGCGTTTCGTTTACGTTTATGAGTGTGAACTGTCTTTTTCTTGAAGTAAGATCTGTTAGAAAAATTCACTCAAGGGCTGTTGCGTCTATAAGAAAATTTGTTATTTTGGAAAGGAGTACTGTTTAATAGCTGGTCTTGGCTTACAACTTTATTTTAAATGTACAATAAGTTCATTATAAAATCTATCAATATACTCACGTACTTATGTACACTTGAAAAAGCACCATCAGCACTGTGACAAGATTCTATCTAAATTGACTACCAAATGTCAAACAAATATCCAAACCATTTAACAGCTACCTCATCTCTATTATACTGGTTTCCGCATTAACAACATTTCTTCCTTGTTTTCCTGGATAATTTTGCTAATATTCATGAAAATTTCCATACTTTTGAGTCGAGCGGTGTGACTTTCCACGTCCGTGTTGTCTGAAAACTTCTGAATGAAGTCGATACTGAACAATGGAGCATTTGCTACTGTAAGAAAGGATCGCTGTTTTTGATGGAGTTTCATGCAAACAACATCAAGAGCCTCTGTTTACATCATGAATAGTAGTTTAGTGGCGAGTGTTTTGCGAGAATCATCTTACCGCGCATAGGAGCCGCTGCACGGTATTTTCCATTACCATGAACAGCAAAATTCGAATGCCGGGTTTGGAATCTATGCTCATAAGACAAAGGCCTTGCATATATGAAATGAATACTAAAATAATAAAAAAATGATATATAAAAATATAATATCAATAAATAAACAGAATATTTATATATTATCTTCAATATTTAATAAGAAAAAAATCCATTCTTGGTTTCGAACCAGGGACTTTCGGATACGAAGACCTGTGACTTTACCGATTGAGCTAAGTTATTACGTGTATTATATGTGAGTGTACATAATGCTTTAACCTCACTACATAGTATTGTTTATGTCGATTTTCGGTCGCTTTCTTGATAAAATCATTTTTTCTTGAATAATAAAAAAATGATATATAAAAATATGATATCAATAAACAAATAGAATATTTGTATATTATCTTCAATATTTAAAAAGAAAAAAAAATTCACTCTCGGTCTCGAACCAGGGAATTTCGGAATCTGAAGACCTGTGGCTTTACCGATTGAGCTAAGTTGTTACGTGTATTATATGTGAGTGTACATAATGCTTTAACCTCACTACATAGTATTATTTATGTCGATTTTCGGTCGCTTTCTTGATAAAATCTTTTTTTTTTCTTGTGCAATCTTGTGGAATAGATGTTATATGGCCATTTTCCACGATATTGAAGTCCGAAACCACAATGCAATGGTATTTCCGAACAGTTGCATGCGGTCGCATGCCATGATATAACCTCCTTGGTTGAACCAAACCATCCATCGAAGCATTGAAGCACTGAAGGTAAAACCCATCACATTGCGTTTCGTCGCCAGAGGGCGACGAAACGCAAAAATGTATAATGCTTGATTAATAATACTATGAGCCGTCGATGAAGGTTAGACATCCAGGTAATACGATACGCCAAAATGCAGTTACTCAAGCAACTGTATATGACTTTGGAAACGGTCAGATGTTTCAGATAGTATCCACTAGTTTTCGTCAATCACAGTGAAGAGATCTGTAAGAAACTGTTTCTTTATGCCCTAACTATGAATGCAAAAGAGCTGAAGATAATTTTGGATATCCAATAGGAGACATGGTAAGGGAAAGTCAAGCTGAATAAAATTTTGGATTCCAATAAGAAACAATAGTAAGACAAAGCCAAGACTAAGTTGATGAAACTAAAATTTAGTTAAGTGTTTTAGTTACAGGAGCTGACGTTTTGTCGCGGGGGTAGGGGCGATTTGTACTGGGGTGATAATGCAAAAGTCCGTTTCATGAGCGGAAGTGTTTTTGGACTGCTCCAAAATACAAAGGGATCTCAAGTCCATTCTTGCATTGAGAGTGATTCTTAAATTTCAATTTGAATTGGGGTGATGATTCAAAACTCATTTTTTGGGCGGAAATGGTTTCCAAACTGGTATATTCAATCAGCAAAGAGTCTCTGTTGCCACTAACAGTCAATATTCTGTCTAGATCGAGCAACCTCTCTGCTACTTCAGCCAGCGAACATATTTTCCTAGTGTTATCAAGGGGCTTATAACTACTTGAAGCGGTTGATCGCTTCCCTAACCTTAACTTTTCTGCAAAGTGATAGCGATATACAAGACTTTCTCCCACATCTGCGTCCTTACACTGGTTCTGTAAACATTTTCTGGGTTAGTCGAGTTGCCCCTTTTCCAAGTTCACGTCGCCCAGAATTTTTAAAGCCTCCACTTCCACACACCTGTCCATGTTCGCCATGGCGTCCTGCAGGGCACGGAGGTAATCTGTCTCCGTACGCGCTAGTACGTGTCTCTTATTCTTGACGTCCGCTACGCGAAGTTTCTCACAGACCCTCAACATTTTTGATAACGGATGATTCTATACTAAGATTCTTAGACCACCATCACCCTAATGAAAAAAAAAAAATTGAGTAATTAGACGGCACCTATTTCGTATAAACTGCTGAGCACATAGGAAGGAACATGGCGGACTTTTCAACTACGCAGTAAACGGGTATAAACTGGTACTAAGCAGTACAGACTTTGACCCCTTATCACAAGGTTTGTGTTTGTCTTATCTGTGTGACTGTAGAATGGCCTTGCTGAGCTATTCGAGGGTCTAGCAGTAGGATGTGATAAAGTTTTGGTTAATGCTATAAATGTAGTTCAGCCTGGTCGCTTTCAGTCTTTAAACCTTATATGTCTTCATACAGACAAGATACAGTTTGTCGAAATACTAAGGAAACTAAGAAATGGTAGCTAGTGTTCGAAAGTCACGCTCTATAATTTTATTCATACAGTTTATTGAATGCGACTTTTCGTCAAAATGCAAAATGTATTTCGATCACGATTCCTACGGAGTCAAACATGTAGTACAAAATTGAAGTCGGTAGTATTGACGGTTCAAACATTGTACATTGAGAGGAGATCAGATTCATCTTTATTGAGTCTTAGACATACAAATACAAGATGAAAGACAGATTAAAATACCGAGGTCAACCCTTTTTCTGGACTTAAGACGTCCAGAGGGCGCAAGGTAAGACATATTAAAGAAAGAACAATTGTGTGCGTCAGACTGCTGAAATACAAGCTGTATTAAACATATTGCACAAGAAGATGAGTTAGATGTCAAAACTAACATATTGCACTTTGTCAATATTGCACTTTTTAGATATTGCACTATTTCATATAAGATTACTACTATCAGCAGCTTGAGAATAAACCAGAAGGCTTTTCCCACCCAACTCTATTTTTGCACAATATATAACTTATGAAGTGCATACTGCACACTTTCCTAACTTGCTTTTCAGCTGGCGAACTTCGCGTTCCTTGTGGATAACTACACACAGGGATATTAACTTTGAGCGGTTCTCGCTGTTTACCCATCCCCTACTACCAATTTCAATAGTGACAAGAGTAGCTTTATAGGTGCTGTGAATGTCAATTTCATTTAATAAGTCTTCATATTTTGCCTTTTCCTGTCCTCGCCACTACTGGCGTTTTGTTCGAAGGGTACAGTGAGTTCAATAAGAGTCAGTGTTTGTTTGACCGGGTCTTGTATGGTTATGTCTGGGACAAGCGACGTGGGTAGAATGTCTGGTGGAATGGTGTAATGTGTGCCCCCTGCCACTGAATCTGCGCTCAAGTCGCTCCTGATGATGACCTGTTGTCCCGACTCAGAGTACAACTGTTGGAGGGTAGTCACCAACTCATTGAGTACGCTGTTGTGACGCCAGGTGTACCGACTGTCCTTCAAGGCAACCGGACAAGATTTCAGAAGATGCCTCAGCGTTTGTTGACCTTGGCATAGAGGACAGTTAGTCGACAGCACGTTTCCCTATCGGAGCAAGTTGTCGCGTGTAGACAGCCAATTGACCATACCGCTCTGGGCAAACTCAAAGACGCCTCGAGGGCTGTTGTACAGTGAGCTTCTCCATTTTGTGTCCGACTGCTCGACTTCAACCCATTGACCCTGCACTGTAAGCGTTCTGCAGTGTTCCTCTATCTTCTTGTCTTCTGACTGTCGAAGATGGGCTTTTACCTTCTGGCACAGCTTTTCCTTTGTTTTGCGGGGAGGGGGGGGGGGTCTTGAATGCCTTGTGGGTTGGGACCAGACATTACCGCAAGTGTTTCTGTGACAAGGGTGTTACAATCCAAGTTTCCTGTGGACTTGCGGCTTAAGGTTCCCTCCCTTTCTAGTTTTGCTTCTAGGGCATTCCGGACGCTTGAGTCACCTACAGTCACAGCTGATGCAATGACTGCAGCATGTTCCTGTAGATAGATTTGTTCTACCGAGGTAAGGCCTAGGCCCTGGCTGTGGTACAGGAGTCCGGGGTTTGTTGGTTCGGGTCGTCCCTTGGATATGACGTTAAATGGAGGTCCTGTGCTTGAGGAGAGCCAGACTTTGAGCAATTAAAAAATCACACTTATCAAAAAGAGCAGGGATCCTTCCCGGTGATAGTAGTTCAGAACCAAGAGTCGTATGGCCGCACCTGGGGTAATTAATGTCGAATTGGGGTCACCTGAGTTGGCGCCGAATGGCAGCCGCTCAAGGCCTTTGCGATTTAGCCCTGCCTATTATTGTACGCTCCTCGCAATTCGGCCCCTGGCTGCGGAGAAGTGAGTAGTCGGCCCACAAAATAACAAATTTTCTCTTTGTCGGGCAATGCTTACCCAATTTGCTTACCCAACAGCTACCAACTCCCAAATATCATGAACATCAATCGGTCACTTCTCCTGTTACGTCGACAAACATATAAACACCCACCTACCAACATGCCCATAAAAATGCGCGCACACACACTCAAAACCAACAAAACACACACACACACACAAACACACGCGCGCGCATGCACGCACACACTAACACACCAACACAACGGCATCAATAACATAAAAGGTTTATGTAAAAAATGCAAAACTACCAACAGACATGGCACAATCAGCATATTCCTAACTCAAAACATTACACATATATACTGATCATACTAGATAGAGGAGGTTTACATACAATTCATTATACCACAATAGAGAATATACACTTTTGGTACAAGGAAAGTAAAATGAATTTTCCGGAATTTACAGTGGACATTAACCTCTACACTTAAATTTCTCCTAATGTTTAATTCAATACTTCAGACCGACCGTAATGCATTATTGAAAATAAGTTATATGCATTCAGCAGTTATTACTTACCAGAATATTTTGGGGCATGAATTAAGAGACATTACCTCGGCATTCTTGTGAAAGTTTGTTGTACTAGAACGCTCTAAAAAGTGTTTTAGCAATGTGAGAATGTGTCGAGTTTTCGCCATAGATAATTCAATTTATGGACAGTGACTGTTCAAAATAGCGAATTGCTTTCTTGTGGTCACCGAGATGCCACCAAGATAAACCCAGCCTCTTTAGTGACGCGGCAATGTCCGGATGTGCCGTGGTTTCTCCATAGATAGTTTTCCTCATCGACAGTGACTGTTCGTAGTAGCTGATTGCTTTCTTGTGATCACCGACATTATTCCAAGATGATCCCAGGTTGTTTAGTGACAATGCAATGTCCGGATGTGCTGTGTTTTCTCCATAGATAGTTTTCCTCATCGACAGTGACTGTTCGTAGTAGCTGATTGCTTTCTTGTGATCACCGACATTATTCCAAGACGATCCCAGGTTGTTGAGTGACACTGCAATGTCCGGATGTGCCGTGGTTTCTCCATAGATAGTTTTCCTCATCGATAGTGACTGTTCGTAGAAGTTTATTGCTTTCTTGTGGTCTCCTAGATCACTCCAAGACGATCCCAGGTTGTAAAGTGACAATGCAATGTCCGGATGTGCCGTGTTTTCTCCATAGATAGTTTTACTCATCGATAGTGACAGTTCGTAGTAGCTGATTGCTTTCTTGCGGTCTCTTAGAAAACTCCAAGACAATCCCAGGTTGTTAAGTGACCCTGCAATGTCCGGATGTGCCGTGGTTTCTCCATAGATAGTTTTCATCATCGACAGTGACTGTTCGTAGTAGCTGATTGCTTTCTTGTGATCACCGAGATTATTCCAAGACATTCCCAGGTTGTTTAGTGACGCGGCAATGTTCGGATGTGCCGTGTTTACTCCATAGATAGTTTTCATCATCGACAGTGACTGTTCGTAGTAGCTGATTTCTTTCTTCTGATCGCCTAGATCCCTGCAAGACGATCCCAGGTTGTTTAGTGACACTGCAATGTCCGGATGTGCCGTGTTTTCTCCATAGATAGTTTTCATCATCGACAGTGACTGCGCGAAGTAGCTGATTGCTTTCTTGTGGTCACCTAGGTCCCTCCAAGATAAACCCAGGTTGTTTAGTGACTTAGCAATGTCCGGATGTGCCGTGGTTTCTCCATAGATAGTTTTCATCATCGATAGTGACTGTTCAAAGTAGCTGATTGCTTTCTTCTGATCGCCTAGATCCCTCCAAGACGATCCCAGGTTGTTTAGTGACGCAGCAATGTCCGGATGTGCCGTGTTTTCTCCATAGATAGTTTTCTTCATCGACAGTGACTGCGCGAAGTAGCTGATTGCTTTCTTCCGATCGCCTAGACCCCCCAAAGACGATCCCAGGTTGTTTAGTGACTTAGCAATGTCCGGATGTGCCGTGTTTTCTCCATAGATAATTTTCATCATCGACAGTGACTGCGCGAAGTAGCTGATTGCTTTCTTCTGATCGCCTAGATCCCTCCAAGACGATCCCAGGTTGTTTAGTGACACTGCAATGTCCGGATGTGCCGTGTTTTCTCCATAGATATTTTTCCTCATCGATAGTGACTGCTCGAAGTAGCTAATTGCTTTCTTCTGATCGCCTAGACCACTCCAAGACGATCCCAGGTTGTTTAGTGACGCGGTAATTTCCGGATGTGCCGTGTTTTCTCCATAGATAGTTTTCATCACCGATAGTGACTGCTCGAAGTAGCTAATTGCTTTCGTCTTATCGCCTAGATTACTCCAAGACAATCCCAGGTTGTTTAGTGCCCCGTTAATTTCCGGATGTGCCGTGTTTTCTCCATAGATAGTTTTCATCATCGATAGTGACTGCTCAAAGTAGCTGATTGCTCTCGTCGGATCGCCTTGGTCACTCCAAGACCATCCCAGTCTGCCAAGTGACTTAGCAATGCTCGAATGTGCCGTGTCTTCTCCGTAGATACTTCTGCGTAACCTAAGTGCCTCTTCATTTAGACTGATTCCCGTGGTGATATCGCCAAGGAAGACCCATAAGGATCCCAATTCCTCAAGTGTTTCAGCACGTCTGTTCACGTCGCTACGGACATCTTTTAGCTCTTCATCAAGGTGACGTTTGGCTCTTTCGTACAGAAAAAGGTTTCTAGATATTCGACCTCTACATCCATGTGAGCTATCGAAGATTGTCATTTTTAACACACTTTTAGATTGAACCTCCAAACTGTCATGTATACATTTCTTCAAAGGGATAGCCCTGCAGTAGTATCTAAACAGAATTGGAATGTTTGGAATGTGGAATATTGAACTCAGGGTTGTGTCAGATATCTCGTGTGCTTTTGAATGGCAGTCCATCTGTGCAAGTGGGGACATACTGTCTCGTTGTCCTCCGTTGTTCAGGTATGTTCTTAACCTGAGCTCAGCCGAGATACTGGTCAGAACCATCAGGTGAGTTGCATTTTCATCTTGGATCTTTTCCGTTTCTTTCAATTTGTCAATGATATCCCACGCGCTAGCAAGAGTGATATGACAGCACAGGGCTAGTACTTCGATGGCAATGCCAGGAAAGCGATAGATGTCTTTCTTGACATTTAGTAGTTGCCCTGTAGGCTCATAGGAGGAAAGCTGCTCCCTGTTCTCCCACAGAATATGCATTGCAGACAGACGAGAAAAGAAGTGCGACAGTAGATGTCCTGTGACGATTGAATTTAGTTTTCTCATGTACATCGTTATAAGGGCCTCTTCTCCTGTTAAGAAAACAACCCGCCTGAGGATGTCTGACAAGTGGTACCCTTCTGCCACGGAAACATCTAGCAGCTGAAACTTTGCCATTTCAGTAGGGGTTTGGATAAGGCTAACTGGAGGTTTCTTCTTAGTCTGGCTTCTTCCAAACGGGGTCTTGCTGGCCCATGGCATGAAGCCGTCAAAAGCAAACCCACGCGGCGTGACAGAGTCAAAGAACCAGACTGAGTCTTTCTCTGGATCCTCGGATAGAAAATCGTTGAGTGACGGGATGGCCATGGCTGGGAGGATGGTCTCTCCGAGGTTGATGACTTTCAGGTGTAGGTAGTGTGTGAGGTTGATGAAGTACCGCCGTGTGTCGTTATTGTCCTTCCCTTCCTCAATCAGAATGGCGAACTCCAGGTCAGAGTAGGGTGTGACAAGTTCTGTTGCTTGTGAGCCTAGCCCGATGAAAGCGTACTTACATGGAGGAGGACCGAGTCTGGCAATACATTCATCAACAAGGTCTTGGATGAAAATCTGTCTGTCTTTGGCAATGTTTTTGAATAAAACTTTGACTGCTTCCGCTCTCTCCGCCTCGACTGTTATCATGACCGGATCATCCTCGTCGTATTGGTACGGGTTGTGTTGCTGATCAATGGCTTCTAGTTGTGACTTAGCGAGCGTACGCATCTCTTGTAATCGCTTCTTATGACCTATAGCCAAATTAGGAGGAACATGTTTTGTTTTCACATTTGCTGTGCAATGGAGAAACGATTGTTCTATACCCTGCAGCCTTTTTGTCATACTATGTTTGTTCTTGTCTGTTCTTGCCATGGCTGCGTTGTACAGCGCTGCTGCCTGTGTGAATTTCCTACCTTCATTAGTTGTTTCACCTCGCTGGACGTAAACGTCACCAAGTCTGCACAGGCATTCAGCCTCCTTAGCTCGATCGGGTTTGCTCGGATCTGTATATACACACGAGAAATGTATAGTTATTGGGTTATGAATGGTAAGTTTTTCCTTTTATGATCACACGAACATTAACCACGTTATTCAGTTTGAGAAAGTTCTATTTTACGGAACATTTTTGTTCGGTAGTAAACTTAACAACTTGTCATGGAGAGTCCGTAGACTCAACTTTAGCTTTAAAAAACTTGCCAAAACGGAAATCTTCCCCCAAAAGGTAAAACCACGCTGTTCATGCTGGGTTTCGAGCCCGCCTGCCACAAACAAGTCTACCAATGGAAGTAAACTTCCATGCAAAATAATCCTTTTCGGCAGTATACAACATGCATAAAAAAGGATATTCAGGGTAAAAAAAATCTGTAAATGAAGCTTGTTGTCACGAAACAAATTATTTTTTATGTCATGTGATGAGAATCGTTGAAGAGGTTCATCAGTCACGTATGCAAACAGTTACAACAAATTTTCATCAATCAATGACTGTTTTTGAAAAGGTACAGTACATACCTCCCAAATTTTCGATGTCTACCAGTACATCATCGTCAGGGGAATGACCTAATCTCAGTTCTCGCGAGAACTGAGATTAGGTCATTCCCCTGACGATGATGTACTGGTAGACATCGAAAATTTGGGAGGTATGTACTGTACCTTTTCAAAAACAGTCATTGATTGATGAAAATTTGTTGTAAATGTGATGAGAACTTCTTATTGTGGAAATTACTTTACTAATGCTACAATCAATGAATTTGCCTACTTTTCTGCTTGAAAGTGACGTCAATCATATTGAACTGTATTGACATAATCGAAAAGAAAGCGCTATAGTAAGATGACGTACTGTGAATATCTCTAAGAGCAGACGCAAAGTTTTCTTCTGCCACGTCCAGCTTCCCATCCGTCAGTGCGCGGTCCCCTGTATCCAGGTGCTCCTCGTAAGATCTGAAATGGAATTTCAAGTCTCATACCTGACTTATGTTGTCTCATTTAAAATAACGCTTAAATATGCAAATTTAATGGACAAAAATCCAATAAAGGAACAGTTCTGCTGGAGATGTTATAATTTCTGTTGCAAGAGCACTTATCCAGTAATCAATAAAAAAAATGTCTCCAAATTATGAACGATGAATCGATTTTTTAACATCTATAACTGTATTTATATTACTATCCGCGCCGCAACATGGACTTTCCTCTAGTGAACCGCTGACCACATTACTCAGAACAAACGCACACGTCCGACACTCGCTCGAATGTCCTGTCCGGTGGCTATGCTTAAACTGAGTGGGTGCCTGAGTAATACAGGAACGAGACCTTAGGCCACAGCAAGTAAATTTTATGGATGACATCCGCACGCTCATTAATTTTCGCCTGATTTCAGAAAAAAAAACAAGATTTTTTTTCTTCTTCAGGGATGGTCACATAGACCAAAATGGGCAAATGGGTTGTGTTGTAACCAAATAATTGTATATAGAATTGACACTAGATTTTTTTCTTCTTCAGGGATGGTCAGATAGATCAAAATGGGTAAATTTAATAGTTACATAGAATTGACACTAGATGGGTAGCATTGACTGTAGTTGCAGAAGTGAAACTTGCTGGATAGCTGTAAGAGTGGCACCAATATGGAAGTCATGAGTGTAGTTGCCAACATGGTTAGTCATACCATTCTACCACACTGGTGTCACTTTTACTACACTAGTGCATTTCTTAAATGCAGGAATGAATGCCTTGTTGGTTGTGATGCCATATTTTGTCACTTCAATTCTTGTTACAACGTTTATGGTGTCTATTTTGAAAATTTACCATCTTGGTTTTTTTTTACCCGTCTTGTTTTTTTTTCGCCCTACCTCATTAATTTTGCAGTTTGCAGAGGATGTCATCCATAAACTTTACTTGCTGTGGCCTTAAGTACATTTATTAAATTTGTTTCTGTTTCGCTGATCTTGTTTCTATGCGCAAATGCGTCGCTTGTCAGTGTCACCGTAAGGAAAATTGAAACAAATTCGTCGCAAGTTCTTAGCGCACGTTTGTGCATTCCAGTGATATACTCGCCTGATAACTATACATATATAAAAGCGTGGCTTTGTTTAAATGACTCAAGAGGAATCGACAACTATTTACCTATTTTTACACGTTTGCCGTCTTAGTACAGGAGCCAAATGTTCTAGGTGCAACGTAGTCATATTCCTGTTTCAAGACTTGGCACCTGTACAATATTGATTGTGTTTACCCATTTCAACTATTTGCACTAGTGACAAACCAAACACCTGTTGCTTACCTAGACTGATGACCCTTGACATCTCTGACGTAAGTGTTGGATGACGTTATCGGGAAGTCCGGTGAAACGTGACCCTGTCGTCGCTGTACTCTGTGCTTTGGAACCTTTAGTTGTAACAATTACGAAGATGAAACAGATTATTCTAGAATCAAGATATATCCTAGTCAGTTAACAGACCTGAACATCAATGATCATAAATTTCCAATTCTGAACTTATTAAATGAGATAAATAGCCCAGCTAACATCATGACAAGAAAGCAAAATTTAATGCTTTCTTCAACACATGCATGTAAGGGAAATAATTTTATATCGTAGTATTGTTAAAATGGGCTTCGATTCATTGTATTCATGATTTAAAGCATTACAATATTGTAATTGCTCAATACACGACTGGAGGTAACGTGATCAGGAGTCTTTAAGGTTATCAACTGCCGTTAAAACATTGGTTTAGATCTGATAAAGATAATTTTGTAGTTTATGCAAGATTTACAATAATTAAGATGTTTTCACTTTTTGAGCCACTGACTTCGAAACATATACCGTGTATTCAAATATTCAATTTGAGAAAAGTTACCTTCTTTCCTGTCGTTTTCCTCTGCCTGATCCTTGCCGTGTACAGTAAGCGGTCAATGAGTGCCTCTGTACCCTGGAACCGCTCACACCGCGCCAGTGCAGTGTTGTACAGAGCAGTGGCCTTGGTCAAACATGTGGTGTCTCTAGTTTCTGTTCCTCTTTTCAGGTACACGTCACCTAGACTCTTGATCGCTTCCACCTCTAACACATTGTCATCGTTTATGATCCCTTCTACCACCAACCTGGTATATTCAATAAGCAAAGAGCCTCTGCTGCCGCTAACAGTCAATCTTCTGTCTAGATCTAGGAACCTCTCTGCTAATTTAGTCAGCAAAGATATTTTCCTGGCGTTATCAAGGGGTTCATAGCTACTTGAAGCGGTTGATAGTTTCCCTAACCTTAATTTTTCTGCATAGTGGTAACGATTTTCAAGGCTTTCTCCCACATCTGCGTTGTTACACCGGATCAGTGCGGTCCTGTACAACACCATGGCCCTGTCGAACTTTTCTGGGTTCTTGTCAAGTTGTCCCTTTTCCAAGTTCAAGTCGCCCAGACTTTTGAGCACCTCCACTTCCACACACCTGTCCATGTTCGCCATGGCGTCCTGCAGGGCACGGAGGTAGTCTGTCTCCGTACGCGCTAGTCCGTGTCTCTTACTCTTGGCGTCCACTACGCGAAGTTTCTCACAGACCCTCAACATTTTGGGTAACGGATGATTCTATAGTAAGATTCTTAGACCACTATCACCCTAATGAAAATAGGGAAAAATTAGACGGCACCTATTTCGGATAAACTGCTGAGCACATAGGAAGGAACATGGCGGACTTTTAACTACGCAGCAAACAGGTATAAACTAGTACGACACACTGAAGACTTTGCCCCCTTATCACGAGGTTTGTGTTTGTTCCCCCTATGTGACTTAGGGGTAAAGTTAACAGGCTCCATGAAGAATAACCTTGTTGTGTTATTGTGCCGGGGGTCTAGCAGTAGGATGTAATAAAGTTTTGCCTACTGCTACAAAAGTAGTTCAGCCCGGCCGCTTTCAGTCTTTAAACCTTATATGTTTGCATACAAACAAGATACCATCTGTAGAAATACTAAGGAAATGACAAAGGATAGCTAGTGTTCGAAAGTCACGCTCTAGAATTTTATTCATACAGTTTTTTTATTCCATGCGACTTATCGTCAAAATGCAAAATGTATTTTGATCACGATTCCTACGGAGTCAAACATGATACAACGGACGAAATACAATGATACAACGGGATGTTGCGCCCCGAACCGTGCCTTTCCCCAAACCGTGTCTAGGCACGGTTTGGGGCAGTCCCCGCGTGCCCCAAACCGTGCCTGGGGCAAAAGCACGGTTTGGGATACGCGGGGACTGCCCCGTATCGTGCCCAATCGCGCACAGTTCTGGGCACAGATGGGACCTTGTCCCATACTGTGCTTTGGGGCGGAGCTTGGTGTTTTTAGGGGAGGAGTCTGTCCAACGTGCTTTTTTCCTGCAGCCCTGCCATCTTTGTTTTTCGGGGCGCTGTGATGAGGAAGAATCAACGTAACTCACGCTCGTCTTGGAGCAGTTACAGACTTAGAGTTGATGTGGCAAAGACAGACGGATGTAATAGCACTAATTTCTACAACAATGATATATATATACATATATATCCAAGACTATAGATTTAACCACAAGGCACGGTCAGTTCGGGGTAAGATACGGATTCAGTTCGTTGTGTCAGACCTCAGTGCACAATTATCTGAGGCACAGTTTGTGCCCCGAACAACACCGTGCTTTGCCCCAAACCGTGCCTGGGCACAGTTCGGGGCAGTCCCCGCGTGTCCCAAACCGTGCTTTTGCCCCAGGCACGGTTTGGGGCACGCGGGGACTGCCCCAAACCGTGCCTAGGCACGGTTTGGGACAAAGCACAGTTCGGGGCACAAACTGTGCCTCAGATTGTGCACTGAGGTCTGACACAACGAACTGAATCATTAAGGCTTGGAAACTCGATCAAGGTGCAGCTGGACGTTGTCATGTTTATGTAGTGACTCTATACTCCATATCCTGAAGTATAGAGTCACTACAACTTCAAGTAACTGAATGTATTCCTTACAATTATGAGGTTCCTGAACCCTTGTCATATTGGCATTTAATAAATCTTACAAAACGTAAAATCCTAGACATTTCCTACGTGTCCATTGATCTTATATGCTAAATGACATCTTTTTCACAATCTTTGTAGAAATCAGCATTTTCCTATTGCCAGTTACATTCAATTTTAAATCAGAAAAATTCATCAAATATGATACTAGATTGATAGCATAATGTAAAATATTTTCCACTTTTAGTAAGAAATTACAATATTGTTTAATATGATTAGTGATCTTTCTTATTACAACAGACTCCCGAGGAAGTAAGTTTTATGGAGGATCCTTTGCAGACTCCGGTGCAATGGCCTAGTGGTTAGAGTGTTCGCCTTGCATTCGGTAGGTCGTGAGTTCGAACCCCGGCCGGGTCATACCAAAGACTCTAAAAATGGTACATGCTGCTTTCTCTGCTTAGCACTCAGCACTAAAGAGAAAGAGTATGGAAGTTGAACACACATCACTACCAGCGGACCAGCCCCCTGCTGTAGTGGCTTACACATGTGTGGCCCAAGGGCTACTCGAAATGGAGATGGGCGCCACCCCAAAAGCATCTGCACAGTTGTAAGGGTAACTTTAACTTTTTAACTTTGCAGACTCCAAATTAGTTACAGAGCGTAAATAGACAATGTGGGTAAAAGAACAACAAGATTGAACATGATCTTGGATTTTCACAACAGACACCATAAACTAATATCCAAGCAGCCCCTACGTTAACAGAAAATGGTATCATCAACAGACAACTTGGCCAACTTTGATGCTATGTTATAGCACCATAGGATCTGCTCGGAGATTCACGTTGTTACAAGAATTGAAGCGACAAAACATGGTATTACGCCAACATGTATTTTATTTCTGTATTCAAGAAGGCTGGTGCACAAGTGACACTCGTGTGGTAGGCTGGTATCATTTACCAAGTTGACAAGTACAACCATACGCTGTTTCACGGATGCCGTTATGACAAAGAGTGTGGGGAATTTTGTTTATTGCACTATATTCCTTAAAACGTAATACTACAGTTAGTAAACTATCTTTATTACACTTTTCCTTAAAACGTTTGCTTCAAATTACCAGACACATTAAAAAAATTTTAACGTATAATACGTGTACTGTTGAGTTAAAACCAGAAAAATCACAAAGATAGTCACAATGACTATACAATTAGATAAACATTTTGTTGTAAGGGATTCAACTACAATTAATACGTCAAAATTGTTCTGAATTTGGTATTGATATATTTAACAGCTACATATAGCAGGCGCCAGTGCAATGGAGGTTTTGAGTTTAGACTTGCAGCGTTGTTTTTTTTATTAGTCACCAACAAAAGGATGGATAAACAAATTATGCTGGAAAATACCATGAGCTGTGAGATGTCAGAGCCTCTGTAACGTTAGTTCACCTTTATCCGCGTGGTAACCTTTATCCATTGATTTTCAAAACAGAGTATTCAGGCACATCAAGCCGACGGGTGGTAGTTTTAAACTGCAATGTAAAAGAAATATTGCAATTTGAAACCAACGTCCGTCGACGTGATATCCCCCAATACCCTATTTTTAAAAGCAACGGATATAGGTTACCCAACGGATAAAGGTGAACTAGCGTTATAACGTTAACAAGTATAAATGATTTTACCAAAGATCATAGATTAAACAATGTAGATGAACGTTCGTGTTTTCTTGTTGCAGTTATCTTGCAGCTTTTACCTGCCAACGTTATACCATAGATATATCAACAGGTGCGCTGAAGTATCCACGAGCAAGGCGAAGCTGATGTCCCTGTATATCTAGGTGTCTTAATGTTGAAGACGAAATTTTACTCTCCTTGCAGACAGCGATACCAAACAGTCCAAGATGGAGACTCACACATGCTTTAGAGATACAGATCCTCAGCTAAGATGCCGTGTGGAGTAGAACCGGACCACGCCACAGTCCAATATGATGAATCTATTTGTTATGACGGACGCATTTTTGTACTTTGTATATGTAGGGAATGTGACAGTTTCACACTGGTCAGACGTAGCCTCCACCATGCCTTCTTACGGGGGGACCGTAGAATTCGGCAAAAAATCGGGAAATTCGTCAGGGGAGTCAGTCCAAGCTTAGGTTCATGTTTCCCATTGTCAACTCATTTGATAGCAAAAGTCCCCTGGCAATGTTTTTCTCCCTATAATATATATAGCCAACGTAGTTCGTCCGGTACAGATTGGGTCAGCTGGGTAGCAGAGACCGAGACGTAGACATCTGTAAACTGTGGTTCCGTGATGAGCTGTATCATTGTCGCGACCAGTAAGAAACTTAATCGCGGGTGTCTCGAAGTCTTACAGCAGTTTCATCATTTTATAGTCGTAGGGTCCATGTGTCCTCGGGAATTGAGAGCAGCTCGCTTACAGTGTAGTATGAATATGCACGTTATAGAGTACAATATCACTTAAATGGTAATGGTAGCGATGTGAAGTTCAGAACTGTTAAGTTTTCTCCATATAGGCGTACACAGCACTGTCTTCCAAAGGTTTCTTTAAGATGTGATTTTGTCCTCCAATATGTTCCTTACAGGAATAACGGGAGTTGAGCTCCCGACAAAATATATTTTCTGGGCGATTTTGTCATTCAACATATCTCCGCTTGAATACGTAGTTTTTGTCCGTGATCATTGCAAGCTCCGTGTTTGTCAAGAGTTAAGCTGTAGATGTCGATGTAAAGTTAGTACAAGTTCCTATGATTTGCCCTGCTCCGATATATTGAGGCCTGACAGTCACAGCTTATTGGGTTAATGTTCCACAACTCCATATTTGAAGATGAAGTTTTAATAAAGTTACCTGTGAGTCAATGGACACAATATGCTTTAATCTTATTCATCCATTGGACTGGCTCCTACTATCTCGTGACACTTTACTACTTCTGCACAACTTGCCACAAGCGGTGGAATTCAATGAGGCTCGCTTTGCTAGAAAGTACATTAATAATCAACAAACACTTTTTCACAGCTTCCGGTTACAAAGTTGATTCTCTCGAATGTACATGCCCTGTTAACCTTTCAATCCCAACAGGTGGCAAAAGCACTCTTTTGTTGAACATGCTACATTTGAAGATAAATTAAGTTCCATAGAATTGACTCAACTAATACAATTTTCCTCAAGCCTATTTCCTTATTGGACTTATTACTGTCACGTGACACTCCTTTAGCACTGGAATCAGTTTTTTTTACAGCTAGCGAATCACCTGACACAACACTAGAACGTATATCCCTTTTATATTCAGCTAACGTTTGTCAGCTTCGTTTTTCTTTGTAAATGTACTGGTTCTGTCATTCTTATATTCCCAACATGGACCCAAATCAACAATAATTTAGATTTGAAGATCATTCTAGTACATGGACTCTTCTTATACGATATTCATCCATGCTATTCCGTCATTGGACTGGCTGTGATATGATTATATGATAAAGATGGACTTTCGCTGTCACGCGCCACCTGTATTACTTTTACATATTAATATTCCACATTCACACCTGTTTCAACAATAGGCCAAAGCAACGCTGTTTTAGATATTAAGATTATTACATAACATTCACTCTACGCAATAATAATAATACAATATTCCTCAAGCATATTCTACCTTTGTACTGGCTGTAATATGATGATATAGTGATGTTGGACTGGCTGTCACCATCACGTACCACCTTACTACTTCTACATATTCATATTCCATATTCACACTCGGTGTCTACCAACACTACAATTCAATTAGGCTGCGGGGGTCAGAAATATTTTAACCACCAAACATTTCACCCAACGCTATAAACTAAACCATTATATTCCGTTAACTGTTTTTGTTAGATTTCGTAGTTTTTTTTTCTTCGTGTACAAGCCCTGTTGGCCTAATACATTCGACAAGAGGCCAGATCGATGTTTATTCTACAACTCCTAAAAAACGAACGGTATAACTAAAAATGCTTCATTCCTCAGCTTGTTTTCCCTGACATGTAGAAATTACTGATCAGTCAATGTCATATCCATGTAACGCTAGATCACCCTTATCCGTAGGGTAACCTATATCCGTTGTTTTTCCAAACAGGGTATTAATATCTTGGGATATAAAGTGGACGGTGGTTTTAAACTGCAAAATTTTGAAAATATTGCAATTCGAAACCAAACGTTATTGGTCCCCCGAAAACCCTGTTTTGAAAACAAAACGAATATAGGATACCCCGCGGATAAAGGTGAACTAGTTTTAACTTTCTAGTAATAACGTTTTCTCCCTAAAAGTTTTAGGAAAATAGACTTGGCTATAGTGTTTAGCATCAAGGTCAGGGCCGCTTATAGTGATGGTTAATTCTTAGCAAGCCGTTTTAACTTGCTAAATATTCAATTAAAATTTTCAATTAAAAAAATTCAATCAAAAGTCTTTTTACATTCTGGCTGACTATCCACCACAAAAGAGAGACGAGGGGTGCCATAGGTTATCTTGAACAAGCAAAGTCTCAAATAATTTTAGTGTCTGAGGAAAAGTTTCTGATCATTTGTATCATAACAAGGTTGAATGTCATTTTTGTTACCACCTTCATACGAATGGCTCTTTTATCATCTGACTTCCTCCATGCGTCATTTCAATCAAGTTTTGATAATCATCACAAAGCGAGCCTGTTTGTTATTGCCGTGCAATTGCCAACGTTTTTGTCACCATGATATGAGCAATTTGATGAATATATTTGAAACCATATCATCGGTAGGAAGGGACGTTTGAAAGTGGGGTATTGCATTGTTTGAAATTTGTCTCAAAGAGTTCCTAATCATATGATGTGATATCATTGGTAGGTACGAAAAAGGTGAAATTCAACTTAGTTATAAACGTTACATGGGCGAATATTACTCCATTTCAGTTGTCTTCATGCATGTGTCGATTTAATCAAGGCAAGTCTAAATATTCATCGTACACTGTCTTGTCTGTCTATCAGTGTGGTGCAATTACGAATGTCTTGTAATTATGTTGTGACAAATTGTTCTGTTGAAGTAATGAAAATGTGTGTGTGTTTGTGTGTGTTTGTGTGTGTGTGTGTGTGTGTGTGCGTGTTTGCGACTGTGGGCGTGTGTGTATGTGGGCGTGTGTTAGTGTGTGTGCACGTGTGTGTGTGACAGAGGTATCCGCACATTGTGGATAGAAAATGCCCTATGGAATACCCCATGGCCAGTAAGTGTTTGTGAATGTGGAAGTGGGTGTCATACGGATTCCCTCCCCTGATATCTCACATGGCATGTAGGTGTTAGGCACCGTGAGAAGGGGAAGGGACGGACGCCTGCCTGTTACACGGGTTCTCTGCCTTTGAATATCCCATGGCCTGTAGGTATTAGGCAGTGTGGAATTGGACGTACGCTGCGGTGTGATACGTCGTGTTCTATCCTCTGGAATATCACATTGCACATAGGTGTTAGGCAGTGTGACAAGGGGAAGGGACGCAGGGCGTGGTGTGATAGGGGTTCCCTCCACTGAAATCTCACATTGCAGATAGGTGTTAGGCACTGTAACCAGCGGACGCCATTGTGTGATACAGGTTCTATCCCCCATAATGTCACATTGCACATAGGTGTTAGGCACTGTGACAAGGGGAAGGGAAGTACGCTGTGGTATAATACAGGTTCCTTCCCCAAGAAAATCACTTTGCTCATAGGTGTTAGGCAACGTAACGAGAGGAAGAGACATACGTCGTTGTGTGATACGGGTTCTCTCTCCTAGAATACCACATTGCACATAGGTGTTAGGCAGTGTGACAAGAGGAAGGGGCGCACGCCGTGGTGTGATACGGATTCTCTCCCCCAGAATATCACATTCCACATAGGTGTTAGGCAGTGTGACAAGGGGAAGGGAGGCGCGCCGTGGTGTGATACGGGTTCCCTCTCTTGATATCTCACATGGCATGTAGGTGTTAGGCTCTGTGACAAGAGGAGGGGACGTCGGCCGTCCTGTTATATGGGTTCTCTCCCCTAGAATATCACATTGCACATAGGTGTTTGGCTCTGTGACAAGAGGAAGGGACAGGAAAGCATCTGTGACATTGACGTACGCACCCAAACCTTGGTCAGCAGGCTGAGTTACCAAAGCTGTCCTCAGCTGTCTAGGTGCTCTCATGAATACGACCTCAGAAGGATCTCTGTAAACGTTGCTACGTTGGGCTCTAGCCTGTTCAGTCGACCCATATGTGACAAGGAATCTTCCAGATAGCTGTCTACTGGAGGTTGTGTTGCTATCTGGACAAGCCCGACGATTCTGTCTCCTGTTTGTGACGGCATGATGACGTGAGCAATCTGCTGCATCAGCATAGAAAGGCACTGGTCCGCTCTCATCATCATCTGGAATCTCACTGTAAGTGTGAGTTGGTACAGGCGGAGGGCGATGTGCAGCGGCCCGGTGATCAGCAGGGATCGTACTGAATGTGGGCAGCGATATACATGATACCGCATCGTCCCCACGGATGCACCTTACAACAGGGAGAGAAGCTGACCGTACCATAACGGCATCTGGAATCTCCCAGTATTCATGAGGGAGACGAGGCAATGGCCTCTGAGCAGCTGCTATGTCATCTGGGATCTCGCTGTAAGAAGGCTCGATGGGGTGCAGGACAGCCGGTAATGACCTACAGGAGGCTACGTCATCCGACGCCATCTTTCTCGAGCAGGTGGGAAGGGAAGCCGACCTCAGCAAGCCGGGCAAGGCAACCCCAGGCGGGATTGTCCAAAAGTGTACATCGTCGCTGTCCCTCCCATCTTCAAAGCTTTGCCTTGATAAGCACAATTTCCATACCAACACTACAAGGGAGAACACAACCAGACCAACCACTGCCGAGACAACAACTGAGATAAGACCTTGATCTGTTGTTGTGGTTACATCTGGCTCAGGTGTGTTACTCACCTGCTGTGTATAGTTGTCTCTCGGTTGTGAAGATGTGAAATTTCTTTCTTTGAACTCAGATCTAGAGTAGTGTGTCGGACTGCTTGAGTCGTAAGTATTTATTCTGTAAGTGGTTGGAGTTGTCTGTGACTGGCATTGCACCTTGGGAATGGTGAGGAACAACTTCGTGTGTTCATCTTTAGTGATCAGAATGCAGGTTATATTCTTTGTACTGTCATGCGTGGTACTTGTGTGGTTGGTATCCTTTTGGCTACATCCGGACTCTGTTGTGGAAAGTGTGTCTCCTTCCTCAATGAATGACATGGCAACGCCTTCAAAAGTTGTATTACCTGTAGCCAAAGAAGCCAGTCGGAAGAGTGGACTTTCCACAGATCCAACTGTTACGGAAATACCCCCATCGTATTTCCAAACCTGTCTGCACTGGTCAAGCGTTTTGGGGACCAGTTTGTCTCCAAGAGAGCCATCAATAGCCAAGACAACTACAGGAGCCTGGATGGAGATGGTACGATCCAAACCACCACATGATGTGCTACGATTGCCACCAGACATCCACCGGAACAAGACTTCATCAGTTGCTCTGTTGTGCCTACTAGGCCCTTGGTGCAGCCTGACACAGAAGAGGAACTTGGGCACCTCAACAACCAATGTTGCTGGTGACCCTCTCATCATTCTATCCTCCCGATGTAGGCTCCACGTCATTCTATGTGGTGTCCCATCATGAATAGATGACAACATGTCACTGCTGACATGGAGTCTTAATGGATAAGACTCTCCCCAAAGCATATCATTCAATGATGACAGATCGTTACCCCTTAGGTCTAACCAGGTCAAGGGTAGGTGTTTGAATGATCCTGGTAAAATGATGCTGATTTTATTTAACCCCAGGTCTATGGCCTTGATGAATATTAGCCCATTTAGCCAGGCAGGGTCTACAACGTGTAACAGGTTGCTCCGTAGATTCAAGTTGATCAGGCGAGCTAGATTCTCGAAGCTGCCAGGATCAATTGTCTTGATGTGGTTGTTGGACAAAATGAGTGTCAGGAGATTCTCCAGATCTACAAACCAGGCCTGTTTGACATGTGTTAACCTGTTAGAATCTAGCGACAGTTGGCGAAGACTGGACAACCCAGCGAAGGTGTTGTTCTCCACATCGGTGATCTTAGCATCTACCAAGGCCAAGGTGTTTACCTCAGAATGCTTGAGGGGTTTCAGAGTCGTTGCCGATACGACATGGAATGGGTATCCTCTTACTGCAACAAGCTCGGCCCTAGCATGAAAAGTAAGATGACTTCCGTAGGCAAGACCATTGTCCAGGCCCTCACACACCACACATACACGCGTGCCAGACCTCTCATCGAGTGAAATTTCCGGCTTGTCTGTGATAGGCACACACTTCAACCATGTAGCTGTCTTACAAGGAGGTGAGGTCTGACTATATGAAGCTGCACAGGCAGCTACCAAGAGAAGCAAAAACAATATGGCTGCGATCTCCTTCACACCACCTCTCACATACATTCGGTCTGTTCGGATATATAACTTTCGTCCGAAAAAAAAATGGTTATGACTTACCTGTAGGTTGTATATTCAGCATACTGGTCTGGAAGCATTCCGCACAAGATGGTGTCAGCTGAGTCTTCTCAGTAATGATCCAATTTCTATGCTTAATATGGATACATTTTGCCTGTGTTTTTTTTCAAATATGTAATTTGTTGGCTACAGATTGAGAAATTAATTTCAGCTTTCGTTGCTGAAAAATACGTTTCTTTTTCACAAGCAATGAAAGCTCGGTGCTAGATTTTGGAAACCTTTGGCCTAGTATACGTCATCTGAAAAGCGCTTCAGATGTTAAAAATAGAGTATAGAAGATTACACGGACAGAGATTCTCGATTTGAATTGTTCTACTTCCTTTGCGGAAGCCTATTGGTACCGTACGAATACACTTGTCATAGCTCTATGCTTTGGTATCGGCCTATACCGGCCATTGTACTCACTTATGGAAAACAAACTGCAAGGGGATGGGTGGTGGGGGGATTTGGTGTAGCACAACGCTTCAAGGACAACCTGGCAAACCACAAGAAATGAGGGTCTTGTGGCCTCTGCTGCCGACAGAAATAGATGGAGACGGGAATGCACTGCGGGAGTTGCTACATGTACCAGTTACAACCAGCAGTGCGAGGAGAGCAGAAGACATCAGCAACCCTCGAACGACACACACACCCGGCAACTACATATGCGTCGTCAGCAGATGGACATGCAGATCTAGAATCGGTCTGATCAGCCACATCAGAACTCATGCGGACAGCTAGCAGTGTTGCAGTCGTCGGCACCAACGGACTGCCCTAAGCAAACAAAGTAAGCAGGTACCGGCCTACCTGAAGAACGGGTGCATGGGTACCTTTCTGTTGCTTCATGCACAAAACGTAAATGTGCGGAGAGAAGAAAATACGAGGCCGGCGCTTGCCCCGATAATTGATGAATGACTATGCCTCACTCTTTTTCCTCCTGCGTCATAATTTCAATCAAAGGCTTTCTGAATATGCATTGCATATTATTCTTGTGTAGTAATTGCCAACGTCAACGTCGTATAATCATGTTGTTTGAAATTTGTCTGGGGAAAAAGTACTTCGTCATATGAAAAGTTTGAAAGTCATTTGAGTTACCACGTCAACCAAAGTCTAAATATTCATCACAGACATTGTCTATTTATCAGTGCGATACAATCGCCAACGTTTTGTAATTGTGTTTTGATAAAGTTGATGAAGATTTGATGACACATCATTGGTAAGGAAATCAAGTTTTAATGTGTACTAAAATTGCGTTGTTGTATTAATATGTTGTTTGAAATTATTCCCCAAAAGTTCTTATATTATTGTATGTAACGCCATTGGTAGGTACGAACAATTTGAATGTCATTTCAGTTGCAAACCTCACGTACACATGGACGAATATTACTTCATTTCAGTTGTTTTCCTCATGCGTCGTTTCAATCAAGGCAAGTGTAAATATTCACCGGACACTGTCCTGTCTGTTTACATGTCTGTATAGGTCTTGCAATTACTTTGTGACAAATTGTTCTGGTGAAGTAATGAAAACTATACATTAGGGAGGAAAAGGTACTGGCTGAAATTCATTGTGTGGGTGAAATTTGTTTGATTCAAGAAACGCTTAAAAGTATGTACTGTAGCATTCAGTACATAACTAAGGTGTTATGTCCATTTTATATTTCTTTGTCCAGAAAATTACGATTTTGTTGTCGTGGATGTGTGTGTACTTTCTGTGGCGGCACAGAAGTGGTACATCTGGCTCTTGTTTATCGTGTTAATGCCATATATACCAAGGTTGCATGCAATACAAACACGCACACACTCACACACACACACACACACACACAAAAAAAAAAAAACACACACACACACACACTCACACACACTCACAGGCACACACACACACACACACACACACACAAACACACACACACACACACACACACAAACACACACACACATCCACGGCAGCAAAATCATAATTTTCTCGACAAAGTTAGAAGATAATTTAATAATAGACATTACACAGAAGCTATGTACTGAATTCTACAGTCTTTTCAGTCTTGACTACAGTCTTGACTCAGCTATATTGGGTTGCTCAGGCGTCAAATCTCGTCACATAAAAGAACCTGTGTGGGACCGTGTAGCGCAGTGGTATATTGTTCGCCTCTTGACCGAGAGGTTGCGGGATCGAATCCGCCTGCCGTGCTACCGGTCTTGTGCCCTAGGGAAAGGCACTTTACACGACTTTACTCAAGTGAAAATGAGTCGTCCCTCGGATAGGACGTTAAATGGAGGTCCCGTGTCTGGGGAGAGCCACACCCCGGGCACGTAAAAGAACCCGCCACATGTGCGATGGTGTGATGTGAGCGGATCAAACCATTCCGGCCAAAATGCGGTAGGGAATTTCCCGAGCAGCCTCGTAACCCCTGCTTCGCCTATTGAGTCAGTGAAGTCAAGCTTGCCTAAGCTTGATGTTTCTGACTTAGTAAGAAGAAATGCTGCTACAGTTATCGCTATGGGCCGCTCTTCATCTTCATGATGGTAACACCAGGCCCTACGAACCTGGTTTAAAAAAAAAAACGGCAGACTTATCGATACCATTAGGAGCCAAATTCTTTGGGACATTACAAGCTCACGCCATCTCTCCTGTCGCACCATGACCTGTTTTACAATGCGTCTAGAGATCAAGTGTCCTGTTTCTGTTGACACAGTGACACACACGTGCGGATCTGTTACACGATCTGTTACACGCATGGCGTCTAGCGATCAATTGAACTGCAGCCGACAAAGGCAGTTGCAACATGATACACCTGTGCAGCAAATTCCACCAACCAAACCAACGCATACGTTCTAAAAAGTCAGCTTGTACTTCTTCCATGTTTCTTCCATCTTCTTCCACCACAGTTCTTGCTTCGTTGTTTCTCACATATGAAATTGTATGGATTTTGTTATCACTACTTGCAGAAGTCACATATAGATATATACCATATTCTGATACTTGTGACCTTGGTAACAGGTGTCCCATAGCTAGCTATACCATTGAGCGGGTGTGCAAGCTTCCTTAGTCTTATTATAAGCAGTAGTTTTTAGAGGATTTACAGATAGTACAAGCTGTTACACATCCAGTGTTCGCTATCAAAAAGAATGCATTAATTTGTGCATAATGTCTTTTGTAATCTCATCATTATTGTAATCATTTCTTTGTTTACACTGCCCCCTTCAAAAGTAAATGGTTCCTGCACTTCAGGTCATGACCTTCGAGAAGCCGTGGTCCCAAGTAACGGAACCCACATGGTGTACGCGGTTGGGACAAACGCCATGTATACACTATTTCTTCTACCTTGGAAGGAAAGGTCGTAGTACTATCGTTACAAGTACTTAAATCTGCAATTGCAAGGTGTATCGACTTGACTACATGTGAGTTTCTTCGTTAACAAGTGTCATCGTTGGTTGCTGGCTTTCACCGGGAAATATGATATGTGGCTACCGTGTTAACTTCACGATGCGGCGCTGCGCCCGACGTCCTTTGTATGATGTGTTTCTCCTGTTCGTCGCGATGTTCTGCGTCTTACTGCCGGTCCTCTGCCAAAGACTACACTACTCTATCTACTACAGCCAGTTCCTACACATGGGTAGGACGGATCCATTCGCTTACGCAATGAAGGTGAGTAAGTCATGCTAGTCACACGAAAAGCTAAGGGCACAACCCGCCGTACGTGCAAATACGTGCTGTCTACGTGCAAAAACGTGGGCAATCTTTTGGGATCCGTAAGTGGTAAGAACCGCCTCCGTACGAACTCGTAGGGAATCCGACGGATTTTGGAGCACGCAGACACGCCGTAGAACTCTACGTGTAGGCAATTGCAAAACTTTGTGTGCCGTCGGGCTGCGGATTTGTCCCCCCCCCACGTACCAGTACGGGCGACGCGCCTGCCCTGTACAGCCTGAACGTTTTCAGAAATACGTGGCGGACGTGGCCTCCCAAAAAAACGTACGGACAAATTGCACGTGCGGCGGGTTGTGCCCTTAGCATGCTAGCCAAACATAAACTCCTGCTTCGCCTATTGGGTCAGTTAGTCCTCACTCATAGTGAGCAACTGAGCTGGTCTCAATCATGATGTTTTTGACCTAGGGCGAAGAGATGCTGTTACAGTTACAATGTAACCCGCAACCTTGAAGTGGCCTTCGGGTCACACCTTGAAATAAACTTTAGGTCTTGTTTTGTGGTGACCAGTAAAAACAAAACAAAACAGAAACACAGAAGTACATCACAGCAACAAAACGTTTGAAATTTATGTTTCCTTCTTTTATTTCTTGGAGGGGAGTTTGGACTTATATTAAAACTGTGCACATATTTGTTATTTTCTTATTCATAAATTTGACTGTTTTGTCAAATATTGTATTTTCCCTAACATACAAGAGGCGAGGAAACTATCAGTTGAGACTGTTGTCTCTTTGTCTTTTGTCAATTGTTTTGTATCATTTGACGTTTATTGGAATTTCCTAAATTTGATGATTCTTTGATGTTTCTTTTTTTTTTAAAAACATGGAGGTTAACGACGAACGCAAGAATCTGGCGCAAGCAACTCTTCTCTCACAACCAACATTGCCGTCTCACATCTTACACAACGCAGATGCGAAAGCGAAGCTAGCCATTGGGATTGTTACCGTCAACAGGCAAGTTTACATACGGGAAGGAACCCTATACCACCCGGGGTACATTCTACAGTCCGTCGCGGCAATTCTTCGAGAAAATCCCTCCAAGAAAACTCCTCCGCTGGTCGTTTGCGACGTAGACCCGGATCCACTCTCCCACTCTGACGCAGTCTTTCTTTCAGCCTTTGTTCCTGTCCGCTCCAAATATCTCAAAGAGACCATTGCTCCACCGTCAGAGCTGACGGACGTATTCAAGAAAGAGAAGGAGGACTATATCTACTGTTTGAAACAAGTGCTTTCCTTTAATTCAGAGTTTATACTGCTGCTACAAGATGATGCTTTAGCCACTCCTGGGGCACTAGACACTCTAAACCACATCATTCGGACAAAGATTGAAAAGAAGTACCGAGGTTTTGAACTGATAGACAACAACTACACCAAAACGTTCTTCAAGCTGTTCACTCCAACGTATATGCAAAACGACTTCCACACCACAAAACCAAGACGCATCTTTGTACACCTTCTTGAACTCGTTGGAATTGGCATCATAGGAGGGACACTTGCTACACTTCTATATTCCTTTCTACGTAAAGTATCGAGATCCTATGCTACAATTTACGTCTTCTTCTTGGGAAGTGTTGTCTGTTGTGGACTTGCAGCCTGGGCGATATCCAGAGTTCATCTGATGGAGTGGAGGAGAATTTCTAAATACTTCTACATCATGTTTCAAGCGGACGGCTGTTGTATGCCTGCAATCTTATACAGTAGGGACACTGCTGTAAACTTCTTGAAGTACCTAGAGAGCACGAGGAATAGCACCATTCCTATAGATCTAGAGATGGATGAGCTTGTGGAGGCCCATGGTTACGAAAGATTTGCTGTGGAGCCAAACCTGTTTTCACATATAGGAATGTACTCGTCCATACAGAGTAAAATAAATAGAGAATTTCAGCACGGCTTCGTATGAAGAACAATTGAAGGTATACCAACACTCATTATCATATAGCTAGAGGACGCCGTTGTTGTAATACCGCGTTGTTTGTAATTAGTCACCAAAAGATCCTAATTATATGGCGTAACGTCATTGGTAGGCACGAAGAATTTGAAACTCCTTTTAGTTACAAATTTCCTATAGACGAATATCATTTTATCATTTCAGATATTTTCTTCATCAATCGCACACTGTGCTTGTCTGTTTATAAGTGTTGTACAGTTACGAAGGTCTTGTAATTGATTATGTTGTTACAAATTGTGCTGATGAAATGATAGACATTTGATAACACATTTCCGGTAGAGGGGTTGTTTAAATATTCATTTGAATGACTCCCTTACATGTGGGCATACATTGTTTAACTGGCTTTCTCGGTACAAAAGGTGCACTCTCACTGCACTTGTGTCACGCTGACGTAACTGCGGGGCTCGGAAGATGCTCAACGAATTTAGAGACAGAGAACGAATTTTATTCCTTTTTTGTCGTCTTCTTAGTTATACTTTTATGTACTGCGCAATATCTGAAGTATAAAAATCGGAGAAAATATCAAAACAGTGAAGCAGTGAACGAACCCCGCAGTGACGCAAGCTTGACGCAAGTGAAGTGAGAGTGCACCTATAGTGATCATCACAAGGACCCTGAATATCCATATTGTATCATTTATAAGTGCCTAACTGCAGGCGATTTTCAGTATGTATGTTTACCTAGTTTGCGTAGAAGATAACGTTTTGGTTTAGCTTGTGTGTGGGTGTTAACAACATAACTCGACGTGGGTGGATCTGTTTATAACTGGCAGGCAGGTAAGCACTTTTAACGTCAACTTCAACAATTGCTCCCTAGAGACTTTTAACAGTACTGCAGTTGAACATAAGTTATAGAACACTCGACATAGAACAGCCATCACAAAACTCCGTGTTAGTTCACACAAACGCGATGTTGAAAAGGGCAGATATTACCTCATTACTCTGCAGTCAACATTGGTCAATATTGTAGCTTAAACTAGATACTAGACGAGTGTCATCTTATTGTTGACTGTTAACTATGCAACAATGAGAGATATATATATTCAACAATTGTGATCAAAATAAGTTTCCATGCTTTCTATATCTAAGTAGCACAGAAAATCTAAATTTCTTGTGCAATTTAATTAGCAAACCATATATTTCATACTCCACCTGCCTTTATATTTCTAAGCCTTTCCAGACTGGGGCGGGGGGGGGGGGTTAATGGCAACAACTCCTACAACGAAAAAATAGGACAATATATAAAAGACTGCTTTGTTATTAGAAAATATACTGACACTCATGATTAGCCCCACTCGATTGAAACATGATATCAAAACTTATGCTAGCCCTTATTGCTATAGTAATTAGAATGTCAAGGTTTACCCTGTACCTTATTTTGTACTCTGTGTAATAGTTGCTGCAATACACTGTACAGTGTCGTGCAATTAAGTTTATTCATTCATTCATATATGTACTGTCAAGACACAGACAGTCAACATCAGAGACAAGGGGTGTCTATAACAGCATCAAAAAAATGATAATATGGAGGAAAAAGAATACCTGAGAAACAAAAATGAATTAAAACCAAAAGCCAACCATAACACCTATACTCAAACATTACAACGACAGCGAACCATCCTTACACGCCGCAGCAAAAGAACATATTGAAATCGTGCAAATAAATGAAAAAGAAACCATACTTTTCGTTACTTATTCTGTTAAAAAGAATTGTGTACTAAGGTTTTGTTCCTTAGTTTTACTGTACATAAGCTGTCACGGACTTCAGGTAAAATAGTGGTATAATATTCACTAATAGAGATCCTAATAAAAAACTAACAAACAAACAATTATTCTATCGTAAGTTCGTAACCTTCCGTCACCTGTGTTTTTTAAGCACCATGATCGTTGTTCTCGCTCAGGAGACGTAAGTAGTCTCCTTTCAGTGAATCTTTCTTGCCAACCACGTACAGGATACTCTTTACATCGCTATAACTGCAAGTCTCCCTGTCAGGAGTTTTGAATTCAGACGCCTCCAGAACCATGATGCCTGCTTGAGATAGACTCTTCAAGACGAAGTCTGTGTCGAGTCTAAGATTATCCGGGTCCTTTTTACCGTCTTTGAGATAGTAGGTAACCCCGATGTAGGACAGTAAGATGATGTAGCCACCTGGCTTCAGTAGGGAGCAAACGTTCTTCACGGCTTTTTTGTAGGTGAACCTTAAACAACGTAAATTCATAAGGTAAGCTGTGACCATTAGGTTTGTATTTCAAATCAATATTTATTATCTAACTTACTAGAGACAACTTAAGTTATAGGACCCCAGTCCTTTGTAAAATGATTCAATGTTATTTTACGTCATGACAGCGAAAAATTTCTCAAAATCATTTGATATTATGTCTACATCATTTTCTAAAAAATTGTGGCCATATAACGAGTCAAAGGCCTCAAAGCCCCCCACACACACACACACACGCCCATGGATGACCAAAAAATCACTATCTGAATAGGGTTAATCTCTTTTATACTGGTAGTCTGAATGAAATCTGACTCCAGCAGTTCAAAGAAAGCCACAATCGGGTTAAAACCTAGACAAACATTTGCCACATTTGCCACAAGAGACTCAGAACCATAACATGTCCAGAAATCGAGATATCAAAACTGAAAACTCCGACGCAATACACGAACGACATACTATGGGTTCCAAAAACTATTAATTCTAGTGTACTATTAAGATATATCCACGGCCAATGTCAATACAAGCTATCCAGGAAAATATTGAGTTACCTGATTCAAATTTGATCGAGAACGACGTGAAAGTACGTTTACCTGCCCTTGTTGAAAGAGGCTCCCTCTAGGCAGTACGTAGAGATAATGGTATCGAACGGACGGAACACAGCCGGATGTAGAGGGTTCTCATTATGCACGTCACAGAACACGGTGTCCTTGATGGCACGTCTCAGCTGATCTTGGCGTTCTTCCCATCTTGGACAGAGAAACAGAAACGGACAACTTGTAAGTTCATTCGTGTTGGTATAGAAGTTGTTATTGAACTACTGTAAGTGTAATATCCAACAAAAAAATTGTACAAAGTACACAATGTAGCACAATGTGCGTCGATGTAGGTTAGACATCCAGGTAATAGGATATACCAAAAAGTAGTTACTCAAGTAACTGGATATGGTTTGTATGTATGTGAGATATAAATTCATTTTTTAATCGGGGATCTTTCGGGTCGGGGTTGGTGGGGACTGGGGAGGTAGAGATCTCATTCGCCCCCCCCCCCCCCTTCTTCTTCGTAAACAGCTTACTGTAAGATCACCAAATTTGCAGAGGGTGATATGCTCGTCAAGTTTTATAATTACTGAATCTTTTATATCGTTCTGACTCAATATGACATAATATGCCTTTCAGGAACACGTTGCCATGGCAACAAGAAAAATCATTAACTTACACTATTTCTTGTAAATTGTTGCCAACGATATTCTAGGAAAAGTCACCAAGTTGGGTTGTTCTAGCACAAGCCGTTTGGAAGCTATACGATGTCAAATTTGGCGCAGGCGCTTTTAACACCAAGCCCCCCCTCCCCCACCACACCCCTCTGGACAGGGTTCATCCATGTCACAGCTCCCTTACCTTGTGCCCTCCAATCCAGAGACATGTTGCATTGCAGAGCTCCAGTCAAAAGCGTCTGCATCTCCATTCTTCCATTTTCTAACCTCATCCAGGGCTCCCTTAAGATGTATAAATTTGGTATTAAGAATTTTCTTATTAAAAAGGAATTTGGCATTTTCTAATAAAACCTGCCGATGAATACGTTGTTGATCATTGATGATCACAATCAAATGGTCAGCTTTTTTACCCTTTATAAAATGACTTACACGAATCACTTACGAATCACAAATTCTGTAGGACTTCAATGTAGAATTTTGTATCATCATACAAGAAATGGAAAACGTAGAGTAGTTAACGTTCCAGTTTGATGGTGTCGTTGTTGAGTCATGTTGATGTGAACGGCATAACTTCCGTGGATAGATCTTCGTGATATCTGGTAGGTGTACGTCGATGTAGGTTAGACATCCAGGTAATAAGATATGCCAAAAAGCAGATGATAAAAGCAAATGGATATGATTTTGGAAACGGTCAGACGTTTCGACTAGAAACTGTTTTCTATTGGAATCCAAATTTTCTTCAGCCTAAAATGTCTTATTATACAAAATTTCCTATTGGACATCTAAAATAATTATTGTCATCATTCATAGTTAGGGTATAAAAGACCTGTTTCTTCCAGATCACTCCTAGTCACTGACGAAAATTAGCGGATGTCAGTTGAAACGTCTGACCGTTTCCAAAATCATATCCAGTCGCTTGTCGTAACTGCTTTTTGGCATATCTAGTAGGTGGGATTGTGTTACATAGGTCAGGTTGGCGGCTTTCTGCAGTGCACGGCTCTGCACTGAAACTTTTATGCTTGTGTCTTCTATGTATGTATGTATGTATGTATGTATGTATGTATGTACGTTTGTTTATTCAAACAAAAAAATGTGTGCAACAATAGATATTATATAAATATCTTCCTTCGAATGTACATGTTTTAATGAGACAATAGCCATTGAAGCGGAGCACCTCATGGCCATCATGGATCTAACATGAAAATGTATCACAAAGATCTGTAGTGATTTGAGAAACACTCTATTTAGCTCAAAATACGCAAAATACCAGGTACGCTCCTTAATATAACAGAGACAATTGGAAACTTTATCTACATTTATAAATGGCCCAATTGAACTCCATTTGTACTAAGGATGTAAAAGTCAGAAAAATATGTCAGTGAAAATATAGGTACATTGAGGGATAAATTTACAGATGCCAATGTCTTATAATAGATTATTAGGCCATTTCTATATGATTAAATGAAGGACATCCTTTAAAAACCTCGAAACTGTTGCAAAAGCATGTAGATCTTAAAAAGCATGTAGATCTTCTTTCACCTTGTAATTTACGTTCCCGTCCTATAACATTAAACGTTTATTTTTGTAGATCTACGTCATATTTGCTCATTTTTGAGGATGTTTTTCTGAAAAGATTTACAGTATAGTCGATAACATTGATATAACGGCCAAAAATTGATGCTCGTGCGGATATCATCCATAGAATAACATCAAAATGGCCTTAGACTTAGCCCTCTTTCCACTAGACGGCGATTGCGCTGCGCTATCCCTGCGACCTAAATAGGATATGTTTAACCCTCGCTTTCACACTGGGTATATCATACAAAGCGTTAAAGTGTGACTGAGGAATCAACAAAACACACAAAATGTAAAAAGATTCGTTTCTTTTCTATACAATTTTTCGTTGACCGAACTGTTAAATTTTAGGTTGCAGAGAGAGCGCAGTGGGAGCGCCGTCCCAGTGGATGGGAGTATAAAGGGATGAACCTGATGAATGTCCGAGCAGACGATATGTGGCAAAACTCGGCTGGCGCTTATCAGCTGGTAAACTGTCGGACCTGTTCCAACGTCTAACAGTCTTTCACCAAAGTCTTTGTCTGCAACAACAACAACAACAACAATAACAAATAGAAAGGTAAAAAAAATGTCAGAACAATGATCAAGTGATGAAGAAATGGAAAAGGACGTAATATAAAATACGGAAATAGGGAAAAAAGCTTTTTGCGTGTAAATATAGAATACAACACGGTCTATTACGTATCACCTGCGGTACCAGCCCGACGGCGGGTTGGATCGTCCGAATTTATGTCATACCCACCTGAGAAAATACATGTTTCGATGCGAAATGCGTCAGAAGTTAAGGAGATTTTGTGGCCTCGAATAAACATTGTTACAAAAGCGATGTTCCAAGGTCCGAGTCAGGTATTCGAGTTTTCGGCCGCGCAGCACTGGCGTGCGCAGAGTATGTTCGAAATATTCGATGGAAGCCTGTGTGATAAAACTTCGAAGCCGGTGTAGTACATATAGAATACAACACGGTATCTTCCGTATCGCCCAAGGTATCAGCCCGACCGCGGGTCGGATCGCCCGACGGCCGGAGGGTGATCCGACCCGCGGGAGGGCTGAGACCGAGGGTGATGCGGAATACACCGTGTTGTATTTTATTTATGTCATACCCACCTGAGAAAACCAATGTTTTGATGCGAAATGCGCCAGAAGTTGAACAAATTTGGTGCCCTCAAATTTGGTGTTGCAATAGCAATGTTCCAACGTCCGAATTAGGTAGTTCGAATTGCCAACCGTGCCGCTCGAAACAGTTCGATTTATTTGAATGGAGCCTGTGTGATACGCCTTTCGAACCTGTGCGATACGGAAACGTACGGCCCGGTCCGGAACACTCGTATCGAACGTTTTCGCGTCACAGGTATGACATAAGGCTTTTTATCACACGGTCCGGAACACCTGTATCGAACGTTATCGGGGCCCAGGTACTTTTTGGTTTGACATAAGGTAAGATATGACATTAGAGAAGAACTAAAATATTAACAAAGAATTATCCTAGACCACAGCACCTTCGGTAAAGGTCCGATGAAACTGATCCATGATCCATGGCATAGCCGCTCCCTCATCCACGTCGTCTATTGACATGACGTCAGGCCAATTGAATTCCAGGTATTCTCGGGCACTTTTGCAATGGTCGTCAAACCTCTGTGTTTCTACTTCTTTTGAAGACATCTTGGGTTGGCTTGAAATTTAAAAGAAAAGTTTATTCATTGGAATTGTATTTTTGATTAACAGGTTTAGTAATATTTGATTCGACACTTCATTGAATGAATAGTTTGTACCAATTTTCTCTTGTGGTTACACTGACGAGCGACGTATTTGCGTTTGAAGCCCAGATGAGCAGGTTACTGGAAATCACAGTGTTGCCACTGAATTAATAACAAATTGTACAATGTTTGAAAATGCATAAAAAGTAAACTGTGTCCGACTAAAAGCAGACTTCTTGGTGGTGGGAAATAATCTTGGCATTAATTTTGCTTAGGTAAAGTTTGCGGCCTGAGAAGTTTTTACTTTCGATTGGATGATCAGGCTGTAAAATGGGGGGTCAAAGTAAAAAAAATTAAATTTATCCCCGCAAAGCTAACCTACTAGTAAGCCTAAAAATGTCAATACGGACTTGAATACACGCACAAGTGTAAGCGGGACCCATGTACACAATTGATTCATAAGCTTAGGTTGAAATCGCGAACAGCGCCCCCCCCCCCCAAAAAAGTATACATAGGAGGCTAAAGCAAAGTCCCGAACTCGCAACTTACATGTTTTAAGTAGATATATGACTATGTTTTTTTTTACATTGAGTGAAACATTGAAAAAAATTACCGGGTGACATCGAGCAATGAGAATCAGCAATGTCAGTGGAATGCACACTGAACAATGCCTTTTTAAGTAATTTAACCCAACAGTCGCCTTAAGCTAAAGGCACAACCAGCCGTACGTGCAAATACCCGCTGTCTACTTGGGCAATCTTTTGTGATCCGTAAGTGGTACGTACCGCCTCCGTACGAACTCGTAGGGAATCCGACTTTGGAGCACGCAGACACGCCGTAGAACTTTACGTGCAGGCAAAACTTTGTGTGCCATCAGGCTGCGGCGACGCGCCTGCCCTGTACAGCCTGAACGTTTTCAGAAATACGTGGCGAACGTGGCCTCCCAATAAAAAGTACGCACAAATTGCACGTACGGCGGGTTGTGCCCTTAGCTTAAGATACGTTAGACACCACCCACCATCGATTTCTATAAAACACACACCATCGATTTCTATAAAACAGACACACAGAAGAGAACTAGTAGCATTCAATTCATCAGTAATACAATATATCATGCGTTTTTATGGCAACACATTAGGCACGATCTTAAACTTTTGCGGGGTAAAAATGGAATTTTGCGTACCTTTTTTTCCTGAGAAAACTGCAGAGAAGACACTTTGAGCAAGGAGGGTTGCTTTGAGTAAAACTTGTCTAACAACTTACTTTCTTTTGGGCCAACTATATAAATTATACAGTAATTACAACAGTAGTCTCCTAACGTACCAAATTTGCAATATAGTATAATGCAGATTTGGTCCCATAGCAGACTACTTTTACAATTACTGTATAATTTATAGTTGGCCCCAAAGGAGTCTGGTAACGTACCAAATCTGCATTATAGTATAATTCAAATTTGGTACTTTGGCAGACTACTGAAGAAAGATGTAAAAGTACCATTTAAGAGATAACAAAATACACAAAACGAGAGAAAAACTGTTTCTTTGTCTATTGAATCTGTTATCTGTAAAATCTAAGGTTACTCAGGGGTCCCAAGTGTCATATGCGTAATTTTTTTTCTATTTGAGAAGTTCAATGATATGATTTATTGACCAGTCTGTTCATTCCCACGTATAATCTGAACCATACATTTTGGATACACAATGCATACATAATACACCATACAATTGTTGTGCAATAAAACTATTATCATAATAAAAATATCAATGGATCTACAAGGTACAGTTACGAAATGAAGGGATTAAAATTTTCCTCGAAAGTCAGAACTTGTGTCTAGTAATTGCATTTGACCATTCAACTTGAACCAATTTGACATTGACATTCATAATAGAGTTAAAACAATTGATAAAATATATATTAGTAGTCATGGTATTAGCTCGAAACATTAGTATCAATAAATTTGAAGGATCAACATGAAATATTTCAATCTAGACAAGGTTGATACCCCTTAATAAGATAATTCCTTTTCCACTGTTAGTAAAATATGATTGAATATTGTATAACATGATTAGTTATCATAATATGATTGTTATCTATTAGATGACAGTCAACTTCATCTCCTGAGATCTCCGAGAGCCACGTTTGCAGCGTTCTTTCCTGCCGCTCCCATCACCCCTCCTCCTGGAACATAAACACGTGCCATGGAATCAGAACTCAAGGTGACGATACTTTAACCGTAATTTTCTCAAAATATCCACTTCTTAAATGTTTCAAAGTTGCTGCAAGTTGTTGTCAGCGTGTGTTATGCTATTTTAGGTTCTTTCATGAAAAAAGTCCCAGGAAAAGAACACCAGATAGACCAAGTTGATGCTAATAGACTTTCTTCACTGTCATGTACTTCTAGTGAGGCTAACTAAGTCATATTTTCACAAAAGGGCCTGACCAGGCAGTTTTTGGGAACCAATTCGAAAAGTATGATGAATTAGACAACAAAATCGAAAAATGGACCAAAACTAATTCAACAGCATGCCTTGTGCAGATTTATTCCTCGTGCTATCAAATTCACATTAAAAAGATTTTCTGACAGTGTAATTGAACAAAGATACTAGTAGATAATATGTTAAGATTTACCTGGGTGTGCACCACTGCCACACAGGTACAGCCCCTTGATAGGACATCTGTGGTTACCAAAACTGTGTGACTAAATGATAAATGTGAGACTTACCAGGGTGTGCACCACTGCCACACAAGTACAGGCCCTTGATGGGACATCTGTGGTTACCAAAACTGTGTGATAAATGTAAGACTTGCCAGGGTGTGCACCACTGCCACACAGGTACAGCCCCTTGATTGGACATCTGTGGTTCCCATAACTGTGTGATAAATGTAAGACTTACCAGGGTGTGCACCACTGCCACACAGGTACAGCCCCTTGATGAGACATCTGTGGTTCCCATAACTGTGTGATAAATGTAAGACTTACCAGGGTGTGCACCACTGCCACACAGGTACAGCCCCTTGATTGGACATCTGTGGTTCCCATAACTGTGTGATAAATGTAAGACTTACCAGGGTGTGCACCACTGCCACACAGGTACAGCCCCTTGATGAGACATCTGTGGTTCCCATAACTGTGTGATAAATGTAAGACTTGCCAGGGTGTGCACCACTGCCACACAGGTACAGCCCCTTGATGAGACATCTGTGGTTCCCATAACTGTGTGATAAATGTAAGACTTACCAGGGTGTGCACCACTGCCACACAGGTACAGCCCCTTGATGGGACATCTGTGGTTCCTATAACTGTGTGACTAAATGATAAATGTGAGACTTACCAGGGTGCGCACCACTGCCACACAGGTACAGCCCCTTGATTGGACATCTGTGGTTCCCATAACTGTGTGATAAATGCGAGACTTACCAGGGTGTGCACCACTGCCACACAGGTACAGTCCCTTGATTGGACATCTGTGGTTCCTATAACTGTGTGATAAATGCGAGACTTACCAGGGTGTGCACCACTGCCACACAGGTACAGTCCCTTGATTGGACATCTGTGGTTCCTATAACTGTGTGACTAAATGATAAATGTGAGACTTACCAGGGTGTGCACCACTGCCACACAGGTACAGCCCCTTGATTGGACATCTGTGGTTCCCAAAACTGTGTGATAAATGTGAGACTAACCAGGGTGTGCACCACTGCCGCACAGGTACAGCCCCTTGATCGGACATCTGTGGTTCCCATAACTGTGTGATAAATGTGAGACTAACCAGGGTGTGCACCACTGCCGCACAGGTACAGCCCCTTGATCGGACATCTGTGGTTCCCGTAACTGTGTGATAAATGTGAGGCTTACCAGGGTGTGCACCACTGCCGCACAGGTACAGCCCCTTGATCGGACATCTGTGGTTACCATAACTGTGTGATAAATGTGAGACTTACCAGGGTGTGCACCACTGCCACACAGGTACAGCCCCTTGATTGGACATCTGTGGTTCCCAAAACTGTGTGACTAAATGATAAATGTGAGACTTACCAGGGTGTGCACCACTGCCACACAGGTACAGTCCCTTGATGGGACATCTGTGGTTCCCAAAACTGGGCACGGGACGAGACTGGTATAGCTGGTCCAGAGACATGGCACCGTGGAAGATGTTCTAAAAGTAAAACACATTCAAACAATATTAGCATCTTATATTTGCCCGACAAACAGGCATGTAGGTGGAAGGATAACTTCAACGTGATACTGAAGAAACCCACCAGTCAGTGATAATATCTAAATTTATTGGCATTTTGACAGAATGTATAATCGGCATTCATATCCATTGTTTGATTATACTGCTGCTGCTTATAATAATATAAGTTGTTTTTTTTTTCAAGCAAACACAATCCTGTCTTTAATTTTCAAAAATAAAGTGTTTTTTTTAAGTAAAAGAACCCAACACACTAATATCCAGAGTAGTGGTGACCCAACCTGTGCCTGGCGAAAATGCAAAAGGTAACAAAGCTTTGTCGCTGAGGCTAGAGGCAGTTGCCTGACATCAATTCAGGGTTTCTACTCATACACATACTTTAAATTTACAACATTTGGTACGGCAACGGGCATTAACAAGACAAACAACCAAATGTAACGACTGAAAACAAGACTTTCATTTTCACAGACTGAGGTAATAAAAAGAGCTAACATGAACACTTACCCCACCAGTGAGTCCAAACGTCTTCTCTAAGTCTGGAGGAGTCAGGATGTCCCTCCCTACTACACTGGACTTAAACCCTGGGGCATACTCTTCAATGGTGTCAAAAACTGAAAATTAATAACAACAAACAACAATTAAAATCCTGTTTACCAACAAATTTCTTCTTCAACATTTAACAGGCTAAAATTTATGTTGTTTACAGTAAAATTGAAGATAACAATGTATGCATGCAAGAATCATCAATGATATCATAGGCAGGAAAATTTTCTTTACAAAACTGATGAGTGGAACCTGAGGCATTGATTTTGGCCGTCAGTGTCTGTTTTCATGGTAATCTTAAAACTCAAAAATCTTTAGACTGTCTTTTTTTCATCTGTACCTCTGTCAGCGTACTCGTTCCTGGTCTCATCATCCCACTCCCTCCCGTCCTTCCTATGGTACGGTGTATACTGGGTGAACAGGGTCACCACATGGCAGCCCGGCGGTGCAATGGTTGGGTCCAGGGATGAAGGAATGCACATCTCTATAACTGGCCTAATGTAAAAAAATGACATAATTAAGTCATAGATTTGTGTCTCTGCAGGGATGAAGAGGTCAAAAGAGACATAATTTCTAAGGATAAATAACCTCTGATACAACAGATTCAAACATAAGAGTAATCCATTCCCCTTGTGGCACGGCCTACCATAATTAGTGCAGGCTCTCTAAGGGGCCAGTGCAGCTCTCAGGCACTGGGGTAATCGATCACACCCGGTAGGATTTTCACGCGGTTAGACTTTGCCCAACGGGCGTTAATTGCTGGCCACAAGGCATGAAAATCCTACCGTGTGTGGCTGATTACCCCGGTGGCTGAGAGCTGCACTGGCCCCTTAGAGAGACTGCACTAACTGCGGTAGGTCGAGCCACAAGGAGACAGGATTCCAGGTTAGAAAAAAAGTTGACCATACAAGGTTATAAGCTTAGGTCGAAACCACTTCCAATTGTCTGCTGAATGACTATTTGACACTTGTGGCACTTCTATCAAGTAATAGCCTCGTAACCAATAAGCATTTCTTTAATGTGATCAGTCAACATCATCTGGTTATATGATAATGTCTCTTAAATATGGACGAATACCAGGTCTTGTATGGCCAAAACACTACTTGATAATGTGTATCTGATGTATCAACATGAATGTAACTCACTTCCTTGAGGGTATCCCATGGGCCACAGCGTCGTGATAAGCCTCGTCGATAAGTGCAGAGTCCTCACAGTTCAGGTGTATAGTACACCTATGGTGGGGGAGAGGGGCGTTGTCTGCTGTGTTAGGGACAGCCTTGAAGTTAGGCAGCTGGTCGACTGCAACTGTGAACAGAAACATTTTTATTAGAATATGTTACTTACAAGAATGAGCAGTTGTGATATGTAGAAAATGTTTTGACTATTATTTAGTACATGCACCTTGAAGATTTTGAATACTCCAGTGTCCGTCCCCCCTGTAGTGTCCATATCCCTGTAGCATCTGTACCTCTGTATTCTCCATACCTTACGTAGTGTCCTGGAAAATTTGAACTGTACTTATCCGGCAAACTTTCGACTGAACAGCTCCTGTCTTTGTCAAGGAATGAACAATCCACTGCTTTTGCCCTATGGCTTGTAGTGTCAATACCCCCAGTAGTGTCCATACCCCCATGGACAGTAGTGTCTGTACCCCCAGTAGTGTCTGTACCCCCAGTAGTGTCCATACCCCCAGTAGTGTCTGTACTCCTGTAGTGTCCATACTCCCAGTAGTGTCTGTATCCCCTGTAGCGTCCATACCCCCTGTAGTGTCTGTACCCCTTGTAGTGTAACCCCACAATGTCCATACCCCTGTACTGTCCATATCCCCAAAGTGTCTGTACCCGCAGTAGTCTCCGTGTCACCTGTAGTGTCCATGTAGTTTTTCCCTCTACCTTCAAACTTACACATATCTTAGCTTCAAATGGCTAGTTAACTACATATTGCATAAATCAAGTTTACCAGACTGAATGTATAACCTTACCATTAATTTTAGTGACAGGAGACTTGTAGTCCACATGAGACACCTCTGACAAGAACTCTTCTGGAAGAAGATCCTTATTCAACAACAAAAATCTTCATTTAATGAAACAAGTTTGTATTACATCATTTACAGTATGTTATAGACCAAAGTGTCCTAGATTAGACCAGTACTTGGGAGAGCAATGAAATCTACATGTAGCCTATGTTGAACTTCTTAATTCCTGTGCCAATGGGAACAATATCATCTTAAAGGGACTATCAAAAAAAGTGGTCACTGTGAAAGTCACTAATCAGTACAAGTCTAAAATTCCTGATCAAAAAGTACAGGTACATTGCATTGATATAGATTTGCATAAATTTAAACTGTTTAGGTACAGTCAAACCTGTATCACTATTAGTGGCCACCTTTGCATAGCAGCCACCTGGCCATAGTGGCCACGGCCACACGATTTCCGGTCCCGTCGATACAGAAACACTGCCTATTGCAACCATACTGCAGCCTTATATCACCCTGCATCGAGTTCGAAATGGTAGTTTGCGAGAATTTGGAGTTCCTGCATGACAGGGTCATTTTGGCTGTAGCATTAAAGTGCAAGCCTTTGTCAGTGAATTTACTGATCGAGACAATGTTACTTGGTGAGAAAGATTAGTGGGAACTGAAATCATGTGTAGCTTGCTCATGGTCAATTAATCAACATTTTCTCTATAGTTGCCACCTGTCTATATTGGCCATATTTCTCCAGTCCCTTGAGTGGCCGCAATAGACAGGTTTGACTATACCAGTCCAGAGGCTGTACCAGTACCATACCTGTACATGTTACATTTAGGTACAATCTCTTGGTTTGACTGTTACTTACCTTAGAGATTAGGTCCAGGTACGTGACCTTCGGAGTGGCGTTAGACATGACCATCTGCATGGTTGACTTTATCTCTGTCCCATCCTCCAACACTACCCCACATGCCTCTCCTGAACTGTTCACCTGTATGGAGCTGACAGGCTGGGAAAGGGAAGAAAATATTACAGTCACATGTACTCAACTGTTGTTCACCTGTATGAAGCTAACAGGCTGAGAAAGGGAAGAAAATATTACAGTCACATGTACTCAACTGTTGTCCACCTGTATGGAGCTAACAGGCTGGGAAAGGGAAGAAAATTTTACAGTCACATGTACTCAACTGTTGTTCACCTGTATGGAGCTAACAGGCTGGGAAAGGGAAGAAAATATTACAGTCACATGCGTGTACTCAACTGTTGTTCACCTGTATGGAGCTAACAGGCTGGGAAAGGGAAGAAAATATTACAGTCACATGTACTCAACTGTTGTTCACCTGTATGGAGCTAACAGGCTGGGAAAGGGAAGAAAATTTTACAGTCACATGTACTCAACTGTTGTTCACCTGTATGGAGCTAACAGGCTGGGAAAGGGAAGAAAATATTACAGTCACATGTACTCAACTGTTGTTCACCTGTATGGAGCTAACAGGCTGGGAAAGGGAAGAAAATATTACAGTCACATGCGTGTACTCAACTGTTGTTCACCTGTATGGAGCTAACAGGCTGGGAAAGGGAAGAAAATATTACAGTCACATGTACTCAACTGTTGTTCACCTGTATGGAGCTAACAGGCTGGGAAAGGGAAGAAAATTTTACAGTCACATGTACTCAACTGTTGTTCACCTGTATGGAGCTAACAGGCTGGGAAAGGGAAGAAAATATTACAGTCACATGTACTCAACTGTTGTTCACCTGTATGGAGCTAACAGGCTAGGAAAGGGAAGAAAATATTACAGTCACTTGTACTCGACTGTTGTTCACCTGTATGGAGCTAACAGGCTGGGAAAGGGAAGAAAATATTACAGTCACATGTACTCAACTGTTGTTCACCTGTATGGAGCTAACAGGCTAGGAAAGGGAAGAAAAAAAATTACAGTTACATGCATATGCACCGGAGCCACTGTGACTGTTTATGACTTAAAACATTAAACATACAATGAAAACATGAAGGGAAACAGCATCTGGGATTCCATTTTTCAGCAGTGCTATAGTTCACCTTTATCTGTGAGGTAATCTGTGGGTTATTAGGGATATCGAGAAAGCAGACAGTGGTATTTAACTGCAATATCATAAAAATAATGCGATCTGAAATCTGAGCGTTCATCGACTCAATATCCCAGAAAAGCCCATAGGATAAACATGTATATAGGTTACCCCACAGATATAGGTGAACCTTTAGGGTTCTCAGATGTGTGATTGAAGCAAGGCATCCAGCAGATAACAGTGAAATTTGGCACCGTGGTGATTCTAAGTTTGTGATGAAAAGAGTCACTACCATACAAAAAACACAACTATTGGTTGCAGCAAATCTTAGTGAAGTTTAATAATTCTCCAGAACTTATCGTCATGTAATGCTGAGAGAAATTATGCCCTTCTAAATTAGTTTTTTTGTTTCTACAGCATGACAAGTGTTCTGTTCTTCGCAGTTTTCGTCCATACTACAAGACCACAGGGCTAAGATTAATCTCCAAGCAGATCCTACGGTGCCATAAGATGGTATGAAAGCTGGCCAAGGAGTGTAGCTAGCTAAGGAAGTCAAACGGGCACCTACGGGAAGTTTGATACTACTAGTATACATTACGCACAATGTGGATCTGGTTGGAGATTAGCTAAGATCTCTCTCACCTTCTCTGTCAGGACGGTTGCTCCCTGCTCCTGTGCGGACCTGGAGATGGCCTCCGACACTGCTCCCATCCCCCCCTCAACATACCCCCACGCCCCCTTCACACCCTCCAGCTCTCCCATCACATGGTGCAGGAGTACGTACCTGAAGTCAGGAATAAAATCATAACTCTGCTGATTAAATACTGAGAGTGTATAGAATTTGTCATTGTTATTCAGGGACTTTCGCCAGCTCAAAATTTTTTTCCGTCAGCCAATTCCCCTTGTCGCGAAAACACTATTCCAGGAGTTAGAGAGACTGAACTGAGACCTTGAAAAACGGGTTTTAATGAGATTATCGTATGCGAAAGGGCACCGACACACATTGTCACCAATCATAACAATAGCAAAACAAACAGTGTGTGGCTTTTACGGCCATGGACAGCGTCCCCAAGCCGCCTGTAGCTTCCACCAAGGAGCTTTTATCAGATTTTTGTCCGTCAAGGGTGACGGATTGTTATAAAATTTTTTCCGTCACATGCAGCAAATTTCCGTCAATTGACGGAAAAACGGGCGCTGGCTAGAGCCCTGTTGTTATTCCTATTGAGTGGATTGACTTATCTAACTCTTCTATTGTGTGAGTTTACAATACGATCGATCACGATGATGTCACGATGACACAGTGGTAGGCAAAAAGCAGGTGTTTGGCAAAAGATTGATTTACCAGTTATATATCAATTCTTAATCCAATCTACTGATGTTCTGGTAGGCACCAGCCGTCGAATACCCCGGATGTAAACAACAACAGCGATCGCTCGTATAAACAGGGCTAAAACACATGGGTATAGAGTGGCTGCCAGTCAGCACTTACTCACAGGTGACCTCAGTACAACAGCAATTGCCCCATGTGCAGCCAAAGGACTGAAGGTTTTGAACCAATCATACCAGGAGGGCCCCAGGTACTCTTGTCACTAAGTGTGGTGGGATCTTTAACATGCTCAAGGTGTGGCCCTCCTCAAACGCCTCCATTTAATCCTATCTGAGGGATGGACCTAACCAAAACTAGGTACTTATTTTGACCTGAGTGAAGTGATGAAAGGCACAAGATCAGTGACACATCAACAGATTTGAACCCAGATTCTCTCATGAATCGAACACCCTGCTGATTGCACCATGCGACCCCACAAATAGGGAATAGGGCCCGCTTTAGACTGACAGTAATATGTAGTCGTGCGACCACTGACAGTGTGTCCATGACATCTCTGGTACAAATTTAAGGCCATATCCGGGTGTCCATGTCCATGCATCCATGTTTATTAAACTGTAACAAACACCCTTCAGATTATTTTTGGACTTCCAGATTAATTCCGGACAAACCTTAATCATTTGAAATTTAACTATTAACCGAATGAATTAAGATTTGAAATTATGGTATATTAAAAGGTAATTGATAAGTAGATTGCAATTAGATGTCTCCAGGAACAAAGCCAATTCTGCAGAATTCTGGGAACCTGAGCCAGAATTCTGGCCCAGAGTCAGGATTCTGCAGAATTCTGGGAAGCTAAGCCAGAATTCTGCAGAATTCTGGGAACCTAAAGCCAGAATTCTCCAGAAGCTTTGTTCTTGGAGACATCTTATTGCAATCTATTTATTAATTACCTTTTGAAAGACCATAGTTGCAAATCTTAATTCATTTTGTTAATCTAATTAATCTGGAGGTCCAAAATTAACCTGGAGGGTGTTAACAGTAAGTGCTCAACATGTACATACCCACTGCCAGGAGTGTTAGGAGTCAGCATGGCTCCTATGACTGCATCTGTGGCTAATGTGGCCTTCAGGGGCTCCGACTCAAACCACTTATCCAACATGTGAGGGGGAAAGGAAACAACATGTGGAATATAAACGTTTTTATATAATTGCAAAAATTTCAACAAGTAAAAACTAAATGAATATTAGAACTTATGTTACAATTTTAAACTTTATATCAGTACATAAAACAAAGCGCTTACCAACAAGCTCTTGATCAGTCCTCTGATCCTTATCAAGTTGAATAACCCAAAGCCTAAGTCGCACTTCCAGACCGGAAGTGTACGTGACATCAGCAATGGGTCAAAGGTGATTGGCAGTTGGTATCGGCCCCCGTCTCCGTTAAGGATCAGAGGACTGATTGGAAGCTTGGTGGTAAGTGCTTCATTTTGTGTACATAAAGTTTAAAGTTGTAACATAATGTTAACGACAGTCACAGATGAACTTACATTCGAACATTAGAACTGTTATGTTCTTATGTTCACCATAGTGATAGAAAGTAGACAGCAGAAAAAATACAACATTTTGTCAAATTTTGTCCCCAAGAAATGATGACTCAGAATTTGAAGGTTCTCATTATCAGTGGTGTATACTTATCTTATTGGCAGGTGCAGTCAACAGCTCAATAAATGCATTCAAGTCACTACCCAGGGCCTTGCCTGTGAAAAGAAATGATTGTGATGACCATAAACATGTGTAATGGAAGATTCAAGATATTTCACAAAAGAACTTACAGGTACTGAATTAGCTAGATTACAAGATAAATCTCTGAAATTTACTGTCTGTTTCCAACTCTTAAGAAGCCATCATTTCTTGAATGCTTGTTTGGCTGTTTAATTCAAGGCACAGTGACCCTTCTCTGCAAGTACAGGCTTTTCATTTGTGTTATTTGTGCCATATTCGATTACAGTGTACATCTCTTAAACAGGTCCGCATACTACTGCTTAATCCAATAACCCTACAACATGGTCACCGGTGGATTCAAATTATAATTGCTACAGCTTCAATTAAAAACATCATTTTATATTCAGTTCTACAGGTAATTGACTAGTACTAGTTATATCACACATACCTGCATCCGCTAGTGGTTTTGCCGTCATCAGTGCCCTCATCTTCTCCAGTCTGGTGCCGTGGCTGAGCCTCTGTAGGTCCAGAGGAGCGTTGTCCAGCAGGGGTTCGATGGCCTCCCCTATCCTACCCAGAGTGTGCTCATACTCTGGGAATATCTACAATGTACAGGAGAAACATTACATACACATGTCATCTATATAGAATACAACACGGACTATATTCCGTATCACCCAAGGTATCGCCCGACGGCCGAAGGCCGGAGGGTGATCCGACCCGCGGGAGGGCTGGGACCGAGGGTGATTTTATTTATGTCATACCCACCTGAGAAAACCCATGTTTTGATGCGAAATGCGCCAGAAGTTGAACAAATTTGGTGCCCTCGATCAAAAAGTGTTGCAACAGCAAAAAGTGTTGCAACAGCAATGTTCCAACATCCGAATCAGGTATTCGAAATTGCCAACTGTGCCACACTCAGCCCGTTTGAAATGGTGTGATTTACTCGAAGAAAGCCTGTGTGATACGCCTTTCGAAAATGTGCGATACGGAAGTTATGGCCCGGTCTGGAACACCTCTATCGAACGTTTTCGCGTCACAGGTATGACATAAATACCATTACCATAATTTGGGTTTTATACAGATATCTCTTTATACCATTTCGTACACAGTATATTATCAAAGTCCATTATTCCAGAGCAAGCTGTTACGTGCCCAAACCATCATTACTTCTTGACTTCAAAGGCTAATAATCTGCCACCCATAAAAAAAAAGCCATTGAAAAACAAACTCAAACTTGTCAATGATTATCACTTTCAATTACATGTATTCATGGATCTTTGCATCCATTATCCACATTATTTTTTACCTTAATTTATGCTTCTTAAATTTTTAACCTATGTTGACCTCTGACCTCTTAAACAAATTTTTAAGTTACCACCCTACCATTTTGTTTTAAAAATTTCTGTTTCACAAATTGTGTTACTGTTAATGTTCTACACTTTTTATTCAATTGTCATTTTTGATCAATAATAATGGGTATTACTAAATGACTACAGGTACAATACTGTGAAACATAACAGTGTAATAGTGATGGAGAAACAAACAAGCAAACAAATAAACAAACAAACAAACCTCAGCATCCCTCTGTGAGAATTGTGCTATCTGTCTCTGGTTCTCTTTCAGGTCTTTACCCAGGAGTAGGGACCGGAACTGGCCCGTACCATCTGGCTCCAGCAGGGGGGTGAAGGAGTTGGGGTCCCTTAGGTATACCTTCAGACCGTGTCTCTGTTGACAAATCATCACAAAAATTAGGATTTTACTATAATGATTATTATTTACCAAAGGAGTCCATATGCTGCTTGCTTACATTTTAATTTGTAGTCATATGGATCAAATAAAGTGGATACATGGGCAAGGGCTTTAATCCTACTCCTAGGGTCGGCCCAAGCTTAGAGCGTTATAAGGCCTGGGGTAGAATTTTACATTTTGAATGGTGACGTAAAGTCAGTGGCCACATGTTGGAGGGAGCTCCAGGTGTAAGCCTCAAACATCAAACCTCTGCACGCAAAAGAACCAACACACTTGCCTGGTCTCTTCTTTCCTGTCCACAAATACAGGAGCTACACTTGTATAATATGGCTCGTTACCAGGCTAGGTATGGCCAAGTATGCCCCAGGGGTAATCCCCAAGCAGATCTATCAGTGGCAAGGTAGCATCGAAAGAGCCATGCAACCAGTATCCAACAGGCCAAAAGTGGAGATTACACCAGAGCCGGATGAATACTGTTTGGCCCTTTGGATATAATTGCTTTGCCACTGTTCGATTTATTTGAAGAATACCGGTACCCTCAGGGCTGAAAAACACATGTCATATCAAAGCCACATTTCACCACCACTAGCAACTTGAAGAAAGCATCACGCTCAGTTGTGAATGACTGCTTAACCTTAACTCGGAAACTATAATACGGCTGGATACCAGGCTACATGTAGGTCATACCCAGCCATATTATATGTCCAGAAACTTTTCATGACACATTACATAATGTATCAGAATATGATTCCACCTTGAGTTCTAGTTCACTGATGATCTTTGGCCTCAGAAGACTGAGAACATAGGAAGCTCGGGAGAACTTGTAACCTAGAAAAAGACATAGAAGAAGCAGTTACGGTAAATTCATTTATTTTTTGTAGGGACTTAATTTCATGACAGAAGAGGAAGGTGGTTTTTGCCATGTTTAAAGTTTGCAATTTAGAATACATACTGTAACTCAATATCACCAATTTTTGGTGTCATTAGAGAAATAATAACTCTAGAAAATATTTCAAGATTTACAGTAGTTAAACTGGAACCAGTTTGATTCTTCAAGTAGGCAATTTAAAGAACCAAATTTTGCACCAATGAGCTACTTCGGTAGGGAGAGGGTTAGGCTGGAAATCCTCACCTGGCACCATCTCCTCTGTGACAGCAGCTCCACCAATCACGTGCCTCCTCTCTAAAACCACGGTGTTTATCCCAGCTTTCTGAAGGTATGCTGCCTGTAGGGTGGATTCAGATACAGTCAAACATGTACTAGTGACCACATCTACATAAGGACCACCTGGTTACTCTTCAAGCAGAGGTTAGGCTCCGGCTGTTTTTAAATGCTTTTTTTAGTCGTTTTCATCAGGCATTTATTTTGTCATTTTCCTTGAAGTTTTTTGACGATACAAGATACAATACAAAATAGAAAGCCTGCTAGAAACGACTAAAAAAAGTTTAAAAACCAGCCAGAGCCTAACCTCTGCTTGTAGAGTACACCTGGCCAATGCGGCAACTTTATGGTGGTCCCTTGTGATTTTAGATAATTTCTCTCATTGATTGACACAAGAGTGAATATCAATATTTAATAATAATCGAGCCTATACATATAAGCATCAAGATTATAATAGTTCCATAACCAGTAGCCCAAACATTAACAGTCAATTAGATCATAAGAAACCATACTCGAGAATTATGAAGTTCTGCCCCTCAAATACAAGAATGCAGAAATGTTTTATCTGAATGAACTTACCGCAACAAGGCCATTGTGACCTGCAACAAAGAACAATAAAATTATATCAAATTATCAATATCATAGATAAAAATGATTTCTCCCAACCACAAAAACTGAATCGAGTTGAAATAAAGGCACAAACAAACAAACAATCAAAGCCCCACAAAATTGAAAAGCTTTATTTTAAGTATAATATTAAAGATGGGTAACCCAGATGAACTTTGACCTTTAGGCCAAATAGAAAGCAGACTTTTCTACCATTTGTTTAGCAAGTCAGAGCAAATCTATAATAGTAATAGTTACCAATATTATGGGAGGGAGGTTACAACATCATTGCACCGTACAGACATACATGTGTGAAACCGTGATCTTTCAACCCAGTCTACAGTTATAATGTTGTTGTTGTTGTTGTTGTTTAGAACAGGAGGATAAAGATGGTTTCAGAAACTTTCAGACCTTATGCAGCTTACTCTGTACAGCTCAAAAACACAAGGAATACAAAATTTACACAATGGGCCTTTAAAACTGCAATTGAAGACTTTAGACTAACAAGTAATAAATCATTATGCAAGAAACTTACCTCCTCCGACTATTATGGCGTCATACTCCGTTTTCAGCACGGGTTGTGCTGTAGAAAGACTTCTCCTCGCTAACCTGTACCCCAGCCTCTTGCACAGGGTTCTTGCGGACAACATGGTACAAAAGTTGGCCTCAAACTAGCGCTACGACCTTACACAAGCGCACAGATTGCAAGTTCCACGTTGTTTAACTAGCGCGCCATCTTTGGAAGGGTGCACAGTAAAAATAGGGGTGTCAATATATATCTTATTGATACAAACTGGCTTTCGTAACGCTTTTATTCTCAAAACGGTGTGGTTATCATTTGTACTTAATATCTTTTATGTGTAAATGTCAACATTGTTGCGTTTAATAATACATTTTCTTTTTAATTTTTCTTTATAGAGGCTCTTCACCCCTTATCTTTTCTGTAGCTTACCCAGAGATTGCGTCACCACACTGACCCGAGGGTGACACCAAGATATATGCCACGCCCCCTAATAAACCCTTGCAGTGTACCCAGAGCATTCCAACCTACTGGCCCTCTTTTAGCCCCTGGCAGGTTGTGTAACATACCGTCTCCAAGTATTCCTAGCCTGTTTTGACGTCTTTTGGAGTTTTTTTTTTTTTTTTTTTTCAGTCGGTTCAGCGATTTTGTCACTTATTACATGACAGGTTTTCTTTGGTTCAGTACTGTAAATGCAGAAACTTTCGCGGTGGTTTAATGCTCGCGAACTTAAAACCACCGCGAACATTTTACCATGGCAGTAACAGACACCAGGTCATATAGTCGAACTACAGCGAAATTAATACCACCGCGAAAAGTCCTTTTTCCCGGCCCGCTACCTCGAAATTCAATCACCGCGAACTTTTAAAAATGCATTTACAGTAAGGTTGAACAAATAATAAAATGTGATTAAACACAGTAAAGAATGATGAAGAATAGATTCTTCAATTTCATTCTTTCACATCTTTTTCACTATATAAGCAACTGCCGCTTTTTTGTTATTTGCAATTTACGATATACATTTGTTCATTTTCCAACTACATATTGTCATGATGATGATGATGATTGTCGAAAACTTTAGAATTCATTGTTAGAAACGAATAAAAAATTGATGCGCAACCGGATATCATCCGACTGGCCTGCGGCCTCATAGTGCTAAAAAATCAATGAAGGTACACGTCGACATTATACATGTAGCTGGATTGTTGTGGAACGAGACCATGACACGTGTACAGTTTTACCCGGACATTACGTACACAGTCGAGAGTTCCCAGTACCTCAAAATGTCGGCAACTACCCACTCCAGTGCTGCCCCACTGTATAGACTTGACGAGACGTGGCCTGAGGACCCGTCCCATTTCAAGGCGCAGATATTTTGTACGGACGTTTTGTCCGTTGGTGACATAAGCGAAGTTTACGTTGCTCAGGTATGTGGAGGGGTAATGGGATTCCGTCTTTTAAACGTTAAACGGTGTTTAAAATGCTAGGTTTGTTGCGGCCAGGTATAGCTTAGCATGTAGTACCTAGACAGAATCCTGGGTAGCCAGTCTATAGTAGGTTGGGTGGGAGTGGTTGTTATTTCAGTATAACTCTTCAGCTAGCACTACTAGTATTTTTATCAAGGCCTAAATGGACAGTACCGCTCCATGTCGCATGGTGGCGTTGTGCTAAGGATGTGGTCCCAAATGTGACTGAGTTTATATACCCCCTCCTTATTGCTGTACATGTTCACGACTGTTGAACACGACTGACTGTTGCCCTGCAGATGTAGAGAAGCTGTGAAAAGTTATCAACGAGTTGGTCAAGCTATAAATGTTTCATGGTACGAAGTGTTTAAGTTTGTCGTGGTCACCCAATACGTGCAGCATGTCCAGTTTAGATTTGGTATGTTCGGAGTAGAACGTTTTAACAAATATTTAAATGTTCAATGACAATCATTATAACACACCAGAGAGGCGACGTGAAGTCAAAGATGCTGGTGTTCTCGGAAAACGGCGCCCTCTTGCGGAGTTGGGACACGGAGCAGATCGACATGCCACACGGCACCAGGGTGCGAGTCCCCGCCGGACAGGGTCTCGCTGGGGCGGAGATGGGTCACTGATGTGGGTAACGGTAAGAAAATGAGATATAAGAAAGTGTTAAAAGTAGTCTAAGTGCAAAATCACGGAAAACGGTTTTGGTCTCACTTCAAAGCTAAATGTTATTTTGTTAAGACATTGATAGTATTGCACACATAGCAAACATCAATACTACACCGTAATAGCTTCTTTAGTTTAGTAGTTACGCTTTTCAGACACAACTACACACTACCTGAATGCATTATTACATTGAAATTTTCTTCACAATAATTGTATTCTGTCAGCAAAATTATAGTTACCAACACAACACAATATATACAGACACATGCACACACACGTACACACACGCACACACAATACACAAGCACGCATATATACGCACACACATACATACAACACACACAAAGAAACAGACACACACACACACACAACACACACACACACACACACACACACACACACACACACACACACACACACATAGACATACATACATACACACACCAATTTGATCTTGAAGTTATGTTGTTAAACATTCATCAATGGTGTCTAAATCCCAAACTTCAAGGACCTTTCGGATGCTGTCTCAAGATGTTTGACCGCGAAGGAAACCTCAAGAAGACGCTCGGAACACCCGGAGAAAGGGGGACGAGTCTGGACCCCCTGCAGTTTGACCAGGTCGGGGACGCGGCGTTTAACGAAGCCGGGGAAATGTTTGTGGTGGACGGAGACGGAGGCATGAACAACAGGCTACTCAAACTCTCCACGGGTGAGCCACCTTTTTTCATCGTTACCTTTTGTTTATAAAATGAAATAAAACCTACCATAGCCATTTTCCGTTAAGAGTTTCTAAGGATATATTGGAAGATTCGTCGATGAAGGCTATGATTGATTCATTGATTCATTGATCATATATCTTTTGTTGTATTATTATAGCATATGATTGTGTTAGTTACTTATGTTTGTTATTTATTGATTTCACTGATCATACATCTTTTTGTATTATTATTATAACATATGTGTTAGTTCTTTCTTTGTTAATTATGATGCATCAAGACCATACATCTTGTGTAACCATAGAGGAGGAGGGCACAGCATAAACCATTAAGGTTTTCCCCTCCTCCTGCACCTGTTTTATGTTTTATTCTTCTCTGTATTTATTATCACTTTGTATGTGCAAATAAATAAACAAATAAACAAGCAGTTGCTTTAATAAGGATATGATTTTGGAAACGTTCAGACGTTTCAACTATCATCCACTAGTTTTCGTCAGTGACACTGAAGATATCTTCTTAAAGAATGTTTTTATATCCTGGCTGTAATTTGATATGTAAAAGACATCTTGTTGAAGAACAGGTTTATCCTTACTATGAATTAAAGGTCTTCATTCATTCATTAATATGCAAAAAGTATGGCCCGACCCTCTAACTCCTGTAACTCTTAAACGAATTATCATATGACCACCAAATTTTCATAGAATTATGTAGACATGATATTCAAAGATTCTAAGAAATTTCACGCTATTATGACGTATATAGAAAAACTCACCAAATTTTTATGACTCTAGCGTAAGCCGTTTGGGCGTTTTGTGACCTAAAAGTTGACGAGGGCCTCAATGCCCCCTCCCGTCTGAATAGAGTTAATAAGGCCAATATTTTAATTATTTAGATTAATGATTCGTATTCACTGATTTTATTATTTTCACTCCGCGTACCGAAGGTACGCTTCGAGTGAAAATATTGTTTTCGTACCGTTTCTTCTTTCTTTCTTTCTTTCTTTCTTTCTTTCTCCTGTCACGACCTTTAAAGTGTTTCCTCTCCGTCGTTCTTAGCCCGAATGACCTGAAATTTGGCACAAGTGTACCTTGGGTCAATACCCTCAGACGTTTTTTTTCGTTTTTTTGATAGATACTTTTAAAATGATTTTATGGATGTCTTTAGGTGGTGTTTTGACCGAACTGTATAATTGTGCCTCCCGTGCCCAGGTATTAAACCCAAGGGACCCGAAATTTGGTATGATAGTGCATGAGATATTTACTAAAAGAACCCTGTTATCATTTTTGGCACAAAATCACTTAAAAATGATTTATAAGCCAATTTGGCGGGGTTTTTCGTCTGCGTTTTCGTCTTCACCGCCTCTGAGCGTCTCACCATATATGGTAAATGACGTAATCACCTTCCCTGTGGTATGACCAGGTGGCGGCCGTGCACGTGGTCACCCCTGCTTGCTCTAATTAATATTCATGAACACGCGTCGCAAACGTCATCCGGCGAATGCGGGTGTTGTTGGAATATCTGCTGTTATCAAATTCATGAACGACGAATACTGACACGGTGTGAGGGCATTGTTCTCAGTGCTATTGTCACCAATTCAAATCAAATTTATTGTCACAAACCTCGACGCAAGCACAAGATACGTTGGCACATTTTAGACAGGAGGCCACCCTCAGTCAAGTGTAGCCTCTACCAGGCTCCACGGATCGGTGGTCTAATTGTAGAAAGTGGACAAATAGAGTCAATAGTATGCTAGGAGAGTCGGCCGGCCAGAGGATTCATTTCAAGTGCAGGATTCACCACAGAACAAGTCATCAACAACAGAGAGAAAAAATATCGCAATCCCAGTGCGAAAACCACAACGCCTAACGTTAAAGCTCAGAGCTGTTTGGCATGGTCGATTTGGCGGTGCTTGAGCCCCGCTGTTACACTGTCCACAATTAAAAGCCGCTCCGCGTCAAAAAAATAGAAGAAATTGGTCAGGAAATGACAGAAAACACGCCAGATAAGTTAACGTCACATGGCCGAGGACTGTAGTTTGCGACTTGCAATTTGCCAGGCCGGCCAACACTTATAGGCCAATTAACTCCAACCAAGAAGGTTATATACTAGGCTTTTATTCCTTGAACTTGGCAAAAGTCCTCTATTCAACCAGGCGGAAGTCTGGTAGTGGCTAATCAACCGCCGCGCGGGTCGCCTTGCTGCCACATGTACACATGATCACATAAAAAAAATAATGACATATGTATTAGCGTTGAATTATCATTTTTGAGAAGGTTCCGTTTATCACGGAACTGCTGTTGTTTCAGAAATCTCACTGACTTTTGCTTGCAAACACGTAAATTCCTAACTTGCAACTACAGTATTCTCAGCGGCGCTCAACGCGTTCCTACGTCTCACCATTTGTGGTAAACAAAGCCGACAAAAGGGTCCTTGAACACGCAGCTGGCAGGTGCGGCGGGTTCACGGTCTGCTAATTGAATTGTCTCGGTAGCCAATCAGCGAAGACTTCGTACTACTTGGTGGATCACGTGCGCAGTGCCGCGCATAATAAGGTTCTCGAGATTTGTTAGTTTATGTGGAAAATAAATGGAACTTTAAGGTTATAACAGACGTAAAATTACTGCAATTGCTGAGTCCTTTTAGACAAAAAGCATACAAAACATTTAGATATATGAAACATACTTCGTGCAAACATACAGTGGCTAATAATCTTTGTTCATCAATATAATGTATTACCTGATTAACTCTAGGTATAAAAACGGAATGTGATCCTTTTTGTCTGAATACAATGTGCATAACTTTATATGTATTTGTACTGATAATGTCATTGCAGTTCAGCCATGATATCCAATCGGATTTTTAAAAAAATGCACTTTGCTAAAAACGGCTAATAAGCATATCTTGGTAAAGAGTTAAAAGTGTAGTGAAGTATGTTTGGAGAGGTCTGCTTGTATGAAGATTAGTTATGCTTGTGACAACCTTGAATAAGTGCAGTAATTGCCCTTGCCTTGTGTAAATAAGCAGGAAAACTTTAATCATAACCACGCTATTGTCTGCTGTGGGTACGTAATACCAACGTTTAGGGTCGCATAACGTGTTAACGCATCTGTAGAAAAAATACAACACAATTTCCGTTTGTGAAATAAAACCTTTTTTCTTGAAGTAAAACGGTGCCTTCTTTGTTAATGTGTGAAACACTAGCATGTTGTGTGCGTGTTGTTATCAAGAAATAAAAATTGGATTACCGTATACATAATAAAAATAGTATAGTAGCAACGTAGTTCCAGGTCATTCTCACATGGGATTTATTTTTTTCAAATTCAATTTTGGAACAGTCCATGTTTGCATAAAGGGGGAGAGCGGAGTGAAAATAGCTGAATTTGCTCCTAAGCAAATGCCGGCCTTTCTAGTGTTATATGTGCATTTTTTTACCTCCATATGGGCTTCTAAATCAAATTGCCCATTCCCTACATGGTTAAGGCATGCAAAACAATCACTTAAAAACACATTTACCTACATTTCAAACCTCAAGTCTTTACCCCCACTGCAAAGCTGGATTTTTTAGGTTTGGTTTGGTTAAAAAAAAGCCAGAATTCAACTCCGGCATTTTAACGAGCTACGGCCAAATGATTGTCATGATGTCAGGATTTTACCCCCTCTCCTAATGGATCAGTCCATGTCTCCCCATTAAATACGAAGGTCAATCACAGGTCAAAGCATGCTAAAGGTCACGATTTTTGGCAAGATTTTAAAGACATACATGATTTAGTCCCTCTTGCAGAAACCTCGACCTTTGTGATCCAAATTTGCCCAGGGAAAAAATTATTTAAAAGATTAATCAATGAACAGACTAAGGGTAGGCACCGGGCACTTTCTGCGCAACTCCGAAAAATAACCATATAGTTTTGATCTCTGCATTTGAATGAATTAATAGAAAAATCCTGCTTTTATAATTCAAAACTATCACTTGCGGCGTGGGACCTTTCTTCTATGCTAATTTACAATGCAATATTCTTCATGAGTGACCATTCATTATTCGGAAATACCTGAATTTATCAAAAAGGAATATTCTAGTAAAGTAAATGAAACACACACAAGTGTTCTTCATCGCGCAGTTTGCACATTTTATTTCAGCAACATAGCCCAAATTCACAGAAACGTTAAGCACAACTACATGTTGCTTTGATGATTTTACTATCCGTATCTCTGCTTACACGTTGTTTCTAGCGATGGAATGTAGCGTTTTGTATCTTATGTTTCAATGTTTTTGGTTAATGGTGCGAATTGTTGAGTTGGATGGGAAGTCTGGTACTCCTCTTCCTCCTCCTTGCCCTCAAGACCACTCCCTGTAAACACATCGGATTGTTAAGGTGGTATCTCACTGCACTTAGGCCACCGATGCGGCACTGCGGGGTTCGTAGATGACTCAAAGAATTTCAGAGAAAACATTTCAAATTTTCTTCTGTATTGTGTATTTTGTTGTCTTCTAAGTCATACTTTTACGTATTACGCAATATCTATGTTATTAAAGATCGTGAAAATAACAAGACAGTGCCGCAGTGAACGAACCCCGCAGTGCCGCACCGATGCCCAAGTGCAGTGAGGTACCACATTTTGTCAGACATTTGAAAACAATCAATTAAAACATTCAAAAATTCAGCAAAATGAACTCATGGTCTGTTACGTTGCAGTGAATATGTCAACCATTATTCCCATTTGATTTTTTTTGGATAAATTAATAGTTGGTTTCCGGACCCAAGATGTTATGTGAGTGCACCTATATCTGTGGGGTAACCTATATCCGTTGTTATTTTTCAAAGCAAGGTATGATGAGGACTGTCAAGTCAACGGAGGTGCTTTTAAACTGCAATATTTTGAAAATGCTGCAATTTGACACCACCATGCTTCAACCCGATATCCCTAAATAGAATGTTAAAAAACGGATATAGGTTACCCTGTGGATAAAGGTGAACTAGCGTCGTCATAATGATAAAATAAACCATGTGCACCTACCGTAGCGTAGCATATGAATCACTGGCTTATACTCAGTATCAAATGCGGGGTCCTGATTGGTCAATCAGTTCTGGTTATATGCTGATTAGTCTTACAAAACAGAGAAGTGGATCTTACCCGAAATACTAGGGCCGCTGTTCATGATGCAGGTATTCCATTTTCCACATCCACCTGTTCATGGCACGCTGCACCTTGGCCAGGTCACTGCCGGGCACCACGGTGGGTGGCCGGTAGTTGATGCCGACCTTGAAACCAGTGGGGCAGAAGTCGACGAACAGGTTGGCACGCTCTGTCTTGATGGTGGTGGTGAAGGCGATGTTGAAGTCCGTTGGCGCAACATCTCCACGGTACAGCCTGTAGCAGCCCATGGACTTGCCGAGACGAGGATCGTACTTTACCATCCAGTTGGCTGGCTCGAAGTGGGCGTTGGTGATCTCAGCAACGGACAGCTGCTCGTGTTAGGCCTTCTCTGCAGAAGCGTAGGTGGCCAGGGGGAAGTGGATACGTGGGTAGGGCACCAAGTTGGTCTGGAACTCAGTGATATCCACGTTAAGGGCGCCGTCGAAGCGGAGGGAGGCGGTGAGGGAAGAGATTACCTGGGCGACCAGACGGTTGAGGTTGGTGTAGGTTGGGCGCTCGATGTCCAGGTTACGACGGGGGAAATCGTAGACAGCCTCGTTGTCGAGAATGACGGCAACGTCGGTGTGCTCCAGGAGGCTGTGGGTGGACAGGACGGACTTGTAGGGCTCAACCACAGCAGTGGACACCTATGCAACACAAAGTCAAACGTTTAGATACGTTTAGACAATACGCCCTTACAGTTCTTATTGCGTACTTGTAGACTTGTGTATTGTGCCAAAGTGTAGGGCCGGTAACAAATAATAACCTGTAAGAAGTTCTACGTTTAGGTCTTTGGACTGTAGCTATAGGCAGCGACACCTATACTGCAGTGCGATGTGAACTAGTCGGAAGTTGATAAAGGTGACAGACAGCCACTGAAGTGTTGGACTTTTTGTTGGGCGTGGTTGAATGAAAGCCACTTGTTTGTGTACAAAGATTCTATTGTACAGTATACAATGAGTTTTGTTTCACAGCCACAGGTTTAACGTTCATTTCTCATTGCTGAGGCTGTAAGAAACATAAGTTATGTATGCACGTGTGTGCCTACCTTTGTGGCGGCATCGATGTCCGGTTTGATATTCTTGATGAGCCTGGTGAGCGTCTCTGGGCGATCATTGTCCCTATCGATGTTGGCAGTATCTCTGTCTTCAACGGGGCGTCCTGAAGAAAAAAAAGACAGGTATAAATATTGCTCGGTTTAATGCACACTGCTCGACAGTTTTTTTACACACAAAAAAGACGGGACCCATGAAGTCCTGGGTACTGCTGGAGGGCCTTTAACTTCCCAAATCACTGATTCTGTAAAAGTGTTGTTTATTTTGCTCAAAGCTGCCCATGACATGTTAAAGTTACCCCCAAGCTACCCGATCTCTGAATTTAGAACAACAAACCGAACAAGTGTTGATTTTACGTCAGAAACGAAGAAAAAAACGCCATATCATTTGAAGTACTGTTGTACTTGTATAAAGTTACCCACCAGGATAGCTAAAAATATAAAAACGACACACGTAAACATGTTTTCAAAACCTACTGTTCTCACGAAAAACAAAATCAGCAAATAAGAACTCACCTTCAGCTGCGATGACGACTGCAAGGAGCACGGCAAGGATCGCGATGTGTCCGAATGGCGTCATGGTGATTCAGTCTTCACTTGTGTTGGTCAAAAACCTGACATAAACGTAATTACAATTAGTATTCGTCAAACCAAAATGTCCACACTAGAGGCACCGATTGTTTAGGATATTTTTTTTTTAATTTTTGAGCGTCTTTTACATTTTAAGCGTTGTTGAGTCAATCCTGGTTTACTTACTAATAGTTAGGAGTTTTATGTACCTATCGTGACTCAAACTTTGCCAAACTCCATTTTATTCATAGATTGAAGAACAAGACATGAAAACATCACGCTGTCCTCAATCCCTGTGGGAATTTTTTGGGTAGATTCATAGTGCAATAGGTATATATCGTATCTTACGAAACTACCAGGCGAAATATACACCATAACCCTGACCTCCAAACAGAAGTCAGGACCACGTTAGCTTAGATGCCTGACTGTTGTAAGGGTCTTCACAAGGAAAGCATACCATAGCCCGCTGCCTTGCAATAGCTTAGCACCCTGAACTGGGTCTTAGGGGGCTGAGTCTATGATTTCTTCGGGGCATGTCGCCCATTGAGCCGAGCGAGCAGCTGGCCTGTGTAGACCTCTAGAAACAGAGAATCCATGAAACAATCATGTTCGGCCAAACCCGTCTACAAAACAGTCTGGACCTTCCTCAGTGATAAATTCTACCCAGCCTATTTTGATCCTGTCCACAGTGGTCTTCTTCTAATTCTTCCCATACACGAGTTTCTGCCCCACTTACGCAAACACTTTCCCTAGTTAAAAAGGACCCGGCCGTCTTCTCTGTTCTTTACCCAGAAATTGCCAATTCTATCCACAGGACGACTATCCAAACCGCTCTACATAAGAAGCGTTCTCCCTGCCACACCCCCTGCCTGACCAATACCCCGTCTAAACAGTTAATTTTTAAACAGCCGTCTATTTTCCGAAGTTCAAGTCCATTTCTCCTCTTTACAAATTGATGAGCTGCACATTCAAACTGTAGAAACTTTTCCAAAGTAGAAACGAAATAAAGATTCTCAAATTTAAAGAAGTATAAAGTTCCCGATTGTACCTACCTCAAAAGAAGCTTCTCGAAGTCTGTTCTAGTCTCGTCTTCTCCTCTGTCCAGAACGGTATGACTCGATTGGAAAGATCCACCCAGTAACTTGATGTGGTACAGACCAATGTGAGCTGTAAAGAGGGGGGTTAGTTTTCTTTTTTTTTTTGTCAATCCATTTTTCAGACAAATTGGATTGAATTCAAATGTGACTAAAATAAATGTTCCTATTGGCAGTTTTATTTTCTCTAAGGTGTACTTGTTTGGGATCCAGTTCCAAAAAGGTCTTTGCATCTTCACAGAGGAGGCTACCCCTTAAAGAAAAGTGGTTGGCACCATGACTATGCACATTTTGTATAACGTGTGCTCTCTGTGATTTTTAGCTAGAAATACAACATTATGAAAGCATACCCTGTCCTCAATACCCGTGGGAATGTCCATTTTTGGTTCCTGTCTCTGGGCAGATTTACATGCAACAGTAAGTTACGAAACTCAACTGCTCATCTAAAATAAATTATGTAACGTTAGCTCTAGATTATTTTTGATCTATAATGCAATGATCATCTTACGAAATGAACTAAGTGTTAAAACAAATACAGATGTATAGATGTAGAAGAAACAGCTATTAATTAGTTTGGGTTTTTAGAAGTAATTGTGGATCCAAGACCAAATGGGCCACGGTAAAGTTTTCAGGGTTCGAGACAGAAGCTCTTACAACCCATGGGAAAAGGCTGGACCTGTATGCTACATGTAAGACTATAAAAACGAGAAAAATTCTTCATATTTAACACCGTGTAATATTTACTATTACCAAACAAATTATGAGTATTATATTTATAATATTCTGAAAGTAAAACGTTTAAGCGATGGAATGATATCATAGATATCCGAGGGCCATTTTGTTTTTCATAAGCAGTTTATGTAGTCTATGTTTCTCGGCCAGCTTGAGCACTTCTGAAGTACTTTGTTGACAACAATGGGTGATTGCATATGCACCGTCTGGGTAAAGATATCCCCATATTTCACACACAATACCAACAGTCTGACGTAAGTGTTGTTCCGAATGTTCTAGAAGGCTCCTGTAGCCTCGAAATCAAGTTTCTGATGGACCACTGACCTGGCTGGTGAAGTAGTACTTCACATGTCGAATCAATGCAGTATAACTGATAGGGAGTCAGTACTTAGCGAGGCTATAAACAACATTTACAAAGTACTGCTCGTACGTGCAGATACCCTGCTAGGCTAGCAAACTATTGTCATATTTAGTAAGACGGTTATGTTTTCCGTGCTGTCAGGGGTTGTGTTTACCAGTGCACATTTTACGATTCACATTTTCAAAAGCATTCTCTATCTGGGACTTATAACTGGAAGGACATGAAGAAGAAGACATCATCTGTCCCTAATTCCCGTGAGAATGTTCATTTTCGGTGCCTGTCTCTGGGCAGATTTCTGATGCAATAGTTATCTTACGAAACGTAACCCCATGTCTAAATTTTAAGAAATATACCAAGACCCTAACCTATGACTTTAGAGCGGATAATGAATTGTTACCGGATTCATCCTTCAGGAAAGCTGTGGAATGTTCTAAACTCCCTTACAGTCTTGGGAACGGGGCTGTTATTTTGTGTGTGTTTTTTTTGGGGGGGGGGGGGGGGGGGGGGCAGCGTTTGTCCGCGATTTTCAACATTGGATATGTTCTCTTGTGCCGGGAAAGGGAGCTTGCCGAGGAAATTGGAGTTTGCCGTGATAGCAAGTTTCCTCCCCGTCCGGGACGGGGCAAAATCGCTATAACGGCAAACCCCCTTTCCCGGGACAAGAGAACCCAGCCAACGTTGCAAAAATCGCGAACCACCCCCCTCCCCCCCCCCCCGAATAAAAAACAGTCCCGTTCCAAGATTGCAACGGAGTCTAAGAATTTTTTCTTCACCCTTTTTAAAGTGTTAAAAGTTGTAAAATGACACATCGGTGACGTGACAGGATCAATCAATAGTAAACATGACAGACGCGTGTCGGACCCTGCTCGGTATCTGCGCATCTTTGTTGTTTTCAGATGTAGATTTTATTCATATGTAGCCTGATATTGAGCTGTAATTACAATTTTATGAAAATATCAAAATGATTTTTTTCATACAAGATATTGATGTCAAATCTTTAATTCTCAGCACTATTTGACTTTTTGAACCGAACCATTGATTTCTTAATTGTATGCAAGTACTAGTCCTGAAATGTCGTTTGTGTGCGGTGGTGTACTTATGTGCGTTTCTTCGAATACCAATGTACATAAGTAAAGCATAGGTCACGCTAAATGGTTCGAAAGCACTACTTTAATGTCTTATGCTGAGGACATGAAAATATGACAACTTTTTAACATTTCCACACCACATTTGATTGCCACCTAATTTCATTCCATAATATAATAAGATGATGCCATTGTTACAGAAATTACATGTATTCATCATAATAAGAAGTAAAAACGGTTTTTAGCTACGGAATATCATCATAAATCTCCCAGAACCAATTTTCCATCTGCAGTTTATGTAATCTTCAGCTTGAGCACTTTTGGGGGACTTTGTGGACACCTGTGGATGATTAAATTTGCACCGTCAGAGTAAAGATAGTCCCATATTTCACACAGAACATCAACAGGCTGGCGCAAGTGTTGTTCCGAATGTTCTAGCAGGCTATGGTAGCCTCGAAATCAAGTCTCTGAAGGACCACTGACGCGGCTGGTGAAGTAGTACTTCAGATGACGAATCAAAAACGTAATGGCCGATATGGTGTCAGTACTTACTGAGGCTATAAACACCATTTGTAACGTAATACTCGCATGTGCAGATACAGTGTTGGGCTTGCAAACTGTTGTTAACTTTGAATAAGAAGTTTGTCGGTGATTGTGCTAACTTAATACCAATGCATCTTTCACAACTCACATTAGAACGTGTGCTCCAGGAATTCATAACATACCGAATAAGAAAACTTTATCAATTCCTAAAGCCTGTGGGAATGTTAATTTTTTCGGTGCCTGTCTCTGGGCAGATTTATATGATGCAATCACAGTCAGCTTACGAAACGTAACCCCATGTCCAAAAATTAAGAAATATACCAAGAGCCTGACCTAAGACTTTACAGTGGCCAATAATTATTCATGTCTGTGTAGATTTCGAAATGACTGATATTCAGGCAATGAAAATGCTTCGTATTGTAAGAAAGAGATTTTTTGGAGCGAGAGAGTGATGTCAATTTTCTTAATTTTCTTACGTTATTTGACTTTTTCGAAGGCTTGGAGAGTAGAAATGTCGTCTAATGTGTGCAATCCGGCCTTCATTGTGAAAGATGGTAACACAAGCTCTTGCTGAATTTTTTTACATATATCAATTGATATAAGTAGGGCATAGGTCACCCTTAGAGTTTTCAAAGTTCGAATGAGCTGATTTGATCCAAGAAAAAAAGCTTGAATTTATACTGATAACATGAGAAGGGTACAGCTTGTTTTCATTTTTCATGTAAGATACAACGATGTTTCATAACCTACGTGTATCTACTATTATTAATAGTAAGAATTAAAGCGTTGTTAGCGATGGAATAACATGCTAGATATCAGAAAGCAATTTTGTTTTTCATATTCAGTTTATCGGCCAGTTTGAGCACTTTTGGAGTACTTTGTGGACACCTGTGGATGATGTAACATTTGCACCGTCATGGTAAAGATAGCCCCATATTTCACACACAATATCAACAGACTGACGTCAGTGTTGTTCCGAATGTTCCAGAAGTCTCCTGTAGCCTCAAAATCAAGTCTCTGAAGGACCACTGACCTGGTTAGTGAAGTAGTTCTTCAGATGGTGAATCAATCTAGGGGTGGATGATAGGGTGTCAGTACTTAGTGAGGCTATAAACACCATTTGTAACGTACTAGTAATACTCGCATTTGCAGATCAGATACAGCGTTGGGCTTGCAAGCTGCATGGGGTTCATGTTACCTTTGCCGGCGCACTTACGCAACTCACATTTTCAAAAACGTGCCCAGAGATAATCGCACACCGTTGTTGCATAAATTATGTGTATCTACTATAATAGTAAAAAGTGAAAAAGTTTTAGCGATAAAATAACACGATAAGTATGCGAGAACCATTTTGTTTTTCATATGAAGTGTTTGATCCTTGGCCAGCTTGAAGACCATTTTGGTCACTTATATTATAGGGCATTACATTTGCACCGTTAGGGTAAAGATAGTACCATATTTCACACAATATACCAACAGTCTGACGTCAGTGTTGCTCCGAATGTTCCAGAAGGCCACATAGCCTCGAAATCAAGTCTCTGAAGGACCATGTACCTAGCTGGTGAATACGTACGTAAAAAAAATGGCGAATCAATGCAGGGATGGCTGATAGTGTGTGGGTACTTTGTGAGGCTATAAACGCCATTTTTATCGTACAACTCGTACGTGCAGATACCGTACGCGTGCTGGGCTTAAAAACTGTTCTCGTGATGTTTTTTAGGGGTTGTGTTACCTTTGCCAATGCATGCTTCACAACTCACATTTTCATAAACGTGCGCTATCTGGGACTTCTATCTGGAAGGATACACATCGTCTGTCCCTAATGCCCGTGGGAACGCCCTTTTTTGGTGCCTGTATCTGGGCAGAGTTATATGATGTAATGATGATCTTACGAAACGTAAAAAAGTAACAAAAGAGTCTGAATTATGACGTCATGACGGAAATTCAATTGTTCCAAGATTGGGCCTGCAAGAAAACAGTACAATGCTTGTTCTACTCTCCAAGCAGAGGTTGTGGGAAAAATCGTGACCTTTTCCTTTCATCCGAGTTTGGCCGATCGGAAAAAAACAGATATGAGGGAAATGTCACGATCGTGATTTTTTCCCAACAACCCCTGGTTGGAGAGAAGAAATGTCGTCCGATTTGTGTAATCTGGCCTTCATTGCGAAAGATGGTAACAACAACTCTTGCTGATTTTTTCATATAATAATTGATTTAATTAGGGCATAGGTCACGCTAAGAGTTTTTAAAGTTTGAATGAGCTGATTTAATCCAAGAAAAAAGCTGGAATCTATGCTGAGAACATGAAAAGGGCACAGCTTGTTTACATTTCCACACCACCTTGTCATGTAACATACTGTAAGTGCATTTAAGTTTGCGGTGATTCAATTTCGCGGTAGCGGGAAAATGGACTCTTTGCGGTGGTTTTAATTTCGCAGTAGCACCATGCATTGCAGTCTGTTACTGCTATGGAAAAATGTTCGCGGTGGTTTTAAATTCGAAGTGAAGGGACCACCGCGAAAACCGCGAACATTAAACCACTGCGAAAGTTTCTGCATTTACAGTACTCCGCTGTTGCATAACCTACGAGTATCTACTACTGTAAATGTATTTAAGTTCGCGGGGATTTAATTTCGCGGTAGCTGGAAAATGGACTTTTCGCGGTGGTTTTAATTTCGTGGCTAGCACCATGCATTGCAGTCTCTTACTGCCATGGAAAAATGTTCGCGGTGGTTTTAAAATTCGCAGTGAAGGGACCACCGCGAAAACCGCGAACATTAAACCACCGCGAAAGTTTCTGCATTTACAGTCTTCACCGCTGTTGCATACCTACCTGTATCTACTAGTATCAATAGTTAGACGTAAAGCGTTTTTAGCGATGGAATAACATGCTAGATATCAGAGAGCCATTTTGCTTTTCATATTCAATTTCTGTAGTCTTTGATCTTGGGCAGGTTGAGCACTTCTGAAGTCACTTTGTTGACAACAATGAGTGATAACATTTACACCTTTAGGGTAAAAATAGCCCCTTATTTCACACACTATATCAACAGCCTGACGTTAGTGTTGTTCCGAATGTTCTAGAAGGCTATTGTAGCCTCGAAATTAAGTCTCTGATAGACCACTGACCTGGCTATTGACGTAGTAGCTAACGGTGCACACCCCAGTTCTTCCGCGACCAGGGTCCGTGGTAGTACGCGGCAAAAGTGACGAAAGGCCTACGTTTGAGATAATGTTTCTCAGTATTGCGAAATAACATTAAACGCTAACATGGCTGAAAAGCATAGGAAATGGTGTGTTTTGGGCGCAACTTGTGGTTTGGCCTGAGCCTCATTTCCTGGTATCCTTACGCTTTGAATGTAAAGGAATATTCTCTAATCACATATACAGTTATCATGCTTCAGGATAATTCCCTAGTAGAGATGTTCTCTGGAGTCTAGACTTCAGGATGTGCAGCCTCCAATCGAAATAAACTGGGCTATGCCCCCTTTACCACAACGACACCTAGCGGGGAATATATGTAGAACAACTAGTTACTGGAATGTAGGCAGGTTCTTCTCTTTTGGTTGAAATTGTGTAAAAAAAAACGCGAATATCAGAAAAAAATCCTCCTACAACAGATTCACATATTAGACATGTATCGTTTTATTGCTTATTTTGTATATACGTAGTCTCTACCAGACTCCCGCCTGGCCGAATAGTAATAGGGGACAAATTAGCAATAAAAGTCTAGAGGGCCTAGGGAGTTTTAATTTACTCTCCAAGCAGAGGTTAGGCTCCGACTGTTTTTATACACGTTTTTTAGTCGTTTTTATCGAGCGTACTTAAAAAAATGACAAAAAAGAAAGCCCGATAAAAACCGCTAAAAAACGTTTAACCCTATTCAGACCGGGCTTTTTTGGTCATCCCTGGACCGGGGGGGGGCTTTTGAGGCCCTCCACTTTGAAGTCCTATAACTCTAAAACGACGTGCCGTAGGGCCACCAAATTTTAAGGACATAATATCGACATAATTTCTGACAAGTATTTGACGTTTGACGTTACGTTGACGTAAGATGACGTAAGTATGACGTCATCAATTTGATTATATTGGCCGGACCCATGAAAAAAGGCTATTCTCAGAAAACTTCAAGTTATTCTACAAAAATGTAACAACAGGTGCAGATAACAGAATAATAATGTTAATTACGACTTGCGTTGCCAATAGCAACATCAATGATGTCAATATGACGTCATAAAATGACGTCATGCACATCTAAGATACCAGTTGGGCTCCGCCATATTATATCCACCACCTTGAATTTTTAAAAATACTTTTTTTGCAACAAATAATCACAAAGGGCAATGGAAATAGACTCAATTCATTCATTTAGATGTTTTTTGATGAAAAAATACCAGGTAGTTACAAATTTTAAGGGATAATTAGCTTGTTATTATTGATCTGGCCATACGGTCCGCCATCTTGGATTTTGGGCTGATGACGTCATCAAATTAGCATAATTTATGCATATATAATTATGAAAGATATGCTAAATAATATAAGATTTTATTTATGTAACAAAATAGCAGTAATATAGCAAATAAATGTGAAAAATACATTGTTAGAACCAAAAATAGTGATTTTTGGCAAAACAGCCTGTCAACAAACGGTTGCCATGGCAACAAGAAAATATGGAAAATTTGTCAAACTTCCTGAAATTGTTGCCAACAATATTTTAGGAAAACTCACTAAATTTGGTGGCTTTAGCGTAAGGCGTTCTGGCGTTATAGGACATCGAAGTTGGCGCGGGCCTCAAAAGCCCCCCCCCCCCGGTCTGAATAGGGTTAAAAAACCGGAGCATAACCTCTGCTTGGAGTGTACTTTTAATTGGCCTAGGAGTGAACTGACCGGTCGGCGCTTATAGCTGGATAGACTGCAAAAGACTGAATGGGATCCCATGGCAACGTATTTGGCCAAATTCTTTTGTCACCCAGCTGACACGTCTGCTTGAAGACTACTTAATTTGATGGACTGCAGCTAAATGTTATTCTTCTTTTAGACCACAAGTTACTGTGGAGTGTAGGCGGGAAGGGTTCTGCACCTGGACAGTTCAGCGTGCCACACTGTGTGGAGGTGGACAGGTACGGACAGGTGTGGGTCGCAGACAGGAAAAACAAACGCATCCAGGTGTTTCACGGGGACAGTGGAGCCTACATCGGCGAGTGGGCGCTGGACGAGGATGTCTATACTGCTAGGTAAACTTAAACATAGAAATACTCAAGCCTACATTTAGGTAAGTGTTACCTCATGACGAGAAGATTATTTCGCCGTCAAACAGAGATTTGAATCGTACTAACTGTACGCGTGTTGCCCTGTATTACATTCTCTTACTATGACCCTCCCCCTGAAAAAATAAGTCCACCTATAGCTCACAATTTTGGGCTGGCAGCAACCAACTTGTTTGTTTTCAAAGCCAGTAAACAGCTATTCCCTGAAAGATGCCTATTGCGACTACGGGCACATGTGTTCCTTGTACATGTCATAAAATTCCTGAACAGATCTTCCTTGAATGCTACCGTGGCCTCGCTTTGGCGTAATGGTATGATGTTTGGACAAGAACGCAGAGGACCTGGTTCCGGGTCCACTGGCACGCCCCGACGTTGTGTCCTAGGGAGATGCACTTGACACGAATTTCCTCACTTCATTCAGTTGTACATGAGTTACTTGAGAGCGTTGTGAAATATGCACGGACAAGGCCATTAAGGGGTACTTGGAGACTATGGAAATCATTTCATCTATGGAGAAATCTCAGTCTTGTAACGAATATTCCACAGGTTTAGCGCTGACAAGTCCCACATACTGGCCCTCCAGATGAAGATTCGCCGGATCCTCGTTATCGCCGCTCCCAAAGAACCCGGTAACCTTGGCGACTGCGAGGTGATTGACAGTATGCAAATGAGGGAGGGAACACAACCGCACCTGTTGTCTGTCAGCCAATCAACCGGTGCCATTTACGTGGGAGATATCGGTGCCAATACGTGTTATAAATTGCTGCCGTTGTAATTAGTACTTTTGCAACAACTTTGTCTTGTAAATAGTTGTAGATGGCGGAGGGAGTAAAATGTCGCAAAAAACAATAAAAACTAGAATGGCAACATTTTCGCGAAAATGTAGAAAGTCTTCCCCTTCGCCTTTTGCCAAGCTATTAACATATATATATATATATATATATATATATATATATATATATATATATATGTATATATATATATATACGTAGTCGAAAATGTAACTATAAGATGTAAGTATGAACGCATTTTACGAAGCGTTTCTTCAGACCCGTGTGCACCGGAAGCTATGTACCCTACATTTTCGTCTATCCTCGCGTAAATTTTACTCAAAACTACACAAAACTATACATGAAACTGTTCCTTAGAAGTTGATGTTTCAATATATTTGAATCTTAGATCGCTGTTTTTACAAATGGTACGATTTTTTACGATCGAAAATGTCCGCCATTTGTGGACGCACGTCACGCCCCCCTCCCTCCCGATGCGAGTGCTACGCACCCTCTAAATTCTCGTCAAACCTCGCGCTGATTTTAGTCAAAAGTAGACAAACAATACATGAAAATGTTCCTCAGAACGTATATTTTAATGTATCAGAATCCAAAAATGCTAACTTTACGAATTGTAAGAAACTTTTAAAGGTATTAGAGGTTGTACCCTAAGGCTTATCATTTGGCTTTGTGACATCAAAATCAAGTTGCTCCATAAGTAATGAGCGTTTTTGTTCCTTCCAACTACCAATTGCTTCCCTGATTACAACAGAAAACGCCCCTAGGAGCACACATGTTAGACCCAAACCATCTAAAACTGTCGGAGCGAACCCCAGCATTGCCCACTGCAGGCCATAGGCCGAAAACGCGCTGAGCTGAATCAGTGCAGTAACTGCATTAACCTCTACTGACTTTAGACCAAGGTAGAAGAACATCATGCCCACACCATGACTACAACAGCTTAGCACTAAGACTGTTGCAGTCACTGGTTCAAGGTGCCATGTGGTACTGGTAACAAACGCCCCTATCCCGGCAGACAGTGAACTAACGGCGTACGTGTACATCACAGACATTGCCCTCGGTGTGATTTCTAAAATAGATTTTGCGCCGACGTCAAGCATGGAGTGAATCAGCGATCCTGTTACGGCTAGAATCTGTCCAAGAGTGACGTCTGTAGTCTTCGATGATGACGTCATGTTGACGAAGCTGCCGTAACTAAGGAGCACGACGCCTGCTACACAGCACGTGCTTCCGATGATGGTCACTCGTGTTGGAATCTGGAATGAAAGAAAATTTACAGAAGTAAAATGCCTGGTAGCTGTCAAAAGCATTAAGCTTTGAATCAACTTTCAATCAACTTTACATGATTTATTCAGTCATTATCACCAGTAACTACGGTATGATATATTGCATAACGGAGCAGAGAGTCCTCGGGTAAGTTTGCCAAACGGTGCCAGTATTTGATGAGTTTTATTTTTGCAGCTATCATGATTGGAAAGGTACCAAATTTCTACCGTTCACCGCCGTTAGATGATTTATTACATATAAGGTTATATGTACATAAAATCATGCATTTGATACATATAACCACAGCAACCGTAATTTGAAGCAGAAACAGTTTTGCCCGGACCTTTCTAGTTGACAAATGTATCGACATGTTGGCAGGTTAACTATTTCTGATTGTGTCAACAAGCTGTAAAAGTTAAGGGTTTAACCCTATTCAGACGGGGGGGGGGGGGGCTTTTGAGGCCTGTGCCAACTTCGATGTCCTATAACGCCAGAACGCCTTACGCTAAAGCCACCAATTTGGTGAGTTTTCCTAAAATATTGATGGCAACAATTTTAAGAAGTTTGACAAATTTTCCATTTTTTGTGTTGCCATGGCAACCGTTTGCTGACAGGCAGTTTTGCCAAAAATAACTATTTTTGGTTCTAACAATGTATTTTTTCACATTTATTTGCAATATTACAGCTACTTTGTTACATAAATAGAATCTTATATTATTTAGGATATCTTTCATAATTATATATGCATAAATTATGCTAATTTGATGACGTCATCAGCCCAAAATCCAAGATGGCGGACCGTATGGCCAGATCAAGAATAACAAGCTAATTATCCCTTAATGTTTGTAACTACCTGGTATTTTTTCATCAAAAACCATCTAAATGAATGAATTTAGTCTATTTTAATTGCCCTTTGTGATTATTTGTTGCAAAAAAAGTAGTTTTAAAAATTCAAGGTGGTGGATATAATATGGCGGAGCCTAACTAGCATCTTAGATGTGCATGACGTCATTATGACGTCATCGATGTTGCTATTGGCAATACAAGTCGGAGTGAACATTATTACTGTAAATGCAGAAACTTTCGCGGTGGATTAATTTTCGCGGTTTTCGCGGCGGCCGCTTCCGCGCGAATTTAAAACCACCGCGAACATTTTTCCATAACAGTAAGAGATTACAGTGCATGGTGCTACCGCGAAATTAAATCCACCGCGAAAAGTCCATTTTCCCGCAACCGCGAAATTAAATCCCCGCGAACTTAAATGCATTTACAGTATTCTGTTATCTGCACTTGTTGTTACATTTTTGTAGTATAACTTGAAGTTTTCTGAGAATACCCTTTTTTCATGGGTCCGGCCAATATAATCAAATTGATGACGTTATAATTACGTCATCTTACGTCAACTCAACGTCAAACGTCAAATACTCGTCAGATATTATGTCGATATCATGTCTCGAAAATTTGGTGGCCCTACGGCACGTCGTTCAAGAGTTAGAGGACTTAGAAGTGGAGGCCTCAAAAGCACCCCCCCCCCCCGTCCAGGGATGACCAAAAAAGCCCGGTCTGAATAGGGTGAATAGTTCACCGTTTACCTGTTGAAGAAAGATACAGGACAGGGTCACCACAAATACCGGCATACTCGCGTTCCAGACGGCTTCTGCGGTCGCAGGAGGAATAAACTCGTACGCCGTGAACAAACAAAGAACACTGGTAAACCGCGCACATCCGAGGAAAATCAAGTGGGCCCCATGTTTCCAGCCATTTGGCAGCATGTCTGTCCGTTGGTACACAGTGATGCTCAGTGCCACAAGGAAAATCAGCAAGTCATCCAAGAAAAGCATCTGATATGGTGTGTATCCTCGGTCTATGACGTATCGTGAAGTTGGTGGTACTGGGCCTTTGAAGAAACTGCTTGCCAGGCAGGCTGCCACACCCGAGAGGTTCTGAAAAAGCACACAGGGACATCCTTGAAGAAATTCATTAGTCATCGCGTATGTACACAGTTGATAAAATTTTCATCAAGCAGTGATGCAAGGGAAACACAGGTACCTCCAAATTTTCGATGGCTATCAGTCCATCTTGTTCACGCAAGTCTTGACCTAGATCTCGCAACTCTCGCGAGAGCTTGGTCACTCCGTTCACACAAGTCTCGACCTAGATCTCGCAACTCTCGCGAGAGCTTGGTCATTCCGTGAACAAGATGGACTGATAGCCATCGAAAATTTGGAGGTAAGTGTGTTTACCTTTGAAAAGTAGTCACTGCTTGATTAGAATTCTATTAACACAGAGACATAACACATAGTTTGTAACTTCTTCAAAAGGTTGTCAACCCTATCAATATTTTTGGGATCCCATTGAGTTTTGGGGCTTATTCGGTCCGACATAATTTTTCAACCGGCTTTGGTGCACGACCACTGAAATAACAGGGGAAATATACATTAATCCTAATTATTCATGAAAAAAATAGTACCGTTATGACAAAATATGACGTAGTTATGAAGTCATTGATGTTATATTACTGGCTAAATCGTTTAGGGGCTCAACGTAATATCTAAAGGTATCAAACAAACAAAGAATTAAAAAAAGTTGTCTTCCTGAAATCAACGTCAATTGTTTAAAAATGGTAATTTTCATTGATCCGCGATGTTTAACCAACTTTATCTATCATAATGAGCAAAAGTGTTTGTGAGGCTGTGAACCCTTTATACTTCTTATGCGTTAGGTCAAAGATGGCACCTTTCAGTATTTAATACATTTCATTCATTAAGTTTGTTAAAATTTGTAGCAATAATTTTGATAAAATTTAGGGATACACGATCTTGCTACAACGTCTTGCCTTGATCCAGAGTCCACAATTGCCGCCCTTTTTCTGATCCTCGGAGTTTCCATTCCTCAGATGTGTGGCCATCTCCTTGCTGTTCTCGGTGTCCCCACTCATTTTTTTTATAGTTCCTTGAAACTAAAAGAAATATGATAAATTCAAAATGAAAAAAAAAAATGTTAAAAACTGGTACCTATCTGCAAAGGACATTTAGTGATTACTTGTCTTTAGTTGTTGTCAACGCAACACACACACAGTCACACACACACACACAGACACACACACACGGTCACACAGTCACACACACACACACACACACATATATATATATATATGTATATACATATATGTGTGTGTGTGCGTGTGTGTTTGACGTTAAAGCTCTACGTAAATATTCCACATACAATTTTGTCACTTTCTCTTGATGCCATCACCATATCTTTTGACTAATACCAGACATACTTTCTTGTTCAACCTTTAACTGTTGTCCAATTCTACTCTTTACCAAACTCCCGCCTGGTCGAATAGGAATAGGGGACTTTGGCCAAGTTAGGGATAAAAGTCTAGCCGGACTTAATTGGCCTAGGTGTGAACTGGCCGGCCGGGGGGTGGGGGGTGGGGGTGGGGGGGGGGGGGGGGCATGGATGTAAACGTGAACTGTCTCCCTGACCGATTTCCCGATTTCTGTGGCAGAATTCTACGACCCCCTTATAATTACCCCCGTAGGAAGCCCTAGTGGAGGCTACATAAAGCTGTTATTATTTAGTTTTCTGTCTTCCCTAGTCAACAGAAGGGTTGCATTCAAATAACTCACCGAGTCAGCTTGTCATAGATCGCCAGTAAATCCGAATTTTCTTAGACTAGTCTCAGTTGGCAGGGTACATCTATTTCTTGAATCTCTTCCACACTTCGACGTATATAGGAGACAAATCCTGTTCTTCCCTTTATCGTTGTGCGTAACCAGTACATCGCAAAAACCCATTAAGGATCACTCCATCATTGAATAAGCTAGAAACTACTGTAATACATGGAGACTGAATGTAAACCTTAGGACTAAGGGTGGCCGTCTGCCAAAAGACTGTTCTTTTACATACCAGAAAAAAAACCTGTTGAGTTAGTCACGTCCTATTGCTACTTAGGTACTATTGTTAGCTCTGCCGGTACTTTCAAGGCGAACCATAAGCATCTCTACAAGAAATCTTAAGGCTTTGTTAAGGCAAGGACATCGTCTCTATATAACGTCCTTGGTTTGGGTAAGTAGAGAGGGCCTCTTCAAGATCCTACCCAAGATAGGCTTTCCACCTAAGCTGCAAAGCCTCATTTAATCCTTCCACACCAACATGAATGGGACGGTACTGTCCTTGATGTCATACCTGTGACGCGAAAACGTTCGATACGGGTGTTCCGGACCGCGTAATAACTTTCCGTATTACATAGACTCTAAGTTGTATCACACGGGCTCCATTCAAAAAATCGAACTATTTCGTGTGCGGCGCCGTCGAAAATCCGAATACCTGATTCGGATGTTGGAACATACTGTTGTAACACTTTTTGTTCGAGTGCACCAAATTTGTTCAACTTCTGGCGCATGTCGCATCAAAACATGAGTTTTCTCAGGTGGGTATGACATAAATAAAATACAACACGGTGTATTCCGCGTCACCCTCGGTCCCAGCCCTCCGGCAAGTCGGATCACCCTCCGGCCTTCGGGAGATCCGACCAGCGGTCGGGCTGGGACCTCGGGTGATACGGGATACACCGTAATGTATTCTATATGTACAGTGACAGAATATCCGAGCCATTCGACATACGCAGCGGCGTGAAACAGGACTGCGTTCTGGCTCCTACGTTGTTCGCGGGATCTTCTTCACCCTGCTCCTAAAGCATGTCTTTGGTACCGCAACAAAGGGAATCTACCTCCGCACAAGATCAGATGGCAAGCTGTTCAACCTCAGCCGCCTTAGGGCCAAACCAAAGGTACGCGAAGCTCTGATCAGAGACCTACTGTTCGCTGATGACGCCGGACTTGCAGCGCATACAGAGCAGGGACTCCAGTCCCTAATGGACCGCCTTTCCCAGGCATGCCACGACTTTGGTCTGATCAGCAGCCTCAAGAAGACAGAAGTGTTGGGCCAGGGTGTAGAGGCACCACCAGCCATCACCATCGGTGACTACGATTGTGATGGTATATTTTACACACCTTGGGTCCACCGCCAGCAACAATCTTTCCTTGGACAAGGAGATTGACAAGATCATAAATATGTGGATGATATGTCTGTGTCCGAATCACGACATGTGTCGGCAACACCAAGGATTTAGGACGACATCAATGGCTTGTCTCGTTGGACTGAGACCAACTTCATGTCCTTCAACCCATCTAAGTGCATGGTGATGGTGTTTTGCTTCATTTGAAATCCCCCACCACCACCGGTGATCACTGTTGGTCAGCGTCTATACATGATAAGGAACCTGAAGAAGCACGGACTGGACATAAGTGATCTCATACCAATTTATATTGGTTTCGTACGGCCACTTCTGGAGTACGCATGCGTCGTCTGGCACCCGGGACTGTCCAGAGATCTATCAGCGAAGATTGAGCGCGTCCAGAAGAGAGCCATAAGGATCATACTAGGACCAGAGTACGTCACCTATGAGTCTGCTCTGCGCATAACAGGACTCAGTCGTCTGGACTCTAGAAGGGACATTCTATGTCTTAGATATGCGCAATCTCTTGCGAACTCTAGCAGATACAGTTCATGGCTCCCATTGCGGCGGGGGGATGTCCACAACAGAACTTTAAGGAATAATGCCAGCTACACCAGTTTCAAATGTAGGACATCCCGGTTGAGTAACAGCACTCTCCCATATTGCGTCAGACTCCTCAATGGAAATAAACTGTTTAAAAGACACAAAGAGGCAATTTTTCTTACCTCAGAAACGCACCTTCCTTCTTTCTTTCCTTTCTCTCCTAGTCAGCAGAACCCAGGGATGCCGTAACCGCAGGATTCCTCTCTACTATGTCTCACAGTTTCTCCTTTTTGCCCACTCTTGGCTTGAGTTAGACCCTTGAATTTGGGCGACAAGTTTTGTTGAAAAGTAAGATTCAGCTGTCTGTGGCCAGTAAACAGGCCACTCTTATTAGGTACTTGATAGACACTCGTGAAAGCCTTTAGACTTCACGCGCACTAAATATAGCCATGATGTCATACTACAGTTATGTGACTTCGTGATTTCCTGATAGTGCGATGATTGTAGCCTGTGTTTACACAATCTCTCGTCGGCTGGAGTTAATTACCCGGGACCCCTCCCTGCAATTATGGGGCCGGCCGCTTGGGGCGGGAATTTAGTCCGGCTACGGTGATTAATGTTCAAACACACCCACACGCACACACAGACGCATATAAAACCATACACAGCAGGAATACTGAGCTAGTTATACATGAACTTGCCATATTGTCTGCCATCTTTGCTTTTGATCGTCATGAAAGAAGCATTATTTATAAATATTTGATTATGACATATTCTAGATGATATAATATTTCATACAAGTAGCACTAATGATATCAAGGAAATATCTAAAACTAGAGTTCGGCGACCTCATACCTCCATGAATATTCAGAGCTTTTGTTAATTTCATGCAAATGACTAAACATTAACATGACTTATGCTTGGTGTTGTTCATCATTGAATAACGTACAGTACACATGTCACAAGTAAGATTCCCAATTCAGATCATTATATTTCAGCCATACCATAGGTATGGTGAAATATATTGTTTTCGTAATGTTTCTTTCTTTCTTTCTTTCTTTCTCCTGTCAAATCTTCAGAACACGGTATCTCCGTTGTTCCTTAACCGAATGACTTGAACTTTGGCGCAAGAGTAGAGTGAGCCAATACCCTCGGACGTTTTTTCATTTTTTCCATATCTGTCTCTTAAATGATTTTATTAAGGTTTTTTGGTAATCTTAAGACCAAAACTGTATATTTGGGCCCCCTGTACCCTGGTATTATAACCGAATGAGCTGAAATTTGGCACAGATGTGCCTTGATAAGTCCCCCATATAGATTCAATATCAGTTTTGGTGTACAGTATAAGGAAATGTTTATTTTTGCGATTTTTTGGTCATCTGTTGACCAAAAAAGGACACTTTTGGCTCCTGTACCCTGGTTTTAGAACCGGATGACCTGAAATTTAATATAGGAGTGCCCTAGACATATGCGCACATGGATTCATTAACACTTGAGGCATACTGTACAACAAAATGCTTAATTTTGCGATTATTTGGCCATTTTATGACCAAAAACGTACACTTTTGGCTCTGGTGCTCTGGTTTTAAAACCAAATGACCTAAATTTTGGTAAAAGGGTGCACTAGATATTTATTCAAATGACACATGTATAATTTTTGTCATAAACTACTTCAAAATGATATATTTGGGGATTTTTTTTTGTCATTTTCCAATAGCCAGAGGGGTCAATGATCTTAAGGTCATTGACCCCCAGCTGCAGATTGCACCTACTGGCATCTATGTCTATCTAATCTAATTAGATAGGTAACCAATCACTTAGCCTGAATCTATACCCTAAAAAGGGGGAGGTGGCAGCCAATCAGCGAGCCCGGTGTTATGTGGAAGAGTCCATTCTTACACGGAGGGGTTCATTTTTTTAAAATTCATCATTGGACTGGTGAAGTCTTTCAGTGGGTGTATTTTTGGACAGATCTATTTCGCAATTTTACAGAAAGTGTGCTGGAAGAGTCTATTCTCACAGGGAGGGGGGATTTTTTTGAAATTCATATTTTGGACTTTGGTGACTTCTAGTTTGTCAAAGTCTTTCAGTAGGGTTATTTTTGGACTGGTCTAATTTGCAATTTTACTTGGATGTGCTGGAAGAGTCCATTCTTGCACTGAGGGGGGCTTTTTTAAAAATCCATCTTTTTGGACTTCAGTGATTTAATAATATGTCAAAGTCCTATTTTAACGGATTTATTTTTGGACTGCTCTACTTTACATGGAAGAGTCCATTTTTGCACACGGAAATGAGATTTTTTCAAATTCAGTTTTGGACGGGTGATGATTCAAAATTCAATTTTTAGTGGAAGTGTTTTTAGACTGGTCTATCATACCTTTTCATGCACTGGGACCTTTTTTGCTAAATTCAATTTTGGATTTGGTTTCTTATTCAAAACGCCAATGTTTCAGTGTGAGTATTTCTGCACTGGTCTATTGTGCAAATTCACATAGGGTGCACTGGAGTCCATTCTTGAACGGGGGAATTTTGTAAGATTCATTTTTGGGTTAAATCGTCATCAGTAAAAGTGATTTTTCAAATGGGTGATTTTGAAATAGTCTATTGTTGCATGGGGAGGGAGATGGCTGAAATATGCTGTATTTGCTATCAAGCAAATGTCGGCCTTTCTAGTTAATCATTAAGTTGTTTTGCAATTTTTGCATAAATTATGCAAATAAGTTCATTTGCATATATATCTACGTATGTTCCACCGATAACAATTAACAAGTGTTACATTTATCGAAGTCCAGTTATTGCAAACAATAGAATTACATGTATACAACTTCCTCATTAATTATGAAAATTAAGTCTCCATTTGCATAAAATGCATATCATTTTAAACATCTTTGCCCAAGCTACCTGCATACCTAAAATCCGTCGTTCCTTTCTGCAGTTATCCTCATTGGAGTGTCTTGACAAAAACGCCCCTGCAGTTCCACAATTAAATGTTAGGGGACTGAAACTTGCACCACTTTTTCATGACGCTAAAAGCTATCTACCACTTAAATGTCACGACCATATCACGTCCGGGACAAGAGATACATTGAAAAAACTGCTATGATAGAATATTCTCATTAATTATGCAAATGTACGCCTATTTTGCATAATGAGTATCTTATCTTGTACAACATTGTCTAAGGTACCTATATACAAAAAATCATGAAAATCCGTTGTTCCCTTCTTGAGTTATCCTCGTCAGAAGTTTTTGACAAAAATACTCCTGCTTTCCCAAAACTAGTCGCTAGGAAGCCCAAACTCATGTCACTTCTTCCTGAGCACAAGAGCTATCTTACACCTTAAAATCGTGACCATAGCATGTTCAGAACACCGAGATAGCAAAACCGGAAGTTGCGCTGCAGTACCAAGGGAAGTTGCTAGGGGGTCCAAAATCTAATCATTTCCAGCTTTCATCACACACTACCAACACACCAAGTATAAAACCAATTCACCTAACCGTTCTTGAGTTATCTTGTTTACACACAGACACACACACACACAGACACACAGACAAACGCGGGGTAAAATATAACCTCCATGACATTTCATGGAGGTAAAAATAAAAATATGAAGGATTTATTGTTTTAACTGAAATGATCGATTTTCGAGAAACGGTGACAATGACAACACGAAAGAAATGGAAAAGTTTTCATAATTATATTGTTCCAACTAAATCTTAGGAAAAATCACCAAATTTGGTGGCTCTAGCGTCGTTCTGACGTTATACGACAGGAAGGTTGGCGCGAGCCTCAAAAGCCCACCCATAAGTAATGCTTGATGCAATGTGATAATAATTATGTTGATATAGATCTAATTCCCATAACTAATGGCGAAACTTGATAAACCCACCCCGTTCCAGGAAGAGAAAGGAAGGAAGGGGGGGGGGGGGGCGCTGATTTTCATGCTTTTTGGTATGTAGCTACCTTAGACGATGTTGTACAAAATAAAATGCTGATTAGATAGTTGTTTATGGAACTCTAGTTAACCTATAAATGTGAACTTATTGAACTTATTGATTATCATACACGTCCATTTACTTGCTTTTTGGTCCAGTCAAGACCCGGTCTGGCGTGCGTTTCGGCGAGGTCCCGGCTTTCAGCGACACGAGTTGTTGGTCCTCCGCCGGTGTCAACATCTTCTGCGCGGAATTTCGCTTGCATCATGGCTGCCATGGTTACTAATAGTTACCTCGTAACCGAAACTTTAGTACAATTCTTGTTTTCAAATGCCCTGTGACAAGTCTCTATTGGAACTGGCAAAGTCAAGTCTGGCGCGTAACAAAAACAAACAATGCCGCTTCAGCACAAATGGCTTTCCGACGTAAAGGTGAGAACAAACCGTGAACTGTTCAATGTTTTCTCTGGTGAGTGAGCATTGCCAGGCCATTTTTTCTTTTGTCCTTATTCTTCCTGTCAGTACTTTTCCTATTGAAAACCTCCTTTTGTGACTTCTTATTTTTCCCCGGGCCAACACCTGTGCGCCGCCGAAATCCACGCTAGACTGGGCCTACAAACAAATATTCACTACAAAACTTGCACGTGAATGCATCAGTGAACGGTTGATAATCACATTCCATAAACTCAACAGATCCGTACGTAAAATGTAAGCATTTGAAAGAAACAACTTGAATTCTGTATAAACGTATCTCTTCTTGAATCCCCACAGTAACAAAGCAAGCCCGCGTATGAAACTACGAAAATAATAGGGCTGAAAGCTTTATTTGGCATTCCATTTTGTTCCGTCATATTCAGACATATTTAGCACTGCAATAATAAACAAGCGGGGTGCATTCCTGGAAGTATTGAGCGTATTGTTTACACTGTTTCCCCGGTCATTACCACACGGCGTGTGTATAATAGTCTGCCATGGCCAGTTTCTGTGCCGTATTTAAAACATTCAGTTATCCAAGAATAGTATTTCAGGACAGAAAACGTGATGGTTGGAAAAGGAAACTTGTTTTTAAACGATGACTTCAATAATTGTCCATATAAAAAAAAGTACTACTGAATTAGTGTGTTAGTGTGATAGAGGGGTGCTATCACATTTTTTCTCTTAGACTAGTAGATACAAATTTAGACCTTTTCTAATAATCTTTTACTCAAATTTTGTCACTAAAAGACACAATCTTTGTAATCTTACTAGAGAAACAATGGGATAGAGGGGCGCAATCACATTTTTTACTAATAGACAAATTTTTGTAGAGTCTCTACTCTTACTAGTGTAAAAATGTGATAGAGGGGTGCTATCACATTTTTTTCACTAACAGACACAACTTTAATTCCTCTTACTAGTGAAATGATGTGTGCACAAAGATAGGGTAACTGATAGCGAGTTTTCTGAAATTCTACTTCCAGTGGTCTATTCAGCCGTTACCATAATATAGCAAGGCTGCGAAGCTGTATCGTACCACTACCTAACGAAAAAGCGTTATGCTCTGTTCCCTGTCTGGGTTAGGTTTGACCGCTTTTCGATATCCTTGAAGCTCATTTTCACAAAATAGAAATTGAAAGAAACGTGAACTTCAAAAGCAAGGGCTCAGAACGTAGATAACTACAGCTTTACATATGCACGCTAAGATATTTTAGAGACTAGGGAATTTTCGGCTACTTTTGCGGTGTTCTGATCACAAACGTTGAAATCGAAACGTGCTGGATCCGACAAGCATTGTAGTGAAAATGTAATCAGTATACATGTATAGATCACAAAGACACAAGGCAGTCTAATCCACATCTATCCCCTGCCTCAACCTCAAAAAGTAGACTAAGCCAAGTTCAATATATATATATCGGTACATGAAAAATGTATTACCAACTGACACAAACAGTGACAGTCGACGTCTGTTTGATGTAACGCGTGCGTACTACTCGGATTATTAGACCTCTGCATCAGAACTACATACAGCCGCCATTCTGTCAAGACCTGTTGCAACCATGGCTGACGAACTACCCTCGGATGTTGTACCAAGAAAACCGAATCCTTCCATAACCACTTACGTGCAGCATGCAAGCATTACTATAGCTTGTGTAAGTCCCGATTCCAAAATTCGGGAAACTACCTTCAGCCCATTTGACAGGCATGGCGATCCCTCCATACAAAAAACCTGTGATGAAGTAAACGAATGCGGTCATCATCCCAACCCGTCAGTGGTGACTGCCACGGCTGAGAACGGATGTGACGCAACCGGATATGATGCTGACATGTCCTCTTCTGATGGGAAAGACGGCAACATGCGTGACATCCGACATCCTCCGAGAAAGCTGTATCAAAATCCGATGTGTGATGAGCAGGGATTCCTGAACCTTGATATGACGTTTTCGCAAAATGCCGTAAGCCCATATCCGACATTCCTGCTCATTAACACCACTGGCAATCGAGGACACCTGCAGAACATCCGCAACCCAAATCAGATCTACGAGCCAGACGTCTACACCAAGCTTGCACCGGCTAACAGTGATGGCAATCCCAGCACCGAACCCAAACGGAGAATAGCTGACAGTAATGACAATCCCAGCACTGAACCCAAACGGAGAATAGCTGACAGCGGTGGCAATCCCAGCACCAAACCCAAACGGAGAATAGCTGACAGTAATGACAATCCCAGCACTGAACCCAAACGGAGAATAGCTGACAGTAATGACAATCCCAGCACTGAACCCAAACGGAGAATAGCTGACAGTGATGGCAATCCCAGCACCGAACCCAAACGGAGAATAGCTAACAGCGGTGGCAATCCCAGCACCAAACCCAAACAGAGAATAGCGGACAGTAATGACAATCCCAGCACCGAACCCAAACGGAGAATAGCTGACAGCGGTGGCAATCCCAGCACCAAACCCAAACAGAGAATAGCGGACAGTAATGACAATCCCAGCACCAAACCCAAACAGAGAATAGCGGACTGTAATGACAATCCCAGCACCGAACCCAAACGGAGAATAGCTAACAGTGATTACAATCCCGGCACCGAACCCAAACGGAGAATAGCTGACAGTAATGACAATCCCAGCACCGAACCCAAACGGAGAATAGCTGACAGCGGTGGCAATCCCAGCACCAAACCCAAACAGAGAATAGCGGACAGTAATGACAATCCCAGCACCAAACCCAAACAGAGAATAGCGGACTGTAATGACAATCCCAGCACCGAACCCAAATGGAGAATAGCTTACAGTAACGACAATCCCAGCATCCAGTCATATACAACTCCAAACCAGGGAGGTCATCACAACGACAATAACGAGACAACAACAAGCGATGCTGCAGCTGAGAACAGAGAAACAAACGGTGTAGAGCATGATGTCGCAAGAGAAGCGACTGCTCCTCCGTCTGTGCGTTCTAATCCCACTTCCAGACCTGCTAGCAGAGAACTCTACATTAAGCCATACGCCGTCAGATACCAGGAACCGGGCGGGAATAGCACACACTCAGAACTGAAACGTGGCGGCACGCCATACGCTGTGAGATATCAGGAAGATAATGAGGATGACAATGCTTGTGACGTAGATGTTACGCCATATGCCGTCACATACTCGTCCCAACTTGACATGACCTATATAACACGTCATGACCCGCAAATGGTTAATGCCGACACCTCAGTCAGAAATGACGTTAACACACAGAGAATACGACAACATTGGAGGGCAATTTATCATCAAAACCCGAGTTCCATTCCAGACGCCGGTGCCCTTATCGCAAACGTGTTGTACGTGCCGAACGCTCCCCAACAGGCAGCTCGCGGTAAGAGTTATCATATCATACTAATAAAGAATTGTTATATGATGCTTGACTAGCATGTACGTTTTGTAATTGGTTAGAATGAAACGATTTCTCCTATACCTATCAGTATGGATTTCTCCTATACGTACAGATCAGTTTGCTGTGGTGTTGTGGCTGTGGACGTAGGTGTATCTGTGTTAAACAGCATAACTTTAACCCTTAAACTGAAAGAGTTTCAGGACTATAAAATGCTATCAGTGCCAGGGTTGGGTGCTGACCTCCAGAAAGAACCCCTCGAACAAGGCCGAAGTCCGTAACTTCCGGGGTTCGTTCGTGCACTACGCGCGCACAAAGTTGCTACTTCGGGGGAATACGTTATCCCGGATATATCCGGGCTTGGCAGTTTAAGGGTTTTAACATCTGGTAATGGATGTTTATATTTTATGATATCGATATTTTGTGGGTGAGTAGGTGTCGGTAAAGGTCCATTCACACGAGAAGCGGAATGAGCCGGAATGCCGTAAGAATAACTATTCTTTGTATATTCCTGGGTATTCGTAGTGCATTCTAGAAATTGTCACTGCCTTCCAGATATTTCTGGCCTTTCTTGGGGCCGTCCTGAATGTCTCTCTCGTGCTCAAACCTTTCCAGGTGTATTATAAGTGGAAAAATTTCGAACGACATTCAAAGTGTATTCTTACTGCAGTGTGGCCACATTCTACTATATTTCATCATTATTCGGAACATTCTGATCTCCTTCGATGGAGAACCAAAACGGCGAGCCACTTCAAATCCTGTCAGGATGTGGCCAAAAGAATATCTGAAATGCAGTGAGAATGTCTGGAATGCACTACAAATACGCTAGAATTGACAAAGAATAGTTATTCTGAGGGCATTTCGGCACATTCCTTCTCGTGTGAAGGGGTGAATTCCCATCCGAATGTGCCAAAAATTTTACAAATTCTTTATTCTGACTGGTTCTGCTTGATTCCTACAGATTCGGTTTCAGTGTGAAGGCCCTATTAGACATAGATCAGCTTTGAGAATGGGCGTCCCGGTGGTTTTCCTCGATTCTGCAGCGGAACTTGTATGTTTGTGTGTTTGTATGTAGACAACATACATTAACTCGATATGATGTGAACAGATCTTCATGATATTATGGAAAGAGGTAATAATGACAGTTTTGAAGGTCAGTTTTGACAATCTTTATCCTTTCGGCAGAGGATCTTCATTTAAATAATTTATTTGAAGAGGAACTGCCACGATACCATAATGATAAATTATCTCAATTGGCTTCTTATATGAAATTAGTAAGGCGATGATAAAGTGAACATCTTCAAACATAAGTCATGCAAATCATGGCCAAATTTACATAACAGAGAAAATACTAATACATGTATACGCTTTTCAGAATTTGGACATCTTATTTTATTTTGTTAGACAAAATTGATGAAGGCCAAAAGCTGATATAAAACATTCGATGATCTTATATAATAAAAAGAAACTTTAAAATATTTTTGAATAAGTTAAACTTTAATATCAATCACAAAAATTAGACTGACCCAAATAGGCTGAACAGCACCAGTCTATGTCAAAGAATGACCAATTCACTGATGTTGTGACGCCACGTTATGCAGATAGAACACGTGACTCAGCAAGCAGTGGATCATAGGTTGCAGGAAGTCTTTGGAATACAACAGCCATAGTTTTTGCCGAATTTATAAGATTGTAAATATTGTTGATTCCTTTGGTTTAGAGTCCATTCCAAGACACCATGCGGATGTTTGTGGCCATTGTTTAGAATTGATTTTAAAGTTTTGTAATTATATGTCTAGGCCATTTGATTCTTCAGAAATATTTGTAACACTGTTTCAACTTTATAAATATTTCCCTGGTCCTGTAAAACTTTGGAAATATTCATCGTGTGGAATTGGATACTTCTAATGGTTTCTAAATAATGATAACAGCATTCTACTATTATTTACCATTTTCTACCATTTTTTTGTAAATGGTTCAGTGGGCTGGGAAGATAGCAATTCACACATTCTTGCAAAGTATGGTTGGGTGCCATGCAACAATGGCCCACCACAAAGGATTCACCAGTGTCCAGCAGTGAAATCTAAAAATATACAGATACAACAATAGGGCTTACTTTTATGGGGGCAATAAACTAATTTAACCATTTAGCCAGGTTTACCATTTTTTTGTAAATATTTGAAAATGTGAAATAATCACACAGAGGTTTCACAATAATTCTAAATAAAGATATTTTTATACAGTTACTTTCAAAATGTTTCTAAAATATTCAAAGGAATTCAAATATATGAGTACTTTCTCAGTCAATTTTTTAAAAATAATTTAATTATTGTGGCTCAGATATTCTTTTATTCAACATAATTCAGACTAATTATAAATATCGCCTAAAAACCCTCATGGAGTCTTGGAATGGACTCTAACACGACTTTTAAAGAACTGTGTCTATGCGACATGTACCCCTTTAAACATAAATATTTTCTTGTCATGTATTCTATCAGTGTGTTCAAAGCGACGTGCTGTCTTTGCTGGAATCGTTTTTATGGCATTATTGACTTTCTGCGGAGTCTTCGCCGGTTTATACTTCAACAACATGCGGAGTACTCAAAGGGTAAGCCTATGCACTTCTTTTTCCTCTGAAATGCAATATCATGCCTTTTGAGACTCACTTTTTGTTCAAATATCACTTGAAGGGGAAGAAACCACACTACGCTAGGTGGCGCTTATAGGGGCTGCCACACACGAAACCCGCTCCTTTAACTATGTGTGCAATATTCAAAGTTCTTATGATTTTAGTCTATGTATGTGGGAACTTGTATGTATGAATGTTTCCGGCGACCGTGCAGAACCTTTCCGAGCAAGTTTGGACCCGATTTCTTCAAGTTTGGACCGTTTTTATATAACACTTGGACACCATCCCGGCAAACACAATGGCTTCCCGGTCACGAGCTGTTTTCCAGTACTCCTTGGATTACTTGTGGCGTTTGAAGAAGACATCTGCCCCGATCAGTCCTGAAATCAAGAACCAACTTCTCAACCTCGGACTCTGGAAACAAGGAAACAGACCAAGAGGGACGAAAGCTGGTAAGAATTTTATAAGAAGGATCCCTACAGTAACTGGGAATAGACCATTGAGATGCAAATATGGATCATTCAGTCCCGGCTTAAATCCGCTCCATCCACACATATGTAAAACAGCCGGAGAATTTCAACCTGTACTGGATGAAACGAACCCAGCGACATCAAGAAGACTACCTGCTGACCACGCCCCTACGCACATACCTAGAGCATACCAAAGCGCATTCCGATCGACAAACTGTCCCGTTGCTCTGCCCATCGACAACAGACTTTCTTGTACAGCTACAGCGGCGAGCGTCATGAACAGACCGAGACAGGTAGTACCGCTTCAACCATCTGCGAACATTCAGAACTCTAAAACTAAATCAGGTAGTCCATGCCAAATCAGTGTACCATCTGTAATGCTATGTAACGCTCGTTCTTTGGCAAACAAGTTGGATGAGTTTCATTCTGTGTTGTTAAGTGAAAATGTCCAGGTAGCTGCAGTGTCTGAAACCTGGTTTAGTAGTGACTCTCCCCCAGACTATTGGGCGGTAGATGGGTACAATGTATTTGTGAAATCTAGAGAAAACAGACGTGGTGGTGGTATCGCTCTGTATGTAAGTGATGATATAGCTGCACAACAAATCACAACAATCATTGTCCCAGACGAACTGGAATGTATGTGGCTGATGTTACGACCAAAACGTTTACCTAGAAAGATTTCCTCTATCATCGTGTGTGTTGTATATTCACCGCCACAATCTTCTTGTGAAGACGCTTTAAGGCAACACCTGTTAGATACGGTAGATGATCTAAGAACCAGATATGATAATGCAGGTTATTTGATAATGGGTGATTTTAACCATGTTGATGTGAGAGGGGTGTGCTCTGGCAATGGTCTACAACAGATTGTTAATGTTCCAACCCGATCCGAGGCTATTCTTGACCTCATTATCACAAACTTGAATGTTTTCTATCACCCGCCCTCTGTAACCTCGCCCTTGGGGCGCAGCGATCACAGCATTGTTTTACTCCATCCCAAACACCAGGCTGTCGTGAACAAGACCACAAAGAGAAGGATACGACCAATGAAGGACTCTAACATCCGATCCTTCGGCCAGTGGATTACGACACACCATTGGGAAGAGGTGTTGAGCGCACAGGGAACACAAAGCAAAACCTCCGCTCTCTATGTAGCTTTAAATCAGGCAATAGAAACCTACTTCCCGTACAAGACCATCAGAACCCACGTACAAGACAAGCCGTGGATGTCCCCGAAGATCAAGTCTGCGATCAAGTCCCGACAGCGTGCGTTTCAGGCACAGAACTGGATGGTATGGCGAGCACTCCGTAACAAGATCCAGACAGCGATTAAGAGAGCAAGAAAACTGTTCTACAGTACTAGAATTCAGAAGTTGAAAAGAGAAAACCCACGCGCTTGGTTCAAAGAACTGAAAGTTCTGACAGGCACTCAAAGAAAGGACATGATGGTACCAGTCGATGGTGTTGACCCAGAAAACAACGTCGACATCGCAAACATCATCAACACGAGGTTTTCAGACATCACAACGTCGCTCCCTCCTCTGGACCTGTCCAAACTCCCAGCATTCCTCCCAGCCCGCCCTCCTCCCACCGTACAACCGTGGGAGGTGTACCACAAACTGCTGAGAGTTAAGACGACAAAATCGCCGGGCCCAGATGGAATAACGGGCAAGTTGATACGAGAGTTTGCCTACGAAATATCTACACCCCTTACTGACATCTTCAACACTTCGCTGCGTGAGGGAGTAGTACCACAACAGTGGAAAGAAGCGGTCGTAGTACCTCTGCCCAAGACCCGCCCACCCAGTATAGATCAACTCCGACCCGTTTCCCTGACCTCACTCCTCGCGAAGGTTTGTGAGGACTTCATCGTTTCCTGGGTTCTACAGGACATAAACAGGTCTATATCAACTAGCCAGTTTGGATGTTTGAAGGGACGTTCAACCACTCATTGCCTAGTTAATCTGGCAAATCAACTGTACAGAACCGCAGATAAGCAGGGGACCTGCAGCACATGGGTTTTAACTGACTTCAGCAAGGCGTTTGACCTTGTTGACCACACAGTGGCAATGAAGCATCTACTTGAGATCGGTGTTCGGCCGGAAGTAATTCCGTGGATCGCCAGCTTCCACGAAGGACGGACTCAGAGAACGAGATACCGGGGGGCGTTGTCCCACACAAAGCGTCTTACGTGTGGCTTGGCTCAAGGCACAAAGCTCGGACCAATTGTCTTCATAGCCCATGTTAACGAACTACCCAGCATTGTAGCTTCTCCGTCTTGGGCATTTGTAGACGATCTCAACCTTGTTGAGTCCCGACTGCTGTCCCAACCACCCAACATACAGGACGATCTGGACCATCTTTCAGGTTGGACTGAGGACAACAGCATGAAGCTCAATCCGGGCAAGTGCAAAGCCATGGTAATCTGTTTTTCCCGCATCCCACCACCACCTCCAGTTCTCAACATCAACGGCCACCAGTTAACAGTTGTCAAGGTAGCCAAGTGTCTTGGAGTTACATTTCAAGACGACTTGAGGTGGGACACTCACGTCACAGAAACATCCAAGAAGGGAAACCAGAGGCTGCACATTCTATGCAGACTGCGTCAATTCGATTTACCAACCGAAGACCTCGTAACGGTATATACATGTTACGTCCGCCCTGTGCTGGAGTACGCCGCGCCACTCTGGCATCCGGGCTTGACAATAAAGCAACGTGATCAGATCGAACGCATCCAGCGACGGGCTACCAGAATAATCCTGGGCAGGAAGTTTTCTACCTACGCTTTAGCGTGTGAAGTTCTCCAACTGCAAACACTGGAGGAACGCAGGGTCGAGCTTTGTGTAAAATTCGCCAGGAATGTCCTCACCTCGGACCTCTACAGGGACTGGCTAACACAGTCAAGAGGTGATGTTAGTGGTAGGGAGACAAGAAATGGAAATAAGCTCGACTACATGCCAGTGCGCACTAAGCGCTTCAAAACAAGCCCAATACCATACCTAACCCATCTCTTGAACGAATATGTGCTCAAATAGCCGGTCTTTGTACATATTGTATTACATGTATATTTATATTAGAATCTATTGTCTTAACCTTTTTAATGTATTCATTGATGGAGCAAATTGTTTTAACATAGTGGCTTACATGCAATTCAGCCTACGGCTGCGAGATGTCCACTCATATCTTAGATTGTAATTATATTGTAATGTTGGTGCGATGGAAATAAACCAAGTTATTATTTTACCGTGGTATTATTTTCCAACGTGCATGTGCGGTGCTGTTGCAATTATCACAAAGATGATCCATGGAATCAGTTGCAGTCAGTCTTTCATGTTTTTGTTTTTTAAATCAAAACATTGGACATTGTAATTTGTACTTACGTTAAGGCACGTCTTTGCGGTGTGGTGCTTAGCAAATTTGTCCAAGGCCGTTTTATATTTGCCTACTGGTGCATGTCTGCTCGTACCCAGTATTGAGAACTCCTAGGGTTTTTGTGTATACATGCGCATCTTTACGGCATTTTGAAAACATTCATTGAGGTAATTCCACGCATTGAATAACTGAATTATTTTATGAACAGCTGACACCAACCTTACGCTCTTCTCCGAGCACGGACCTACCACCTATGCTAACATCAAATGCTACAACTGTGTCTACAACTTCTACTGCAACGACTTTAACAGCAACGACTTCTACAGCACCTACTTCCAGGGCAACGACTTTTACAGCAACGACTTCTACCACAATGACTTCTACAGCCACATCTTCTTACTCAACGACTGTTGCCAAAACGACTTTTGCCACAACAACTTTCCATCAACGTCAAAGCTGTCCTCCTACCAAACGACAATTCCCTTTGACACGACCCAAACAGAAAATGAAGTAAGCATCACTGGTGCTGTTTCAACATCCATCCATACAGGTAAGGTATTTTTAATATTAATAAGTTTATTGCAAATTCTTGCCCGATGGCTTATTTCAGGTCACAGAAAATGATAGACAAGTAGTGGAAAACAACTAAAACATATAGTAAGCGACTACTCTAGTCTCACTTAAAGATGTAACTTATTGGGTTTGACTCCTTTTTCTGAGACAGTGGAAGACGAAACATCCCACTTTTTCTGTAATGTGTGGGTTTTGCGACGTTAAAAGGAGAGCAGTTTTCTTATTGTCTGTAAACATGGAGATATTAGGATAGAATTTGGTGGCTTCTTTTAAGAGCTCTTTTCTCTCGTGATCATAGTTGGGGCAGTTTGAAATAAAATATATTTTGTCTTCTACCATATCTTACGTACAGTTTAATGATAAGCGAAAAGTTTTAAAATTTGTGGAGCCTATTTGTGACTATGGATTGTTTTTTTGTCTTTCCGGCGAAACTGTGTCTTCCAAGTGTAATTTGCTTTGTTCATCTTTGTCTATTCGACTGTCTGTATTTTCATGTACGATTCAAAGCAAGACTACTTTTGTTCCACGTGTCAAAGAGGTGGCGTTCAGTAAGGTGACTATAAAACAACAGTGCACAAGTTTCAAGGCAGATCAAACTCTACAACGGGAGATACAATACATGCCGAATTCATACATCTGCCTTGAGATCACATAATGCGTCTGAAAAACTTCAAGCTCAATGTGTAAAATACATGTACAGGTGCTGCCGTATGAGCAAGTTCGCAAAAACAAAGCTGGTACTGGGAGAAAAAAGGGTGTTTTTTTCTCTTTTTTTTTCTTCGAGCTAAGCAGAGATTGTATAGATTTCCCTTTCTTAAGTTGCCTTTGTGAAGAACGAATGAAAAAGATGAAAGAAGGTTTTTAAGTGACTAGCGACCAGTGCTTCTCTTAAGATGGGGGCGTTTTGGCGGCGTGGTTAACATACAGTTGCCTGAAGACAATTGCTGTAGATACAATAAAAGTCACTTAATTGCACATCCTATTTGCCAATGCACTTCCTGCAATCATCCAAATGGTGCAACAAAGCGAAGCTAGACCGAAAACCATGGGATTTGGGAGATTTCGTGCAATTAATAGAAGTGTGCGATTGTCCGTTGTGCAATTAACTTTACTGTCATTGTTTTAAGCGTCAACTTCCGTATACTTTTCTGTCATCAAATGATACAATTAATTTATAAATACTGAATGTTAGCATCCAATCTTTTGATAATAATTGCTCACTTGCTAAGTGTAAGTAAAAGTCCGTGAATAGTTTAAGGTTGGAACGTAACTGAATAAAGAGACTTTTTTTACACAACCAATGTTTTATTCTCACCGACGTTTTGTTGACCGTATGTTACCTTCTTCAGGGCGATTCTAACTGAATGAGGGGGGTAGACTCCGTCATGTGTGGGACGGTATTCTAGTAGACAGACTGTTGCATCATTTCAGCGTTATTGACAACTGTTATGGATGTTTTACACTCTTTTGCGTCTGGGACCGAATTGTAAATATTTTGCATAAATCCACATAATTATGTAAATACTTTACGCCTTGTGACCGCATCTGAACTGTGAGCAGCGACACCTGTCCTGCAGTACAATGTGAACCAGTCAGAATTGCCCTGAAGAAGGTGACAGATGGTCACCGAAACGTCGGGAGAATAGAACAGTTCTGTATTCAAAAGAGTTATGTATTCAAAAGTACAGACCATGTAAAGTAACGTTTTAAATCACTGATTGCAGAAAGCGATGGAGGAGTTTTGATGAAGCCAGAGAAGATCACATTTGGCGGAAATGGGAAAACTCCAGGAAAGTTCATGCTTCCATGGGGAGTGGCCGTCTCTACTGACAATGAAATATATGTGGCAGATGTGGAGAACAAACGGATCCAAGTCTTCAACAAGTATGGGCACTTTCTCCGCCTCCTCAAAACGGTATACGAAGTACCGGGTAAAAGAAAACAAACCATTTCACCTACAGATGTTGCTATTGACGCAAAGGGTTGTGTCTGGGTAGTTGGAGATGAAAGAGCTAGACTAAATGTAGTGAAGTACAGCAAAAGCGGGCGACAAATATCTACAGTCGACCTCAGATCCTCTGCCCAGAACCCAACCATTGCAGTGAACGCACGAAACAACAACATCGTTGTGGCCGCGAAACGTAACACTATCTTTGTGCTTCAACCAGATGGTTTAGTATACAAAAGATTCCGATTGGTTGGTGGAGTAGAAAGCGACTACGTCACATTCAATAATGAAGGAAACATCGTTTTTACAGACGGAAAGCATGATACTGTCCAGGTGTACACTCTCGATGGAGACCAACTTTTCCAGTTCGGAACTAAAGGTCGCGATGAAGGTCAACTTTGGGTTCCTAAAGGAATCTGTACGGACAGCTCTGGAAACATCTTCGTGTCTAACTTAGAAAATAGAAGAATTGACATGTTCACCAGCAGTGGGAAGTTTGTGCGCACTGTTGTTAGCACGGAGTCCCCATGGGGCCTTGCTTGTGGACCGGATGGACAGTTGGTAGTGGCTAATGCATGGCAGAACACTATTACCATCATTCCTCGTCAGTTGGTATTGTCGTGATGATATTGATCAATGACGGCGATGTCAAACTTTCTCATATTTGTAGATTGGACAAACTTCATCCAAGCTGTAAATCAAATTGAAAGCTAATAACAACGACATTGATTGCATGAGCAATATCTTGCTGGAGAATATTTCTAAGTCGACCAAAAAGAAGTTGAAAATTATAAATGTATGCATGTACTGCACTTTATGTAGTATTCCTAGAAATACTGATTGTATTTTTCAGACACTTGAATAAAAATAATAATTCACACTAATATACGTTTTGGTCGTGATTTGCAATACATATTTTTGAGGATTTAACTACCATATCTTTGAATATAAAGGGCTCAAATCAAATGACATTCATAGAATGAAAGTTCATCTGTTTTGGTAGAATACATTATAGAAAATAATTGCTGAACTTTACTTTCAACACTGAATTATCTATAGGGACTTACCCCTCTAAATTTTCGGTCGATCTCCGTCGACTTGTTCAAAGTAAAAATCCTTGACTCAGAATAGGATTTCTTCGCCCAAGGAGTGAAGGAGGCAGTGCACATTATATCTCACCGGCCCACAGGTAACGAAGACGGGGGTGATATAGACTTTCTGATACTTATGACGCCCTCCTGCAACAGTGGTGTGTTCCTGACGTCACTGCTAGAGATAGAAATGGTCCTTCTGTGAACAAGGTCGGCGGAGATTGACCGAAAATTTAGAGGTGTAAGTCCCTATAGTTAATTCAGTGTTGAAAGTAAAGTTTAGCAATTATTTTCTATCATGTATTCTGAAAACAGATGAACTTTCATTCTATGAATGTCATTTGAATTTGAGCCCTTTATATTTAAAGATTAAAGTGTTATTTCAGTGTTGGAAGTAAAATATTCATAATCTGCATATCCACTATGTTTAATACCTGTTTTAGTAATTAGGATGATAAGTTTGTTTCTTCTTTTTTTTACCATACCTTGTACCGTCTACGATCGTTTCGCAATAAAGTTCTTCAGTTCGCAATAAAGTTTAGCAATCATTTATCAAATGACATTCATTCAGTATAGAGGCTCTTCTAATTCTATATTATGATCATAATGAAATACTCCTTTTCATAAAAAATCTACATACATGTTCTTACAATCCCATATATTAATCCACTACTTCAGCCCCTCCCCTCCCCTCCCCTCCCCTCCCCTCCCCTCCCCTCCCCTCCCCTCCCCTCCCCTCCCCTCCCCTCCCCTCCCCTCCCCTCCCCTCCCCTCCCCTCCCCTCCCCTCCCCTCCCCTCCCCTCCCCTCCCCTCCCCTCCCCTCCCCTCCCCTCCCCTCCCTCCCTTCCCTTCCCTATCATAGTGTTTTCTTTAGATTGTCTAGGTGCAGGGGGCAATTGCTTAATGCATGCGCATTATGATGTTACCACTTCAGACAAATCAGGAACATTCTCCACATTACCTACCCTCCTCGATACTGTATTAACATTAATAGGTAGTGATTTTCTAGGAAGCGTTGTAATTATAGCAAGCGCGACGGGCCCGGTGTCAAGTCATTTTCTGCGCCTGGAAAATATTTGCTCCGGCACTGTTTGGGAATTTCCATAACATAGTGCCTAATGTGCCACATAAGTCTGAGCGGATTTTAGAGGTAGAGGCAGCATTGTGGTGGCTAACCCTAACTCCTACCTCAACCCGTAACCATACCTTACCCTAGCCCTTATTCTAACTCTAACACAAATCCTCACTAGCCTACGGGACATAGGCGTAGCAGAAATTTGTGGCAACACCGGCAGAGTGAACGAGAAAGCTTGTCCGACAACAGTGGCGCTCTCAACTCACTGAGGGCCGAAACTCCGCCAATCACTAAACACCGAACCGTTGACGGTGAGTGCAATTTTTTTCCTAACAACTAGACAGTTACAGACAATGTGAAAATATGTACTTAATGCTGTGTTTATCTTTTTATGTCACCAGTGTATGGCAGTCGCTCACCAGTGTATGGCGTTCGTTTAGTTAAGGGGTGCTGCCATAATAGTATTTCACATGTGTTTTGTCGTTTGTCAGTTTAGAAGACACTTTGGTCTTACAAAGAGGTTCAGTGTTACTTGTAGCTTTTACTGCTTATATGTAGACTGCTTAAAGGTTACCTAATTATTTTAAACTATCTAAGCTTCCTTTACGAGTGCAATCGCGCGTTCTTGAATATCTGTGTTCCGTAGCGTTTAGGAAAAGAACAGTCCCTACAAAATCTTTAAACGTTAACGATAGCAACGGGGTTTCAGACGTGCAGAATTGAGTCGCAATAGGAAAATAATTTACGGTGGATCATTCAAAATCGCAAAAGTCAGCCTTAAAAACAGTAGTCTGGGCGCTAATCTATACTCGTTAGCCCTTTTTTACATTGAATCTGTCAAGTGTCTATCTCTAATACGGTATAAAATTCAGGGCAATTGTATTATCTATGTTACTGACTAGCATAATTTTTAGTTAGTATGTAGGAAATCAATTTCCCCACCTCAGATATATGTGTAGCACTTAAAAATGTATATCACTCTTGTGTTTTGATAAACCGATTATGGCTCATGTAAACAAACCTACTCTCCAAGCAGAGGTTAGGCTCAGGCTGTTTTTTAACGTTTTTTTAGTCGTTTTTATCTGGCTTTCTATTTTGTCATTATATCTTGCTGTGTCAAAACCTAGCCGGCAGGCCGGACACAGCGAAAAAAATGACTAAATAGAAAGCCCGATAAAAACGACTAAAAAAACGTTAAAAAACAGCCGGAGCCTAACCTCTGCTTGGAGAGTAAACAAACCTACACCTCCCTCGATAACCATTCCAAGAAGAGAGAGGGGGGGGGGGGGGGTCATATGCTAGACTACCAGTCGCATATCCTTTAAGGCCGTAGGGGCATGGTATTGGAAGTTGAACGCCAACCGTCAGGTACCCACTTTTAGCAAACACCTGAAAAAAGTCGTGTTAAGCCTTCTTTAATGGCGTAAAATCGGTATCATGACAGTATTAGAGCCAAAGATGCCTGGCCAAACGCGGTTACGCCACTTCATATGACCGTATTTTGAGATTTAGATCACCACACAACCGAAGAACTAAAGCCAACCCGGAATTTACTTCCGCCCAGACCGTTGATAGCTTTTCTGTCGACACCACGGAAGTATGCAAATATAGCAACAAGGCAGACTATTACACCAGAGCTTTATACTTAGGCCGAACTAATGATATTATATTGACGCCATCAGGGCATCCATTATCGTCCATTGAATCCAGACATTTTCTCATAGACTGTCCACAGATAATGGTAAGTTAAGATTTTTCAAGAAACTAAAGAAGGGATACTCAATGGAAACTTATTTAACGTTACTAGATAAATTCGAGGTCAGATCGGCAATGTGCAAACTTAGAATTAGCGCCCACCCCCTTGAAATTGAGAGAGGGCGGTACAAAAAGCTACCTGTGGGCGAAAGAACCTGTAACCATTGTATGGCAAAACCGGTGGAAGACGAAATACATTTTATTTCTAACTGCCTCTCTAACGATCAGGAAAGAAATGAGTTATTTGAAGAGGCATGCAAATTCCACAAAAATTTCCAAACGCTTACCGACGAAAACAAAACTATAACGCTGTTAACGTCACATAACCCACGCATCATAGAAAAAGTGGGACACTTCGTCTTCCACTGCTTCCAGAAAAGAAGTCAAACCCTAAATACGTAGATTGTAGCTCTCAGCAGTCCATACCATTGATAGAATAGTCACTCGTTTGCACTTGTCACCATTGTTATCTATACCAAAGTATTTCATTTTATACATGTTTATTATATTTTCTGTATGTTTCATGTTGCAATTAGCCCTCGGGCAAGAACTTGCAAATAAACTTCCATTATTGAAAAGGAATGGAAACAATACTGGAAATCGAACAAAGAAGTTAGAAAAACGGCAAATATATAAGATACATTGGAAACAATGAACAAAGATACAGAATACCTTTTTCAAATGCATTTGTTATGTCGTACACATAGGTATTTGGTTCAAGTGAACATTTCTACAATATAAAGGACAATTGGCCCTCGTGTCACAGATAGAAATCACTATAACCTTTTAGTAAGGGTTGTGCAAAGATGTTTTGGTGCAAGTAATTTTTGAAATGTGTGACTTAAAAATTGAATGTGTAACTTCAAAATGAATGCGATCATGATCTTTTGAATTTTTTCAAGCGTCACTTTTATAGTCTCATGAAAATGAACGTGCCAAATTACGTCATCCATTCGCAAAGTGACGCCACGCTAATCAGCGCTATTTCCCACTTGAAATTGCAAAGATTTTAAACTAAGCGTGAAGAAAATGTTTTAGAATTCACAAAGTAATTGCAGTAATTCGTAATGCAGTGGGATCACTGCATTCTTTTTGATGAGTAACAGGAACCTTGCCGCGCCTGCCGCGGTAACACTGATCATGAGTGCGCCGTGTACCGCCAATCCGGAAATACCTCGTTAGATGCTCCCGTCATCCTTTGCGCCGCCTTTCCCCAGTTTTCGGCCTATGGGGATTTTTATACGGGCCACAAGGGCCACAAGGTGACTGGCTTCGACGCATTAGAATATAGTAGGGTGCACTTTTGGAATACCAAAAACAGATATGTTTGAGTTGAAGGTACAAGCCACAAAATATTAAAAAACAAAAAAATCCTGTAGGCGTATCGTCTTCTCACGCCCTCTTTGAAATGCCCCTCTGCGGAGGTCACAGAACTGCAGCCGGCTCACACTAGAAAGGCAGTTGCGTAATGGGGCGCATTGATACACGAAATAGAAAACTTTCACAATCCAAACCATACAGTCTCAAAGTCGACACCGTCCGTGACCACGTAGCACAGGTTATATCTGGCTGCTCCTAAAATAAGGCTTTTTACCTCTCCTTCAACAAAATTTTATCCGTACTTTTTTATGTACCCGCGTACAGGCATTTTGACGAAAATTGCTAATTTCGGTTCTAATAGTACACTTTTCACGTTTATTTGCTATATTACTGCTATTTAGTTACATAAATTAAATCTTATGCTACATGTATTTAGATTTTCTTTCATTATTATAAACAAATTATGCTAATTTGATGACGAAATCGGCCAAATTCCAAGATGGTGGACCATATGGCCAGATCAAAAACAAAAAGCTTATCATCCCTTAGAATTTGTAACTAAATGGTATTTTTTTATCGATTATTTCCTGAAAAAAAAAACTATATTTGAAAATTCAATGGGGTGGATATAACATGGCGGAACTGGTATCATAATGTATGTATGCTTCACATTTGTGTAATATACCATGATGTTTTCTGGGAATACCCTTTTCCCATGGTTCCAGCCAATACAAATTGATGATGTCATAATTACGTCATCTTACGTCCTGATAATGAATTTTTTTTTTTCAAATCTTTATATAGAATGTCTTTACTATTGTCTGAAAATTCGGGTGTCATATGATAAGTCGTTTAAGAGTTCCATGAGGACAGGACGGTCTGCATATAGGGTGAACATATGTTATTTATGGTAGGAGGGATATAAACAGATACGTTTTAGGCAAATAACGGATTTATTGCCATAATTCCTTGGTGCTGCGTTTTCTTTATTTAAAACAGCCTTATACATTACTTTCTCTTACCCTGCCTCATCTGATCATATCCTTCCTTACCTTAGCTTAGCCATACCTTATCATTTACCTTACCTTACAAGGCTAAGCAATGTAGTAAAAGACCTTATGTTTTACCACCCAGGCATAGTCCACACAGAGAGATCGCTGTGTTCACCACTACCGTCTGAAAGGTAAGTCCTCTATCCTTTACATAAGACATGTAGTTTTGTATGAGGGCTTGACGGGAGACATAATGATGTTCGTTGGAAAGAAAACTTTCCCACTGATCGTTGCGTTGGCCCTGTTGGCTGTGACCTCAGATAGACCCTGCTTCCCCGGATGTAGGGAATGGGACTTTCGTGACTGTATGCATGACAGTACCGAGGTCTTATATCAACCTGTGTTATTAAACAGACTTGCCTTACTTGACCTTCTTACTCTGCCTTACCTTGCTTCATCGTATTATATCTTGTCTTACTATAGCCTTAGCCTTACCTTATCTCTTACCTTACCTTACAAGGCTAAGCAATGTAGTAAAAGACCTTATGTTTTACCACCCAGGCATAGTCCACACAGAGAGATCGCTGTGTTCACCACTACCGTCTGAAAGGTAAGTCCTCTATCCCTTACATATGACATGTAGTTTTGTATGAGGGCTTGACGGGAGACATAATGATGTTCATTGGAAAGAAAACTTTCCCACTGATCGTTGCGTTGGCCCTGTTGGCTGTGACCTCAGATAGACCCTGCTTCCCCGGATGTAGGAAATGGGCCTTTCATGACTGCATGCATGGCAGTACCCAGGTCTTATATCAACCTGGGTTAAATGGAGCCGTTTGTATGGAGTGTACTACAAACGATTCTCCCCAGTTGGATATGAGTTGCTTCAATGACACTCCAGCGGCTTTCGCTGTGAGGGGTCATTCTTCCAACATTCTCTCAGAAATTTCACCTCCACGCTTGGATGGTGCTAAGGTCCTGGTCCTGCACCTGATTGACAATAACATCACCGACGTTGACGTGTCAGGATCTTCCCTGAGTGGGTACACGAATCTGATCAGGTTGGGTTTGGAGTGTAACAAGCTCACGCATGTCGGGCGGAGTTGGTTCAGAGGTTTGAAGGCACTGTCCCACCTAATCTTGTCCAACAACCTCATCCGTAAGATTGACCCAGGCTGTTTTGAAGACTTGACTCGGCTTGTCCTCTTGAATCTTGACCAGAACATGCTACGTGCTGTTGACGCCGACTGGTTCCCGAGGTCTGCGATGCTGCAGCATCTCAACCTCAGTTCGAACCGCATTGACAGGGTCCCTGCTGGTGCACTGCAAAATCTCAGCAGCCTCACAAGCCTCAACCTTGGCCGAAACCCCCTCGCTTGCCTCCACACTGAAGCTGTCTGTGGGATGACCAGTCTGAATCAGCTTCATCTGAGCAGTGATAGGATGTGGACGATGGATGCTGGACCATCATCAGGTGGAGTGATGTGGAGTCTGCTTCGCAAGCACTACTTCCGTAGTGGCGAACTTGTTAGGCAGATAATCTCCTTTGAGGTACCCCATCTCTTCCTCTGCCTGGTTCATTACCCTGAAAAAAATGAGCAGGCACTGAAGTGGATGTTGGATGCGTCCCAGTCCGTTCCTCGTCACACGAATGCTGGCTTTCCTGACACCTGCATGGCGACCGGCGCTTCCGTCGCAGACTGGAAGATCGTCAGGCAGCCTCCGTTTGTTGTCGTTGCTCAGGACGCTTCCTCGACATACAACAAAATCCAGAACCGGCCTGATGAGCAAATATGCCGACAGATGTGGGGGGAACGAGCCGGCTTATCTGTGGAGTTAAAGGGTGGATCAAACCTCAAGATTGTTTCCATTGGTGCTGGCGACAGCACCGTGGAAACGGCTGCTATGGTGGTCGACACTGCACAACACAACACCGACACAAACACCGACACAGGCGCGTCCCAGGCTAATACATTGCCAGCAAACACGCACCACAATGTGAACTGCACTCTGCTCACAAAATACGGCACACGGCAGCTGTGTTTCAACTCCTCCCAGGTTGGAATGATGCCACGGAAAACATGCTCAGTCAACAGGCTTTGCATGTACAAGAATGTGACCATCCAGTCGACCATCAAGCCGGCCGACCAATCGACAGCCAAGCCACAGAGCCAGACGACTCCCGAGGAAAACATCGAGGCAAAGATGAACCCCACTGTGTTCATCACTCTTGCCAACTCTGACCACGCTGGACCATCTCCGGGGCAACCGTTTACACAAGCCTATCCTTGGTTCATCCCGGCAGTAGTAGTGACCGCAATGGGAGGGCTACTCTTGTCACTAACGGTGTGGTGCCTGTTGAAGAGACGACGGCTGCAAAACCAGGCCAAGCTGGATGCTCACGTGTGGGTCATCCCCAAGGTTTTCGTCACTGCTGTATCAAAGGGAGCCTCCCTACCCATTGTAGGTAGGAAGAAATCGCATGGTTACCTTTCCTCTCGTTGGTCACTGCCTGCAGTTCTCGATTCTATCGAGCCTACGTACAGCGAGATTCCGGATGACATAGCTGCAGCCCAGCGGCCTCTGCCTGCCCTCCCACAAACATACAGCGAGATTCCAGATGACACCACCCATGGTCATGTTCGCCCGGTCTCTTTCCCTGCCATAGCAACATCTAGTGGAGAGGCTACCAGTGGCGCAATGCGCCAGAGATCAAGGTCGCTGCCTTCTGGTCTCTGTTCGATCCAGCCAACCTACAGCGTGATCCCCGATGCCATAGCTGCTGCTCGACGGCCTCTGCCTGCGCTCCCACGTGCGTTCTGGGAGACCCCAGATAACGTGGCTGGTGTCCGTCGCTCCCTGCCTGCCCGTTTCCATACGTACAATTTTATCCCGGATGATGAGGATAGCGGGCCCATGGCCTTCTATGCTCAGGGTCCTGCACGCTTGAATGCAGTCACAACAAGAGGGCGGAGAAGACGGGCCTACGAGGGCAACGCTGGGTCGAACCCCACGCCGTTCTATGCTCAGGCTCATACAGGCTTTCATGCAGTCACAACAAGAGGGCGGAGAAGACGGGCCTACCAGGACAACGCTGGGTTGACGGTCACGCCTTTCTACGCTCAAACCACTCCAGGGTTTCAAGCAGTCACAACAAGAGGGCGAAGAAGACGGGCCTACGAGAACAACGCCGAGTCGACACCCACGCCTTTCTACACTGAGACAGGTCCAGAATTTCATGCGGTCACGACTAGGGGGCGGACCAGACGGGCCTACCAGGACCACACCGCTACGACGTCCAGCAGAAACCAGTCTAGTGGCCATGTCTCCGTGTATGGAGCGGCTAGACAGACCAATACCCAACACGTACCAATCTATAAAAGTGGTACGGAAGTTCAGGGCATGCAAGCTGATAGACAGCAGCGTAACACACATCGGCGCGCTTCCCTCCCCCTTACACTGCCCAACACCTACTGGCCTTGGGAGATTCCAGAGGGGGGAACCTATAACACACCACGGCGTGCGTCCCTCCCTCTTTCACTACCTAACACCTACTGGCCTTGGGAGATTCCAGAGGGGGGAACCAGTAACACACCACGGTGTACACCCCTTCCCAACGCCACACTGCCTAACACCTACTGGCCTTGGGAGATTCCAGAGAGGGGAACTAGTAACACACCACGGCGTGCGTCCCTCCCCCTTACACTGCCTAACACCTACTGGCCTTGGGAGATTCCAGAGGGGGGAAACTCTGACACACCACGGTGTACACCCCTTCCCAACGTCACACTGCCTAACACCTACTGGCCTTGGGAGATTCCAGAGGGGGGAACTAGTAACACACCACGGCGTGCGTCCCTCCCCCTTACACTGCCTAACACATACTGGCCTTGGGACATTTCAGAGGGGGAAACCAGTAACACACAACGGTGTACACCCCTTCCCAACGTCACACTGCCTAACACCTACTGGCCTTGGGAGATTCCAGAGGGGGGAGCCTCTAACACACCACGGCGTGCGTCCCTCCCTCTTTCACTACCTAACACCTACTGGCCTTGGGAGATTCTAGAGGGGGGAACCAGTAACACACCACGGTGTACATCCCTTCCCAACGCCACACTGCCTAACACCTATTGGCCTTGGGAGATTCCAGAGGGGGGAAACCGCAACACACCACATCGTGCGCCACTCCCTGTCACACCACCTAACACCTACTGGCCTTGGGAAATATAGGGGAAGAGAAACCCTCTAAAACGCCATTTCCTGCATTTTCAGGAGCAAATTTTGCTGTTAAACTAAACTGAGTTCAATGAATTCTTTAATAATGAGAAAGGTTTTTTTTAAAGGACGACGCTCCCACCACATCATATTCACCATGTCCGGCCCCCGAGGGCGCAAGTGGTCGTAAAGGAGGTCCGGGAAATTTTGCTATCTGGACTCTCTAAAACGCTATTTTCTGCACTTCCATTGGCATATTGCTGATAGATTCATTGCTTTTGAAAAAAAAAAATCTTGGACATCAAAAAAGTGAACCTTCGTTCTTCCGACCCTCCAGGCTACGGGCATGACAGTCTGTACCCTACTGACCACCTCCTGAATTCGATTTACCATTCTTTGATTTGTTGACATCAAAATTCGTACATCAATAGTTAATTCTTCTGGAAAGTAAAAATTGTAACTTTTAATGAAGATCAAAAACTAGGCTGGCATAAGCTCACATAATTATTTGCATAATTAAAACGTATGTTGCATATGTAACTTGAAAGAGAAACACTATCTAAATTGCATAGTTGTAAATAACGGGAATGGAATTTTATTCCTGCCGCATTGCAAAGTTTAGTAATAGTGAATATTGCCATCATAAATTATGTAAATCAGACCTTCATACATATTTAATGCATTCACATTTTTAACACTTGGAAAACGTCACTCAAAAAAGGTCAACATCTTTTAGTGAAGGTATGAGGTCGTGGAACTCATTTTTTGTCTGTTCGCCTACCTCGTTCCTGTCCTGTTTACCAATCAAAGGGCATCATGCCTAATTTTCAGACTAAGGCATCTGTCACATTCGTCGTAAGATGAGTTTACAACCACTCGACATTCGTTGGACAATCGTGAATTTGTATTGTTAAAGTAAAAGTTGCTTAAATATCTGTCAGTTCTTACGGCAAGCTTACGACAGGAAGATGACATGCATAGGGTAATCGTAAATGTGTCTTGTGGCAGTAGAAGTTGCTGTATGTAGGGCCAAAGGGTTATTTTACATTCGTCGCACGACGGCTTTACGACAACAATATGGCATTCGTAGGGGAACCGTGGATACGTTTAGTGAATGTAAAAGTTGTTGTAGAGCCTTATACATGGCCGAAAGGCCATACGACGAATGTGGTCGGGCCTTGAAAGAAATATGGGAGGTGCTAGCATTTTTTCCCCAAATACGCATTCTAAAATATGGAGACGGTCTATATATCAGTACGCACATTTCTGTGACCCCCTTGCTCATATCCCTTGAAGTTTCTAGAAGTATGTACAGCATTTTTAAATGTCGAAATTTTCACATTCTAAAAAGGTGGACCGTCTGCATATTTCTAGAGGTGTATCTTACTGTTTTTAATCTGAAAAACATAACCTCCCTCTACTTGAATGAAATTTAGACGACCAAATCTTTCCCGGATCTTCCTGTAAAGATTGAAAGCATCATATTGTCAATACAATGTCACTGAAAGCAATTTAGATGTCACGTGTACTCGTAATAACCTTTGAATCATTTTCTTAATTTTTCTAGATTGTTACTTTCAAAAATATGTACATATACTCCTCTATCATCTAGTCAAAACCACATAGCTGAGCGCAGCATATTTGTTCTGTACTTGTTCAATTCTTTAGCTAAGAACATTATACAGGTATCTAATTTTGTAGGGCAGTTGGAATATCATGCACAATTCTTGGAATAGTCCGTTAAAGTGGCAATGTTCTATTTAACAGCCGTTTCTCTGTATTTTATGACCGTGCCTTACCAACGCTTGGTATTAGAGAAATTTATACTGGTCAGATGGGTCCCTTGTGTTAAATAAACAACTCTATTTAGGGATTGAAATACAAAATTAATTCAAAATTGTTCATATTTCGGGCTGGTGTGACAAAAATAATCACACACAAAATTACGAGATAAAAATGTTTTTAGCACTTTACGCAAAGTAATGTTAGCTGGAATTGTCTATTTTTCTCATATTATGGGGCCAAAATCCTTTAAACATACTTTAAATTTGCACTAAGCACAATGTTTTTCCTTTTTATTTCTGAATACCTTTTGGGGGGGAAGTATAATATTAGGGTAGGGATTGCTATCTGACAAGATCAACGTTTCTATTGGTGAAAATCCCAATAGGATGCCATTAATGTGTTAAGGGTGGTCTTCTATAAATAGATATTAAATTTCAAATTACTTTATTGATCTGAATTGACATAAATCTTTGTTGAAAATTTATGTTTGGCATGGAAATATATTTTTGCAGATTCCATTTAGTATCTTGACCCTGTCATCTACATTAATGACATCTTTGATAATTATTACAAATATCTATAATACTGATAAATTAATGTGTATATGTATGTGCATGTGTATAAGTGCATTGTGTTTAAAGACGTTAATTCAGTCAAAGTCCTTACTTGAGATTTTGCAAACGTTAGTAACTTACCTGTCTTGTGAAATCAAAATCAGTTAAACATAAATGTAAAATAATCTATAGCTTATTACGTGTATAATTCTATCTGAAACAGTTGCCATAAAATTACACACTATTTATCATGCTATTCCTTCTTTTATGAAATTCAAAAGAATTTAAAGATTTTAATGAAACATGTAAGAGTTTAGACATAGGGACAAAATCTTCAGCAGCAATTTCAGTGATTTTTTTAAAGATAGAGGATAGAGGGTCTTCAGAAAAACAACAACATCCAAAACAAAATACAAGTAGACAATATAAAGATGTGAAAAATTACAAACTACAATGAAGAGAATAAGGCCTCCTTACCAAGAGCAGTAGAGAAGAACCATTCCATTTCCTATAATTACCAAATGGCAATCAGGATTTTAATTACAATAAAAATCAATCCTATGAAAACTAAGGATACTTTTTCATTGTGGTGAATAGTCATAGCACCTAAAAGTCCAGTGTCACTGACAATTATCAGTTTGGTAATAATTGGTTCATATTTGAACATATAAATATGTCAACAGATGAAGATGTTCCCAATTTTACTGACTTGGTGTCATAGACGTTTCATTTAGTCAGGACAGAGTTCGGGGATACTGTGTTAAAATCGGTACTGTGTTGTAAAAAAAAAGACCTGTATCACAATGGACATCACGATGTACGGCTGGTGACTTTTGTGTAGCTAAAGTTAAAAAAAACAATACAAACTGTCACAACAAAACTCTATTAAGCCACAGTCTAAGACAAATAACTAATTCAACAATGACTAATGGCGTAAGGAAACATCAAGGAGATGGTGAAATGACAAAATCAACTTTTCAGCGAAGACTAAGAATGTCTCAGGAACAGTTAGAACATCAACATCAACAACAAAATGTCGAACGTTACTGTCCAATAACTCATCCAACATTGACTGATGGGAAGGGTGACCAACTATCTGCGGAACGTCATAAGAATCTCTTAAAAGCAATAAGAACATCAACAACAACAACAACAAAACTGTCCAATAACTACTGTCCAATGACTAATGCAACATTGACTTATGGCGAGGGTCCCAAAGTTGACTACATCATTTATAGTCCAGAAGAAAGGGTTGCCTGAGACAGGACAATGCCGTTACGTCACCATGAAGCCAGGCAATGTGAGGATGAGGATGGGGGTTACCAGTCGATTAAAAGACAGTGGAAGTGCAAAAGTTCCACCACCTTCCACAACAGAGGCACCAACTCCCACAACAGTGCCCCCCTCCCACTACAGGAGGAAGTCTGCTAAAGAACATCAGAAGGACCTGAGAAAGGTTTTGAAAGGTGATGATTAAAAAAAGACTTCTTTTTTTTCACCACAACCTTTCTGTCACTTTTATTTTCAGTACAGCTTCTGGTTGTTTAGGAATTGTTGACTGCTTTCCTACCTACATAGTCCCTTGACCTCCTGGTCTTTACATTGACTACATGGTTTTGACTTGTTTATTGTCATTTTCAGGGTTCCCGGTAGCCTTGGGCTAAGAAGGATACCGTTGGAGGCACGACGAAGTGCTGAGAGTACTGGCGAATGTTTCAGAGGGCGTTAAAGGATTAGGAGAGAGAGCAGAGGAAGCAGCTAACGAAGTCATAATGCAGTGATTCCTTCACTATAATCGGTAAGTTGGCAATTGAAAATCCTTGCATTGTAACTTTTATAGGACAGTACATGTTATTATACAACAAATCACCTAGACACTAGAAAACACACAAAGATTGCACAGCACTATAAATGTGTATTTTCACACATTCTACTCCTTTTATTAGTCTTTTGGGGTACAACTGTTGAAAATGTATCACTCTAAAGCATACCAATACTGTGCAATGATTCCTGTTATTATCTTATATGTTGACTACAGGAAAAGAAAGAGGTCGATTGAAGTCTCGGTTTGTGGTAAAGGCGTTACAAGGTTGCGAGAGTACTGACGAATGTGTTAGAGGGCGTTAGCGGATGGAGAGAGGGTAGAGGAAGAAGCATAATGCAGGGTTCCTTCACTATATTCGGTAAGTTGACAATTGGTACTCTATTGTAACTTTTATTATATGGAAGTACATAACAAATCACCTAAACATTACAAAGACCACTCAAGACTGCGCAGCACTATAATGGTATATTTCTACATATTGTACTACTTTTATCAGTCTTTAGAGGTTCAACTGTTCAGAGTGTAACATTGTCTAACATACTAATTGTGTGCAATATTTTTCTGTTATATATCAAACAGATTTGTGTATATCTTTAGATGTCAGAACTCCCATTATGCAAAAATAGGCAAATATATCAAGGACTGCTCTGCTATTAGAAAGAATACCGTAACTAATGATTAACCTACTGCATTGTGATACTATACCAAAGAATTATGTTAGCCCTTATTGTTATGTTATCTCGGTTGCTAAGCTTTATCCTATAACTTTGTACTTTGTGTAAAAAAAATTGTACTTTGTGTAATAGTTGTTGCCATACATTATATCATATACAATAGTCGTGTAATAAAGTTCTTTTATGTTGACTACAGGAAAAGCAAGAGACCAATCCAAGTCTCTGGTTGAGAGGTGAAGGAACTGCACCTGGTACAGGAAAAGAATAAAGTAAGTGAAAATTCATACATTCTTCTGCATTTCCTTACAAAAAATTAATGTGTCAAGTTTAGTTTTCGTATCCAAATTCAAAAAGTGGCTAAAAGCAGGCAGAAGTGTGGTCATCCCTCACTTTATTCTAGCTATGGAATTGGCATATCAATTGGAACATATGATAAAGTATTGAAAAGTATTTACCCCCATTGCAAAGCTGCTGTGTTTCTGTACAAAAACTAGGAGAGAAAGTCAAGAACTTTGAAAAGCTTAAGATAAAACAATGTTTGTCTGAAATGACACATGGATTTCATCTGTTGTCTAGCTAACAAAGCGCAGAGCCATCATGCTTTTAAGGGTCAATTTCAAGGCAAAATAGACTTTGAAAAATACTCGTTTTTCTTTTAGACAACGCAGTAACTAATGTCAATTGACATAACATAAATTCAGATTGCAACGTGAGTAATAATTCATAAATTCATTAGTTCATTAATCGAATCATTCCTCCGTTCATTTAAAAAGTCAGGGGTGTGAAACAGGAAATATTTGACTTATCACCAAATACAATTTTTTTTCTGTTGGTCTTAGAACATTTTCCATATATAGAATGCTGCATTGGTATTGTTTCCCTGACTAATACTTCTCTATTTCATCTGTATAGTGATCCTGTCCATTTGGGTGGCTGTGGCACCCTTCAATTACATGTTGGATTAAAGGCAGACAAAGTATGGTGAGTCATAGCTTTCTCTAGCCTGGAATCTAGCCGTGTTGTGCTTTGGTCGCTCCTCTAAGGTACGCTTGCTGCAAACAAGTTTGTGTTGATATGAAGCGAGCTACCAAAGCACAACACGACTGGATTCCAGGCTAAGCCTTTACATGTTACATCAAAGTTTTAACTTACTAATATATTACCAATCGGCTATCATGTCAGTTATGATATCTGTAAAAAATGGTTCATTCATGTATATAAAAATGGCATTTGATTCACATTGCATCTTGATTTTACAATAAGCAATTTGGTAGAATTGTAATCTTATCTTTTGTGTAATTTTTGTTGGACAGGGGAGGCACACGTTTGCTTCACACGCAGAGGTGGCAACAAGTAACCTAGGCCAAGATTTGTCATAGACTGTTGATGACTTGCAGTTGGAGAATGAGGATCTCTTTGAGTCTTTGAAATTTAAAAAAAAACATTGCATTGCTTCCACAAGTTAATTACGAGAGATGTTGAACAGAATCCAAAGAGCACAAAGAAATGGCATAATGTTCCACATTGTACTTTGAGAGGAATGTTGTGAAAAAATATTCTGGACAAAGGCCTCGCTTTCGTGCAAGTTCGCGTGCATTCTCGCGAGACTGCGTTCTTATTGTAATACCTGTCAAAATGGCCGCCGTTAATGAAAATGGTGTTATTAAAAATTTGTTTTGAAAAGCCTTTATGATCCATATTAGTTGGTGGTTGGTTACTTTAAACATAGAAATTTAGCACTTTCGGAAATGAGACAATGGAGAACTGCAAAGGTCCGATTTTACTTGACATACGTCATCTGTTGTCCGATAGGTTTATGAGACAGTTTTACTTTGAAATATCAAGACATATTTGTTCTCCAAGAAATATACACTTGTCCATGAGTATGAATTCTATTTTTAGCGAAAATTTTTAAAAAGATGAATCATATTTTATGTGTGTGTCCTAATTGTGGCTTCTATTTCATGATAGAACGTGTACAGCTGAAATTTGGTGAAGATATATGTATTTTGAAATGATAGATTCAATAGTAAAATTAATATCAATGTAGTTCAATATGTGAATATTGCAATTTTCCCTTTCTTAGCATTCTGTACTATGTTGTATTAAGTATTTTTGAGTAATAAACAGATTAACCTTATGTCATCATAGAATGATCATACTTTCAATACAAGTATCAAGAATACATTGTGGTTGGTTTTCTTGTGTATCTTTACTAGTATATCTTTATGAGCAAATTGCAAATATTTTCAGTCCTTGCAACGCGTGACAATGACTGGTGACGACGAGTAAGGTCACAGCAAGTAAATTTTATGGATGACATCCTCTGCAAACGGCAAAAATAGTGCGATAGGGCGAAAAAAACACGATGGTTGAAAACAAAGAAGATGGCTACATTTAGAAACTAGAGTTCCAAGAACACATACCTTTGCCAAATAAACCAGGTTTGTTATGTAGAATGATGTCTGTAGACAAATGCGCTACTCATTTCATTTTATTTACATAATATGCTTGGAGTTGGTTTATAAAATTTCGGCATTGATTATGCAAATTAGATCCCAAGTTACAATTAATTGATATCAAATTGTATCAAGCATTACTTAAGCTATCAGCATACCAAAAATCATGATGATCCTTTGATCCATTCTTGACTTATTCTCTTTCAAAGTCTTTAAATACACCTCTTAATCTCTTCCCTCTTTCTCAGTTACATATGTGACATTTTTTATGAAAGAACTATAATGGAATACAGTGGATTTATGAACTTTTCCTAATCAATTATGCAAATTAGCTGATTATTTGCATAATAAGTATCACATTATATATATAAGTCTTCACTTAGGCTATGTACATGGCAAAAATCATGACGATCCGTCAACACGTTCATATTTTCTCATTAATTATGCAAATGAGATCACCATTTGTATGATAAATATGTATTGACATTTCTCTCTTTCTCAGCTATGTGACAAGTTATAAAGTCCTTTTCATGGAATGCAGTGAATTTATAAAATATCCTCATTAATTATGCAAATTAGCCGTTGACTTGCATAATTAGTATCTCATTATGTAGGTCTTCACTTACGCTACCTACATACCAAAAAACATGATGATCCGTCAACATGTTCATATTTTCTCATTAATTATGCAAATGAGGTCATCATTTGAATAATTGATATCTATCGACATTTCTTTCCTCCCAGCTACATATGTGACAAGTTTGAAAGTCCTATCATGGAATGCAGTGGATTTATAATTTTTCCTCATTAATTATGCAAATAAGCTGTTGATTTGCATAACTAGTTTACCATTATTTAAGTCATCACTCATTCTATCTACATACCAAAAATCATGACGATCCGCCAACACGTTGTTGAGTTATTCTCGTCCAAAGTTTGAAAGGAAACCGGTGCCTGCAGTTCCCCACTAAAAAAATCATGATCACAGCATGTCCAGAACACGAGATATAAAAAAATGAGTTTCCGCTGCAGTACCTTAGCAAGCCGCTAGGGTGGCCCATTAGCAAACTTGACCTTCGTTTTCCCGACCCCTACCCACCTACCAAATATCATCAGGATCCATCCAAGGCTTCTCGAGTTATGCTGTTGACACACAGACACACACACAAACACGCCCAAATTTAAACATAACCTTAGCCATTCTGGCAAAGGTAAAAATAGACACCATAAAGTAGTGATGACTGTTGTAAAAAGGATCAAAGGGCAAAACATAGTATCAGAGCCAACAAGGCATTCATTCCTGTATTCAAGACATGTACTGGTGAGGTGAAAGTGACACTAGTGTGGTAGACTGGTGTCAATTTTACAATTATCCAATAAGTTTCATTTCTAAAACTACAGTCCTGGGTACCTCGCAAGTGTCACTTATACAAGCACAATTATTAGGCTACAGCACAATATATTTGCTCATTTTGGTACTTTATCGTCATGTTGACCATCCCTTCAAAACTTATTGTGTTTTTTTTCTGAAATCAGGCGAAAATTAATGCGCGCGCCGATGTCATCCATAAAATTTACTTGCTGTGGCCTATAAGGTTAAAAAAATTGTGTGAAACAGGAAGTAAGTCTTTGAGTGTGACGTAGTGCAATAATTCTAAATTATAAAGATGTTGAAAGGTCAAAAAACAGAATATGCATGGTTCCACTCATCTTACTTTTATTCCTTACTGATACCTCCTATGAAAAATAAAGACAAAATCATGTTCAGGACACACTCTGGATTGTTAGCGGTCTCTACAACGTTACAGTTGTAAACGCCACTATTCAACATTACCAAATTTGAAAATAAGACGTTGCATCCTGTGCACTCCCTATCACGACTCAGCACAAACAAAAATTCATATTTTATTTTATTGAAATTGCAATAAGTCAGTTACATTGAGGTTACAAATATCTATATAATCTGCGCATCTCTCTCTCCCTCTATCCATCTATCTATCTATCTAGTATCTATGTTTACATTTAGAGATAGATTTTATCATAGAAAGATAGATATCTGTCTATCTATCTGTCTATTAATCTCTTTCATTTTCATTTCTTTGCATACACAACACCTTGCTATATTCTACGACTCTTGCATCTTCATTGCTATTTCTTTGTACACCAGTAGAGGGCGCTCATGCGCGGTATGTCCATCGGAGTGCCATTCACCTGTTTGATGGCTGGGTCGGTGGTGAGCAGTTCGAACATGCGCTCTGCACACTCCTTTCTAATATCGGGTTCCCGAGCAATGGGGCTGTATGTCATGAAGAGTTTCACCACAGACTCGGCGTCAGGCTGTGTAAAAAATCAAAGTGCATCCATTAGACAAGAAGAGAATATACTATATATTAGGAGGTTTAGTCTTATCATAGCATGCCTGTTTACGAAACCAGAGAAAGCTACAGTGAGAGACAGCGAGCGAGAGAGAGAGAGAGAGAGACAGAGACAGAGACAGAGACAGACAGAGATAGATGGTAGAATAAGAGATAGAGAGAAAGCGAGAGGGAGATAAAGAGACTTTGTCAAGTCTCTTTATCTCTCTCTCGCTCTATGACACCCAAACATACATCGTTTCTGTATCAAAAGCTTCTATCTCGCAGCGACCATCAGACCAAGACCATAGACAGTTCAGGACAAGACACAAAAACTGGAAGGTCTGCTGCAGTGCGAAGGTCACATTCCAGGTCCTGGGTAATACCCGACAATCATGAGATAGACAGACAAACCGACAGGCATGCCCAAAACGATACCTTTTTTTTTAAATGTTGGTAACAACACTGTTGATAACACCCACTGGGCCAGCATCAGCATCGCTACCTGGAGTGCCATCTGTAACATCTATTATCATAATACCGGTACGTTTACGACGATTTCTCTAGCCATACTGATTTGACAAATTGTCAACGCATCATTTTCTCCAGTTACATGTTGCTGTTATAGGTTACCCTTGCCACTTCTTCTGTGTAACTTTTCTGCCACTCTTGTCCTGCTAAAAGCGCAATATTGTAATTGTAACACGCCGCGGAATTACATGGCGAACGGGCGCGTGGTTGGGAGGGGGTAAAAATACCGGCCGGAAGAAACACGGCACAATTAACTGTCGCTATGTACCTTTATACATCCTCTGATGTTCCTTCCTTTTCTGTTAGTAAATGCATAAAACATAAACCTGCATGAGCATACAAAATGTCATGAGAAAACGGACGTATACTGTCAAGAATTTTCATTTAACTTCTGTCCGTCACAACCGCTATGACGTAACACTGCACTGCTAGCGTAGATATAAAAATGGCGTGAAAATGGCTGCGTACGTTCAATTTTGCCCATTCAGTCGTAGATCCGGGCTATTATGCAACGGTTCTTCACACTTTTACATTGAGTTGTAGGTCACCAACAGAAATTCAAGATTGTTGTTGAATCATATTCGTCTTGTGCCGTGAGCATGTGTAATTATGATCTACAAATCTGGCAATGAATGTGAGAGTGTGTTCGTCCCACGACGAGCTGCCTACCCCGAAAAAGATACTGAAAACTTTTGGCCTTGTTGTCTTCGAATGCATTGTTATCGATGCTCTATAAATGATGTATTGGACACCTAGATGTCTGAAGTGTGCACACCTCAGAAATAACTATTGTTGCATGTGTAGATCTCTTTAAATTCCATTATTTTTTATCGGCCGGTATAAGTCTTACTGCCGGTATTATGCCAATGCATGTTATTGCCTTGTTGCAATGTTTGTCCAAAAAGAATAAAATAGGACGCCGGGCAGTGGAAGCTATTTCTATCGTTATTTAGGAATGGCAATTATTATAGGATGGTGTTAGTAAACTAACACTGAAAAGGTTAACCGAACTTCAGAGTGTCTGTGTATATAATTATATATATATATATATATATATATATATATATATAGAGAGAGAGAGAGAGAGAGAGAGAGAGAGAGAGAGAGAGAGAGAGAGAGGGAGCACATCAGAAAATTCCTTTAGGTGGAACATTTGTAACATAGCATCCCAACAATTATCAGTGACCTTTGACCACACAGTCTACAATGACAACATTAACATTAAAAACCTTCTTCTAGAGCGTTCAGGCACGAAAATCAAAATGGCAAAAAGTTTAGCTTTAGAAAATGATAAATAGAAAAAAGAAACATTATACCCGTTACACCCAGCTCCAATTTTTTCCAGCATTTTCAAAGAAAAAGAAATTTCAACTTCAATTCAAAAAGGCTATAGACTAATAATTGGGCCATCTGCATCTGCGTTAAGTAACTGACCTTGCCTTTATATTCTATACATTATATCAAAAATATCATATTTTAGTTTCACTCTTTTAAAAAGGTGGTTCAAAATTGACCCTCGATCTGTGGCTGCGTTGAATAAGTGACCTTTTCTCTTGAGAAACTCACCAGAGTCTGTTGGTTCTCCCAGGGGAAGATGTGCTCTTGCAGCGGGGTGAAGAACGGAGCCGCATCGAAGCAGTCTTTCCAGCTAGTGTCCAGGAGTGGGTTCACGAAGTGGTCCGGACACTCGGGATACTTGTACTTCCTTATCAGATCTAAAACGCCGTGCACGAGCGGAGAATCCTCGTCATCCGCCGTAAAATTTATACCTTTAACAAAAGTATTCAAGATATTCAAGATCTTATACCTCATGAAATGTTCAGTTTTAGACTGCCATTATTTGAGAATTTGCAGCCCTAAACCCTTCCGTCATTATGTAATTGCAGTACCTGAACAAAACCGTCAGAAGGCCCACAATGACCAACTAACTAATTACAAAACTACCTATATACCAAAATTCCTACACGTGACGTCAGCAATAAATATATATGAAGTATGCGTACCAAGAAGTCGATACCGCCCCCATCCCAGTTTACTTGATATGTTTATGTGACATTTCCAAACCAGAACCCAGCCGAGCTGTTTTAAGAGACGAAAAAGTAGAATGCATACCCAGAAATAGACACAAATCATGCCCACGACTTCTTCTTTTTACGTTCTGTGTATTTTGGTGTCTTTTATATCATTCTCTCGAAGTGTGACCTGAGCATTGTTCACCTGGCTTTTAGCCGTCAGTTGCAAGGAAATAAATACACACAAAAAAGACTCACAGAACAGCGCGTTATCACATGAGTCTCTCTATCCAGACTGCCCTCCCTCCCAGGCCCCAGTCCGCATGCGTGGACTGTTCCATCGGTGAGATGGGGACTAAACTATTTTGTAAGTAATCTAACAAGCCTTACCGAACTTGCCACTCGGAATAAGGACTCGGTGAACCTCCCGCAGAGCGGCCTCGTTTGCGTAGAAATGGAAACTCTGCGAGGAGATAACAGCCTGTAGAAGGAAAGGAATAGGACTCGTACGTAGTAATTAGAAAGCCGACATTTCTAAACTAAGACCTACTAGGGACCTGAAGAAAGCTACACATACGAACATACAGTCACAACTAGCAAACTTGACATACATATTTCGGTTAAAAAAGGTAGCGTTTGTTGCTCGTGATTTGGGGTTGCGGGTTGAGGACTTAGAGAACGCCATGGGGGACAGAGACGTTTGGAAAGAGAGAGTGGACCTGGTCCGGGCAAGTAGCCCGCGACGATGATGATTGTGTTGGTGATTTAGTTGTGCAGTTTTGAGCATCCTAGAGACTTTTAACCAAACTGCAGGAGCCAACATCGTTTAAAATTTTCAAAGGTCATTTCTTAATCTATGTCACACTAAACGGTTAACATTATTTGGCGAAAGTATGAAGTCATGGAACTCTTGTTACCGATGAATCATTGACAAGATCTCTATAATGTAAAACATTTATCCGCGGAATGAACTATATACGTTGTATTTCGAAACAGGGCCTTTTTAGTATTGCAAATTGCAATTCGAAACCACCATTCGTCAACCCTTAATGCCCTATTAAAAAGCAACGGATATAGGTCCCCACGGATAAAGGTATTTGCGGCAGGCAGATATTTGCGGCAGGCAATACCTTGACGGAGTCGTCGGGAAGCGGGATGGACTCGCAGAAACCAACAAGAACGTCCACCCCGGGAACTTTGTCCTTCAGCTGTTGGATCATTCCAGCTACAGGATCCAGCGCTACGATTCGTGCATCCTGAAGCCAATCAATCAATAAATAAATAATCAATCAATCAATAAATAAATAAATAAAAAACATCAGCATTCGACAGACAATATTTTCTGAATTGTCAATTGCAATTAATTTACAAAGCTTAAATCTTTCTAAAAGTATGAAAAGATGTATGAAAAAATAGAAAAATTTACATCCATTTATGCAATTCACAATATTAACACCAACAATTTCAAAATTACAGCAAAACAGTCTGTTACAGAGCTAGAGGTGTACATTTATGCTTCAATTAATCAATCAATCAATCAAAATTTTATCAGAATTTGACAGACAATATCATCTGAATGATGGCTAATTTACATTGCTTAAACTTTCTAAAGATTCAATTCAAAAATACAGAAATTTATATTCATTTATCAACACAATAAACGAACGATTTCAAAATTGCAGCAAAACAGTTACAGAAGTATAATATTGTGCACATTTATATTTTTCTCTCAGTCTGAGTTCAAACGGCTTATTACCTTTGCCAGGTAGGTTATGTTTCGGGTAGCGTTTGTATGTTTGTATGTATGTATATAATTATGTATGTATGTTCTATTGTAATGAAATAAGACGTTACCTCTCCCAGTAGGTCCTTGATAACTCGTGTGCATTTCCCGGTACCAGCGCCCACTTCCAACAAGTCATAGGTGGGCGGAGCCACGTTATCCTGACTCGAAGTGACGTCATCGGTGGGCGGAGTCCCGTTCCTTTGATTGACGTCGTCCAAAAGGCCCAGGTGTTCCAGCAGAACCCTCACCCCCGCCTTGTCATGGGACGGCCGAAATTTCTCGTAGTCGTCATTCTAATTATACATGGAAGCTCAGGGTTAACATCATCATCATACATTCGGATTTTTTTTCCGGTGGGGCACCCTCCCACACGCAATGCCTCACGATATCACCCCTGCCATTTCAGCCACAGAAAACGGGTATTTGGGGCGTGGCTTCTAACCAACTGTCAGCCAATCAAAGAAATGCCTTTTTGTTGACCGTATAAGGCGACTCATCAATATTCAAGAGCAAGATAACGGTACCGGCATAACGTTTCACAGTTCTTTCAGCATCAGGATCCATACGTTTACTACTACTACTACTACTACTTCTAACACTACTCAGTCCCTGCATGTCAATCAAAAAAGCTGGTAGAAAATCTAACCGTGGTTTCCCACATTGTTCTTGCGGCATCACTATACTGTGTCTTGGTAGCACTCATGGTGTCCGATGTCAACCTTGAAAGAACTAAGGTTGATAGGACAAAGACAATGACAAACAAAAAACACAGGCCACATACATAAACAGCATCTTATTTTCTGGCATTTAAGCTAGTTATTCTTTATCAGGTCATATTGTCCGCCATCTTGGATTTAGGCCGATGATGTCATTCAATTAGCATAAAATATGCATACCTAATTAGGACTGAAATTGTAGATAACATAAGATTTTATTTATGTAAGAAAATAACAGTTATATACCAAATGAACGCGAGGAATACATTGTAAGCGATGTTTGCCAAAATGCCTGTCAACAAACGGTTACCATGGCATCACGAAACAATGTCTAAACTTCGTGAAACTTCAATATTTTAGGAAAACTCATCAATTTGGTGGCTCTAGCGCTAGCCGTTTTAGTGTTATGCGACATGAAATTTGGTGCAGGTCTCAAAAGACCCTCCCCCCAGTCTTAATAGGGTTTAACTGAAAGTAGTAAATTTGGTATAACATGCCTAACAAAAACTTGTTACCATGGCAACACGAAAAATCACAATCATAATTTTTTTCTTACAATCGCTGCCAACAGTATTTTGAGAAAAGGCACCAAATTCCGTAGTCCTAGCACACGTCGTTCGGCAGTTATACGACGTCAAATTAGCACACACCCCCCCCCCCCGTCTCTCTCACTATATATAAGCCGTTTCCTTCTTACTGCGCCTGTTTTCATGTATATCTTTTAAACACAATAGCGTTCTTAGCACATGTAAAAAAGAATAGTCATTGTTCGTCGTACAACTGGTTTACATGCGTCTTTAAGGCGTGGTCACATAGGCGATCGCTAACTTTGGGCATTTTGGAGGACAAAAATGTACGTCTCCTGCGTCCTACTACGTCGGTGGTTGGTTCTGTCACCACCTGTTTAAATATCCTATGGCATCAAGCTCGTACGACGATCGCACGACATATGTGACCGCGCCCTTATACCCCTGTCACATTTGGCGAAATTCGATCGGACGACGATTCTGCGGCAGTCGCCCAAACTTCGCTTGTAATGATAACTTTGTTGCACAACAATTATAGAGGTTAAGGTACAAAGTATGGCTTATATGTGACAGAGACGGTTTTCGTGTTAAAAATACGTGGAACCCTCTGTCGATCTTAAATATGGCCGATTTTCCATCGACACGCCCGAAGATCGTGGATGATGTGACAGGGGTGTTACGACATCAAATTGGTGTAATTCTAATTGTGACTGTCGCATAGGTGCCATTGCGTGTACAAGGCAGAGGAGATATATCAAGTACGCCGTACATATATACCTCGTCTGACTTGTACACAATGTCGACGGTCGACTCTGCCATACACATGTATAAAGCCTCCTATAAAATCGTACGACAACCGTACGAATACGAACGCACTTTGACATACAAGTTACGCAAGTAAGTAGAGTCTGAACACAGATATTTATGACAAAAAGGTCTATGATTTGACAGTAAAAATGTAGAAAATAAGGACAACGTTAACGATCGTACCTTTCCGCCAAAATGGACGACAATACCGTTGACGCTTGAGTTGACCAGAGATACTGTAAAAAGGAAAATGTTCGCCGTGACTTTATATTCGCAGTTTTGATGATGAGCTCTAGACCTCTTTAAAACCACCTCAATTTTTGTTGTTCTTCTTCAGCCCACCTAACCCGGTGAATTTGATAACGTTTACCACTTATGATACACCATATTTTTACTACCGCGAAATTAAATCCTCGCAAACATAGTCCTTTGTACAGTACGTAGTAGAACTGCCACGTCCTCTTGGTTGAACTTATACTAATTACTGGCCTAGCTGGTATTCAGTCTACCGTGGCCTGGCCGGGTTCACTTCAGGGCAGACGAAGCTTTCCACCGCCGAGTCCAACCTTCCACACCGGTAGGAGATTTTACGCGGCGGGACTTCGCGGTAACTTATTAAATAACGATCTCTGGAATTGTCAATGGTGTACAGTCGTACGTTCTTGCCCATATGGGCTTAAATCAGAAGTTACATTAAACGTTTCTTTAAAGAATTGTTACATTGCCAGTGGGAGTGACAAAACAACTAAAGCTATGCTACACTACAAGTGCTTATATCGTTTACAAAATGACCAAATATATAATGCTTTGCTAATTATGATCTTTATCATTTACACGTCTCTTTCATTTTGGAATCTATATGAATTCATTAAGTTTTCATAGCGCAATATTGTCAGATGATGTCATCATATATACTAATAGTTTGTCTTTTACTGTAAAGCTCGTGTATCTAAATCAATGGCATTCATAAAAGAATCACGAATATCACTGTATAAATCGCACTGTAATAATACAAAATGAACTTCATTTTCAATATCTTTTTTAGTTACAAAGCGTAGAAAGTCTGTCGCTCGGAGAAGATACTAAACCCAACCCCGTAAAAACAACCCCGGTATGTGCAAATGAACTAGACGGGCGGCTACTTGCCAAACACCGTAGAGATATTGACGTGCTCCCGAATGGTATGTTTACCACGCTTATTTACTGTCTAGTTGCTTGAGGACAAACAATCATCTCAACTGCAAACTTAAGGCGAAGTTTCCACATGAGCAGGCACATCTAAAACGGGTTCATATGGGGTGAGTAAAACAGCCGATGGTCATGTGATCGTCATAAATTTTTGAAACTGTTGGCATCTCTGAGGAGAATATTTTAAGTGTAACAGTTGTTTAAACTTCGACAGTCATGTTACAAAGAAAAGTCTGTTATAGATCCTTGTCTCCTTTGGGAAAAATGGGGGTAACGTTATGTGTGTGCACATGTACATGTGTGTACATATGCGTGTGTGTGTATGTATGTGTGTGTGTGTGTGTGTATGTTTGTTTGTGTGTGTGTAAATGTGTGTACATGTGTGTACATATATGTGTGTGACTGTGTGTATGTGTGTGTGTGTGTGTGTGTGTGTGTGTTTGTGTGTACATGTATGAACATATCCGTGCGTGACTGTGTGTGTGTGTGTGTGTGCGCGCGCGCTTGTGTTTCCTTTTATCAGGAGATGTGGTAAGTATAACCTTATGATATTATAGACAGATTTGTCAAACGACCTATAAATGTGTCACGGAGGTTTGTGATCTTTGAACTCTTATCATAGGTGGCATGGCACTATGCACTGACAGGGACAAAGGGCGCCAGACAATTCTCAGTTTGCCCAGAGCGATACCAAGTGGACAGGCAAGTCTTTCTTCATTTGGCAGCAATTTAAATAATTCGATCGTCCTTGTCACCGGACCAGAATGATGTGCAGTCTTGATAACATTACAAACGTTGTCTGTAGGCTGATTTCACCTTTCCATGAATGAACAAACAAAAAAAGTTACTTGTGGCCTCCGTTGTACACTTCGAACGGGGCTGGCTTTTTTACGGGGGCAAACTCCTTTTCACAGCAAACTCCCTTCCTCGGCAAACTCCCTTCCCCGACATATGAGATTGAACCAAACCAACGTTGAAAATCGCGAACCAGCGCTCCCACCCTGAAACTTTAAAACGCCAAGCCCCTGTTCGAAGTCTGCAACGGAGAGCAAAAACAAGCATTGAAACTAACACATTACTTCTTTTACAGAATGAATGGCGTCTGTTGGCGACTAGTTTGCGCCCATTGGCAACAAATTGAAGTCCATTTGAGCTTGTTTGCGACCACTTAGCGAACATTTTACGCGAGAAACAGAGAATCCCGCTTGAGTAGTCAGTAATGGACACGACCATTGTGATACCTGTGAACACCTGTTGTTCTATTCTACTGTACAAATACTTCTGCCTTCTTTTTCTCTTCTCTTCTGTCCTTTCTAATACTAGTAGTATATATTTCTATCTAATAGTATATATATTTCTATCTAATAGTATATTTCTATCTAATAATATATAAAATGTATATAGTCAATTCCTCATTACTGTGTGAATGCTTGCTGTCTTTTCTTCTAACGTTTTCCAAACCTTTAAAAAAACTAGTAGCTGTGTAACTGTCAAGATCAATTTCAAAACACTCGTTTAACTTAATGAATATTTTCTACGGTATTCCAACATGTTAAATCATTTCAATCATCGAATGAATACGTTATTTGTATTGTATTTGGTTTTTAAACTGTTCCAACGTAGATCTGACCATTTGTGGTAACGCATGTTAGAACATTTAGTAAACGGGTCAGTGGGCTGCCTGAGGGAAAAAAAGCGCGAAACTTCGAGAATCCCGCTTGAGTAGTCACTAATGGACATGACCCTTGTGACCTCGGAGCAACCTAGGATTTTACAGATAAAAGATTTCATAGACAAAGAACAGGTTTTCTTCTCTTGTGTGTATTTTGTTGTCTCTTAAACTGAACTGAACTGAACTTAAACGGTACCTTAACATATTGATTTATACTTAATTATGAAATCAAAAGTTCCTCAAATCAAATTTTGGTCACTGCATTGTGCCTTAATCTAGTCAATTATTGGCCTTACGTGACCTCGAAGTTTGCGCATGCCCTTACTGTTATGCCTGATATTTCGGAACAGTTGTCCACTAATCTGTCTAATTTGCATATAAGTCGACCTAAAAGATGGTAAGTTGTTAGACCAGCTTCACTCGAAGCCAAGCCAAGCCAAGCCAAGGAAGGTGTGTTCTCTCTAGCTTTCGCAGAAAAAGGTATGCAGGATTCCTTTTCCTCCCCCACAAAAACTACTAGTTCACCTATATTCGCGAGTGACCTATATCCGTTGTTTATTCTTAACATAGGATATTTAGGGACATCAACTCGACACACTGTGGTTTAAAATTGTAATATTTTGAAATCATGCAGTTCAAAACCGCCGTCCGACATGATAGCCCTAGCTGTCTTTACAAACAACGGATATAGGTTACCCTGCGCATAAAGGTGAACTAGCGCTATAAAGCGTGTGCCTAATATGTTGTCGTGAACATGCATAACCCACAAAGTTACTGATAAATTGAAAGCTGGTAGTTCTTGTGTGTGTAAGTTTGCTAGAAATTAATGGTGAGTGTTGTCCAACGTATTTAAGGCGACTGTTGTTGTGTTAAAAGACATTGTTTGGCGTGTATTCGATTGACACGGCTGATTCACATCGATTTGAGTCCATACTTTTTCCTATGTTTACCTCGACCCGTATGAAACGTAACCATATAACTACTTTAAACGTGTGGTTTTGGAGGACAGGACTCCGTTGCATACTGTTAATCCATTTAAGTTCGCTAGGATTTAATTTCGCGGTACCGGGAAAAAGTACTTTTCGCGGTAAGTTCGCGGTAGCACCATGCACTGTAATCTCTTACTGCCATGAAAAATTCTTCGCGGTGGTTTTAAATTTGCGGTGAAGCGGCCACTGCAAAAACCGCGAACATTAAACCACCGCGAAAGTTTCTGCATTTACAGTAAGTAATTTGTGTTGCGCCAGCGTTTTGGGGGGTGGGGCGTGGTTCGCGATTTCAACCTGGGCTAATGAATCGTGTACACGCGGGCCCCTCTTGCATTTGTGTGTATACAAGTATTAAAGCCCCTATTGAAATTTCAGACTTAGGTTCATTTTGTGGAATGAAATTGTTTTTCCAACTTTTAGCAGTATAATTATCTGACTTAAAACAATTCTTCTCCATTCGCAAACTTGTCCTAAGAAAAAAATACTGTCAGGGTCGTTTCGCCGCTACCAAGAAGTCTGCTTTCAGTAGGAAACATGAAAGGAAAGGGTGTGAAGAAAGTATCTATTTGAGTGGGTTTACACGAGTGTGTTTATTCAATTACGTATGATTTCCTTCCACGTGTGTCGTACAAATAATCAATTCGGCACAGATATTGTGCATAAGGTGTGCAACACTATTTTTATTGCTGTGAATATATTACCGATTTTAGTACTAAAAATGCCTTTTAGGGAAAAAAAATTAATATCTCAAGGCGCCATTCTCGTGAGTTCGTATTGTGTGTCCACCACTCTGTGGAAAAGTACAGATTTGCCCCAGACAAGAACAATTGCTAGACAATTGCGGCCTCTGGCCACATGTTTCGTAACGTGTCTCCACTAAGCGTTGGAAAAGTACAGATTGCCCCAGGCAAAATTGCGGCCTCTGACCGCATGTTTCGTAACGTCTCTCCACTACACGGTGGAAAAGTACAGATTGCCCCAGGCGAGTACTCTCCAAGCGGAAGTTAGGCTACGGCTATTTGACTTATGTTTTGATGAAATTTGATGAAGTTATTCTCACCCAGGCTATCGTCAACGGTTTAGGAGGAGAGAATAACGTTAATTTGTCAAATCAGGCCAGGTTTCCACTTGTTTTTGTGTCATAACTGACCCCTGGCCCCACATAAACCGTTTGCATGGCGATGCGGCTAAAACAGATTAAGCTTTTGTACTTTTGGTCCTTCGTACAATATAAAGGGACACTGAACAAGTAGGGCATGCATTATTAACGTGTTTGAAATGCGGTTAGCCAGAAATTCTTTATCCTCACTTCCCCTTTGAGGAAAAACCTGTGAACACCTGTTGTCCCATCCTACTGTACAAATAACTTCTGCCCCACCCAAGTGAGTTGACATTTCTATCTAATAGTATATAAAATGTATATAATAGTCAATTCCACATTACTGTGGGAATGCTTGCTGTCTTTTGTTCGAACATTTTCTAAACTTAAAAAAAAAACATTAACTGAGTTACTGTCAATTTCAAAACATTTGCTTCACTTTCTAATCATTTTCTACGATATTTCAACATGTTCAAAACATTGAACGATCATCAGATACGTTATTTGTATTTAGCTTTCAAAGTCAAACTGCCCATCTGTTGTAACACATTTGTTGTTAGAGCATTTAGTAAATGGGTCAGTGGGCTGCCTGAGGAAAAAAAGCGATTCACACAATCTTTTCAGCTATGTCTACATGCCATGCATAGAAGGCGCCCATTACAAAAGATCCACTCACACCGGGATGGACCCCTAAACTTTTCGATAAGTATGGCGGTTTCTTTACCGTACGTGTTTGAGGTGTGGCTCTCCTCAAACACAGGGCCTTATTCTAAGGCCATGTTGATTTGATTATATGGATGACATCCACTGGGAACTCCAAAACTGATGCGAGCGAGCGAATAAAAAAAAAGTTTGGCCAAAAAAAAAAGTTGCCTTCAATATGAAATCAAAGTGGCCAGGAAGGTTGAACATAGGACTAAACACACATAGTATGGTATACCATGATCCTCTGGACCTGACTTTTCTGTACTGGTACCTCCCCCAACCAACAATAGATTTTTTTTCCTTCCGTCCTTTCACATCTTATTCTTTGACTTTAGATTCATTTTGGCATTCTATATATGGCATTAGTTATCTGTTTTCTGATACCTTTTTTTTTCAATCTACGGAATATTTGTGCTCATTTTACAGCTGCTTTGCACAATTTATTGTGTGGTCGAAATCTTTTTTTTTTTTTTTGGAAATGGCCGAAAATTGGTGCGAGCGCGGGTGTCATCCATACAATCAAATCAACGTGGCCTAACGTACTATGCGAGGGACGCCCGAATCTGACATTCAGTACTCATTTTCACCTGACTGAGTGAGTACATTGTCGATAGGAATCTTTCCCAGGTGCACAACATTTGCTACCAACACCTCGAGCTCGTAAAAGACAGACTTATCGAAAAGAGTTTGGGTCTATATCATAAGGTTAGTCTATTTTCTCCTGTGGGTCTATATAATCCTCATCTTTCAGTCTGTTCAAAAGTTAATATGTAGATACATGATATAACAATCCTTGCACAAATGCTGTACATCTCATGAAGGTAAATTAACTTGTCAAAATCTATTGTCCGGGAGTTCTATATATAATAATTGGGAAATTAGATAGTGGAGCATTTTTATTAAATGTTGAAAACGATCATGAGTGACCGAAATTAGTTTACTGCATTTGATTTTTCGTTGTTTTTTTTTTGTAGCAGGCATGGTACAGCGTTTTGACAGAGTTCGTCTAAAACAAAATGGCGGAGAGGTTCGTTTTTTTTGGTTGGTCGACTCGCCACAACCTTTTGAACCTCCTTGGTCGCCATTTTGCTTTTGTCAAACCAATGGCGTATATAAAGACCTTGGTCAAACTGGTTTGGTGTGAAAGAATAACCCCAGCGGCAGAAAGATTCTATTGATCCGAAGGTAACCTGGCCAATTCACGGTAGACTAGATTTCAGGTTACCCTCGGGTATGATATTGCGATGTTATCATGTTACGACATTGTATCCATAGACAAGAAAGAAATATATATTTTGATCATATCAATACTAATTTTGTGCTCAGAAACATGACTAAAATGTTAGAATGTTTGACAAAATTTTCTTGTCACAAAATAACGAAGGTAGGGTTACAAAAGTTGGAGTATGTTCGCAGAAATTTGCATGCACGGTACTAGTATCCATTTAGAAAAAGGCAAGATAGATTGACTTGTTCGGAGATGCCCACCATTCTTATTCTTTAATTATCACGCAAAATTAGGACAAAATCAGTTTTGCGATTGCAAAGGATGCCACCCATATAATCAAGTTACCGTAGCCTTACTTTACATATATGGTCAACTCAGATTTAGGTACATGTCTCCATCTAAATGTGGTATTGCACTTGGTGCACCGGTGCGGCACTGTGGGGTTCAAAAGATTACTCAACGAACTTTTACGTAGAAGTAATCCACTGTGTTCTGTTGATGCTGTGGTCTGGACACTCTTTTACGTATTACGCAATATCTAAGTTACAAAAAATCGGAGAAAATAACAAAAACTGTGCCACAGAGAACGAACCCCGCAGTGCCGCGCCGGTGCCCCAAGTGCAGTGAGATACCACCTTTACAGAGTGTTGTGTTGTGTTGTCGCATTGTTTCAAACTGGGGCGTAGCCTTCGCTGAAGTGGTGAATTAGACAAAGGATGCTTTCTTTGATATCACATGTCTGACCCATACGTAGTCATCTCTTATCAAATAATAACATCACTTGATGGGTGGGACAACTACCAGTACACTCGAATAGTTATCAACCAGGGGCTGAATAAGGGAGGAGCTTAAAACTGCCGGGGCAAGTGTTTGGAGCGGCTGCCATTCGGGCATTCGATCAATAATGACCAATTCATTTATTTATTTAACCAGGAGTAATGCAGCTCAGGTCAACTCTAGACCTGTTTTCAGGCAATCCTGGGCAGAAACAACACAATAACATTAAATAACAACACTAAATAACAACATAGCTGTAAAAGTATCATTGCTAAGCCACTGGTTTTACTTGACGTCTAAATGTCCTAAACTTCATCATGCTACGTGTTTCCTGAAGAAGTTTGTTCCACAGCTGCACGCCGTAGTGCTGCAGACAGCCGCGAAATGACGTCACTCTGACAGGTGGCCACTGAAGCATGTGGGGGTCATAGTCCCGTAGCCGTGTGGTCGCTGCACGTGTGTTGACCCTTAGGGTCGGGGTGACAACCATCGGAATAATGTAGACATATACGATGGTGCTCTTCCCCGGACTGACTTGAAAACTGTAGCAAGAGAGACCGTTTCCAGCCGGTTACGCACAGACTCCAGTCCTGCACCAGTTAATAGCAAGGTGTGAACTGGGACATGATCTTGAAGTCTGTATCCTGTAATCAGTCTTGCCGCTCTGTTCAACAGTCTGTCAAGTTGTGCGGATTGTCCTTTGTTGCACTGAATGGAACTTGGTAGCCACGCGGTGGTGCAGTAGTCAAGGTGAGACAACAACAGAGATCGCAGCAATCACTTCAGAACGTAAACGACGTATGCTGCATTCACTTAATTTACTGACGTTGATTATCAATATTTTTGCCATTGTCTAAATTTGTCATTTGTCCAATCTAGTTCTTCAACGGCTTTCCAGACACCATGAGTGCTACAAAAGAACAGCATAGCGATGCCGCCAGGGACATGTGGGAAACAACGGTTCGAATTTTTTTTACAACTTTTACACACACAAGTTACTTTACGTTTAGTTTAGACAGTACAAACTTTGAAATATAGACTTATCGAGGTTTGACAACAACATAAGGGTTCAATAAGTTGTTGTTAAAGTTTCTAGGGAATGTAACGTTATATCATGTGTTTAGTGTATATAAACATATCGCGTTTAGCCGATAGGTAAAGTTACTGCCAGTAAGGTCACGTGACGTACAAGTAAGGTCACGTGATATACCCTGTTTTGTCACGTGATCGACCAGATGGGTCATTTCAGCATAACGAAGGCTAAAGAAATACATGTAGTTGTCCGTTTAAAATTTGGATAGAGCTCCTTAAAATATGTCTAAAAATCAATTTTTACCATAATTGAGTTTCCGTGTATTAACAGAACGACGACTACGAGAAGTTTCGACCGTCCCATGACAAGGCGGGGGTGAAGGCTCTGTTGGAACGCCTAGGCGTTGTGGACAACGTCAGTCAAAGGAACGGGACTCCGCCCACCAATGACGTCACTGCCAAGTATGACGTGTTGGATGTTGGCGCTGGAACTGGGAAATGTACTCGTGTCATCAAGGACGTACTGGGAGAGGTAAAGAAAAGTGTGTGTGTATCTGTGTGTGCGTGCGCTCGTGTGTGTGCGTGTTTGGTTGTGTGTCTTCTTAACTCGAAAAACTTTGAACGGACCCTTTCTATATTTACTATGCAAATAGGGGTCCGGAATACCTAAGGTTGTGCCCAATAATGGGCCCACTGGCGACTTTGTAAGGTACTACAGTGTGACTGTCGTGTTCTGCCGCGTGACATGCTATGGTGGTGTCTGTGGGGTGATAGATAGCTCCTGTTGAAGATACATACAAAGACACATACACAATGTTATAGCCATAGAGTCATAACAAAATTTCCCTGTGATTTTCAGGACGCACGGATCGTAGCGCTGGACCCCGTGGCTGGGATGATCCGGCAGCTGAAGGCCGCGGTCCCCGGGGTGGACGCATTTGTCGGTCCGTGCGAGGCCATACCGCTGCCCGACAACTCCGTCAAGGTATGTAGTTGAGGCTTGGTGTAGTACATCGTTGTCGTTTCTTTGGTCTCGATTTACCCCTAAGAAAAATGGAGGTATTTTCACTGGTGTGTGTATTTGTGTGTGTGTTTGTGTGTGTGTTAACGTGTGTGTGTGTGCGTGTGTTTGTTGTTATGGTGTTTGGATGTATTGAGAAGAGGCACAATCAAGTTCTCAATTGCCTTCTATTCCATTTTTCTTCTTTCCAGGCTGTTGTGTCCTCGCAGAGTTTCCATTTCTACGCGCACGAGGCCGCTCTGCGCGAGATTCACCGGGTCCTCATTCCGGGTGGCAAGTTCGGTAAGTAAACACTAACAGGGACGGGGGGCGGTATCGACTTTTTTGGCGCTTTTGACCATTTGTGTGAGAGAGAATGATTTATTGGCATCAAAAACTTTGCAGCACAGATGGATGAATCGTCGTTTTTTTACAGCTTATTTAGGCCGTTCTAGCTACAAATTAATAATATCAATTTCTTTAAGATATTTCATTCATGAGTGAAAAAGGTAATGACGTCACTAACACCATTCATGTACAAATTACAAACTACACGTCCTCGTTTAGGATCTTTACACAGTAAGGTTAAGTGCTGTTTGCGAAAAAAGCAGTTCTACATCTGAACTGAGAGACTTTGTCGTTGTTTTTGTAGTGTCCTATTATGACCATCCCCCAAGGTCAATTACTGAATGTTTCAGAGTTAAAGAGATTTGTAGCAAACCGTTGGCATAGTACGTTGACGTCATGTGCCATTAACATCACGTGTCCTATAATATTATCGTCGGACAGTACGGACAGTCGAAAATTGTTTTGTTGTGTGTGCCCGTTTCTGTACATGTATCTGTATTTGTATAGCCGGTATATCGGGCCTTCGGCGTCAGTGTATCACGAAAGCTTCACAGGCTCAGAGCGATGGCCGGTTATATTGCACCGAACGGTAGGCCTCATCGAACCATTGCACCTTTACCAATGTTAGTTTTTTCGGTGCCGTTTATTTGTACGTATGTGTGTGTGTTTGTGTGTGTGTGTTTGTAAGTGTGTGTGTGTGTGCGTGTGTTTGTGTGTGTGTTTGTGTGTGTGTGTGCGTGTGTCTGTGTGTGTGCATGTTTGTGTGTGTGTGTGTGTGTGTGCGTGTGCATGTTTGTATGTATGTGTGTGTGTGTGTGTGTGCGTGTACGTATGCCTGTACAACTGTGCGTGTGTGCGTTACAATCATAAATCCAGAAGATAGTATTTTGTAGCTAATTAGGGATCAGGAAAACGAAGGGCAAGGTCCACAATTGGCCTTTTACCGGCTTTCTCTCTATATATGGCACTGTAGCGGAACTTGCAGTTTTGCTGTCTTCTGGATATGTGCCTGATTTTTAAGTGGTAGATAGCTGTATTTGTTTTTTCAACTGAATTTATGGTCTTGTTTTTTTTTCTGTTGTTGCCGTTTCTTTCTGCATTTTCTCACAGGAATCAACTTCACGGCCGATGACGAGAAATCTCCGCTCGTGCACGGCGTTTACGAGCTCATTCGGAAGTACATGTACCCGGAGTGTCCCGAGTACTATCTCAACCCACTCCTGGACACCAGCTGGAAGGACTGCTTCGATGCTGCTCCGCTCTTCACCCCACTGCAAGAGCACATCTTCCCCTGGGAGAACCAACAGACTCTGGTGAGTTTCTCAAGAGAAAAGCTTCACTACTTAATTTTGAACAAGAGTTTAGAGTTTCACTTGTAGAGTTTAGAGGTTCACTTTTTGGAAGAGTGAAAAATTTAGATAGAATATTCTTCAGTCAATGACACTTTGTAAGGCGTAACCATGTACCTCCAAATGTTCAATGTCTTCACAGTACATCTTGTTCACGGAGACCTATTTGCTACAAGTCTCGCGAGAACACGAGATTTGCCCAAAGATTCCCGTGGACCTTCTGTCACCGATTGAAGAAAATTCTATATATTTCTACGTGACTAATGAACCTCTTCAACGATATTCGTTAGTTAGAATGAAAAGTCTTTTTCTTAGGAAATGTTGGTAATTTGGAGCTGGATGTCACAGGTAATCCAGGTACTAAGCTAATAATTACCTCCATGAAATGTCATGGAATGGAGGTTATATTTTCTGTTATGTGTCTCTGTCTGTGTAGATGATTACTCAAGAACGGCTGGATGGATTGGTTTCATACTTGTTGTGTTGGTGGGGTGTGATGAAAGCTCGAATCGATGAGATTTTGGGAGCCGTATCTGTCGTTATAATCGATGTAATAATATCAGAAATCACCCCTATATTTGAGATATATTGGTACAGGCATCGTGCTTTATGTGTTTGTTAATGGGCTTAGCTCAAAGCAGATGGTGAGGTGACAGCTGTTTGGGGAACCCCGATTTTTTTTAATATGATAATTAGTTTTATTTATGTCTGCTTAGGATATCATGGAGATGTGAAGCGTAAGTATAATTGTAAGAAGTTGAGGTACATTTAACGATAATGCTTAACAGGTATGGATGTCTCACATACTGTACTGCTGATTTGAGTGACATGGTGATTAAAATACCATTAGGTCCTCTCATCTGGGTTGGGTGTCAGAAGTTGTATGGGCGACACAGATGTTATGATTTTGTTACGATAAGGGACAGTTGTTAGTTGTCTCTTTCGTAGCCAATGGTACTTGTTTTTTAGCAGACGGGGTTGGCGCCAAGTATTCATCTTACAGTTGGTGTAGGACTGTCAGAGGAAAGTGTGCATCTCGTTTTTGTAGCGTGTGAACAGCTGATGTTATGACATATTGGTGGAAAATCAAATCACCATCTGACTAAAGTTGGCCACATCCCTTCTTCTTTCTGAGTTTACCAACTTCCTCCCACCACACAGCTCTGAGGCACATAGTCGAACCTCAATAATGCTGACAACCTTAGACATTTTAAATACCAAACATCAAGCTTAAGGAACACCACGCTACCACAGCCGTCGACCTCTTAAACGCACATAACGCAATTAAGTGTCACATTTTGATAATTACTAATCAGATGGACATCCTCTGTGTCATTAAATGAATACACCACTACTTTCCCATAACATTTATATCATATAACCATTACTCTCAAATACCGGGTACAACCGACTATAAACATACATACCATCCACAAAAAAGCAATAAATATTTCATGGAGGTATGAGGTCCCCGAACTCTAGTTTTATTTATATTTCTCCCTCTATTTCACAGCCTGACGCCGAGTCTGTGGTGAAACTCTTCATGACGTACAGCGCCATCGCTCGGGAGCCCGACGTCAGGAAAGAGTGTGCGGAGCAAATGTTCAAGCTGCTCACCACCGACCCAGCCATCAAACAGGTGAACGGCACTCCGCTGGAGATACCGCGCCTGAGCGCCCTCTACTGGTGCACCAAGAATGTGCAGTGAGTCGCGTTCTACCCCAGCCCAACAAAAGAGCCGTTCGTTGAAGTCTGCTTTCAGAGCCGTTTAATACATCTTGCTCTTTGCGATGTCAACAAATTCCATCTTGTTTGCAATGAAATAAACATCATGGACATCGCTACTAATTGTCATTTGTCTTTTTTTGTATGCTTGTATGTATGTCTGTATGTCTGTATGTATATGTATGGCATGTTTGGGGGTGTTTTGTGTGTGTGTGTCTTTAATGTAAGTTATTGATTTCTAAAAGTATGATATATTTACAACCAATAGAAGACCTGACATACATTCAGTAAAGCATAAACTTGAGATACAAATAAAAAGGAAGCCAAACACGTATGTCTGTGTATATATGTGCCGGTGTGACAGCGATCTCGCCCGGGGGGCGAGATCACTAGCGTATTCGCCCCCCTTTAGCGTTCCCCCCCCCCCCAGAGCAGCTGGTTACTGCATATTACAGGTGCTCTACCTGGTACTCTACTGCACCTGGAGAGTAACGTATATGGTGTGTTACCTGGTACCTATATGGCACCTTATTACCGTACCGTAAGATGTCATACCTCGAAAGTCGGTACTATATTGTTCGGTGCAAATAAACATTGAAATGAAAAAGACAATTTTTGCAGCTGAGGTGGCATAAAAACAGTGCTACTGCGAACGTATAAATCAACACCGTCTATGGTACGGAATACGTCAGCTATATGTTTTCAATTTGTCACAGTGTTTTCTTTCTTGTGCTGGAAACATTTCCAAAGCACTAACTAAAACACACGTGAATAAAAGTTTCTCATTATAAACACTATCTACGCGCAAGTTGATATAGCTGTTGCTAAATGCTACACAAACACTGGTAAAGTACCAGTCTTAAGAAACACGGGTAAATGCATCAGTTCCTAAATACTAGAAAAAACAGTCATTTTGGAGGTGAAGATATCCCTTGGCCAGGTGCATATACCAAAATGTGCGTTATTCTAATTAATACCTAATATTTGCATAATCAATAAAGACATTACATAGTTCTTTTGTGGTCACTTCATGGTAGAGACTTCATATTGGAGATATATATATATATATAGGTAGCTTGAGGACAGTTGAATACAATGAAATACATCTTACGTCAAGACTCAGGTATATGCAATAATGGGAATACAAGGGACCCAACCCTCCTTGTCTGAAACAAGTTCAACTATCTTATTACCATGTAATTACGTTAATATTGATACTATGAATGGAGTTGTGTATCAAACTCGTGTACTTATATCATTCTGAAACTGCATTTTGTGATTTATACCAATCAACTTCTAAAATGTCATGTAAACCCGTTTTTTTGGGGGGGGGCGAAATCGCTAAAGGGGGGCGAGGTAGGGGGGCGAGATCACTAGCCGGGGAGGGCGAGATCGCTAGTGATTTCGCCCCAGGGGGGGGGGGCGAGATCGCTGTCACACCGGTATGTGTGTGTGTGGGTCCACTTGACATTTGTGAAGATATAATTCTATTGACATTTAAGTCAATAAAAAAAACTACTACAGGAAAGAAACTGATTACTTGACAACTTTTTTGGGGGGGTGGGGGGGGGGGGGCGCGGGTGTGGTTAGCAAAAAGGAACGCAGGACAAGACAAAAATTGTACCTTTTACAAAATTGGAATATAAGAACTCATTCAAGTAAATGACGGAAATTAAACATGATTTTGAAAGAAAAAAAACAGTATCGAAATCAGCATTTAAATTATTTTGCTTGACCTCGATGCGGACTGTTGATGTCAGTTTTCAAAGAGCATGCGGACGTAAAACAAGATAAATGTAGACATTCTTGACCAATGCTGTGAGAAACACACCGTAAGCTACATGACGAATTAATAAATGCGTCTAGGTAACATAATAAAACAACATGCCCTTTAGACGCTCTGTGCAAGTTGCCAGTAACAGAGATCAATCAAGTCCTGTTTGTTTTGTTGTTGTTGACAATGGCAAGTACAGAAATAGGGGACATACACTATTCTTTCGTAGTCCACTGTCTCAGAAAAAAAGAAATCGAACCAAGTAAGCTAGAATTTAGAGCAACCTTTTACACCAGAGTAGATATTTGGTATGGTGTCCCACAAATACTATTTGTCCGTCTCCGTACATGTCACAATTTTCCCTTGGGCAAGAATTTGCAATAAACGTACATTATTTGGACATGTCACATTCATCAATCATACACTTTCTTGCAAACACTGAACGCCATGACTACAATGGTCTGTTGTTGCTGTTGCTATGGTAGTGGTCAGTATTCATACCATGGTCAGAGAACTTTGTAATCAATCAAATAAAATCACAATTGTTCACCTCCGCAAACTGCTACGTACTTAACAGCCGAAAACAACTCAGGTATTGGGTACAAAGTCGGTGGACTTTGCAATTCATCAAATAAAGTCGGTGATTTTTTTTTTATTCATCAAATAGAATTACAATTGTTCACTTCAGCAAACTGCTCCGTTTCTAGTGCTTGAGAACAATTCCATGGTAACGTTATCGCTAGTTAAGTAACGCTGCTATTTCCCTGCTGATATGTGGTATCACCGGAGAGAGTATGTGGCCATGAATGTATTCATGTACCTTGCATTGGACAAAATCACACACGTACTTATCACGGGAAGGCCACGCTCCCAACTTAATTTTTTTCGGCTAGCAAGTTTCTTTTAGTTCAACAGATTTCTGTGACAGGATCATGATGCGTGCATGGGAGGTACGTACTTTTAAATGTTCCACATTTCGGCAGTGATTTGCTCAAATGGTTCGTACATTCTACACTTGCAACAAACAATCGGTTATGTCTTCAATGAATAGAGCATGATATACGATTTTGCAATTTTAGGCTAAAACGAAATTCACGTCTTCATGAAACCAATGTTTGTTTTCAACAGAACCCGTTATATTTGGAGGGTTACTCATTTGGAGAGGAGATCGGCCGCGGGGCGTCAGGCACCGTGTTCACGGTAAAGTCGACCGAGACGGGACGGACTTATGCAGCCAAAAAGTTGGCCGTCGAGGACACGTCCATCAACGAAATCTGCGTTTTGACCCAGCTCAAGAAACATCCAAACATCATGGAGTTCTTAGAGTCAAAAGTAGGAAGGGACGGAGAGAGAGATGCGCTTTTTGTCATTTCGGAGTTCTGTCCACTTGGGAATATCGGCGACTATATCCTCAAACAACAAGTCGACGTTGTCACGAAGAGAAATCTGGCCGTCCAGCTAGCGGACGCCGTGACATTTCTGCACAAGAACGGGATCGTCCATCGCGACATCAAACCACAGAACGTCCTTCTGACAGGTAACGAGGCGCACCTTGTTCTGAAAGTAGTGGATTTCGGGTTGGCTAAAATACTAACTGGCATGGATAACAGTGTTAACAGCTTTACTCGTTCCTACATGCGTTCTGCTGTTGGAACGAGATTTTACCTCTACCCTGAAATCTACCAAAGTCTTCTAGACGACCAGCCGTGTCGATACACGCCTTCCGTGGACATCTTCTCCATGGGACTGCTGTTGTGGGCCATGTTTGACGGACTAAGTATTCCGGGTTCCTGCCAAGAAGATCGGTACTTAACACCATTTGCAGATACAGAGACGGACCCAATGCCTGTAGCGCAAGCTATAACACAGAGGAACATTGAGCTCCATGTCATGGAGAGGGAAGAGAACACACGGTGTAAAAACCTTGTCCAACGCATGCTGAGTAAGGATCCAAAGGAACGGCCAACCGCAGAAGAGGTGTTGCAGACGTTAGTACAGGGGTATGGGGACTACAGACTAAGCCAGAGTGTTGTGCGCGTAGTAGTTGATGATGAAGACATTCATCCCGGCTATTCAACATGTCTTTGCCTAAAAACTAATCCTAGCTGCCCGCCATGCTCGTGTCCAATAAAGTGTCAGAATTCGGACTGTTTTAAGTTGTGCAAAAGACCTGATGACGACATTCATCCCGGCTACTCAACATGCCCTTGCATAGAAATCAATCCTAGCTGCCCGGCATGCTCATGTTCGGTCAAGTGTCAAAATTCGGACTGTTTAAGATTTTGGAAACGACCTAATGACGACGTTGATCCGACTGGGTGCTGGTCCTGCTCGTGTACAGGAACTAAACCTAGCTGCCCGCCATGCTCGTGTTCGGTGATGTGTCAGAATTCGGACTGTTTTAGGTTTTGGAAACGACCTAATGACGACGTTGATCCGACCAGGTGCTTGTCCTTTTCGTGCACAGGAACTGATCACAGCTGCAGTTCGCCATGTTCATGCACAGGAATAAAACCTACCTGTACACCATACCTGCGCATGTGCATAATAGTTCTACGATGTATTGGTTGTTTGCTTTGCTATGTGGACAAGAATGAAAAATGTGCTAAGTTCTGGAAAGGAAAGGGGATATTGTTTATACTGTTGTCCATCCTCATTTCCATCATCATGATCCTAATAATGATACCATATGTTTTCCTCATTTTTACTTCATGTTTCATCATATTCTTTTTATGCGTCACAAATATAGATGCATTTTGTTCGTGTTTACCATGCCTTTGGTGGTTCGATCGTGAGACGCCGGCGCCATCAGATCTTTACAACAGATGTCCAAATCACTGCCCTTGCCTAAGCCCCCAGTCGGGCTGCTGTGAATATAGCATTGAAGACGTCACAGAATGCTGCAGTTCATTACAGGGAGTAATAGTGTCAAATCATGTTGAACCTCACATTGAACCTCAAATCGAACTACCAGTTGAACCTCAAATTGAACCTCAAATCGAACTACCAGTTGAACCTCAAACACGTCATGTTGAACCTCAAGTTGATCATGAAGATGAAGAACTTTTTATTGGCTATACTTTGAAACGACCGGACGATGGCGTCTGTTAACCTTGAATGGAACCTCCAAAACTTCATGTCGATCCTCAAGTCGAAGCCCAAGAACTTTTTGTTGGCTATACATTGAAACGACCGCACGATAGCTAGCGTCTGTACACTGACACTTTCGTGCGCGCCTCTACTAGCCATTCCAAAGTGATCATCAGTTTGAAAATGTTTAGCTCCTACGTTGCCCAATGTTATCAAAGACGTACAAGTCGACGAAAGCTTCTGCGTGGGTAAGCTAGTCTGTAATGTGTAAAGCAACACAACACAACAGTTTGTGGGTAGGGCATGTGTTGCTTGCTAGCCCTGATAGTATTGCGTAATGATGAGGACATATATCAGTTTAGACTCAATAAACGGAGGACTCACATGTCCCAAAGTCCGTATATGTTGTCGTTACTTTATTATGTCTATACGTTTACAGATGTAAATCAAGATTCTTTTGCTACATTTGTATGTGGTTTGGCATGTCGTCTGCCCGTAAAGCTAAGGGCACAACCCGCCGTACGTGCAAATACGCGCTGTCTACGTGCCTAAACGTGGGCAATCTGTTGGGATCCGAAAGTGGTAATAAGTACCGCCTCCGTACGAGCTCGTAGGGAATCCGACGGATTTTGGATCACGCAGACACGCCGTAAGACTCTACGTGCAGGCAAAACTTTGTGTGCCCTCGTATGTGCCAGTACGGGCGATGAGCCTGCCCTGTACAACCTGAACATTTTCAGAAATGAGTGGCGGACGTGGCCTCCCAAAAAACCGAACGGACAAATTGCGCATACAGCGGGTTGTGCCCTTAGCTTCAGGCATGTTAAAGAATGTGTCCTTACAACGCCATGTGTAACTTGCCTATATCAGAGATAAAAAAAGTCCTGTTTGTCTTGTAGTTGTTGACAATGGCAAGTATTGAAATGACGGACATGTTCTATTCATTATTGGGAAATAGTCACAACCATTAATCATACCCTTCATTGCAAACCTCTGAACGCCTTGACTACTATGGATTGTTGTTTCTGCTGCTATGTGGTGGTCGGTATTCATACCAGGGTCAGTGAACTTTGTGATCAATCAAATAAAATCACAATTCTTTCCTTCAGCAAAGTTCTCCATTTCCAATACCAGAGGACAACTTCTTGATAATGTTATCACCTTTCGTATGCAGCTTTTTCTCTGTTGATAAGCAGATACTGTATCGCCATCGACAGTCTGCGTTCCTGGATGCACTTGACATTGGACAGTATCACACACATACTTGTTACCAGAAAACTAGCATTATCAGCAGATGGGTCCGACACCCTTCCATTACAAAACACAACCACACATCTGCTTTAATGTGCAAACAATAAAGAGAGCTTATGTGATTTTGCTATTTAACGAAATACACCTTTTAACCAAGGTTTCTTTCACCAGAACCCGTTATACTTGGAGGGTTACTCATTTGAAGAGGAGATCAGGCGTAGTGTTTATTGTAAAGTCGACCGAGACGGACGGACTGTCTATACTGTAGAACTCAGTTGGGACTGGCCTAGGCATAGGACTGAAAAAAAAAAAAAAACTACAAGTACAATCAGACTCAAACTCAACTTGTTTATTACAAAATACACTTTGTTACACTTACAGTGGTTCTAGAGAAGTTAGGTACAATGGACTATCTGGGCCACCATAAACCCTACATATTGGTATATATATTATTATGATGACCATACTGCAATGCTTCACTTATAGTCTCAGAATGTACTGTCAGTGGTAGATTCAACAATTCTGCAACAAAATCTTTTCACAAAGAAAAATACTGATAATTTTGTTAAACTCCTACTTATCCTTTGTACACACCTGAAGACTTCTGTACAGTTAAAATCTTCACACATTTTTTGTACTTAAGATTTCTCTACAGTCTCAAGTGTTCTGTACAAGCTGAAAGTATTTTGGCAATGCCTCAGGGGTGGAGTCAATAGACCAGTATAGCAGGTTTAGTGTGGCACCATATCCACCTATACATTATCTGACAAAAGAACTACATAATACATAATAGTCAAATGTTCATTATTTCATCAGATTGAAAATATTCTATTAATGCCATGAAAAACAAACTTCATATCAGCTACATTTTGTGCTTGCATAATAGGAACAATGTTTTGAAAGGAAAACTTTAAGCAACCCTGTATTTTCACACCACTTAGTACATGTATTTGATTTTGTATATTTCAAAGATTCGAGTAAAGATAGCAAAAAAATACTTACTGACCACCATTTATTTTTCAAACGAGTAGGGCTTTTGATAAACTTGCCACTTTTAGCATAGAGGTAGCTACATGTACAGTAAACTGATCCTGCCTGTCCATCACAATTAGCAGTTCAACCAATGACATCATGGCAATCATCAGTTCAACCAATGACAGCATGGCAATTAGTATTTTGACTAATGAGAATGTGGCTTCATGTCTGTCAAAAATTTGCATGCTTATGTTTTTACTGTTGCATTTCTACCCCTTTCACAGAGGTGGATGGGGCCATGGGATCTGCCTATTGCAAATAAACCATAGAAAGATCTGAATTCTACAGTTGATATATACTTTTTCCCCTCAATATTTCTTACTGTTGCCATTCCTGTTTCAGGTACCTTGCAATAGTGGACAGTTGGATGTTGTTTGTACCCTCATAGATTGCACCTAAGGGAAGAAAGAGCACAACAATACTGTTACTTTAGAACACAGACCAATGCTATCAGAGATGGCATACTTCACCCCCTTATTGCGATTAGGAAATCTAATGTCTGGGATTAGACTATGGTCCTCAAAAAATTAGGTAAAATGATGAAAACTTTGTAGGTAAGGATTTTCTCTATCACTCTTTTTACCAGTAGATTTCTGTCAAAGTGATCTGACAAATACTAGTATAGATTCTAATATTCAAAATTGAGATGCATTCAGGATACTAAGTCTGATATATTCAATATCAGATAGTATTGGCTACAAAAGGTGATAGCTATCTATCCAAACTATCCATACACTTTTGTGGCCATGTTTATGAAACAGACAAAACAAGAAACTAGAAAGGCCGACATTTGCTTGAGAGCAAATACAGCAAATTTCAGCCATCTCCCTCCCCATGCAACAATAGGCTATTTCAAAATCACCCATTTGAAAAATCACTTTTACTAATGACGGTTTAACGCAAAAATGAATCTTACAAAATTCCCCCGTTCAAGAATGGATTCCAGTGCACCCTATGTGAATTTGCACAATAGAACAGTCCAGAAATACTCCCACTGAAACCTTGGCCTTTTGAATAAGAAACCAAATCCAAAATTGAATTTAGTAAAAAAGGTCCCAGTGCATGAAAAGGTAATATAGACCAGTCTAAAAACACTTCCACTAAAAATTGAATTTTGAATCATCACCCGTTCAAAACTGAATTTGAAAAAATCCCCCTTCCGTGTGCCAAAAAATGGACTCTTCAATGTAAAGTAGAGCAGTCCAAAAATACATCCGCTAAAATAGGACTTTGACATAATCACTGAAGTCCAAAAAATGGATTTTTAAAAAAGTTCCCTCCATGCAAGAATGGACTCTTCCAGAACACCCATATAAAATTTCAAATTAGACCAATCGAAGAATAACCCTACTGAAAGACTTTGACAAACCAGAAGTCATCAAAGTCCAAAATATGAATTTTGAAAAATCCCCCCTCCGTGCGAGAATAGACTCTTCCAGCACACCTTTTGTAAAATTGCAAAATAGACCTGTCCAAAAATACATCCACTGAAAGACTTCACCAGTCCAATGATGAATTTTTAAAAAAAATGAACCCCTCCGTGTAAGAATGGACTCTTCCAGATAACACCGGGCTCGCTGATTGGCTGCCACCCCCCCCCCCCTCTTTAGGATATAGATTCAGGCTTAGTAATTGGTTACCTATCTAATTAGATTAAATAGACATCTATGCCAGTAGGTGCAATCTGCAGCTGGGGGTCAACGACCTTTAGGACCTCTGGCTATTGGAAAATGACAAAAAAATCCCCAAATATATCATTTTGACGTAGTCTATGCCAAAAATTATACATGTGTCATTTGAATAAATATCTAGTATACCCATTTACCAAAATTTAGGTCATTTGGTTTTAAAACCAGAGGACAAGAGCCAAAAGTGTACTTTTTGGTCATAAAATGGCCAAATAATCGCAAAATTAAGCATTTTGTTGTACTGTATGCCTCAAGTGTTATTGAATCCATGTGCGCATATGTCTAGGGCACTCCTATACTAAATTTCAGGTCATCCGGTTCTAAAACCAAGGTACAGGAGCCAAAAGTGTCCTTTTTTGGTAAAAAAATGACCAAAAAATCGCAAAAATAAGCATTTCGTTATACTGTACACCAAAACTGATATTGAATCTATATGGGGGAATTATCAAGGCACATCTGTGCCAAATTTCAGCTCATCTGGTTATAATATCAGGGTACAGGGGGCCCAAATATACAGTTTTGATCTTAAGATGACCAAAAAACCTTAATAAAATCATTTAAGAGACAGATATGGAAAAAATGAAAAAAAAATCCGAGGGTATTGGCCCACTCTACCCTTGTGTCAAATTTCAAGTCATTCGGTTCAGGAACAACGGAGATACCGTGTTCTGAAGATTTGACAGGAGAAAGAAAGAAAGAAAGAAGAATTTACGAATACAATATATTTCACCATACCTATGGTATGGCTGAAATATAACAAAAGATGAACAAACGTCTTACCTATCTTACAGTCCCTGTAGAACTTTTCCACAGGGTAGTCCTTAGTGAAACCCACACCTCCCATCCACTCTATACTCTTAGCAGTGGTCTTGGCCGCAACCTGCAAAAATACGACAACTTTCATTTGAACAATATATACATAATTGTTTGTGCTTTTCTTCAATCTTGGCAAAACTCTCAAGATTTTCTGTTTGATAATTTACACACCGTGGATGACACCAAAGGAATTCTTTTATCATTGGCTTAATTTTTCTGAGTTGACCAATGCTTGAAGACATTAATGTAATTGTAAAGAGTAACAACTATGTAAAATTCTCAAACATGGAGAAATCTATCTTGCCAGATCGGACAAGTGGGATAGAACAAGTGCATGCCCGGCACTTTCACTAGCCCAGGACAATCAGACTAGTCAGGTCTTGTCTAAACCCTGCTAACCTTTATTGACATTGTTTCACCTTGTAGGTTACCTAGTAAATCAGGCAGAGTCTATTGAGTTATAGTACGGAGTACAGAGACGTGTGCTCAACTTCAGTCCGGTGAAAGAAGAGATCGTATTACTTCAGGCGTCAGTTCTTAGAGAGAGCACTTCCTATTTAATATTCATGTTTGGGCTATACTAAGACACATAGAGTGGAGGGGTGCTAACAGCTGACTTATTCTCGTAACAGACATTACGGCGTACTTACCTCAGCAGCATAGAACTTGGCCATGGCAGCCTGTTTGATGAAGGGATGTCCCGCCTCTCGCAGCCTGGCAGCGTTGTACACCAGCAGGCGGGCTGCCTCGATCTCTGTCGCAATCTCTGAGATCTGATGCTGCATGGACTAAACAACAACAACAACAACAACAACAACAATGCATAAATATAAAATAAATACAAAGTTGTCATACATTCATAAATATGGTCAAACTCAAGCAGGGCTGCCTCCAGCTTTAAATTATTTTCCGTCCCACTCATTGTTTGGAAACCCATGTTGTTGATTTTCCTGGTTGAATATGTCATTTTAAGGTTATGAAAGTGCATTTTTGACATTTTCAATGTCATTTTGGGGACGGATGAGGTAAAAATGTTTCTGTCCCAATAAGTAAATTTCTGTCCTAGGACAGAAGGATGAGTCCTGGAGACAGACCTGATCTTAAGTCACGAGGCTGGACAACATAAACAATACAATACACTCAAAGACTTAAAATTGCATCATAATTTCCAACAATTTCACTTTTTCAGAAAGAAATTACTTCCATTTATGATCTACAAATAATTTGGTACATTGAACTATTAGTAGCCTATGTAGTTAAGATTAGTGAATATGAACAAATGTAGTTCCATAATACTAAAAATGTTCGTGGTGATTCTATTTTCACAGTTTTCGCTATTAACTGTCTACCACAAAATCATTATACCATTGCGAATCCCAGTAATGTGTTTTCATTCTGCTGCTACTACATATTAGTGAAAGAATCCTACCTGGAAATTAAATATGCTTTGTCCAAACTGCTTCCTCTCCATGGTGTAGGGCACTGCATGGTCAAAACAACCCTGTGCAAGACCCACCATCTAAACAATAACAAAAACATACATGACAAACAATACAAAAAGATATATCAAACATTGCTATAGGCAAAATAAAGACCTATCAAAAATGTCAATAGCATGTAGATTTGATTCTATGGAATGACATCAGCACATGAATAGCAGCTTTTAGCTGTTTACAAAATAAAAAGCTGTAAATTGTACAAAGGCACCGTAAACTGAGCAAATGTATACCTTAGATTGCCCCCCAAAAAAGATATCCAAAACAGATACAAACATTGTAGAATGGCAAAAGTGCTTTCAAGGTGAAAGAAGAAGGTAACAGAACAAAAAAGAAGAATCTATTGTGTTGTGCCGTACATATGCATGTACCATACGCCAAAAAGCAGTTACTCAAGTAACATATACTTTATCTAGTCATATGTTCAACCTACATCATGCTCACTTCATTCACTTCATAATGAAGACAACATCGCATCAGTTTTGGAGTACCCAGAGGATGTCATCCATATCATCAAATCAACATGCAGCCTTATTCAAAGTTATTGTGAAGACAGGCAAGAAAGTGACCTTAAATCAGTTTGAAGAGCTACTCTTATCTAGTGAAAAGGGGCCTTAGCACTTTAATCTAGACACCCTTAGCACACTTGAGGTTAACACCCTCACCTGAGCAGCGATCCCTATTCTCCCCTCATTCAGCAGCCCTATGGCGTACTTGTAACCATGGCCTAGTGTGCCCAGGAGGTGGTTTTCTGGAATCTGTGGGTAAGAACAGATGAATAAACAAAGGTTCAAACAAACAAACAACAAAGTCACAATATCTGGGACAAGACATACAACAGAAGTGCATCGTAGATCCCATTGCACTTCATTATGTTCTTGGGAAAAAAGTCAGAAAACTAGAAAGATCGACATTTGCTTCAGAGCAAATACAGGATATTTCACCCATACTCTCCCAATGAAACAGTGGTCAAATCACCCCAAGATGTAATTCTCTTTAAGCAAGAACAACAATCTTTGATTACCAAATCTTATATCATACCTGGGCCATGATAACGTTTAATATGGGTGTTCCTGATGGAGTGATAACTTGCTGTATCACATGGGGTTCTTCTGTTATCACACTGCTTTTCACCAAATAAATCAAATGTGCCATTAATGTGCGCTGACAATTCCAATACCAGACTTGGAACAAGGAATTGCTGTTTTTACAATTTTTGGTTCGCAGACACCAAATATTGTCAATATCTGGCCCATTTTGCATTGAAACGTGTATTTTCTCAGGCGGGTATGACATAAATAAAATGTTCTAGCAGAATACAACACAGTGCATTCTATATCACACTCAGTCCTAGCCCTCTTGAAAGTCAATTAGCCCTCTGGCCTTTGGGTGTCCCTATCAGTAGTTGGGCTGGTACCTAAGGTGATATGGAATACGCTGATTTTTTCATATATACAAACCTTGACATCTTCAAAGTGTACAGGACAGGTAGAGGAGGCCCTGATGCCCAGCTTGTCCTCATGCTTGTCAATGGTGAGTCCAGGAGTGTCCCTGTCTACAAGGAAGGTGGAGATGCCCTTATAGCCCTGAACAAAGAGAGAAAAACGCATGGTACAAACATGTACATGTATATGTCACACTAGTGGCCGAGAACCTAGAGGACCTGGGTTCGAGTCCCCTGACATGCCCTGATGTTGTTCTCTTTGTACACGAATTTCCTGACTTAAATGAGTAAATTTTACGTTGGAATGAGTAAAATTTACTTAGTTACGGCAAGGGACGTCCCTTGGACAGGACATTAAATGGAGGTACCATGAGGACAGCCACTCCCCGAGCTTATAAAAGAACCCCCCACAAACATCGAAAAGAGTAGGAGTCTTTCCCAGTGTGAATAAATATAAAAACAAATCTGAACGGATATGCAGCTTGTGCTCTTCAATACAAACCTGGTGTGATACACCATGAGGCAATTTACAGGGTATTCCATAGTTATTACAAACACACAGAAAACACCAGAATTTTAAACTTCCATATTACCCCGCTGGGTTACATATATCCCACACTTCAAAAAACAGTACGTTTGAGAGACCTCTAGTGCAGTATCCCTAGGTACATGTATGCACAGTTTGGATATACCAGAGTGCAAATCATCCTGGGGGATGCATTTCTGAAGGTTAGACATCCAGGTAAGCAATATTCAAATACAATTCAATCTCTACAGCTGGACAAAAAACACACAATACAAGTACGGCTAACTAGAAAAACTGGTTTAACCACTAAATCTAAATTTAAGTTTTAACCACTAGTTAGCCATACTTGTATTGAATTGTTCTGCTAGTTCATTCTAGTGATGATGAAGAAGAGTGATGGATGTCTTTGAAACGTCCGGAAGTAAATATCCGTTTTTTATCCAGTTGTAGAGATTGAATTGTATTTGAATACTAGGGGATGTTATGTTGGAGATCTGTTTGAACGCACTATCAATAGTATCATCTTCTCACAGTAACTGTGACAGAATTATGTGCTCTGATGATATATGCAAATGTTGCTAGTACCTGTGAGGAGTCAGCGTTAGCAAACACGAGGAACAGTCCAGCCTGTTCAGAGTTACTGATCCACATCTTGGACCCGTTCAGGACCCAGTAGTCACCCTTCTTGTCAGCTCGCGTCTTCAGGGCAAAGGCATCGCTTCCTGACTCGGACTCGGACAGACAGAAACTTCCCACCTATAAAAAAGAAGCACAACAACATTAGGTACAAATGTAGCATGGGTGCTATCCGGAGAGTAGTTCGCTCTGGTGTTTATTATACACTATATACAGTCGCTTCTAGCTCTGACATTTATCATACACCATATACTAGTATTGCTTCTCTGCTGTTTCATCTGGGATCCTTGTCCATGTTAACGTCTGGAATCGTGCGAATTTTGGACGCAGACACTGATTGGTCCCTGCACATGAGCGAATCAAGGAATGGGTTCAAGGGATCGTTCGAACAGACATTCCAACACCAGACAAGCCCTTTGTCCGGGTGCGGCAGGGCCTGTTGTCTTTGAGCGAGCGCTCTAGAACGCATTTTTTAACTTGCTCCATAACTGACCTTATCATTAAATGGTTTAAATGTGCAGGTCTCCAGACGGATAGCAGAAGCGTACTACTATAGGAGCGAACTACTACCTGGATGGTACCCAGGCTAGTACAAATGTACATGTACTCTTGAAATAGTGGTTTAATCTTGTTTATATTTGTACACAACCCTAACTCACCGTATCGGTTGCCAGTCGCGGCAGGTATTTCTGTTTTTGTTCCTCTGTGCCGTGGAGTCGTAGGGAGGTTACGATGAGGGTGTTCTGGATGTCCACCAGCACGGCCACCGCTGGGTCCACTCTGGCTAGCTCCTCCACCACCAGGCAGGAGGAGAAGAAGGTGGAGTCTGTACCCCCATACTCAGCCTCCACCTCCACTCCCATCAACTAAGTCCAAATGACAAAATTTAGACCATAACCATTATAAATGGCAAAAAAAATTAAAGGTGAGCCGTGGTCCTGTAAGTATAACCACCATGCTAGACCTCCACCCTTCATCAACTAAATATACGAATACAAAACATGTCATAACCATTATGAAGGTAGAACAATACACTCAGGTAGTTCCATAGATCATCAATTATGAAGAAGAGCATGGGAGTTAAACAGACATCACTACCAGTAGACTAGCCCATGACTGTACTAGTAGTCATCATCATCGGTGCTGTGGTGACTTGCATAAATGTGTGGCCCAAGGGCTACAGACAAGAAGATGGGCACCATGCTATAGATCTGTTACAGACACAAAAGATACTTTTTTTAGATTATAAAAGGTTAAAAGGGTAAAGGTATTGAAATAGCCTTTTTGAGGCCTAAGGGGCAATGAGGTGTTATCTGCTGCGTCAAGGAAATGCTATTGGAAGGTGATGTGTATGTAAAGACTATAGACTTACCCCATTCTCAAACAGGCCCTGTAACACTGAGTCGTCCATCTTTGAGTTTCGGTCCATCTCTCGAACAAGGGGGCCAATTTTTTCCTTTGCAAACTTCGCAACTACGGAAAGAAGAAAAACAATGGAATCATCATAAAGATATTAAGTATCTTAAGTCAAAATGTCATAGCATGATATTGACACTGTAACAAAAATTCTAGCAATAGACACTCTCACATGCAAAAAATAGGCTACATAATGTCATGATTCATATGTACCATGTTTTATTTCTAGTATGACACAGACTACATCTGTAACCTGTGTTTACACAATCTCTTGCCGGCTGGGGTTAATGACCCCCTCCCCGAGAAGGCGGCAATTGTATTAAAGGCCTGCTGACATGAGCACATTTTAAGCTAGGCTAACCGCTACTAGAACAATTGTAGGATCCGTGGAACTTGTTGGCACCATATACTGTAGGGACATCCTCATAAGGTACAGTAGCTTTAAAAAGTGCTTGTAGCTAGATGTGCAAAGGTTAGGTGAAATAGTTCATTCAGTGTAACATTATTATTACACCCCGTTCGTGTGACTGCAAAGCTTGAGTGCAATACCAAGAACTGTCAGTTAAACTGACTATACAGAACAAATACAACATGTAAAGAAGCTGGTGTATGACTGACAGTTATACTACTAGTAGATGTACAGATATAGACACAGATACAGAAACTGATGTGTTATGAAGAAGGGCGGTTATACCAGCTATACAAATTCTTGGTACAGATACAGAAGCTCGTGTGTTATGCTGAAGGGCGCTTATACAGGCTATACTAGTAGTAGTACAGGCCGTGAGTGAGTGAGTGAGTGACTAGTACAGATACTGACATGGATACTAACAAAGACAAACCGATACTATATATGCCCATACGTACCTGAATCTCTCATCATCTGTTCGTCCTCCGACAGAACGGTCAGCGGCATGACCACCTCGGATGTGGGATGACCGGCAGACATGGTAGATGCCTGACTGGACATCCGAGACACCGCCAGACATCTCGCCGGCACTGTGCGGGACAGTTTCTGTAGCACCTGTTAGATCAAGACAAGAGCAAATGACTGAATGAATGAATGTTTTATAACACTACTGTAAATACAGCAATCTTTGGAGTGGTTAAGTGTTTGCGATTTTTGTAGTGACGTCAGTGCAAACTTAAAACCACCACAAATGTAATTCTTCTGTCTGCCTCCCCTCTTGTTGTTTCAAACTTAAAACCACCGTGGACACAGCAATTTCTCCTTAACAATAACATAAAATCAAATACGAGCACACATTTCCCCATTACAGAATATAGCATTAGCAATACATACCTGTTTAACAGTAAATTTTGTTGCTTTTGCAGTAGAATGTAAAATGAGATTTAGTTACGTATCTAGAATAAAAATGCCATTAAAATATTTCTGTATCAGAGTATAGTATAAAGTAAAATGCATGCTCGCATAAACTTGCAATTGGACAGGTAATTGGGATGGGTCATTGCGAAAGTTTATAGACTTCACTTTGCGGGTAAAACAAGACAAGACATCCCGTAGACTGAAAATAAATTTGTTGCGTAATCTTGATTTTGGTACAAATTACGCCCAGACATTCCAGCTGGAAATGCAAAACATTAACAAAGGCTAGACCAATATCGTCAAGTCAGTAATGTAGTTTCACACTTAAACTATCTTTGCTTATCAAACCATGATAAACCGAAAACGTGTCACAAGATGCTAAAAATATGGAAGGACCTGCCGTGCCCCCAACACACCCCCAAAGCGAGCTCATATCGCACGTTACACAACCAGATTTTGCCGGGTGGAATACCTAGCTTTAGCTGACTATTTTGGCGGAAATTGTCCTGTTTTTCATCCGAACCGCTTTAGCAATGCGTTATTATCAAATACTACGAAGTTTTCATGATTGAGTTGGGTTTTAAAACAAGAAAAAGTCGTTCAAATGTCGACAGGAAAGTTCACTTACTCGTAGCGCAGCCATATTTCTGGAAGGTGTGACCACTTACAATAATGGGTAGAAGAAATCAAATAAATATTTAGCAAACATTCTTTTGTTTTCATTTTCTCATCTATCTAGATAATTCAATAAATATAATAAGGATATGTTTTCTGTTTAAATGCAATAATAACTTTGTTTTATTAAATTATATACTTTGTAATGAAAACAATAAATTAAACATTCCTTTTTCCATTTTGGTACATTCTAATCTCGTAAAATCTCGGACATGAGACGAAAGCGAGAGCGCGAGAGTACGATTGCAAAATCCCCGGATGTAACGACCTCTTCGTGGTCTGCCATCTTGGAAACAGGTACGAGAAACGAAATTCACACAGAAACATCCACATAATATCGTTAAAAATGTGCATCATCGGCCATCTTTATTCAGGAATGTGAAAGAATAGTGTCTATACTATCAATTGAGGCTAATATTTCGAAGCGTTGTGGAATATTTTTCTCACACGGTCCTAAGTTCCTACGTGGAAATACCATCGACAGTGGCCGTGTAGTTTATGCTTATGGTAGAACGTTGGCTATTTTCGATTAAGCTGAAATGTGAATGAGTTATTTTCAAATATGGCAACTGCCGTACGAAGCAGTACAATATGTCACCCTATTTTAGTTCGTCACTTTTGTTTTATTTCGCTGAGTTTGTTTTCGTGAAAGTATCACGTTTATTTTCTTGCCCCCCTCCCATCTTTCTTGACGAACAAGTTAGAACAACACACGATTTTTGCTCCATTTCTAAAGTAGTGGAAGTCATTTTTGGTCATTTTGAAGGTAAAGATACTCCAGGCATACATAACACGACATAATTTTGTTACATGTCATAGAACTGTGTACCTAAAGAAATTTTCGGGACACTTTTTTTTGGTACCAACAAGGAGGTTAACTCCTTTGTACCAGCAGCAAGGAAATTCTTTTTTCTAAAATCTATATTAAAAAGATACAAATGCACATAATATATTACCTACCTACCTAGGTCGTTGGGGGGACAAGGTAGCCATGAAGATACAGAGTTGTCTACCACTAAATTGTGTAGCTAAAAGAAGCATAGATATATAAATTGTGTAGCATGAATATGTATATTTATTATGTCACATGTGTGAGTGTACTTAATCGTTAAACGCAGTGTTTCCGCCAGAGGGGCGTCCACCCGTCCAATGACGGTCTCATTTTGTTTTGGACGGCTTGAACGCAACCAGAGGCCGTCCTCATAAAAAAATGGCGACCCACATTTTGCCGAGAAATCTGTACAAAGTTGATAAATGTAAACCGCAGTTTTGTGTTTTGTATTGAAGCTAGAGGCTTGGGACGCCGTCCACAGTCAGAAAGCCGCTCACTGTTTGTTTTGCTATTGTTATGGTTGTTGACAATGTGTGTCGGCGGCCTTTCGCATACGATAATCAAAACCCGTTTTTCAAGGCCTCAGTTACACGAATTTGCCCTGTCACATAATTCGCAAACTTGGCGGTAGGTCGATCTCGCTATAAGTATAACACTACAAACTAAACTTTGTTATTGGGAGAAATAAGACAACACACTATTAAACTTTGTCTAGATTAACAACTTTAGTCTCTGTTTTCATCGTCAATCATCGTAAACAAAACAAAACACAATCAGATACATGTGCCCACCGGCCCGGGTGCTCGGCACGGGAAATCGACCTCGTTCAAGTTCGCTATCGGCAACACAGCGGAAAAATTAAGTGTTCACATAAGAGATGATGGACGTAAAAAACATCAAGTATAACTTTGGTTCCTTTTTATATGAGTTTTGAGCCCGAAAAATCTCCGAAAACGGCAGAAATTTTCGGGATAAATGTTGTTGTTGTTGTTGCATCAAAAATGGCGGTCGGTAGTTGTTGTGTATCCTAGCCAATCACAGCGCTAGTTTCCCGTGACGTCGCTAGCTTTCCCAGATCTCGCGAGAAGTCACCACGTGAGATTGCGGGATTTCGGCCGCCATTACGCTCACTGTCGCCGATAGACGATGTTTTTCGTCATTTCTGAACGCAAATTTCTCGATCTATGGAAGGTTTTAGATGATTTATAAGTATACCACAACATAAAAGAGAATATATACAAATGCTATTTCTTTTTGAAAGTCCAAGAACCGTTTCTAGAACTTTTTAAAAGTCGTAGTACCCGTTCGGTGCGGCATACCGGTACGCGGCACAGATCATAACACTTCGGCACTGAACTTAATCGGACGTTAGTTGTTTTGTTTTTTCTTGCGACAGTTAACCATTAACTTTAATTTTCGCGATTTTACAATTAAATTTAATTTTCGCGGTTTTACAATTAAATTTACTGTTCGCGGTTTTGCAGTTAAATTTAATTTTCGCGGTTTTCGCGCCCCAAGGTGGACGGCCTCCCAGCTGAGGTCTGGCGGAAACACTGGTTAAACGTCTATTTCTTGCTAGACATGGACCCTTGGTGCTTCTAGAGTTGCATGCTGCTACGTAGTTGTAATTTTATTTTCACTGGTGCTTGTACTCTGCACATTCGTGTTTCTAAACTGCTACTTTAGTCCTCCTTAGCAAATCTTAAGTTACTGTTGATTGTGTGTACACTGTTTTGTTCATTTCCTCACTTTGTCACATATATGTTTCACAAATGTATAACGATATGTATGTAAATTGTTGTCTCTTGTAGGCAAGATGAAGTTCAACAAGATGGTGTCCTCCTCCCGGAGGAAGAACCGCAAGCGTCACTTCAACGCGCCCTCCCACGTCCGCAGGAAGATCATGAGCTCGCCGCTGTCCAAGGAGCTCCGCGCCAAGTACAACGTGCGCGCCATGCCCATCCGCAAGGACGACGAGGTTCAGGTGAGAGGGATTCGCCAATATGGCGGCGATTGGCCATGTGCACTTTATTGTTGGCGTAAAGTCAAAAGTGGTGTTATGCTCTGAGCTGATGTTGTCATGTAGCTAGGCTGTGTGGACCAATCACAATCCTTCTTGCCTCTGTTGCACAGCCATAGCATCCTAAGCATCATAAGGAATGGCTATATAAGGATATCGTTAACATTCTGCTTTGCTCACTGAGTCACTCAGTTGATTAGGCCTAAGCCTAAGGAATAACTGTTGTTTCCTGTTTCTGTCCTAAAAAAAATTGGGGTGGTATGCTATAGGTAGGGATTTTTTTTTTTTTTTTTACTTTGGCCAAACTGATACAAAAGTCACCAAAGTCAAACTGAAATGTATGACTATGAGGACGCTCAAAATTTATACTTTCAATGTAAAGCTTCAATTTTGAGCATAATGGTTACAAATCTGTCGTTTATCATTCATAAGATAAGATGAGCAGTTTTTTTCTATACTTTAGTAGGAAGCAGCCTGAATTAAAATTCTAGCTGAAAACCATGTGACTCACTACCCACCCAAAAAAAAGGCCTAGGGTCTGCAATTTTGGGGTAGTTCGAAAACAGGAAACACAACATTTTTTTTCTAGGCCTTATCTTCCCATAAACACCTCTGGTTATTAACCCCCAATATAGCATTGAGGGTTATATATCAGTTATGAAAAGGATGTCCACAGCATGCTACAATGATTGTATCAACAATGCTATGTTCCAAGCACATTGTGCAGACACATAAAAAAGATGAGTAGCATGTGGCATCTTTTAATTTCATAACCATATTCATTTATTTAAGTTGCATACTGCTATGAAATAGCCTTTGCTCTAAGAATAGCTATAAGAGTGTTGAACTTCATATGTTTTATATGCACATTTTACAGTATATTTTCATTCACAATGTGTTGACATTTATAGTACTAAACCCATTGCTTCTTCGCTGTTATTTTCCCCCTTAATTTGCAGGTGACCAGAGGTCACTACAAGGGCAGCCAGGTCGGGAAGGTGGTGTCCGTCTACAGAAAGAAATTTGTCTGCTACATCGAGAGAATCCAGCGTGAGAAGGCCAACGGTGCAACCGTGTATGTTGGTATCCACCCTTCAAAGGTCAGTAAAGATTGTCGTTCGTAACTTGTATTTAAGTTGTAATTAACTTCTTAAAAGTACAGTGCAAGCCATTTAATGCCAGCACATTTTGTGCAATTACTGTAAATGCAGAAATGTTCGCGGTTTTCGCGGTCACCATTTCACCGCAAACTTAAAACCACCGCGAACATTTTTCTATAATGGTATTTGACTGCAGTCTATGGTCTTACAGCGAAATTAAAGCCACCGCGAAAAGTCATTTTTCCCGCTACCGCGAAATTAAATTCCCTCGAGCTTAAATGCATTTACAGTACTCGGATGGTGCAACAAAGCGAAGTTATTCAGCTAGATGGCATCACTACGGGACTTCGGGATTTCGTGCAATTAACAGAAGTGAGAAGTCATCCGTTGTGCAATTAACTGGCTTCTATTGTATAAAGGCCAAGGGGGAAAAATACTGTTTCCAGACCTACGTTAGAAGAACCTGCCAACCCTAGCCTTTTTTGTCAGCCTCCGATTCAAATGAAAAAATATCCTGTCCTATCTAATGAAGGATAAGTGTATCCACACATTTGGAGCCATAATGCACAAAATTAAAGTTTGACACTTGAAATTATAAGCGAGTGTTTTGACTTGTTTTCATTCCTAATTTACGTTTGATTCTAAGCTAATGAAAATGATGCCCCAGCATGCTACAATGATTGTATCAACAATGCTATGTTCCAAGCACATTGTGCAGATACATACAAAAGATGAGTAGCATGTGACATCTATTAATTTCCATAATCATGCTGAATTATGACTGATTTGCAGGTCTGTAGCCATATTCCCCTGATAAGATGCAGTATCTTGACCTCAAAAAGTGTTTTTTCAGTATCTATAGCATATATTTTACCGTAACCGGTTACCACAATTACTTGCGACCACCATCACTCACACACACTCACTATCCGGTGTAACCATGCTACATGTAAATGAGTTCCACATGTTAAAGTATTATAGCGGTACTTGACTATTATTTTCTTCTGGAGCAATGTCTAATCAAATTGAAAAATGCTGATAAGACCCTTCAAAACTGAACAAAAAAGCCCTCTAATTACATTGCATGCAAAATTAACTGTCCTGCAAGGTTTACTTAGAATGACAACTTTTTGATAGATCGTCAAAATCTCCTAACTATGGAAGGGCAAAGACCCTACCTTCCAGTTCCACACCTTCCCTACATCACCATTATCATTATCATTATGCAAAGTCAGGCTGTAGCATAGAATTCATAATCATATTTGGAGAAAGGTGCACTGGAACTCCAAAACTTAAACTTAGGTGCACAACAAACATTCTGGGTGCACAGCATAAAATAGACAGCAAAACATTATTGCTCCTTTATACAGGTACTAGTAACTGAAAAAGAATTTAAGCACACTTATCTTTCTACAAAGTGTTGAAATATTGAATGCAATATTATTAAGATTACATGTATGAACTTACCCCAACACAAATATTTAGGTGCACAAAACTACATGCACCCAGTATTTCAAGCAGTAAGAGTACTTGTATTTGTTCTCTGTTGATGTGAGTTCTTCCCTTTTCTTATGTTTTCCCAGATGGAGATCACGAAACTTAAGATGGACAAGGACCGTAAGGCTATCATCGACCGTAAGGCTGCCAGCAGACAGCAGACAGAGAAGCAGAAGGGCAAGATCCAGGAGGAGGACATCGAGTAGCTTCTCTGTCTGTCAGTCTATCTGTTGTACAAGAGATAATAAACTCAACAAATAACATCATCCTTGTCTGTGTCCCTTATTTTGATTGGGAAAACTACATCAGGGCTCAAAATACCACCTTCCTATGCAGGTTAGTGCAGGTAAAATTGGAGCTGTGCAGGTATTTCTGGTGTCTACCTGCACCTAACCTGCACTGGTCCATGTACTGGGTTTATACATAAATGTCCTAAAATGTAGCTATTAGCTGCATTGACTGTTACCACCTATAAGATATAGAAGAAAAAAATAGCAATGTTTCTTGAACAATATTAGTATGATCCATTCTTCCTAAATCTACAGTGGTGCAGGTAAATTTTGTCTGGTGCAGGTAATTTTTTTATGTTACCTGCACCAGTACAGGTATGCAGAAAAAAGGTATTTCGAGCCCTGAACATACTAGTTTTTGTAGGGACGTGTAGTCATAAGGTTTTGTAGCTTCTATTAGGCACTTCGGATCGGTGGTCTAATTGTAGAAATTGAACAACTACATGAAGAGTTAGTAGAACATTAGGGTAGTCAGCCGGCCAGTGGACGCGATGAGGAAATGCCTCTTCTGGACGGCCGACTACCCAAGCGTTCTATAGACTCTACATGTACATGTAACTGTCCAATTTCTACAGTTATACCACCGATTTGCAGACCCTGGTAGATGCTAAGGTTTTAGGGCAAGATGTTACGAAATTATTTTGGAAATGATGTCTTATCCTTAAGGAATTCCCAATGGTATTTCTTTTCTTCGAGCTTCGTCAATGTCTTGCCCCACCACCTGTATTTTGAAGAAGCATTAGGGAAGTGTTACATTCCTTTAGATATCCGTGACATGTTTTACATAACATGTAGCAATGATAGGGGTGATATATGCTCCACAATGCCACCATATGAACCACCTTACTCAAGACAAAAGTGTCGCCCTCAAACATTACAATGTAGCACTTTTTTTTTCGAAAGAAAATCTTACTTCCTGTTAGTCACCTCGCCTGTACAGAGTGCAAATTAGGATCTAATTTACATAATAAATGAAAAACTATATTTATATGTTCTATTACAGGACTCAAATAAATGTTTAATATGTAGTTTATGGCAGGTGCAACATCACATACCAATTATGCAAAGAAGTTCCAAATTTTCATGATTAATGCAACAGTGCTATTTTTGTCCTAACTAGTAAGAGGCTGGACTGTCAATTGATATTTTGACCTTTTGTAAGCTAGTGTAAAGGTGTGTATACTAAATGCATTTAAGTTCGCGGTTACACCATAGACTGCAGTCTAATACCATAATAGAAAAATGTTCGCGGTGGTTTTAAGTTCGCGGTGAAGTGGTCACCGCGAACATTAATCCACCGCGAACATTTCTGCATTTACAGTATATCCTAGCCTTCTCCAGCGGACTCTGTTGGCATTGGCGTAAGTCGTTGAGCAGACTACTAGTATTCGCCTCCCTCCATATATGCGTTTCCCGGCATAAGAATCTTCGAAGCTGCCAGGCACGTTAAAAATAAATTGTGATTCGCATTCCCCCGTCACAACCCTGCTCCAGCAACTTACGCCAATGCCCACATAGAGGCATAACCAAGCATAGATTATGTAGATGTTGAAGTTATTTGAATCATTAGAGTATTTTATTGAGATATTAGGTCTCCGAACGAATCAAGTCACTCAGAAACGGTTTGAGTATCAGTAACAGCTACGATCTGCTCCAATACTAGACATATTATTAATTGCACTTCTTATCAAGACCGCTAGAGGACCTTTCTGGAGGACAAAGTTGCAATAATACATGTAGGTCTTGATCCATGAGAAAAGGCATTCGAGGATCTAACGCTCTTGCCGATGGTTGAATACCCGGACATCTGTTACCGCTACACTGGGCGACTATATAACGTTATGTACACTCCTATCATATAGGCTGCGCACGGAGGACTAGACTAGCTACAGCCCTATACAGCGGAGTTTGCGTTACGCAGTCTACCCCAGTATCCAGCTGCCCTCACTATCCACTTGCCTCACAAGGGGCAAGATTTGGCGCTTCTCCAACTCTGACTACGTGTGAATTGTTTTCTACTCCGGTCAAAACTGAGCTACGGCGTGCTTCAGCCAACTACGACGTTGTTTGACAAGGCGTGACGTAATTTGGAGAACTCACGCGTAGTTCACCCAACGAGCTTCAATACGACTTGTCTTTCAGCCTGAGGTACGGTCTGACTCAACTACTTCGTAAGTAACCATAGCCTGACTAAAAACGCTCTCCTTGCCCGACAGTTTCCGCCCCCCTTATTTTAACCCAGCCAGTGAGAGATTTTGTAAACACATCTAGTGCAAAATGTAACAACCCAAACTACGTATTTTCAGCCATACTGCGACAAAGTTGGACTACAACGTCTTAACCCCACCAACTTGTACATCACCTCGACACCGCAACGTTATTGTATTCTCCCCCAATACGCTAAACTGAGAACAAGACAAACATTCGTTCGTGTCGCCATTATGAAAACCAGAAGAATTCCCTGAGGCTAAGGTTTGGTCGTGACATATTTTCTACTATAATAGCTACGCATATGTGTGCATGGTAACTTGCGCATGCATGCTATGAAGCTTTTCAAACCCTGCTCACTGCGACAGAAGACAACCTTCATTTCTTCAACTAGAACCTACACAGTAGATATATTCCCACCTGTGAGACAAAGTTGGTGACAAAGTTAGAGATCTCTAAGCTTGCAGTGCTGACCTGCCCTGTCACACCCTGTCTGAAGATGTTGTCTAACCGGCTAAAGGGGCATTCCACTCCACACGGGATTGCTATTTTCCGATAGATATTAATTTTAGGAAGTGATAAATGCATACTACTTCACATTAATACGATAAAGTACCCAGTTTCTCCACATGCCTCAAAAGCATTCAGTCTTCTACTAAACTCCCCAAGTACCCTATAATTGAATTGATCCTATGGCTGAATACAATGCTAAACTTTTTGGTAAGGTTACAAAACTAATTTCAGGTTCGCTAAGAAATCTCGTATTGTTCTTGTATTCTTTGCTACCTCATGAGCAATTTGCCTTCTCGGTGTGCTTAGCGTACCTCATTTATTCCGAAAAGATGTACAACAAACAAAGTGTCTATGCGTATAGAGTATGCATGGGTAAGGTCTGCAGGGGTTTAGTGAGTGTCATTATTGTTTTATAAAACACACATCACCTAACTCATCCCAAGGTGAATTCCACAAAATCTGGCTGATTATGTATTCATTGAGACATTATCTATTGGAAAACAACACTCCCTTCTGGAGTGGAATGCCCCTTTAACCTGTCACTGCACTTGACTTGAGGTAGAAGTTCAACCTCTGACGTGGGAAAAGTATATGCTCATTGTGCAAATAACTAGAATAACGAAATGTAGATGGGCCGTATTCCATGAAATGACTCTTAAACTATTTTCCTCCAGAGGAGAGTACTATTTTCTAAAAGACCACGTCTTTACGTACAAAAAAAACGACTAAATTTGTAACAATTGATCACAGATGAGCAAACTCCGCACGGGGACCCATGTTGGCGGGCCGCTAGAATAGTGATTCAATCGAGTTAAAAAGGGATAACTGTGTTGTTAGATAGAAACGGCGAGTACGCTGTATCCTGTGTTCATGGAACTCGCAGTTAGCACATCGAACAACCAGCCCGTTTGTAAATAATAACAAAAAAAACTTCTTTCCATGAACGGGCCCACCACGTGCAACACACAGCCGTGTGGAGATCGAGCAGCTTATCATCCAACAATTCAATTTTTTTTCAATTCAATCTTTATATTGCGCAACAATTGTACGGGTACAATGTATGGCAAGTTCGGGTGTAATACATGTACAGAACATCAAGACTAATATCTACGTGGTTGCTTATACATAACAATAGTAAAGGGTTCTATGTAACAAATGACTAGTCGCTATGCTACTTTAGCTGGGCGGATTAATACATGGGGAACAGGTATTACTAGAACATAGTGGTACACGATATAGAGTTAACATAAAGTCCAACATGGCCGTTCGAACGCGACTGTGACGTCACATGAAAACGATCTATTGCGCCAGACATTCGCAAAGTGACGCAAACATTAGAACCGTAGCCGAAGTTCACATCCCGAAAGATTTTGTAGCAAAGGTTTAAAGCCAAGAGGATGGAGTCAGACAATATCAAGCAGTGTTATATGAGGAGTTGTCTTTGTTTGTTTGTTTGTGTTTTGTAATGTTTATACTGATAAATCGTTAGGCGAGGAAGGCCCGTCAAAGTAGAACTGCAACTGTAAACATGTAGACTTGCCATACTCGTGAGAGTGGCCGTCCATCACTGATAAATCGTTTGGGGAACTGACTGCATTTTGGTGTGAGTAGTTACTACGTTGACATTTTTTTAAATGAGAGCTGTGGTCCATTTCTTTCAGCTTCGGAAAAATAGGAGCGATTCTGAGAAGCAACAATAAAATTTGTGTCGCCCATGTGGTGAGAACACAGGTGAACTTAGTGCCATGTGGACTGTGTTTCTCATGCCATGGTATCTAAGAAGACATTTCCAAATGTTTTTAACGAAAGCATTAGTATTCCAAGTTTAAAGAAGGTGGTATGTCGCTTTTCCATGCTCTGTTCCTTCGTTTTTTTTCTCCCCTAACTTTACTGGGTGTTGCCTGCAAACTAATGGTCTTTGGATTTTGGTAGACATTCATTAAAAGGTTTTACACTTTAAAAAACTGTACCCCGATATTTTACTTGTGCATCTTAATTTTTTTGGTGGGGCACAGAAAGTATTGCCCGCCTTACATATACTCTACACCGCATTACCAATAAGCTCTACACGTTAAAACGCAGTTAATTGAAAAAGTATGTAATCTTGACGCTTGTGGTGACAGAAGATACCACGGTCTATACGTTTGTATGAAAGGAACCTGAAAAATGATCCCAACAACAGCTTTCTTACCATTGAGTAGTAAAAACAAGAAGAAATGTTAGAACCCTTTGTTACTTTGTTCGAACCAGAGTTGAGAGTTGCCTAAAATAATTTTCTGTCAACTGATCCACAAACAGTATTGTCTATTGTGTGCACACCCCAGTTTCTCGACCCCATTGGAACCTATAGTTAAGAGACTTTTTTCAACGATGCCGTATTTGAAAAACAACAACTGGGAACTACGCCTTTATAGAAAGTAAGCATGTACCATATGGTCTAACATATCTGACTTACAAGAAAATTCTAGTACTACAGATCTCACAATAATTAATATTCTAATGCATGTCGAATGCCCATAGCGGTGACGTCATCGCTCAAGCTGCTCCGGCCCCTTCACTTGTTTGCGTCCTCGGCGCGACACCAGGAAGCCAAGATTCGCCGACAAAAACTTACCGAAACACGATATAGGGGTCGAATTTTATACTACCAGCAATTTGGATCCGCCACACTAATTTTAAACTGAGTAACTGGGCACACTGAACGGATGCTAAAATCCCCTTACTCAAAAATAAGTTGGGACTACCGCGGAAGAACTGGGGTGTGCAGCCGGAGTTGGGACCGTCTATGTGTCAGGTGGTAGACTGTTCCATACATTGTGTCAACCGTAGAGTGGGTAGCTAGGCTATATGGTTCTTCTGAACGTCTCTCGCTCTAGTGGTGTTGTTCGACAACCACCTGATATCTTGTGTGTTTTGCATTGTCCGGTTGTACTTGGGCTTTGGTCTCTATTAAAGTAGACAAACATCTGACGCATGCATATATGTATGGTGGGAGTTGTTTTTTTGTAGACGGAGTATGGCATTGTTAGCCTGGAATCCAGTGTAGTGATATTTGTTCCGCTCCCGAAGGTCGCTGCGAGTAGCGACCTTCGGGAGCGGAACAAAGCTAACTAGACTGGATTCCAGGCTGGCGAGTAGCGACATTCGGGAACGGAACAAAGCTAACAAGACTGGATTCCAGGCTACGGCATTGTAGTATTGGTGTGTTGCCTTCATTTCCAGCCAAGCTGAGATAGAACTTCTTTTGGTGGTACGTGTCCTGTGTAGTGAAGCCTTCAGTATCAGTTTTCCTGTAAGCGTGGTTCGATTCTGCATCCCCTGTAACTCCTCAGCGACCCAGGCAGCGTATGTGATGGCGCCCATTAGCCGCACGTGGGGGCAGTTGAAGTCAAAGTACAGCATCTACCACATCTTTGTCTTCTCCTTAACCTTTCTCAGGTATGCAGTACGTGTGCATGATGATATTGAGAACGAATTCCATGTCATGATATATTGTCCAACTACGGAATATTGTCAAGAGTCAAGACCGACAAAAATTGTTAGTCTATTACGTGGAAACAGAATAAGATATAACATCGACTATCATAATTCCACCAGGTGCCATAACACCGCCACCTCAAAAAAAACGTTAGTATAGAGGTCTTCCCAAGATTGTCTTGAACAACGAATGTTAGATATCCTAAATGTTATACAATTCAGATATTATGTGTTGAAGACAATCTTGAGAAAGCCTCGATATAACAACGTTATTTTGCCTGAGGTGGCGGTATAATGGCACCTGGTGGAATTATGCGAATGTATGTTAATCACATGCAAAGGCAGACTTCGCACGTAGAGCGGTACTTAAAATCACATGTTGACAATAGTTCAGTTGCCATATTCATTTACCATACAGAGTAAATGTAGCAATAAAGCTTTATTAAGTTTCCACCCTTACACCCCTCCCTCCCCTCCCCTCCCCCTCTCTCTCACCGTGTATAGCTATGCATCCATCTCCGCCACAAGAAAAACCTTCAGTAACGTCAAGACCACCATCTCTTCTGAGTGGACTCCACAGTTCTGTAATGCTACACAGTCATGTCTTCGACCACATACGGTAAGCTATGTACAACTTGTACGTACGTACCTCAATGGTATAATCAAAATCTAGCCTGGTATCCAGTCGTATTATAGGTCCCGAGTCTCCGAGGACAGAAGAGATTCGGGACCTATAATACGGCTGAATACCAGGCTAGTCCAAATCGACAAATAACTGTCGCGATCTTAGTTGAACACGACTCCTTGTATAGGCTGAGTTGTGTTGTGGTTATGAATTTCAAAATGGTTATTAATTATGAACATGAAACTCCTTGAAAACCCTTTATTTCCTTGAAAAGTTTGGTCCTATCTATCTGGAGAATTGGGGTGTTAGACTTCCCCATTCAACATTTGTTCAGTTGAGTTGACTTGAGTTGCTGTAAGAACAGATGTGGTTTTGTCCTGTGGATTGATTCTGGAGAAAAGTGGGGGCAAAGGTAAGGTAGGGCTTGTTTATTGAGTGATTGAGTGATCTATTCAAGTTTTCGGAGTTTAAGCTGAACAAATCCCTGTTGTTGATTTTTTGCATGAGTCACTCACTACACCTTTGTGACATTCTGACGGAGAAGATTTTTAAGATTGGACTTTTGTGGCGCCTTTATTTGCAGTGCACTAGCATGCTTTCATGTGACCAGCCCTGACTCTCTGTTCAACAGGACGCCAATCGTATGATCGACGTTTTGAACTGACCTGCATGTGACCTTGCTTAGGCAATCACCCCCCCCCCTACACACACACACACAGACAATGGTGTTTTTGAAAGTCAAGTCAACATTTGTAGAGCAGGTACAATGGAAGGCAAACTTAGGTTACGTTATATTGTACAAGACAACTAGCAATATACGTACTAGTAGTTGAATTAGGTTATAGCGTAACGATAGATGACGGCTAAGCCTATGCGATTTCCGAAGAAACACAGTGTACAATGTGAATCAAATCCAGAATGTTGTGACAGACTACTTTCTAATAACATAAATCTAGTACATACTACATCGGTCACCTGCAGGTCACATGCGGTTCAAAACGTACATCGATTATTACGTAATTAGCGTCCTGTTTCCTTCAGGTCAAAATGGGTCAGGATGGCAGGTGCACGTGGGCTTAAAGGGGTATTCCACTCCAGAAGGGGTGGTGTTTTCCAATAGATTATTTAATAAATTACTGAAACAATATTGGTCCAAAACAAGACAGGTTTATTATTCATTCTCTCTCCAATAAGTAGAGAAGGATCAAAAGTCAATTGCAGGTTGGCAAAAGATCTTCGTGTGCGTGCACGTGTGTCTGTGTGTGTGTGTGTGTTTGTGTGTGTGTGTTCCATGCACTATCAACATGATGACTGAAAAATACATGGACGAATTGTCTTGAAATTACTACAATTCTCGAAAGAGAATAACAAAAGCAACCATTTTTTTAAAAGATTTGGATGGACCGTCGCCTGTTTGACTCCATCGGAGATGCAGAACCCTTTCTTGGTTGGTTGGACTCCACCCTTCTTATCTCCTATGCATTGGTGAGTCCATGCGTGTTCTAGTTTGTTTGTTTGTTTATCTTTATTTTTACCAGAGTTACATGTTGCTATTTTTGGCGCTTTCCAAAGATTCGAGGGGGGGGGGGGGGCTCTATATACATACAACACAATAGCAATCGATAACGATATCAAATTAAATTAATGGTTATATAGCAAAAAACAAACAAAGGTGGTATGTCATGGTAGTATGTAATATGAATCATGTCAGTCATTCAGTCAATCCCATAGCTTTATAATGAATCATGTGCAATTTGAAATACACATCTAATCTTTACCAATCACTCAAAAATATCTAATACCGGTAAAGAAAAGAAAAAGACATGGTCAGAAATAGTATCAGAGCTAGCATAGCAAAATTGAGGCAAGTTCATACAAAGTTCCGCAGCCCTAAACGAAGGCCAGAGGTAGGGTGCGGTGATGACTTTATTTTGAGATTTAAACTAAGGGTTAAAATCATGAGTTAATTGGCCCCTGTTGTTTGACATAGTCATCGTCGTTAGATGGCTTTGAACAACGCGCCCATGGCGCAAAGGTTAGGTGTGACACGTACTCTGAGATTAATCCAGGTATCTTCAATGTCAAGATCAAGTCTCTCTGACTATCCCCCTGTATTGTTTTGTAGGGTTTATACATCAGTGGCGTCATCGGAGACAGGTAAGAGATAAACAATTCTTTCTCAAGTGATTGATGACAGTTGAGTTGACTTGAAGATAAAATTAATGCTTTTGTTTGACCATTTCTATACCAAAGACAACTAAGAACAAGAGTCCGCAGGGCACAAACCTCCGTTACGTAATCACGGTGTTTGTGGTGTAGGCAAAGTTGTTCGATACCCTCTTTACCAAGAAACAATTTCTTTATAACAATTTTTTTGATAACATGTCTAGGTAAACGTAGTTGTTTCTTGTCAAAGCAGTGGCCTAAACCTCTGCTTGGAGAGTTACAAATTAGCTACATGCAGCGACAAACAGATGTTGGATTTAATGGACGTATCACAGTACTTTCAAGATGAGAGCGTCGTTCTATAATACTTGAATTCCCTGAAAATACTGCCGCGGTCCCCAAAATCGCTATGCACCAATGTGGACATCTACCAAAAGGATTTTGAGTTATAACACACTGAAGCACACACAATAATAAATTAAGACAACAACAATACTCCTTTCGGAAGTCAATAACATTCTTCAGGCCTCACGGAGGTAACAATCCTAGCTTTTATCAACAACTGTAAGTTGGGTTGCAACTTGTAATATACAGTTGTAACTAACGGCTCCACTCTTATACATAACAGGTTTGACATGAGGAAGATGCTATCTCTGGGAATGTGTCTATCCGCTGTTGTAGTAAGTATTGGACCTTTGCGGTCAGTGTGCTATTTAGCATCATACGTTGTCACTGTGATACATACGAACACTGGGCACCTTTTAGCTATTTCAGAGCACGTTTATTTGAAGTCATGATACTTTTGTTCGCCATTTACGTGCTGCCTTCTCAATGATGGAAAACTGATGTCCTTATTATTTCAGGCGTTTGTGTTTGGGTGCTTGACGGAGTGGGTACATCTCTACAGCAAACCATTTTACATCACCATGTACGTACTGTTCGGACTAACGCAGTCCATGGGCTGGCCATGTGTAGTCGCCATCATGGGGAACTGGTTCGGGAAATTATCGTAAGGCCGCCCTGTTAAGGTGCACTCTCACTGCACTTGCGTCAAGCTTGCGTAATTGCGGAGTTCGTTCACTGCGTCACTGTTTTGTTAGTTCTCCGATTCTTTAGATAATTTAGACATCGCGTAATACGTAAAAGTATGACTTAGAAGACGACAAAATACACAACAAGGATGAGAATTCGTTCTTTATCTCTGAAATTCGTTGAGTATCTTTCGCACCCCGTAATGGCGCAAGCTTGACGCAAGTGCAGTGAGAGTGCACCTTTACCCTATTGAAAAATTGAGTAATTTTTTGGATGCGTCTGTCTGCGTGTCATTTTGTGTTTCCGGATATTTTTTGTCAAGAAAATTTTTGAACCCATGGATGGATTGTACATATATTTGGTATGAGGGTGTGTGTGTCGGAAAGACAAAGACCAAGGGCTTATTTAATTATGTACCCTGTTTCGTGACTTTGGTACATCATCAGAACATTGACCTTGATCAGAGCGTCTGATGCATGAAAGAAGTGGTGTGTAGGTTCGGACTGTCTAACAGCTCGATTTCATTCAATAGTGTGGGGAACATACATGCATATAATGTTATATTCACTATTAGAAACGTCAATTTATCACTGTAAATATAGTTATTGTTGATATGAACGTGCTTTAAGTTTACCATGTTAACTTGACATATATTCTGTGTGGACTGTTCTTTTTAACCAGGAGGTTCTCCTTCATTGTTGTAATGCATGACTATGTTATCTTGATTATGTGGATGCCACCGCGCGAGCATCAATTTTCTTTCGTCCCCCAAAGTTTATCAACCATACTTGAAATCGTACTGCAAAGTAAGCATAACAAGAAATCTTTTTAAAAAAGCTGTGCCTTGCCGCGTATTTTATGTTATTTTGGTAAGTTAGACTAGATTCTACGCTTAAAAATCCCGAGTTCCACATGTCGCCCCCCTCCCACCCAAGTTCCTACATACGGAAAGCTTTGGTGACTTCTCCAGGTGCCAATCCAGTCCCAAATCTTCTTTTCACACAATGCAAGCTCTATCAAGGACATAATTCATAGTCACAAATGTCTTTAAAAGGACTAAATGTACTTACGTCGTTACTATTCCCCTAGTTGATATTGTTGCTATATCAGCAGTTCATCCTCGTAAGAGATGCATATGCTAAGAGCGACACCTAGCGACTTCAGTAGGAAATGCAGCAAAAATCCCCCACTGTACTCGGAGATATTGGAAATTTACCTCATTATCATAATTTATGTCGGATGAATTTTTGGCACATTAGACAGGTTGGCGCGGCAAGGCAAAAATGTCGTAAACTGAATGATGCGGATACTAAAGTCGTACAATATGAAACTCAGTTCCAGGGGTAAAGAGGCAGATCGTGAAAGAGCAAAAATTAAGAGTCTATGGTTCGGCAAACCATTCTCTGTGTGTTTAGTCTTTTATGTTCAGCGTTCTAGACGGGAGAGGCTTTTGCTTGAATTTTCAGGTTCAGTGGAAGGGTTCACAGAAATTGTCATCCATATAATCAAATCAACATGGCCTAGCTTAAAACAATTTTCTGAACACCTTTGTATGTCCTGATCCTCAGCCAAGGACTTGTTTGGGGTGTTTGGTCGGCCTGCCCCTCTATCGGCAACATCATAGGAGCCTTGGTGGTGGCACAGGTTCTGGACTATGGCTATGAGGTATGGGGTATACTTCTTTTGCAAAGGCGCTGGAAAATGACATCATTTTAGGCATGCAGGTAGCTTGGGCAAAGATGTTCATAATGATATACATGTTATGATGTTATGCATATACATGGACTTGATTTGCATAATTAATGAGGTAATTGTTTAATTCTATTGTTTTTACTAACTAGACTTCAATAGATGTCACATATGTACATTATGAAACATAAATAGATACGAAATAGGCAAACGAGGAACTGATTTGCATAATATATGCAAACATTTCAAAACCGTTTAATCGTTAAAACTGCGCTTTATTACTTATGACATGTGTACGATAGTCAATGATGAACATCACTATGCATAGATTATGTAAATGTGTAAGTCATTTGCATAAAATTTACAAAAGCTCTAAATATTTCAAAGAGGTATGAGGTCGCCGAACTCTAGTTTCTTGTGTGAATTTGTACACACACCGTCTTAGATCGGGGGCTACGTTTAATTTAGAAACAAGACAGCTACTTTTACGGTTCCGAGTATGCATGTGCAGCGACAGGAACTGTGGGTAATATGTCAAAGGTGAATTCCCCACACTTATACACAGTTCTCGTCTCTACCATTGTCTCGATTTGCATAACAATGTAGAGACGTGTCTTTTCGATGTCTAAGGGGACTTTGCCGTTGACATATTTCCCATAATTCCTGTCGCCGCACATGCGTACTCGAAACTTTGAACGTGCATATTCCGTTGAAATTAGACTTGTTTCGCTTTCCGTCAGATTCAGGTATCAGTCATACGCTTGGCGCCTAATTCACCAGGATTAAGCTGTACTTTGAATTTAATTGGACATGGGATTAAGACAACTGATTATATGTATACGTTCTCTGTTCCATTTAATGTTGTTTGCCCTTTCATTTTAGTACGCCTTTTTGGTAACATCGACAATTCTCTTTGCTGGAGGAATTGTTAATTTCTTTGCCCTTGTGCCTTCTCCGAAAGAAGTTGGTTAGTAATCGTATATGTTATCCATTCCTTATTAATACGCAATACTTTTAAATGTTTTTTCTTTCCGATTATGATTTTCTAATTGTCTATACAATATTTGATAATTTATTAGTCCGATTTATATATATATATATATATATATATATATATATATATATATATATATATATATATATATATATTATACCGTGTCCTTATTTTCTAACTACAAGTTGGTAGGCAGGATGTAGTTTTCCGGTCCATTAAAAATAAACGAATTTACAGTCATTTTGCAACCAATGTGACTGACTGACTGACTATAATTTTGATTCTCAGGTCTCACAGAACCAGAAGATGAAGATGGTGAGGGTGATGATGATATCAGTGAAACCAGTGGTGATGAAGATGATACTGGTAATATCATCACACCAGGACTATTGTTCCTTCTTAAAATCTTGAAATCTTCACTAAAACCCCTGTCATACATTCAGGACTCTCACCCAGCCGTTGCTACCCCCCCCCCCCCCCCACACACACACACATACAAACAGGGTCGGCTATTTTGACCACATACAGGCAGTATATATGACTAAACAACAATCTTAAGTGGATCGCTGCTGACGGCTTGCCAGACTAGTAGGCATCTTTGCCGACCAAATCCTCATTTCACGGCCTGGAAAATGCCAAGACGTCGAGGCCATGGTTGGCTACATGTAACAGGGGCCTAGACAAAAATGGAATGGACCAATGCAGGTGCAGAGACTTTGTGTAAGAGTTTTCCCCATACAAGCTTGTGGGGACGCCGGGGGTTGTATTAGCACCAACTTTTTTCAAATACGCACTCTTAGATATTGAGACAATTTATGTAAGCACAAGAATTACAAACTTTTGCAATTTTTTTAGCCGTGACTGCCTTAGCTTGTAACTCCCTTTAAGCAAGGAGCTCGAGGTCAAAATAGACCTCCTTGCTTTAAGTTATTGTGCGTTTGGAAAAGGCCATTTCCGCCATGGGATGATTTCGGAAATGTCCATCTTTGCATGGGGAATTTGCCAGGGGTTCAGATATTCATGATGATGTCTTCTGATTCAGATATTTTGTCAAGGGATGTTAGAGTAACAACGTAAGGCCATTGATTACTTGTGGTAACATATGGATTTGCACCAGTTTTGTTTGCTGTCATGTAGTAAAAATTTCAGAGCATATAGACAGGGGTTAGCATCTAAAAATGGGCCAAAATCTTACATTTTCACATTTAGATGGGTTTTCTTCATATTTCGATGGGCGTATTTTAGCAAAATCTCCATTTTGGATAGGCAAAAATAATGCACACGTGTATTTTAGCAAAAAAAAATGCATTTTTCTAAAAACGTACCTCCTCCAATACATATAGACTATTGACTCTTGTTATTCCCAGGACTTCCGGAACAAAAAGATGGAGGTGATGATGACGTCAGTGACCATAGTGGTGATGAGGATGACACAGGTAATGTCTTCATACCATTGAGACTTGTCTGCTGTAGGATCTCCTTTAGTTAACGACCATTGAGAATTGTCTGCATGCTGTAGGAGCTCCTTTAGTCAACGTTACTAACGTTAATCTCTATACCATTGAGAATTGTCTGCTTTAGGATCTCCTTTAGTTAACGTTACTAATGTTAACCTCAACTCTCCGTCTGGGAATTAGTGCAGGCCAGAAAAGTGACAAAGGGGTTCCTTGCAATGGTCTTGATCGTGGTTTGAGTTCACAATCCTCATAATCTGCAAAATTAGATTGAATATGAATACTAACATGACTGACAAGCATAGGAATTGGTGTGTTTTTTCTTTTGGTAAGAATTCCGTTTAGGCCCTAGCGTTTCTTATTTCATATTTTGCATATAATGTAAACTGGGGTCTTGACTTCGACTGACTTTGTAATGCTGTGTAATCATATGATATATGCGAAGGTGTAATACCGCACACCATAAGTGATTACAAAACTTTAGTTCTAGAATTTTCTATAATAAAGGGGCATAGTTATACTCAAAAGCTTTCTCTTTTCTGACGACATCCGCCGTTTTTACCGAAAACATCTTTTCAGTTTTTTTTTTTTTAGTGTAAATCACTTTTCAGTGAGCATTAGGCCATTAGTGCAAACAGCCTATTGCGTCCCCCGTCTATGTCCTATCAAAACCAATACGGATGTACACAGATGAAGTTAATGTTATGTCTTTCTGTCACGCCAGGTGTCGGACCTAGTGCTCCAGTAGTGCAGACTGATAATGACTCACCGGTAGACGTGCAGGCCGTCACACAGACACGCCCTCCAGCCATCAGCTTCTTCCAAGCAGTCTGTCTACCTGGGGTTATACCTGTGAGTATACGGCGGAATAATCTCCATCAGATCTACCGGTAGCATAAGGTGTTTATCTGTAATCTCCAAGCAGATCCTACGGTGCCATAAGATAGCCAAGGAGTATAGCCGGCCATAGGGAGTCAAACGGGCACCGGAGACGATGGGTTTGATACTATATTACGTCACCGTGGATCTGCTGGGAGATTAGTTTAGCTGAGCAATGAGTGTATTGAGCCACCGGGGATCTGCTGTCAAAGAATGGTGTGCCTGCCGGGTAGGTGTTAATTGTCCTCCTTCCTGCTTGGCGCAAACCTTCTACCGAGATGTGCAAGGGGCACTGAATTTTTCCGTAAAAGATTGAGCACCACAAATCTTCTTACTGTTGTTAATATGATCACAGAGAGCACAATTGAAAAGAAATGTAATCTCCAAGCAGATCTTGCGGTGGTTTAAGACAGTAACATAAGCTGGGGAATGAGTTTAGCCGCGAGTGGAATAAAACCCTCTGCCAGCTAAACTCCTTCCTCAGCTTATGTTACTGTCTTAAACCACCGCAAGATCTGTTAGGAGATTATAGAAATGCTCCTCCCTGTTTCAGTGACAGCAGATAGCCGGCCGGTGTCTCAGATCAATCCCTGGCCAGCTTAATTCCTTATACCACTAGTAGAACTGCCAGAGATTACGACAGAAGTCAAGAATAGGAGAGCTGGAGTTTTCATTCACACAACTCATCAGTAAAGTCTTACCTGCTTACGTTTCGATGCCTATGAGAGAGGGGGGGGGGGTACAAACTTAGCCACATTTGGGATTGTGGGTCGCAGGCAGCTGTAGGCTGTACATACATATTGAAGATACAACACCAAACTTAGCTTACTTCGAATTTTCAGTCGCACTTCCGTCGAGCTTCTTCAGAAGTGATGATGCAATTACTCTGATCACGTGACTTAGAATCACGTGACTCGAGTAACGAATCATAAATGTCTGGCATGTACATACAAGTAACACTGATATACTAAAAAACTATGAACTCATTATCGTTAATGTAATACATTAGATACAATAATTTAAAAACTTATGAATTTTTACAGTACTCCCTGGCGTACGCCTGTCTGAAGATGGTAAACCAGTCCCTTTTCTTCTGGCTGCCGTTCTACCTGCACTCCCAGTACGGCTGGAAGGAGACGGTCGCTGACGAGATCTCCATCTACTACGATGTGGGTGGCATGATAGGTAAGGAACACATCGTAGTTTTCTAGTAAGGCCACAGCAAGTTAATATCATGGATGGCATTCTATGTAGATTTAAAATCCTAAGAAAGTGCGATAAAAAAAATTGGAAAAATAAAAGTTGGATAGATTTTTAGCATAGACACCGTAAACGTTGTAATGTTAGGTATACTAAGAATGGAAGTGACGATACGGACTATGCAATATTTGGAAAATAACTGCAACATTTTGAAAATATAACCGTCATCCGTTGACTTCATACCCCAAAATACCCCTTTTTAACAACAGATATACCTCTCGGATAAAGGATAACTAGTGTTAATATGTTGTTGTTAATCTTGTTCGGCAGGAGGCATGGTTAGCGGTTATGTGTCAGCCAAGATGAAGAAGCGGGCCCCGACAATGGTGACCATGTTGTTACTAGCCCTCCCCTCTCTCTGGGTTTATAGTGGTAGGTATACATCTGACAACCAGCCGACAACACCCCAAATGTCATTGATAATGGCGACAGGCCGACATACGCTGGACGAAATGGGTCCGGATACAATTAGATCCGGGCCGTTATTTTCCATTAGTGGACTAGCTGGATACGACCATATACGGGCGCCCGTACATGGTCGTACCCAGTCCGGAAATGGAAAAAAATAACTGTCCAGATCTGACTGTTTCCAGACCACTTCGTCCACCTGTTGGAAAAAAAAATACTATTATTTTTTTTTTCATCAAGACGTTGGCCATTAAATTAATATGGGATACAGGGCAATCATTTATATGCAAATTTCATGTTACTTCATTTTCTTGTAGTTTGATTAATTGGCCGCTGTTACAATACAAATCTTATTCCTTTGTCACGATGTAATAGCATTAGTAATACATGTAGATGATATGGTCTATGCATAATAGTAAGTGGTGGAAATAAACACAACGTGTACCTTACATATGGTAACCACTATTAATGAAAGTTAAACCCTGTATAATACTTTTTCCAGTTTCCCCAAACAACAAGACCACTAATGCTGCTCTGATGACCGTGGCTGGTAAGTACATGTAGACAAGTATCACTAGTTCACCTTTATCCACAGGGTTACCTATATCCGTTGTTTTTACACACGGTTATGATCATGTCGACAGATGGTGGTTTCAAAATTGCAATACCTTAAAGTATTGAAAGTAAAACCAACGCCCCTTGATACATGTACATGTGTGCACAAATACCATGTTTTAAAAACAACGGATATAGGTTATCCCGCAGATAAAGGTGAACTAGCGTCAGGTCTATAGGGTTATTGGTGTTTGTCCTTTTTCAGCCAACCGGTGATTTTAACTGTGTAAGAGCTAAAGTAAGAAAGAAACCTATCAGAATGTCAGAAGTGATTCCATTTATGGACACAATTGACGGCTAAAGTCAACTCTTGTGCGATCCAAAGCACGAAACGCTTTTTTAAAATCACTTAACACTGTGACAACACACGAACAATATAGTGGCCCGCACAGGTGCTACATGTGGACGTGACCTGCTACGTAATGATCTGTTCTTCCTGACCAGAACAATTTCATGTTGTATGTCGCACTGTATTCATTGAGGTCCTGCTGAACCAAAGAATCATAATGTGTTTTATGTCACGGTGTTTTCAATTGAAGGTCCTGATAAACGTAAAAAAAAGACTTTATGTGCTTTATTCCACAAGGGTCTTTTACTTGAGTTGACCTGCTACGTTTAAACAAAACCATATGTGTTTTACGTCTAGGGTTCTTTACACGCAATACAGCTAAGCTAAATAAAACTTTATGTGTTTTATTCACAATGTGTTTCATTGGAGGTCGAAAACTGAAAAAAAAATTTAATTATGTATTGTATGTCACAGGGTTTTTCATTAGAGTTCCAAATGAAGACATTACCATATTGTATGTCACAGGGTTTTTCATTGGAGGTCCAAATGACGAAATCATCATGTGTTGTATGTCACAGGGTTTTTCATTGGAGGTCCTGCCAATCTGATCAGTTCTGCCATCTCGGCTGACCTTGGGCGACAAGACCTGATCAAGGGCAACAGCGAAGCCCTGTCCACGGTCATAGGCATCGTGGACGGGACGGGCAGTGTGGGGGCGTCTGTAGGACAGGTGCGTATTCACACATATATACCCATGTGTTACAGGGGCGCATCCTCCCATCCAGCAAACTGAAATGGGTTCGTCTTGGAACCGATAGTTTAAATCAAAGTCTGTTCACCCGTAAACTTGTTGTTAGTCCAGCTTGTTCTTGTGGTTATCCATGTGAAAGTATCAGTCACTTCATGTTACACTGCCCTAACTACAATCATCAGAGATCTTCCCTCTTCGGCAATTTGAGAAGACTGGTAGGTTTTGATACGGACAATCTATCCGACGACAATTTAGTACAATTGCTTTTAAATGGATCTTCTTTTCTGTCCTCTGCAGACAACTCCAAAATGTTAATGTTTGTGCAGATTTTCTTAATAGATACCAATCGCTTCAATAATGACTAAACATCATCCTACCAGTCTTAAGGGACTTAGTTAATCATCATATTCTCAGTTTATATCTTTGTATCTTCATTTGTTGTTTTTGCTTCAGTGCTTTGCCTACTTGTTATTTTGTTATCTTGTTTTGTTATCTTGTATTTATTTATACATGTATTTGTATTCTTTTGCGGTGGCGGCATGAATATAAGTCACGACTTGAGTGTGCCGTCACCATGTCTTGTAAATATATGTTGCAATAATAAAAAAAAAACTGAAATGGCCCTCCCCACCCATCCTGCAAACTGAAATGACCCTCCCCTCCCCTACTGCAAACTGAAATGACCCCCCTCCCCTACTGCAAACTGAAATGACCCTCCCCTCCCATTCTGCAAACTGAAATGACCCTCCCCTCCCCTACTTCAAACTGAAATGACCCTCCCCTCCCCTACTACAAACTGAAATGACCCTCCCCTCCCCTACTGCAAACTGAAACGACCCTTCCCTCCCCTACTGCAAACTGAAATGACCCTCCCCTCCCCTACTTCAAACTGAAATGACCCTCCCCTCCCCTACAGCAAACTGAGATGACCCTCCCCTCCCCTACTGCAAACAGAAACGACCCTCCCCTCCCCGACTGTAAACTGAAATGACCCTCCCCTCCCCGACTGTAAACTGAAATGACCCTCCCCTCCACTACTACAAACTGAAATGACCCTTCCCTCCCCTACTGCAAACTGAAATGACCCTCCCCTCCCATCCTGCAAACTGAAATGACCATCGCCTCTCATCCTGCAAACTGAAATGACCATCCCCTCCTCTACTGCAAACTGAAATGACCCTCCCCTCCCCTACAGCAAACTGAAATGACCCTCCCCTCCCCGACTGCAAACTGAAATGACCCTCCCCTCCCATCCTGCAAACTGGAATGACCCTCCCCTCCCCTACTACAAACTGAAATGACACTCCCCTCCCCTACTGCAAACTGAAATGACCCTCCCCTCCCCTACTGCAAACTGAAATGACCCTCCCCTCCCCGACTGCAAACTGAAATGACCCTCCCCTCCCATCCTGCAAACTGAAATGACCATCGCCTCTCATCCTGCAAACTGAAATGACCCTCCCCTCCCCTTCTGCAAACTGAAATGACCCTCCCCTCCCCTACTTTAAACTGAAATGACCCTCCCCTCCCCTACTACAAACTGAAATGACCCTCCCCTCCCCTACTGCAAACTGAAACTCCCCTCCCCTACTGCAAACTGAAATGACCCTCCCCTCCCCTACTTCAAACTGAAATGACCCTCCCCTCCCCTACTACAAACTGAAATGACCCTCCCCTCCCCTACTGCAAACTGAAACTCCCCTCCCCTACTGCAAACTGAAATGACCCTCCCCTCCCCTACTTCAAACTGAAATGACCCTCCCCTCCCCTACTACAAACTGAAATGACCCTCCCCTCCCCTACTGCAAACTGAAACGACCCTCCCCTCCCCTACTGCAAACTGAAATGACCCTCCCCTCCCATACTGCAAACTGAAATGACCCTCCCCTCCCCTACTTCAAACTGAAATGACCCTCCCCTCCCCTACTGCAAACTGAAACTCCCCTCCCCTACTGCAAACTGAAATGACCCTCCCCTCCCCTACTTCAAACTGAAATGACCCTCCCCTCCCCTACTACAAACTGAAATGACCCTCCCCTCCCCTACTGCAAACTGAAACGACCCTCCCCTCCCCTACTGCAAACTGAAATGACCCTCCCCTCCCATACTGCAAACTGAAATGACCCTCCCCTCCCCTACTTCAAACTGAAATGACCCTCCCCTCCCTACAGCAAACTGAAATGACCCTCCCCTCCCCTACTGCAAACTGAAATGACCCTCCCCTCCCATACTGCAAACTGAAATGACCCTCCCCTCCCCTACTTCAAACTGAAATGACCCTCCCCTCCCTACAGCAAACTGAAATGACCCTCCCCTCCCCGACTGCAAACTGAAATGACCCTCCCCTCCCTGACTGCAAACTGAAATGACCCTCCCCTCCCCGACTGCAAACTGAAATGACCACTCAGATCTTTATTTCAGAGGGTTGATTTTGATTATAGCACGCGTGTGTAGCATCTGAAAAAGATATAGATTCTAGATGTAAAACTCTTAGAATCATATATTCCCTTAAATTAAAATCCAGCTCATGAAAATAAGCTCGTTCACACTTCCGAGTGCGCTTGTGCGACGACGTGTCTCCGTTCAAGGTTGAAGTTGCGACGACATGAATTGTGGGTAATACGCATAAGGCGAAGACCCCTGACTTGACACTTGTAAACAGGATTCAGAAAAAATACCGTATGCAGCTAATCCTCCTTTTTATAATCTTTAATTGTATTATTTGTATATCCATTATATAGCTAGCATCTATTTCATGTTCTCACATTTTTTTCTTTATGTGAAAGCCGAGTGTTACTGTGTGGGGTCTTCATTCTTCCCCAGATCGTGGTTCCTTTACTTCACAAACAGCAGCACTTAGACTGGCAATGGGTCTTCTACTTCTTCATGCTGATGGTAAGTTTGGTAAAACTTTGGCTGTATATGATATTCTTCAATACATTCGATCCTATAGATGCTGTGTTCGACTAGGTAGAAAAAAATTATGTTAAAGAATGTTTAGATCCAGTAGACTGTAAATTGTTTGAATTGTTACTACGTTTGTATTCATATTGTATTTTGTTTGTATATTTGTGTGGATGTAGAAGTCCTTATATTACGAAAGTTGATGTACTATTTTGTGTCAATACTCTTAATCGACCTGTCCTGCAAACTCGGTCTGTTTTAATGACGACAGTCAAGTCTATTGCACAACAATTGCAACGGGTACAATGGAAGGCGAAGTGGATTAGATTGTATGAAACAACTAGCTAACAAATGAAATAGGAACATTCTATTAGGTCAACTTAGTGAAACTTGCTCAATATGACATACTTCTAGCCTGATCATGATTAAATCGCACTTATAGCGGCCCAACCGACATTCATTGACTGAGGTGCAAGTAGCAGCCTCGGACAGCGTAGTTCGCGTTGGTCTTGTATTTGTTGGCATGCATTGACTAGTATTGGTCTACCTTGCTGATTATCTTGAGTGTATTGATCTCACTGACGCTCTGTTTGTTACACCAGAATTGATTTATGCGTGACCCGAATCGAAGCACTTAGCGGTAAAGTGGACATTCCACTTGACGGCGCTCTCAGGGTGCTCTCACCGCGATGGCAAAGTTGCTTCATCGCCGTGAGAGCGCCGCGATGCCAGAAGAAGATGCTCTAGTGAAATGTCTCCGGCGACCCCAGCGCGCTCTCAGCGACGAAAAACTCAAATATCAGCAACTTCAACGGTCAGCCAACGATTCGAAGGAGAACTTAAAGAATTTCAGAGATAAAGAACAAAATTTCCTACGGCACTCCCACCGAGCTCTCGTCGCGCTCTTACCGCGCTCCCATAGCGACATTTTACGTCCTTTGCCATTGCCATGAGAGCGCCACGAGGGCGCCGTCCCAGTGGAATTGATATGCTGGGAGGGCATTTGTGTTGAAATTGAAAATTGAAATGATGATAACTGAAGAAAGGAAGTCAGATTCCCATGATATTTGGTATGCAGGTAGCTGAGACAGAAATGTTTGCCATTAAAGACATTATTCAAATCAAGACCTAATTTGGATAATTAATTAGGAAACTCTATTTTCTAGCATTTGTCCTGTAATACGTGTGATATATTATGTAACACGTGTAATATATGTTAACTGTCGGGGTATGCTATATCCGGTATTTTTTTTTAAACGGACGGTGGTTTCAAATTGCAATATTTTCCCAAGTTTGCCATTTGAAATCGTCGTCCGTCGACTTGATATCCCTAAATACCCTGATTCTTCAAAGACAAGTAATATAGGGTACCATACGGATAAAGGTGAACTAGGCTATTTTTCTTTCTGTGCAGACGTTAATGTCTACAGTGTGTATCCTGCCCTTGCTGGTTAGAGAGGTACGCAGCATGAAGTGTTTCCGGAGCTACCAGCTGAGACGACAGGACACTCAGAGGACAGACAGGCTGCGCATGTACTCTCTAAACAGGTACCTTCAACATTCACACCTACGAGGGGCGTTCAATAAGTAATAACTCTGACCCACTTTCAATTGTCTGATTTAAATGAAATTTTGCATGTGTAATGATTTATATCTCTAAAGTTTATGTTTTAAAAAAGAGCTCTGAACTAATTGTGGTTTCTGATTTACTGGTGTTTGAACTGAGTTAGGTGTGAAATGGACCAGGTGTGAAATGGAGCCAGTTGATTGTCGCGCAGTGATCCGGTTTTTGTATTTGAAAGGACGCAAACCAAAGGAGACTTTTGATGAAAGAAACGTATGGTGATGATGCCCCATCATATGACCTTGTAAAACAATGGCATCCTGAATTCAAACATGGCCGGAAGTCTGTGGAAACAGCTCCCAGACCTGGTCGTTCCTCTTCTGTCATTGATGAGGCATCTGTTTGAGGACCAACCTGGGGTGTCCTACAAAAACGGTGTCCAGAGCTGCATCAAACAATGGGAGAAATGCATAACTCTGGGTGGTTTCTATGAATAGAAAGACTAATAACTGTGCCAAGTTTCAATAATCTCCTGCTATGGAAAATGAGTCAGAGTTATTACTTATTGAACGCCCCTCGTAAGATATTGAAGTCTTCTTTTACACCCCCGCCATGTCTCTTGTTTAAGTTTATATCCAAGCATTATGCGATTTTCCCGCGTCTCATTTGTCAAAATCGCCCTGCTAATCGACTCTCATAGTCAGCCACAGATGATTTTTTTTTAAATTTTGACTTTCTGATTTTATTTATTTGCATTTAAAAGGAAAGTAAAGTAAGAAAAAAAAGTTGAATAATATATATATTGTTCCAGACATGGATCTACTAGAGGGTTAGAATTGCCTTCGTTCTTTTTTAAATTTTTTCTTTCCGTCCTTCTTCTATGGGAAAGGGTTTTAAGAAGTGTCAACTCAATTTATACGCCTGCTGTATTCGCCTTTCATGACCGTCTTTGTCTTTTTCAGTTGAACCTGGCTGTCTCTAAAGGAAAGAACAATTGGTGCAATTTTAAGGAGCCGTCCTATTAACCGGGTGTGACAATGTCATTATACGCGCTCTGGTAGCTTTTCATGATTACTGCGGGTATCCAGATATGCATTGTCACTTTATCCTTTGACCTATGGCCTCCTATGACAAACACCTATACATTCTTTATAGGTACATTTCCTATATGTTAGAAACAAAATACACAAGACATGTTTACGCACACCAAGCTTGTTTGCTGATCTCTCCAACAGTACAAAGAGGTCCAGGTGACTTACATCAAACCAGAAGCGTCAAAGTATCATTCATTGAACTAGATGTGAAGTTGTCAATATAAGTCTAAAAGTTACTTTGGTCATTCTGAACGTGACATAGACAGATACTTGCATCAACTACATTAATAATTGAACTTGTTATGTAATAGCATATTGTTATGTAATAGCCAGAATGATTTAAATATACCAGAAGCAATGGGGATAATTATAATGATTAAGTCTGCATTTTTCTAAAATGTATTGTAAACAACGATTTTGAAATCTTCTCAATTACAAATTGTGATTTGGTGTCTCCCCCTCTATATGTGTTTTTTATCAGATAGCCAGTTAACAGTGGTAAAAGTTGGGCTTTATATATGAGCCAGTTGATTTCATGTTTATGGACCGAGAGTTTGTGTATTTTTGTACAAAATCATGATACACGATACGTATGATACGTATACGCGAGCCATTTATAATTCTAAAAGTTGATATGCATGTAAACATCAAACTCTAACATATTTCTTCAAACACAACAGCAACACACCCGGTACTATCTGGGACTATAACATAAAAGCTAAGCTTGTTCACGCAATGAAGCATTGCTGGACGATCAGTCGGATTGGTGTTCACGGCGTCTCATGAAGGCAGCTGGTCCAATGCTTGCAGCTGTGGATGAACAGCATCCTGAAACACAGAGAGGAGAATGAAATGGTAAAAAAAAAAATGAAACAAGAAAGCTTCTGAAAAAAGCTGCCTGGTGCGTATTTTGGAAAAAGCCTGGATGTTAAACAAAATCACATGAAAAAAGAGTTTTTAAACATCGAATTACTGAATTGGTCTGTCTTCTATTAAAAAAACATTACATGAGATTTGTCTAACAAAGAAAAAAAAATTGTTACAAGCGGGGTTCGAACCCACGGATCCCGGCTGCCTAGCGCGTTGTGTTAACCGCTCGGCCACACAAGCTGATTGCTACAAAGATGTCAGATGTTGAGTGTATTCAGTGTGTTATTACCTCAGTCTTCTCCTCCCGGGCGCTGGGGGATCCCATCGAGAAGATCCTTCACGATCACAGGTTCATCACCTGCACAAAACACCGCAATATGGTAGTTCTCATGGTAATCTATGGCGCCCTCCGTCCCTATATACGTACACGTATATGGCTTCTACATAACATGACGTCCCAGAAGCAATGTATTGTCCAGTGTATTGTCCAGTCACTGGGATTTATGAAAACATGTTCCTCCATACTTTATATTTTGCACATCACTAGTACTGTAACCTGGAATCCGGTCTACTTGTGGCTCGGCCTACCGTTGTTAGTGTAGGCTCTGTACGTGGTCAGTGCAGCTCTCAGCCGCTGGGGTAATCGGTGGCCGGCAATTAATTATAATCTTAATCTTAATAGCCTTTATTGCACATTCATGCCCTATCGGGCTAAGTACAGGCATATAGATACAAAGGGTAGTAATGCAGTAAACATGGTTTCTAAGACTAATCTAAAACATAAATTCTAAAACTATTCTAATACATTTGTTCGGCTTCTTCTCGTTTCTTAGTTATGTTAAATATGTAGCTTGAGATGTGTTTGTATAATGTCGTTTGATCAAAGCTCATAAGAAAAATGAATTTTTCAACACTAGACATATATTCAAAGCGAGGGAACCTTCCTATAATATAGCTAAAAAGAATTATAACTCCCACTGGGCTAAAGTCTAACCGCGTGAAAATCCTACCGGGTGTGAACGATTACCCCGGCGGCTGAGAGCTGCACTGTCCCCCGTAGAGAGCCAACGCTAATTTTTCCAGGTTAACATCACTGTGGCATGATTGGGAAATTAACACCAATTCGCAAAGTTTCCTAGTTCCTAGTGAAGGCGTTATGACACCATATACAGCAAGGAACAGGCTGGTCATTAACCCTTAACCATATTCAGACCGGGCTTTTTTGGTCATCCCTGGACCGGGGGGGCTTTTGAGGCCCTCCACTTCTAAGTCCTCTAACTCTTGAACGACGTGCCGTAGGGCCACCAAATTTTCAGGACATGATATCGACATAATATCTGACGAGTATTTGACGTTTGACTTTACGTTGACGTAAGATGACGTAATTATGACGTCATCAATTGGATTATATTGACCGGACCCATTAAAAAAGGGTATTCTCAGAAAACGTCAAGTTATATACTACACAAAAAATAACAAGTCCAGATAACAGAATAATAATGTTTATTACGACTTGTAATGATGAGTATGACGTCATCGATAAAATTGTTGCCAACAATATTTTAGGAAAACTCACCAAATTTGGTGGCTTTAGCGTAAGGCGTTCTGGCGTTATAGGACATCGAAGTTGGCGCAGGCCTCAAAAGCCCCCCCCCCCCCACCGGTCTGAATAGGGTTAATTACATACCAGCCATCACAGCCCGCTTTTGGCGTTTATCAAACCCGGGCCAAACACGTCGGCGGTATTTCATCACTCCAGAAAGACGGCGATCAGAATCCTGACCCTTAGCTGCAGGCTGGTGGGACATCATGGCCACTGTCAGGGCCACGATCAACAGGATGGCGACAGATTTCCTCATGGTTTACTTTGACCTGTTTACGAAGACAATAAAGTTGAAGACAACAATGGTCAAAGACACGTCGATGTAGGTTAGACATCCAGGTAATAAGATACGCCAAAAATAGTTACTCAAGCAACTTGATATGGTTTTGAAACGGTCAGACGTTTCGGATAGAATCCACTATCCTTCGTCAGTGACACTGAAGAGATCTGGAAGAAACAGGTCTTTTATACTCTAACTATGAATGAAGACAATTTCAGTTGTCCAATAGGAAAGGTTGTAAGACAATTCAGTTGCTTGAGTAACTATTTTTGGCGTAACAATGGCCAAAGACGACAAAAGTCAAAAGTTTTCAGTTCCTTTTCGAGGTTGGCGAGCTCGTAGGAGGAGGAACATACTGTCACGTTCTGCGCTGGATATGTAGATGATGATCACACGTGCTCACGGCGCCAAAAGACGTGCATGATTTAAAAGCAATCTACAATGTCTGTTGGTGTTGCATAATAGCCTTGATCTACGGTTGAATGGGCAATATTGAAAGTACGCCGCCATTTTATTTCTACGCCAGTGGTGAAGTATTAAGGTTGTGACAGACCAAGGTGAATTGAAAATTCTGTCATGACCCATTTTTTCGTGACCCTTTCTTTGCTCATGCAGCTTCGGAATGCCGGAAATAAAGGAACAACAGAGTATAGTATAAAGGTACAGAACGGCAGTTATTTGAGCCGTCTTTCTTCCTGGCGGTACACCTATCCAAGCACGCACCCATTCTCGCTCAATACAAAAAAAAAAGATACAAAGAAGAAGTGGCAAAGGTAAGCTGTAACAGCAACATGTAACTGTGGAAAATAATGGGTTGACAATTTGCCAAATATGTAACGCATGAGAAACACACACACACGTTACACGTTACTTCTTATCAAAGTCTAGTAATTTCTGCACAGCGCAATAAACTGTCTGATTCTGTCAACGATCATCAGTTTTCGTACTGTCTAAAAACCACCAAATACCCAGCGATTGGACAAAAAGAGACGAATTTCTGACCTTGTGAGAGAATGTAGGTATGAACAGCGACTGAATTTTGCCTTGTCACGAATGACGTCGCAACAAATCATCACAACGTTACGAGTTGAAAAACAGGATTTTTCTATAATCGCAACAAAGAAAAGCCTTGAGACAAATTAAAGTAAATGTCAACACACACAGACATTCTCGTCTGCAGTCCGATCACGTTCTACTGCGTTTGTTGTCAGACAGTATCCTGTTCGCCATTGATACCTCCGCGAAACGGGAGGTATTGTTTCTAAAGTGACTGTGTTATTGGAGATCTGTGTGAAGCCGCGTAGCGCAGTGGTATTGTGTTCGCCTCGTGACCGAGAGGTCGCGGGATCGAATCCGCCTGCCGTGCTGCCGGTCTTGTGCCCTTGGGAAAGGCACTTTACACGACTTTCCTCACTTTACCCAAGTGAAAATGAGTGGTCCCTCGGATAGGACGTTAAATGGAGGTCCCGTGCCTGGGGAGAGCCACACCCCAGGCACGTTAAAGAACCCGCCACATGTGCGATGGTGCGGTGTGAGTGGTCCAAAACCTACAGTTACTTGGCCGCACCTGGGGCAATTACTGTCGTATTGAGTTCACCTGAGTGGCGCCGAATGGCAGCTCGCTCCAGACACTTGCGACAGTCGTATTGAGGTCACCTGAGTGGCGCCGAATGGCAGCTCGCTCCAGACCCTTGCGATTTAGCCCCGCCTATTGTAAGCTCCTCGCAATTCAGCCCCTGGCTGCAAAGAGTGAGTAGTCGGCCCACCCAATAACATAACAAACCCAATAACATAACAGATCTACCATCGTTATCTCAAGTCATACGAGACAGAAGGCTGGGGTTTGCTGGTCACGCATGGCGGAGTAAAGATGAGATCATCAATGACGTTCTGCTGTGGACTCCCAAACATGGTCATGCAATCAGAGGTAGACCACGCAAAACATATCTACATCAACTTTGTGAAGATATTGGCTGCACGGCTGAAGAAGTGCCCAAGGTTATGGAGGATAGGGAAGGATGGAGGAATCGAAGAGAGTCACATCCATGCACGCCTGGATGATGGATGATGATGTCACTGCATGAAGTCTTTGCCATTATCGGTCACGTTCACCGTAAAGTAATAGAGTTACGTTGTCAACTTGACTAGAAGGTGAAGTGTAGAGTTGCCAGAACTAATAATCTCTCAATATGGGATGGCACCTGACAGACATTCCAGGTCAAGGGTCAATAGAAGAGCTCACTTATTCACGGAGAGGTATTATCTTGGTCTGTCTGTTTCTCTGATTGTTCGTGTTGTCGTATGGTTCGTATTTTACAGGAGGTGAATAACGGATACCAAGGTAAGGTCACAACAAGTAAATTCTATGGATGACATCAGAGCGTGCATTGATTTTTTCCTGATTTAAAAGAAGAATTAAATGGTAGAGATTTTATATCGGAGATATCGGGTGCCTAATCAGCGTAGGATTTAACGATAATGCCATTGGAATGTGTCATACTTCTATGTTGGCATCCGTCTGTCTCGGAAGACAATGGTAGGCAGACGGGTTTTTAAGGCGACCCGTCTGCCTGGCCTGCACTTGGGTTTTTAAGGTGAAGGAGGGGTGTGCACGTCCTTCTCCACCCTCTCGTCCACTGGCACACTAGTCCTACAGGGGCAACTGTATGCAACGTGTAAGACGGCCCCAGCAGATGCAGGTTTGTTTATTGGAGTTTCCGTCTCCTAGGAGGACTTCCGACCAAGGATGCAAGGGGTTCCTCCTACCCCTGACTCATGTGTCATGGCGGGTGCGTCATGCCCGAACATGCCCCTATGGCCTTTTACCACCACAAAGGCCTGTCACTGCCACTAGCCGCAGCTAGGTACTCATTCACACCTGAGTTAAGTGGGGAAAGTCGTGTTAAAGTTACTTCTATACAGTATGTATATTCATGCCAAAATGCAGTTTGTGAATTGGAACGAGAAACTTCTTTGTAAAACGAGTTTTTTGGGAGGGGGCGAAATTACTAGAGGGGACGAGTTGAGTGTTGCCAAACTCTTTGTCAGATCTGTGTTGGGAGGGTGGAATCACAAAATTTAATAGGGGGGGGGGACTTTGGGTCAGCGATAAAACGTTTCGCCTCCTCTTTATTACTTTAAACTGCGTGAACCATGTCAAAGCTTCGCTACGTCATAGTCGGACGTTTCAACTTCCGGATGGAATGACATTAAATGTCGTGCCAGAAAGCATGCTGTTCTACCGCTAGAGGCCTTACGTGAGATGGATATGTATACGTAAGACACATGTTTCTATGTGTGCGATGGATACTTGTGTATATCTCAGTTTACATTCACCATTCTCAGCAGTGTCTACCTCTCGTCACCTACTTAAAAACGGAGGTATTGTTTTTGGCGTGTCTGTCTGTCTACAGTAGCTATGGATGAATAATGACAGTTGGTAATTATTGATATCGTGGTAAAGCAAAGGTCAAGGTCAAAACTATTATTATTCTATATATCAGGATGGGTGACCTTCATCGCGTGTAAAGGTCAACTATGGGCCTTTTGTGCCTTTTTCTGACACTGCAGCAAAACTTCCTTTTTTGTATTTTTCTATTCTAGACATGGTGCTGTCTTGAATTTTGGTACCAAACGTGTTGCAGGTTTTAACCCTCAACAGTTTGTTTTAAAACTGTTGCGGCCTTTTGCTTAACATTTTTCAAGCGGATAGCTGGAGAAAGAAATGCTGGATTTATTTTCACGATTACTGGGAATGTCCAGATTATGCACTGC